>JAAALK010000079.1:25805540-26405540 GCA_019279435.1 Zizania palustris
CCATTCTTTTTCAGTCGGAGTTGGGGCACCTAAAATCTTCTCCGAAGCCCTTACAATTTGCTCTGAAGTAATAGGGGCTGAAGAAGCTAAAAATAAATAATTCAAGTTAGTCTTTCTTCAAAGTAAATATGTATAATACATGTTGGTTTCGAAGTTACCTGCAGGGCTCGAAGTCAAGTTAATTTTGCGGAGACCGCCATCCGAGTCATCCTCGAAGATGATAGGCCAGTTGGCCATCAGCGGAGAAATTTGCAGGCCGAGGAATTCTTCGACCAAGTCTCACATGCTTAACCTTCGGCCAATCTTTTGAAGCAGATTAAGACGGGCTTCGAGCTGGCCTTCGTTGGGCTGCACTAAAGCTTCCTTCCGGAATTGAATTTCTTTGAGGGGCCCGGCCAGAGGACTGCTTGCCCCAACTTCGGCATAGAACCATCTTAGAACCCAATCGGTATACCATCTGGCATTGATGGCCTTGGCAGGAAACTGAAGGGTGTATTCATCTCGAAGCCTAAAGTTGATACTACCGAAGGATACCACTATTTTTTCACCTCCGGGGCCTACGAAGGTTTTTGGTTGGCAAGTTGCTCTATGCAATGCAGCGAAGATCTCTGCCCTTCCTTCGCACCCTTCGGCTCTCAAGGCCCATTCGAAGATAGCTAATCTAGCTACTGCATTCGGAGATAATTGGGGGAGGGTTACATGGAACAGATCAAGTACCTCCGCCAGGAAGTCCACTGCAGGGAGGGCCAAGCCAGCTTCGAAGAAGGCTTCGAATACAACTACTTCTCCAGGTCTTGGCGATGGAATCATTTCTTTGCCTGGCTTCCGGATCATAACTCCATTACCAATTTTCCCTCCCACTGCGATTGCCAGTGACTCTCTCTTGCAGGTAGAAGGCCCCAACTGGAAAGATTGATCCAAGTATTTGTTGATGGTGGGCACAGACCTTGGTCATCGATGATTTGGGGATTTCTCCCTCCTGCCCGCCATGGATGTCACCGCCGGTATCGAAGGTGCCGCCGCCAACATTGCCACCGCTGCTGCTGCTGCCCGCCTGCTGCCGGGCCAAGGCCGACGGAGGTGCAGATCCCTTAGTCTTCACCATTGCGATCGATGGGTTGTTTTTGGGAAAATGGAGGCTAGGGCTCAAGAACTCAAAGGGCTCGAAAAGGCTTTTGGTTGCGAGAAGACGTTGAAAAGGAAATCGGGTAAATTCTAAGCCTTCTATTTATAGCCTAGATCTTACTTTTTACCGTTAGTCTATGTCGTTTCGCATTCTTGCCGTTACTTTTCCCCCGAGATTAACGCTTACTACAGTTTCCATTGGAAACAGAAACTTAACGGCTATTTTCTCTAAGTCTAAAAGACTTTCGAACTTCTTGAGTCAGTTCTAAGGTAGTTCGAAAAGCAATTACCTTAAGACTGATTCGGAGTTTATATCTTCATGCATTTCGGAGATGAACTAAAAACCAATAACCCCTATGTTTGGTTATCTTTTCCTTCCGTATACTGCTCTCCTAACGTTACAGGTCAAACGGAGAAGCGTATTCGAGGGGCTACTGTTGGGGGAAAATATCTCATCTTCGGGGTTATTGCCGAAGCAACATAAAGGCAGACAGTGGATTCGAAGGTTCCCAGACGATCATCTTCAAAGATACCCAGAACCCAGTTCAAAGTACGAAGATAGGCATTGGTTCGAAGTACATCTTCGAACTAAGGCTTTTCAAGATCTTTTCTGCCAGCTAAGATGGAAGACTTATCTTCTTTCTCATTAGATTAGTCTTTTACCATTTTAGCCCTATTAAGGGAACCGAATAGTTTCCACTATGTCGGTTGTAATAGAGGGGTAAATAGGTCTTTTCCTTAATGTTTGGGCCTATAAATACCCCCCATTTCACCCTGTAATAGGGACCGAATACAAGTTATTCAATACACACATTCGAACTATTCTAAGTTATTATCCTTTCGGAGGCTTAGAACAGTTTGCTTCACAAACACTTCGTTTGTTAGTTTCTTTTCCACAGAAACCTGTTAGCGTAATCTTTTACGCCAACATAAAGCATGCCAGATAATAGATCTATACCATAGAGATCATCACAATAACTAGATCGGACCTAACTAAGATAGTAGCTAGTCACGATGATCTGAACAATATATCAATGAATTGGGCAAACTTTATTTAGATGAATACTACACAGCATGAAAAAGATACAATTGCAAGAGATGTCAGGCCTAACCAATGAAGCCTTAGACTATTGTTGGGGAAATATGCTTCCCTTAAACAGGGGCCAAATGACGTCAGCCTCTGGCAGCCTCCGGCCCAGAGTCAGGTACTGTCGGAGCCTGCTTTCCTCCCTAAGTATTGTTTGCAGGTCCCAGTGAACCCTCCGGAGTTTTGTTCGGAGGCCACCCTCCGGGAGTCAAGCCCGGAGGCCACCCTCCGGAGTTCTGTTCGGAGGCCACCCTCCGGGAGTCAAGCCCGGAGGCCACCCTCCGGAGTCCTGTTCGGAGGCCATCCTCCGAGGGTCAAGCCCGGAGGCCACCCTCCGGAGTCCAGTCCGGAGACCGCCCTCCGGGAGCCCAGTTCGGAGGTCGCCCTCCGGGGCCAAGTCCGGAGGCCACCCTCCGAGAGCCAAGCACAGAGGCCACCCTCCGGAGTCTTGTTCGGAGGCCATCCTCCGAGGGTCAAGCCCGGAGGCCACCCTCCGGAGTCCAGTCCGGAGGCCGCCCTCCGGAGCCAAGTCCATACCGGGGGCCCCCGCCTCTGGTATGTCGTTTAGCCGGTCAAAGCCTGGCGCAACCTGACACGCCGGTAAAGCTGTAAAGTTGTCTGGCACCTTTTGTATTGTAGCTAGCTCCTTTTCCCCTCTCTGCCCCTATGAGCCTGAGGCTCATAGGGGGCATCCCAGTCTTTTCCTTTGGCCTGCGTGCCTATAAAGGCAGGGCCAAGCCCTTGTAATGGACACATGCTCCAGGGGGCCATGAGACCCTGGAGTTATCCTCTCCACATCAAGGCACACCATGCCAAATCCACTACAAACTGGACGTAGGGTTATTATCCCCTAGGGGAGGCCCGAACCAGTATAAACCCTATCTCTCCCTGTGGGAACCCATCGAGGTTCATTCTCCATATCATACTCCACCACAGAAAAACCTGCTGGAACTAATGCAATTGTTCCAACAGTTGGCGCCGTCCGTGGGGACCTTAGTCCTAGAAGCTAAATTCTCTACCACTGCCTGCAACCCGAAGTGCGCCCGAGGGGGGAGCATCGAGGCTTTCTCGCTTCGCGCACCCTCCGGCAAGGGGCTTCGAGGGCAGATCGAAGGCCACCTTCGCCTTCCTCCATCCTTCGCGTACCGGAGCCCACTCTCCGGCAAGGGGCTCCGCTCCACGTTTCAAAGGTCATCGGAGCCCGAGGGCTACAAGGTAAGTACCGCCCGAAGCCTTACTCCGATGCACCAATCTGCAGTTACATTAACATGAGCTCGAAGCCATGCTTCACTTTACTTAAAAACCGAAGCCATGCTTCGCCTTATTTAAAACCGAAGCCACGCTTCGCCTTGTTCAGAAACCGAAGCCATGCTTCGCCTTATTTAAACCCGAAGCCATGCTTCGCCTTATTTAAAACCGAAGCCACGCTTCGCCTTGTTCAAAAACCGAAGCCACGCTTCGCCTTGTTCAGAAACCGAAGCCATGCTTCGCCTTATTTAAACCCGAAGCCACGCTTCGCCTTATTTAAAACCCGGAGTACCCCTCCGAAGGCTACACAGTGCCCCCGGGCCCGTAGCAGTGGGCTAAAAGGACTCCGGGCCACTGGCCCGACGCGTCCAGGGATTCCGGGCTCCGCGCCCGAAGCATCCTAGGGATTCCGGGCTCCGCACCCGAAGCATCCCAGGGTCGAAGGTGACCCCGAGTCGAAAGTGGCTCAGAGTCGAAGGTGGCTCACACTATCACAGGTTCGGTGAATCCACACCAAATATCCTTCTCATTACAGGACCAAGTTCTGAAGCCTTGCTTCGGTATCTAAACACGCTCCGAAGCCTGGCTTCGCGTGCTCATATACTATACGCCTAAGCGTCTCGAAGTCATACTTCGCCATAATCTAAGTGCGTTTCAGAGCCCCGCTCACGCACAGCATCCAAACCCCGGCATGCCGAAGCATGTTTCGCTCGAATTGGGTATGCGGAAGCCTTGCTTCGCACCAAATTGATGCGTTCGGAGCCTGTAAGAGGCCTTCGTTCGGCACAAAACCAAATATCCGAAGCCGCCGAAAAGGCGCACCCCTTTGCATGTTTACTTTTTGCCCGCACCAGCAACGGTTAAATCCCTAACTGCCACGAGCAAAAGGGGGGAAGAATGTGTGCGAGGTGTGCGAGTGTAATGAACAGTACGAGCGTAGCAAGCTAGAACGTTCGAAGCCAAACAACACGAAGCATACAGACAAAGTGTGCGAAGATAACAAGCTCAATTCATTGTATGTTGAGAAGTGTGTTACAAACATACTTCGGAAACCAAACTACGTATAATCTGTATCTAAGCCTAAGAAGAACCGTGTGCGAGCCCCCGACCCTCGCTTGCCCCTTCTTCGGCCAGGGCCACCTCGGCTGGACGTTGCCTCGTCGGAGCCCGCTCTCCCTCGACCGGCCCGTCCAGGCTCCGAAGCCCACAGGCTTCGACTTCCACTTTGCAGGTTGCTCCAAGTTCGCGAAGCAGGCGGGGCCGTGTCGAAGGCAGAAAAGTCTAGGGCTTCGTCGCTCGCTAACACCGTTCGCGAAGGCAAAGGTAAGGGGTTCTGAAGGGGCTCCGCCTTCACAGCGGCTAGCAAGTCCTGAGCTATTTCGGAGATGGCTTCGCCCCTAGGCCCCCTCGGAAGCTTAAACCGAGGGGGACCTTCGGACCTAGCTACTTCAAGAATCGCCCACAGTTGTCGAAGCCCTTCAGAGTCCTCGAGGACTTCGAGGTCTATGCTCGAAGGCTGAGCCTGGGCAGGTATAAAAAACCCCCGCATTCATATTAATAAACTGATAAGTTTTTACAAAGCCTACAGCTAGGTATTACAAGAAAGCCTAGGAGATCTACACCTTCGGAGGCGGAGTCGTCGAGGTCGAAGGCTTGTCCGAGTCGACGGGCCCCTTGAACCGGCGTTGTCGAAGGGCCTTCATGAGGTCAAGGACCGCCTCGCAGCCTTGCTCCTTCCAAGGTTCCTGCAGCCGCCGCCAGGCCCCTCGGACTTCGCCCGGAGGCGTCACCAAGTACGGACCCCCGAAGGCCACTGGGGTCACGGAGGTCGCAGCCCGAAGGTGGTCGCACCCCGCGGCATGAAGCATATGCAGCACCCCTTGGCCGGCGACGCGACCGGCCATGAGAGCGAAGCCCGTCAGCGCTTCGTCCGCTACCGAGGCTGCGGTCTTCAAGAAATCAGCGCGGTCCCCAATCGGGTCCTGATCGCCAAAGTCCGGAGTCCGGCATTCGGTCCCTATCTTCTCAAGGACCTCGGTCAGGCTTTGAGTGGCCTCACCGAGGTTAGCCACAACGAAGCTCTCAAGATCTCGAGCCCGCTGGCGGAGCTCCTCGTTCTCCTTCGCCTGACGAGCCTCGGCATCCTTCGAAGCTTGGAGCTCCGCGCGGAGCCGAGCCGTCTCCGAGGCCAAGGCTTCCTTCGCCTCAGCAGCCGAAACCTCGGCCCGCCTCCGCTTCTCGGCCTCCTCCAAGACCTCGCGGCGAAGGGCCTCCTTCTCTTCTGCAAGGCGCTCCATCCGCCGGTCAGCAGCAGTCGAAGCTGCCGCGTTCAGTGCGAGGGCCTGCAGAAATTCAAGAGACCTTAAGTATGAACCAAGGGACAAAGTACAGCTCGAAGCAACAAGGGGCTCCGCTCACCCGCATAAGGACTTCTTTTGAGCTAACGAAGAGCTCCGTGGGATCTCGGTGGCTAAGCTGGGCCACCAAGTCCCCCTCCTCCGCAGAAGCGCAGGCCTCGCGGAAGCCGAGGATCGCCGCCGCCATCACGCCCCCCCTCGGCTTGAAGGGGTGAATCACCGCCATGGTGGTCTCCGCGGACTCCGGCAAGGCGGGGCTCAGGCCCACCACGTCGACATCTTCTTCGCCTCGAGGGTCCGCACGGTCTCCGCCGCCCTCGCCGTCAGACGAAGTGCTCTCGGACTCCGACCCGCTGCCGCTGCCACTGCTGCTGCCGCTGCTGCTGCTGCTCGAAGCCTCCGAGGGCTTCGCTTCGACGGGCTTCGACCCACCTTCGCCTGCCGGCTTCGCCACAGTGGGCCTCGCATCATCTTCGTCCTCTGCGAAAAGCCAAGTCAAAAACTGCATATTGAAGAGAAGCATGCGAAAAGAAAAAAGGATTTACCATCATCAGAGATCTCCTGGAAGGAACCAGGGGCTAAGTGCGTCCTCCAGCTCCCTCGCTGCGAAGCTGGCGCATCCGCCTTCGCGCCCGAAGCTGGTTCCGCCGGGGCATCCGTGGCCTCCTTGGCAGCCGGAGTGCGCGCATCGGCCTCCTCCTCCGAAGCCCTCGCCGCCAGGGGCTTCGCGGCCTTCTTGGGGGTCGGAGTAGCTGCGGGCTTCGCCGCAGCCTCCCCCGAAGCGTCCGCTTCGTCCTCGTCCCCCCTCTTCCTCTTGGCTCCGGCCGACGAGGCAGCCAGGTGGGCGAAGTCCGGCAGAGCGGGGAGCCCTCCGAGGCCAAGCGCGGTCCACACCCTGTTCCAGCGCTCCCAGGACCCCACCAGTGCAAGGCGCTGGTTCTGCTCCTCGGGGGTCGGAGTCCCGACGACCCGGTCCTGCCGCCGCGATGGCCTCCTCCGGGGTCCTCATGTCAAGGTCGGCTACACGAAAAGGTTGAGTTAGGACCAAAGTGTTCAAGTATTAAAAGCAAGAAGAGCGCGAAGACTTACAGAAGCGGTCGAAGGCCAGCTCGCTGAGTTCTCCCTGACCCGAAGCCTGGAAGAGACCCTCCGGCCAGGAGCGCGCGAGGGGGCTAAGCCGAAGGGTAATAAACTCTTCGGCAAGGTCCCTCATGCTCATCTTCGCTGCCACCCTTCGGAGCAGCGAGATCCTCGATTGAAGAAGGCCTTCGCTGGTCTTCGCCACCCCTTCGCGCCGGTACAGTATGTGAGCGTTGGTGCTCCGAAGGGGTGAGTTCGCGCCGACGGAGGCGTAGAACCATTCTTGGTCCCATCTCGAATACCATTTGTTGTTTACAGCCCTCGCAGGGAAGGCGTCCTGGAACTCCTTCCGGAGCTGGAAGTTGGCGCTGCCGAAGGCCAGCGCCCTCTTGACGCGGTCCGTCCCCTCCCTGGGCTTCGGCTGGCAGTTGGCATCATGAAGAGCAACGAAGACGTCCGCGCGGCCCTCGCAGCCTTCGGCCCTCATGGCCCACTCAAAAACAGCTAGCCTCGCCACTGCGTTGGGCGAAAGCTGAGGGAGCTCAAGGTTGTAGGCCTTGAGGACTTCGCTCAGCATCCCCACCGCAGGCAGTCCGAGGCCAGCCTCGAAGAAGGCTTCGAACACCACCACTTCATCAGCACGGGCCTTCGGTACGGCCTCCGATTTCTCTGGGACCCTTAACTGGATTTTCGCTGCAATCTTCCCCTCGCAGGCTCTCCGGACAGACTCCTCCGTAGAAATCGAAGCCCTCATCTCCAGGGTCTGCTCAAACCTGTCGGAGGGCGTCCGAAGGTCCCTCGGCCCCAGTCGCCTAGCTGCGGGCTTCGCTGCCGCGGCCGCTGCCGCCGCCGCCTGCACTTGGGCGGAGCCCGAGCTCGAGCCCAAAACCAGGGGCTTCGCCACTCCCTTCTTCGGCATTCTGATCGGACTTCGGCTCGAAGGACTAAAGGATGGCGAAGGGCTAGAAGCTCGCGAAGGTCGCTCTGCGAGGCTAGGAGGAAGAAGAGAGCGAAGGTGGTAAGGCGGTAAGAAAGAAGTGAATGAAAGTGTGCCGGGGCCGCACGCGGTAAGTCTCTATTTATAGGCGCGGTAAGAATTCCAACCGTCATGGGCCGGGCTCACCGCCAGATGGGCCTCCGGCGAAAGCAAATCAAGCCCAAGCAGGGTAACGGTAACTTTTCTGACCGTTGCGGAGCCGCTCGGGCTCCCCGAGGCCGCTCTGGCACGAGCATTTATTACCCCCAGGAATCGAGGTCCTCTTCGGTCCTGGCTCCGGAGGTGCGTTCCCTCCGAAGTGTTTTCAGGTCATTTGTCCTAAGGGCGCGTGCACCCCTTCGTTCCGAAGGCCTACACGCGAGGGGCTACTGTTGGGGAAATATGCTTCCCTTAAACAGGGGCCAAATGACGTCAGCCTCTGGCAGCCTCCGGCCCAGAGTTAGGTACTGTCGGAGCCTGCTTTCTCCCTAAGTATTGTTTGCAGGTCCCAGTGAACCCTCCGGAGTTCTGTTCGGAGGCCACCCTCCGGGAGTCAAGCCCGGAGGCCACCCTCCGGAGTTCTGTTCGGAGGCCACCCTCCGGGAGTCAAGCCCGGAGGCCACCCTCCGGAGTCCTGTTCGGAGGCCATCCTCCGAGGGTCAAGCCCGGAGGCCACCCTCCGGAGTCCAGTCCGGAGACCGCCCTCCGGGAGCCCAGTTCGGAGGTCGCCCTCCGGGGCCAAGTCCGGAGGCCACCCTCCGAGAGCCAAGCCCAGAGGCCACCCTCCGGAGTCCTGTTCGGAGGCCATCCTCCGAGGGTCAAGCCCGGAGGCCACCCTCCGGAGTCCAGTCCGGAGGCCGCCCTCCGGAGCCAAGTCCATACCGGGGGCCCCCGCCTCTGGTATGTCGTTTAGCCGGTCAAAGCCTGGCGCAGCCTGACACGCCGGTAAAGCTGTAAAGTTGTCTGGCACCTTTTGTATTGTAGCTAGCTCCTTTTCCCCTCTCTGCCCCTATGAGCCTGAGGCTCATAGGGGGCATCCCAGTCTTTTCCTTTGGCCTGCGTGCCTATAAAGGCAGGGCCAAGCCCTTGTAATGGACACATGCTCCAGGGGGCCATGAGACCCTGGAGTTATCCTCTCCACATCAAGGCACACCATGCCAAATCCACTACAAACTGGACGTAGGGTTATTATCCCCTAGGGGAGGCCCGAACCAGTATAAACCCTATCTCTCCCTATGGGAACCCATCGAGGTTCATTCTCCATATCATACTCCACCACAGAAAAACCTGCTGGAACTAATGCAATTGTTCCAACAACTATCAAACCTAGATCACATCAATCTAAGAGATCAAACCTAACTAATGCAGCCTTAGAGCCAAATACACTGAGAACAACTAGCGACCGTACTGTTTCACCATTCTACTAAAGAGATCAAACAGAGCCGATGCAGTTGTGAGGATACTAACCTAGTTGGTATGGCCGTCGCGGGTGGCGGGACTCACCTCTTCGCCGGATATCAAAATAATGCAGCCCAGCTGTGAGCGCCTGAGTCCCACTAGATAACCTTAGGGCTCAAGGGTGGCGATGCGCCGATTGATTGATTGAATGAGAGTTGCCTAATCTAACCTAAGGGATACATATTTATTGTCCGTAGACTTGCCGTCCAAGTAACTTATCCAGCCGATTCCATATGAATCTGTAACCATCTTCTGTTGTTATCTTCATCGGCTCCCCAATCCGATCATGCAGCTGTTGTGGACGGACTTCTATGACTTTCCTTGACCGGATCATCTTTGACCTTTTGTTGACCATATACCTTCCTTGGTGGGCCTTGGGCTTTACCAAATCTTGGTGTCAACACATGACCCCCTAGTTTTGAGGCGTTAAGGGGCATCTGATGCTTCGAAACTATCAGTCATAATTACCTTTCGCTGAAGAATCACCTCGGTCAATAAATATCCTACCTCCTCCGTATTTTTCTTTTCACTCTTTCTGCTCATACCGCTCCGGCTCTTAACCCATCGTCATCGACTTCCAGTGCTTTCTGATCATTGCCATCTTGCCACCTTCTTATTTGTCATAGCACACTAAAAGGGCAGCGAGATGGCTAATTTGGACAGGATCCCCTTGGTAAGTCTCGGATCAGACCTAGGGCACTCAGTCGAGTGAGCAAGTCAAAGCTCATATGCCATAGTCTCCTGTGCCACATCCATAGCTCAAAAGAAGGTTTAGCAATAAGGCAATGAGAAGAACCAAAAGACTCAGAAAAGTCAGCTCTAATGGCCCTCCCTATTCTTGAAATCTTATAAACCAAAACACCAGAAGAATCGAGAACTTGTGAAGTATCGCGTCTGAAACCCACTTCCAAGCCCTCATCAAGCAACTAATATAGAGAAAGCAAATTGTATCCCAAATCCTCAACTAAAGAGACATCTTTGAGAATGAAATTTTCATTAATTGTAACCATACCTGAACCTATTACTATGCTCCTTCGATTATTGCCAAAGGTGGTGTATTCACGTCGTTTGGTCGAGGTGAGGCTGGAGAACCATGATGTCTTCCCGGTCATGTGGCGCAAACAACCAGAATCAATGATCCACTTGTTCTCTAGGCCTCCGTCTGCCGCCTCTATTGAGTCTATCTCTTCACCGCTGTGGATGCTGTCGGCCATGAAGCAAAGGCCGGTGAAGTCCTTCACCTTCTTCTCATCATTTTGTGGTTCATCTTTGTCAGAGCTTGGCTCTTCACTTGAATAAGTGTCGATGTTGCTCAAAGCATCCATGAAAGCTTTGGAAGCAGCCTTAGCTGCTCTCTTGGCAAGCTTGTCTCTATTCTTCTTGAAGAAGAGCTTCTTGTCCCTCTTCTGGCGCATGTGCTCATTTTCATATTTGTTTTTTAATTTAAGGCAACTAGCTTTAATGTGAGAAAGATCTCCACATTCAAAACATCCTCGAGAGCCTCCTCTCCTCTAATCCCATCTATCATTATAGAAACGGGTGAACTTCTTGACAATGAGAGCAATCTCCTCATCATTTGGAGTGTCCACCTGCTCTTTTGTAACAGAGACCATAGAGGACAAAGCAAAACCACAAGCAAAGACACAAGACCCAAAAGAACCAGATGCAATACCTCCAGATGAGGTGCCACTACCAGAACCATAAACTAGTGCCATGGATGGTGGCAAAGAGTTTCCAAGTCCTTGGTGAGTTGCCTTTGCAATCTTAGTGGACTTAAGCTTGTAGGCGAAAATTTTGAATTTGCTGGCTACCGTACCTCCCCAATTCCCCAACAAAAGGCACACTTCTCAGGATTCATTTTTAGACCGTATTTCCTAGCTCTCTACATAACATGACATAGATCGGTCACATGGTCTTGAGTACTTCTTGATTTTACCACCATGTCATTTATGCATATTTCCAACAATAGGCTGATCAAGTCATGGAAAATGTAGTTCATGGCCCTTTGGTAAGTTACTCCAGCATTTTTCAAGCCGAAGGTCATCACCACCCACTCATAAAGTCCGATAACGCCTAGTCGCCGGAAGGTCGTCTTGTAGATGTCTTCGTAAGCCATGAAAATATGATTATAACCTACATTCCTGTCCATGAATCTAACAATCTTGCGAACCGATGCAGCATCCACCAGCAAATACACGATCGGCATTGGGTATTCATCCTTTGGGGTTGCTGTTGGGGGAAAATATCTCATCTTCGGGGTTATTGCCGAAACAGCATAAAGGCAGATAGTGGATTCGAAGGTTCCCTGACGTTCATCTTCGAAGATACCCGGAGTCAAGTTCGAAGTATGAAGATAGGCATTAGTTCGGAGTACATCTTCGAACTAAGGCTTTTCAAGATCTTTTCTGCCAGCTAAGATGGAAGACTTATCTTCTTTCTCATTAGATTAGTCTTTTACCATTTTAGCCCTATTAAGGGAGCCGAATAGTTTCCACTATGTCGGTTGTAATAGAGGGGTAAATAGGTCTTTTCCTTAATATTTGGGCCTATAAATACCCCCCGTTTCACCCTGTAATAGGGACCGAATACAAGTTATTCAATACACACTTTCAAACTATTCTAAGTTATTATCCTTTCGGAGGCTTAGAACAGTTTGCTTCGCAAACACTTCATTTGTTAGTTTCTCTTCTACAGAAACATGTTAGCGTAATCTTTTACGCCAACTGTTGGCGCCGTCCGTGGGGAACTTAGTCCGAAAAACTTCGTTCTCTACCAACTTCTTACATCATGCCTCCTAAGCGGAGCGCACCACGCAATCCCACTCGGAGGTCTTCTCGGATCTCCGGAGAGATACCATTTGACACGGTTGAAGTCGGAGGCCCTTCGACATTCCCTCCGCAAACTCCGGAAGGGGCTTCTATCCCTCGAACATACGAAGCTTCTCCGCCAACCCCTTCCATACTTCGACCACCCGGAGTCCCTCCTCCACCTTCCATCCCAATTCGAACTGATCCTACTAGTTCTCAAGACCCGGAAGATCCTTCCGGAGGAGATGAAGATAATCTTGGAGATATGGCCACCCAAATGGCCAACCTTCAAGCTGAGGTAGCAAGGTGGCGACAGGAAGCTGCGAACAGGCTTCGCTCTCAAGCCATCCCAACTATCCCAGAAGTGCCCGAAGACGATGAACCCGATTATCCCGAAGCCCCGGAGAACACCTCCTTCGATAATGAATCTCCGCTGCATCCTGAGCTGCAGAAAGTTCGCTTTGATCCAAAGTTCAAAACTTCGAAGCTCTGTAAGTATGCCGGAGATGAAGATCCCGGAGAGTTCGTTCGTTCTTATGCCATAGCAATTGAAGCTAGCGGAGGAGTTCGAGACACCATGGCGAAGTGCTTCCCTTTAGCTCTTCAAGGAGTGGCATTAAGGTGGTTCTGGTCCTTGAAGCCAGGATCAATTAATTCATGGTCGCAGCTGAAGAAGAAATTTATAAGCAATTTTCAAGGCACCTTCGTGCCTCCTATGTCAACAGGAAGCCTTTTTCAGGTGAAACAGCTTCCCGGAGAAACATTGAGGCAATATTTTAAGCGCTTCGCTCATACGAAGTCGCAAATCCGGGGGTTGTCTGCATCTTCGGTAGTTGATGCAGCTCGAGAAGGCGTCACTCATCAAGGCCTCTTGGATAAGCTTCATCGGAAAAGCATCTCCTCGGTCTCTCAGTTGATGTCATACTTCGAGGAGTATTCAAGGTCAAAAGAGGGTTGGCTTCGAAGGACTGCTGCTACTTCGTCCATATTGCAAGAAGTTAAAGTAGAAGTGAAAACTTCGGCATAGCCGCAAGAACCAGTCTTCGAAGTTCAACATGATCGGAGAAGAGGGCAAAAGCACCCTCGTTCTGAAGTCATGAATATTGCACCCCCACAGAAGTTTACACAGAGAGTTCCACAGTCTACGGGGAACAAGGCCAGCGGCTGGAGGCCGCCAGGGAAAACGGCTGGCAAGGGCCAGACCCTTTTCTGCTGCATCCATGGAGAAAATCGAAGCCATGGAACTGATACTTGCAAGGCTATACTTACCCTAAGGGGAGAGTACCTAGAGAGAACTTCGGGTCGAGGTACTACCGACCGAGTTCCAGCTGCAACGCGCCCCGAGCCGGTCCAGGCTGTGGCGCGGATAGAAAACTTTGATGCTGCAAGACACCCTCCGGTGGCCAATGTTATGCCACCTCCGAAGCAAGAGGAAGGGCAAGATCGAGGAAAAAGAGTAG
The DNA here is from genome assembly GCA_019279435.1 of Zizania palustris. Taxonomy (NCBI): domain Eukaryota; kingdom Viridiplantae; phylum Streptophyta; class Magnoliopsida; order Poales; family Poaceae; genus Zizania; species Zizania palustris. Next base: position 25,819,139 of record JAAALK010000079.1, read on the forward strand.
TCCTCCCTATCTCCGGAGGAGGTACCCTCGGAAGCATGTCCAAGAGACAGCGAAGGGACTACGTCAGAGAAGTAGGCCATATTGGGACTTCGTCATCTGCAGCTGCAATGCCGAAGTGGTCTCACGTACCGATATCTTTTTCTGCGGAGGATGCAGCTGGCATTAAGTTCCCGCATGCAGACCCATTGGTTATCACTGCTGATATTGTGGGCACTAAAGTTCGAAGGGTGTTGATTGACGGAGGTAGTTCGGCAGATATCATTTTTGTTCAAGCCTTCGATCAATTGTGCATCTCCAGGAAGCATCTCTTGCTAGCGGCTCGTCCTTTGCAAGGCTTCGCAGGACCTCCGCTTGATGCACTTGGCCAAATAGGCCTGGAAGTTACCTTCGGAGAAGGTTTGTTGGCCCGAACTGAGGAAGTAATCTTCGATGTCGTAGATGCCCCGTATGCTTACAACGTCATCTTCAGAAGAGGCATGCTAAACCAGTTCGGAGCTGTGGCGCATCACAATTATTTGTGCATGAAGATGCCCACACAAGCAGGAGTCCTTACAATCTTTAGAGATCAAGCCATTGCTCGGAGGGCGGAATATGGTCATGGTCCCCCTCTTGATCCAAGACAAGTAAATAATGTACAAGATAACGAAGAAATTTTTTCAGCTCCTTCCGAAGCTTCAAAGAAGTCCTTTCCGAGACCAAGTCCCGAAGGAGAGATTGCAACGAAGGTCATTGTTAAAGATGGTAAAGAGTATACATTTCAATTTGGTAAAGATTTACCCTCAGAAGTTGCAACCTCCTTGGAAAAGGTGGTAGAAGAAAATTTGGATGTCTTCGCTTGGTCTGACGAAGATATCACCAGAGTCGATCGGGATATCATTGAACATAGTTTACTTGTAAACCCGAAGGCCCGGCCTATTCGGCAAGGACTCCGAAAAATGTCTGCAGAAAGAGCTGCTCTAGCGAAAGACGAAGTTGAGAAATTGTTGAAGGCTAGGATTATCAGAGAAGTGGCTCACACAGAATGGTTAGCCAACCCAGTCTTCGTCAGAAAGAAGTCTTCCGGGAAGTGGCGCATGTGCATTGATTTCACATCCTTGAATAAAGCATGCCCACGTGACCCCTACCCCATGCCCCGAATTGATCAATTGGTTGACTCCACCGTAGGTTCGGAGTTATTAAGCTTCCTTGACGCGTATTCTGGTTATCATCAAATATGGTTGAAGCGCGAAGATGAAATCAAGACAAGCTTCGTAACTCCTTCGGGAGTCTTCTGTTATGTAAGAATGCCCTTCGGCTTAAGAAATGTCGGGGCTACTTTTTCGAGGTTAGATGCTAAGGCTCTAGGTCATCAATTAGGTCGCAATGTGGAGGCCTATATGGATGATATTGTAATAAAGAGTGCTTTAAAGCACCAGCATAGCCTAGACTTAGCAGAAACATTCAATAGCCTTCGGGCATGTGGGATCCGTCTTAACCCCGAAAAATGTATCTTCGGAGCTAAGGCTGGAAAGTTGTTAGGGTATTTAGTTTCAAGCAGGGGAATTGAAGCTAGCCCTACTCAAATAACTGCGCTGTAGAAGATGGCTCCTCCGGAAAATTTAAAGCAAGTGCAAAAGCTGACTGGGCGTCTGGCAGCACTTAGCAGGTTTTTATCAAGGTCTGCGGAGAGAAGCTTGCCTATATTTAAAGCATTGAAAGGGTCCGAAGATTTTGCATGGACACCGGAGTGCCAGAAAAGCTTCGAAGGTATTAAAGAGTATCTCAGTAATCTTGCTACACTCACGGTGCCTACTGCGGACGAAACCCTACTCCTTTACCTTGCAGCTACAGGTTCTGCTGTCAGCGCAGTCCTTGTCAGAGAAGTGGATTTCAATGGGAAGTTGGTCGAAAATCCTGTTTATTTTGTATCCGAAGGATTATCAGGAGCGAAGACAAGATACTCCGAACTTGAGAAGTTCGTTTATGCTCTGATAATGGCTTCGAGGAAATTAAGGCATTACTTTTTGGCACACAATGTAATTGTACCAACTTCGTATCCTTTAGGAGATATGCTTCGAAGTAAGGATTCCAATGGAAGGATTGGGAAGTGGGCAGTTGATCTAGCACCCTTCGGCATATCTTTCTTGGCAAGGACAGCAATCAAATCACAAGTCCTGGCAGATTTTGTAGCAGAATGGACTCCACCTGCAAATTTGGTTCCGGAAAAGTCAAGTGACGGAGTTTGGATTGTTTACTCCGATGGGGCTTTCCAAGCATCCGGAGCAGGCATTGGAGCAGTGTTGATTTCACCTTCAGGGCAAAGAGCAATGTACTCCGCAAGACTCAACTTTAAGTCTACCAATAATATAGCGGAGTATGAAGGGATTTTATTGGGACTCCGAAAAGCACGTGCTCTAGGGGCTACAAGAATTATTATAAAGACAGATTCTCAGATAGTAGCAGGGCACGTAGATAAAAGTTTCCAAGTTCGGCATCCACAACTTGCAAAGTACTTAGAAGAAATCCGTAAAATCGAAGCACACTTCAAGGGTATTTCCATTAGGAGTATACCAAGAGCAGAAAATGTGCATGCGGACATCTTAGCCAAAGCTGCAGCCGGAGCTGTGGATGTGCCCGAAGAAGCTTTCTATGAGGAGCTCAATATACCTTCGGTGCCACAAATTCCCTCGGCAGAGATTCTTTGCATTCCTAGTGCAGATTGGAAAAATTCAATCATGGAACTTTTACAGGGAGGAACAAATTTGCCCGAAGAGCCACAGCTGTCAAGATTAAAGCTTAGAGCCAGAAATTATCAAATAATCAACGGTATTTTATACAAGGCCGGAGTATGTTCCCCTCTACTCCGATGTATATCTCAAGCCGAAGGCCAAGAAATTCTTCGAGAAATTCATGAAGGCCTTTGTGGTAGCCATTTAGCCCCTAGAGCTTTGGCAGGAAAAACACTTCGCCAGAGGCTTTATTGGCCTACAATAACAGCTGATGCGGAAAGCTTAGTCCGCACTTGTCAAGGATGCCAGTGGATGGGTCGACGGAGTCATCGCTGTCGCGCCCCGATTTAATAAATCAGGACTTTTATTGAAATTCCATAGAAAATCAATAAAACAAGACGTTCATCATGCGACCACGTACAATACGGGCAATCATTCACGGTTCGTAGACCGCATTAATACAAAAGTGAATAAAGATGAAGAGAAACTAATAAAATAAGGGTCCTAGATGAACGCCTCCTTCCAGTCTCGCCTTGACTGGGTCGCTACTCCAGACCTTCATCCTCCTCGTAGTAGACTGGCTCTGATGGTGTAAGTCAACGGGGTGAGTACAGATGTACTCAGCAAGCCACCGAATGCAAATATAATGCAAGGTAATAACAAGGGAGATAGTGGCTAGTTTTGCGGAAGCAGCATAATTGTAAAGCTTTAAATGTGAGCAATTTATTAGTACGGAAAAGTAAACATGTGTGTGTGCATCATCATCTTCTAACTCGAGGGGTACAATTTCTGGGGTGTTACAATCGCCCACCAACAGCTCTTCAAGTCATTGCTCCGGTATGGCCTATGGCCAGATGGCGTATGGATTTAATTGGTCCCTTTCCAGTAGCCAAGGGAAATCTGAAGTTCGCAGTGGTAGCTATTGAATATTTTTTTAAGTGGGTGGAAGCAGAACCCTTAACAGCTATCACTTCGAACAATGTACAGAAATTCTTCTGGAAGAACATCATTTGCCGGTTCGGAGTGCCTATATACCTCACAGTTGATAATGGAACACAGTTTGACGCAGAACCCTTCAGGAAGTTTTGCGAAGATCTAGGCATTCAGTTATGTTTTGCTGCAGTGAGGCATCCTCAGTCTAATTGAGCCGTAGAGCGAGCCAATGGAAATATTTTATCAGGGCTAAATCGAAGAATAGTAGGATTAGCAAAGGGACTGTGGACCAAAGAGCTTCCGAAGATTTTGTGGTACATTCGTACTACGCAAACAAGGTCCACAGGTTTTACTCCGTTCAGTCTACTATTCGGAAATGAAGCTATGACTCCAACGGGGCTTAAAGGAGGATCATTTCGCAGCACCGAACCGGACATTGAAGAAGAACGACAAGCTTCGCTAGATTTATCAGAAGAAACAAGACTTCGAGCTGTAGCAAATTTATCAAAGTATCATCAGCAAATGAAGGCTTGGTTTGACCCGAAGGTTAAGCTCAATGAACTAAGACCGGGTCATCTTGTTCTACGAAGCATTATAGCACCAGGGAAGTTAGGGAATAAATGGGAAGGTCCATACCTAATTGTCCGTTCAGGACGCCCTGGCTCTTTTAAGTTAGCTAATTTAGAAGGTGAAGAGTTAGCACATACTTGGCATGCGGAGCACCTAAAGCGATACTTCGCATAAGGGCTCCTTGTAATTCGCTTGTAATCATCTTCTAAATTAATAAAGCATATGATCCTGATAGTGCCTTCCCCTCATAGACTTCCAGCTTTCGAGTGGACGCACTGGAACCGCGGGGTCGACCGAGAGGGAAGTGTCATGAAGCTGGGTTGTATTTTCGGACTTGGAACCTGCAAGTTCGAAGCTTCTGACGTGGGGGCTGACATAATCCGGAGTCCAAGCCACCGGCTTGTAGGCATCCGTAAAAGAGCCCAAAACCACATCATACGGAGTCCAAGCCATTGGCTGGTAGACTTCCGTAAAAAGAGCCGAAGGTGGCCAAAACCTGCGGAGTCCAAGCCATTGGCTGGTAGACTTCCGTAAAAAGAGCCGAAGGTGGCCAAAATCTGCGAAGTCCAAGCCATTGGCTGGTAGACTTCCGCAAAAAGAGCCGAAGGTGGCCAAAATATACGGAGTCCAAGCCATTGGCTGGTAGACATCCGTAAAAAGAGTCCAAAGAGACCATTGCAAACTCCGAACCAATGGTTCGACAAAGATCGCAAAAATAAGCCGAAGGTGGCTAAAGCAAAACAGAATTTGAGCCATGAGCTTCGAATGTCTGTTAACACAGTCCAAAGTGACAAATTATCTAAGATACTAAAGTATCTTGAAAGTTATCTCAAGTGATTTCTTTCATAAAACAAAGGTACTAAATTGCCATTCTTCCGACTGCAAATAGTCGAAGACATTTTATAAGATTTTCAAAGATCTTTAAATTACAGAGGGGCTCCGAACCCCCAAAAAAAATTGTACTCCGAAGTTTTTTCTTTGCGCATAACCATCTTTGAATACATTTCGAAGTTGCTTATACCCAAAGAGGGGCTAGTAAATATGGAGACAATTTTAAATCGGTATTCATTATTCAAACGAATGTGTTTACAGATTACATTATGAAAAATTGGTATCTATACCAAGAAGGAATCGAAGACCTCTTCGGTCTCTAGAGCTAGGGGTGGAACGACTAGTTCCAGCGCCAGGAGTTCTAATAACTTTGCGTTTAACTCTCTTGCTCCCCTTCGAAGCTCTAAAATCCTTCTGTTCTTGTTGAAGCTCGGCCCAAGTTCGAAGCCGTTCGGGGCTTCTTTCCCAGCTTCTAAGATCTTCAGATCTTTTATTTTGAACTTCATCTTCGTCTTCAGACCAAATAGTGTCTTCAGAAGACGAAGTGTTTACGTTAACCTCTTTTTCTTCCTCTTTAATATAAGACAATACATCTTTGATTACTTCGGGCGCAATTACTCCGGAGTCATCTCGAGGAATTAGAAATCGAGGACGCTTGTAAGTCTTTAGAAGTTCGAAGGTGTTCCTTAATGAGCGAAGTTCGTCGTTAATTTCTAACACTTCGATATCTTCCGTATGAGACAAAGCCTAAAAATATGATAAACAAATTTTCATTGATAAAGGTTCATAAACACGAAGCTTTACATTGTCAAAAATCCTAAATTATTCCTAAACCTGCGGGTTCGGAGGAGGCTAACTACTTGAGGCTTGGTTCCGAACTTGCTTCTGGCGTTGACCTTCGTCGATCCAAGCCTTAATCGCAGTGCGACCTTCGGCTCTCCATGAAGCTTGAAAGGCCTGCCAGGCAGCGGTCACGCCTTCGGAAGGAGTTAGAAGCCGTTCGTCGTCGAAGGTAATAGGGCCCTCTGCGCTCGGAGTGATTGTTCGGCCCAAGTCCTCGTAGTAACGAAGAAGTCCGATGGCAGACACCTGTCCGGAGAGTTCTCCGTAACGAATGCCCGCCGTCTTCATTTGCTTCACTGCTCCTTGGATCCTTTTTAACCGGCGCAGCAGAGTGATGTTGTCATCTGAAGGAAGTGATCCAGTAGTACCGAAGTACTCCAGAACACCTAGCATCTGTTCTATGACCTCCGTAGCTACCTTCTCGGACTTAAGCTTTTCTTCAATTAATGCATCCTTGCTCGAAGTCGTTTCTTCTAGAACTCCGGAAAGCCTAGCATTCTCCGTAGTTAAAGTATTCTTCTGATTTAGGAGTTGGCTAGCTTCCTCTTGAAGCCTCACAAGCTCGGACCCCGCATTAGCATGCTCCAACCGCACCCTTTCGATTTCCGCTCGAAGCACAATCCTTTCTGCTTCGAGCTCCTTATTTGCAGCCTCCAAACCCTGTCTGGCCCTGCGTTCTGTTGAAATTATATTATCCATTTGAACCACTCTAGCTTCGGAGAAAGACAAGTTGCGCTGAAGAGCTTCGTTTTCTTCCCGAAGCTGAGCAATTTCATGTTCGCCTGATAAAGTTGCAGCGCGGGCCAAGACCGCTTGCTAAAAAAAACTAAAGTAAGAAATTATTCATGTATAATTTGTTATTGGTTCGAAGGTGTTCCGTACCTGGTAGGCTGCTCGTTCCATGGCAACGTTTAGCTCCGAACTCTTCGCCCTGCTTAAAATAGCTACCAGCTCTATCTCCCCGACTTCGCGACTGACTCGACCTAAAGGTTTGAGCAGAGTCCGAAGCCCGGTTCTTTGCTCCAAAAAAGGAGTTAAAAGAGGGAGCATTGCCGAAGCTTCTTGGTCATCCCTGCTTGGCGAAGCTCCGGAGCGTTCTGCTGATGTCTTTGGAGCTTCAGTAGATGGCCCCCCCTCAGTAGATTGACTCTCGTCTGTTGATTCAAACAAAGTTGATCCTTGAGCAGGGAGAGGTTCTATATGTCTTTTACCCCTTCCAGGCCCCTGTTGAGCGACTTCCAGGTGAGGCTCCGAAGTTGTCGAAGGCCCTTGAATTGGATCTTCGCGACGCACTTCTTCCACGGAAGAGGGCTCTGCAAAAGCAAAGGTATTATACATTGTATAATTTTGCAGAAAAGAACAAGAAAATCATGCGAAGTTTACCTTTGACATTTTGGGGGCGAGCGAGCATCGGACTGCTCGGAGGATCGAAGGTAAGGTCTTCGTCTGAATCCAAAGTTAAAATTTCAACTGCCGGAGTATCTCCTTGAGCAGTCCTCCCTTCATCCAAAACTGAAGTTGTAGCAACTTCAACTTCACCCTCACCCACAGGGGCTTCGATTTGCTCTTCATCTTGAGCATCCGGAGTTCTCACTTCTTCAATGTTAGCCTGAGACTCCGGTATACCTGCAGTATCTTCAATGTGAATATCTTTTTGAGCTGCATCTTCGTCAATCAACCTCACTAATAGTTTACCTTCATCTTCTTTAGAACCGGAGGTTGAGGTTCTTGGGCTCGGAGATGCAGGTTTTCTGGGCTTCCGAGCCACCTTCTTCACCGGAGTCTTTGCGGAGCTCGAAGCCCCAGCTTCGGCTTTCCTCTTCTTGGGTCCTTTCTCCGAAGGCACCCAATCCATCAAAGGGGGTGGAGTGATTCCCAGCATCCCCCACACTCTGTTAAACCTTTCCCAACTCCCGACCAATTTGATTCTCCATTCTTTTTCTGTCGGAGTTGGAGAGCCCAAAATCTTCTCCGAAGCCCTTATGATTTGTTCCGAAGTAACAGGGGCTGAAGAAGCTAAAAAAGAAAAATAAATCAAGTTAATTTTTCTTCGATTGAATATGCATAATACATATTGTCTTCGAAGTTACCTGCAGGGCTCGAAGTTGAAGTAATTTTTCGAAGACCGCCTTCCGAATCCTCTTCGAAGATGATAGGCCAGTTGGCCATCAGTGGAGAAATTTGCAGACCGAGGAATTCTTCGGCTAAGTCTCGCATACTTAACCTTCGGCTAATCTTTTGAAGCAGGTTGAGGCGGGCTTCGAGTTGACCTTCGTTGGGCTGCACTAAGGCTTCCTTCCGACATTGGATTTCTTTAAGGGGTCCGGCCAGAGGACTGCTTGCCCCAACTTCGGCATAGAACCATCTCAGAACCCAATCAGTATACCATCTTGCATTGATGGCCTCAGCAGGAAACTGAAGGGCATACTCATCTCGAAGCCTAAAGTTGATACTACCGAAGGCTACTACTACTTTTTCACCTCCGGGGCTTACGAAGGTCTTTGGTTGGCCTGTTGCTCTATGTAGTGCAGCGAAGATCTCTGCCCTCCCCTCACAACCTTCGGCTCTCAACGCCCATTCAAAAATAGCCAAACGAGCTACTGCATTCGGAGAGAGCTGAGGAAGGGTAACGTGAAATAGCTCAAGTACCTCCGCCAGGAAGTCTACTGCTGGAAGGCCCAAGCCGGCTTCGAAGAAGGCTTCGAAAACAACTACTTCTCTGGGTCTTGGCGACGGAATCATTTCTTTGCCTGGCTTCCGGATCATGACTCCGGTACTAATTTTCCCTTCCACTGCGATTGCCAATGACTCTCTCTTGCAGGTAGAAGGCCCCAATTGGAAAGATTGATCCAAGTATTTTGTTGATGGCGGGCAGAGACCTTGATCATCGATATTTTGGGGATTTCCTCCTTTGGCCGCCATGGATGTTGTTGCAGATGCCGGGGCTAATGTCGCCATTGCCGCCGCCGCTGCTGCAGCTGCGGCCTGCTGCCTAGCCAAAGCTGAAGGCCCCGAACCTTTGGTCTTCACCATTGTAGTCACTGGGTTGCTTTGGGGAAAATGGAGGCTAGGGCTCAAGAACTCAAAGGGCTCAAAAGGTGTTTGATTGCGAGAAAGCGGTGAAAAGGTAACCAGGTAAGTTCTAGGCCTTCTATTTATAGCCTAGATTTTACTTTTTTACCGTTAGTCCATGTCGTTTCGCATTCCTGCCGTTACTTTTCTCCGAAATTAACGCATTCTACAGTTTCCGTTAGAAACAGAAAGCTAACGGCTATTTTCTCTAAGTCTAAAAGACTTTCGAACTTCCTGAGTCGGTTCTAAGATAGTTCGAAAAGCAATTATCCTAAGACTGATTCGGAGTTTATATCTTCATGCATTTCGGAGATGAATTAAAATCCAATAACCCCTATGTTTGGTTATCTTTTCCTTCCGTATACTGCTCTCCTAACATTACAGGTTAAACGGAGAAGCGTATTCGAGGGGCTACTGTTGGGGGAAAATATCTCATCTTCGGGGTTATTGCCGAAACAGCATAAAGGCAGATAGCGGATTCAAAGGTTCCCTGACGTTCATCTTCGAAGATACCCGGAGTCAAGTTCGATGTACGAAGATAGGCATTAGTTCGGAGTACATCTTCGAACTAAGGCTTTTCAAGATCTTTTCTGCCAGCTAAGATGGAAGACTTATCTTCTTTCTCATTAGATTAGTCTTTTACCATTTTAGCCCTATTAAGGGAGCCGAATAGTTTCCACTATGTCGGTTGTAATAGAGGGGTAAATAGGTCTTTTCCTTAATATTTGGGCCTATAAATACCCCCCGTTTCACCCTGTAATAGGGACCGAATACAAGTTATTCAATACACACTTTCAAACTATTCTAAGTTATTATCCTTTCGGAGGCTTAGAATAGTTTGCTTCGCAAACACTTCGTTTGTTAGTTTCTCTTCTACAGAAACCTGTTAGCGTAATCTTTTACGCCAACAGTTGCCTTATTCAGATCTCTGAAGTCAACACATATTCTAAGCTTCCTACTTTTCTTCCATACTAGTACAATGTCCGATACCCACTCTACGTATCGGCATAGCCTTATGAAACCTTCTATTTGGGGAAATAGTTTTCCCTTGAACAGGGGTCAAATGACATCCGCCTCCGAAGGCCTCGGGTTTGGAGCCCATCAACTGGTGAAGCTTCAAGACGAACTCCGGCCCCCTGCATCGAAGATAACTCCAAGTACAACCAAGATTTACCCCTCCGGGTCCCCTCCGGAGCCAAGCCTCTGGGGCCCCTCTAGGTCTCCTCCGGATCCAAGCCTCTAGAGCCCCTCTAGGTCCCCTCCGAAGCAAGCCTCCGAGACCCCTCTGGTCCTCTTCGGAGCCCTCTTCGGAGTCCTCTCCGAGAGCCGCTACACAGTCCTCTTCGGAGCCCTCTTCGGGGTCCCCTTCGACGTCCTCTTCGGAGCCCTCTTCGGGGTCCGTTTCGAAGTCCTCTTCAGAGCCCCCTCAGCTAACTTCGGCCAACACCCTCCGATAGGTACTTCGGTCCAGAAGAAATATCCTAGAACTATGCAGCGTAAAGCCATACCAGGGTCTAGCCTCTAGTATGTCGTATACTTACTCCAGAAGTGATGTATATCTACTACGTCTGTAAATTCATGTGTACAATAGCATAGCCTTTTCCCCTTCTTACCCCTAAAATGCCTATGACATGTAGGGGGCATTTGGATCTTTTCCTTTAGGCTTGCGTGCCTATAAAAGTAGGGCCATGCCCTTGTAACAGATATATGATGAGTAGAGGCAAAACTATGCCAAATCCACTATAAACTGGATGCAGGGTTATTATCCCTCTTGGGAGGACCGAACCAATATAAAACCATGTCTCCCTTTGTGAGAATCCTTCGAGGTTCACTCCATACATCATCCACCATCTCATAAAACATGTGTGTAACTAACGCAATTGTTACAACAGTTGGCGCCGTCCATGGGGATCCTATTACTAAAAGCTAGTGTCTCTGCCACCATTCGCGCCTCGGAGTACACCCTTCAGCAAGAGGCTCTGGGCGCTCACCGAAGGCCTCAAAAGCCCTAGGGGCTACGAGGCAAGCTTTCTTCGTTCTACTAAGAAGCCGAAACCTACATTCTATTAAATCCCGAAGCCTCGCTTCGCTTTATTAAACCCCGAATCCTCGCTTCGCCTTATTAAAACCCGAATCCTTGCTTCATTCTACTAAAACCAAAGCCTTGCTTTGTCTTATTAAATACCGAAGCCTTGCTTCACTTTATCTAATGTCGAATCCCTGCTTCATTTTACTGATTGCCAAAGCCTTCAATTTATTAAAAACCAAAGCTTTACGGCGTCCTTATTGAAACTCAAAGTCAAGGCTTCATTCTATTAAGAACCGAAGTTACTACTTCGTATCTGTTGGTGTAAAAGATTACGCTAACAGGTTTCTAAAGATTAAAAACCAACAAACGAAGTGTTTGTGAAGTAAACTATTTCAAGCCTCCGAAGTGGATAATAACTCAAAACAGTTTGAAGATGTGTATTGAATAACTCAGTATTCAATCATCTTTACAGAGTAAAACGGGGGGTATTTATAGGCCAAAACCTTAAGGAAAAGACCCTTTTACCCCTCTGTTACAACCGATATAGTGGAAACTATTCGGTACCCTTAATAGGGCTAAAACGGTAAAAGACTAATCTAATGAGAAAGAAGATAAGCCTTCCATCTTAGCTGGCAAGGAAGCTCTCTGAAGAGTCAATGTTCGAAGATATACTCCGAACTAGAGTTCACCTCTATCCTTCGAACTTGTCCCAATACATAACCGGAGTTAGATGCTGGAAACCTTCGAATAAATCACCTGCCTTTGTCTTGTTGCATCAGTGACCCCGACGACGAAGTATTTTCCCCCAACAGTAACCCCTCAAATACGCTTCTCCGCTAGATCTATAACGTTAGGAGAGCAGTATGCGCAAGAAAAATAATCATGTTGTTGACATGGAAACGTGTCCCCGCACTTGGGTCAGTCCGGCGATCCAAAAGTGCATGTATACTTAGGGACAGGCCTAAGCGTGACGTAGCACTGACGCCACATTCCGACTACCCTTAATAGTGATAAGGGGTGGAGTCGCCAGGCAACCAGATTACAAGAAATAATCCAATTAGTCGAAAGAAATAGATTAAACGGGTTAAAATCAGCAAACCAGTCAGAGTCCTCCTGGTTTGAAGTCTGATGCAAAGGGTGCACTGAAGGGTACCTTCGTCGTCTGGTGCGAAGTGCTCCGCCGAAGGGTGCTTCGGCGTTTGGACTGATCCGGCCGAAGATAGACTCCGAACGGATCTGAACACGGTGATCACCTCCGAACAACAGGGTTCGGCGTGCGATATCCGATGTAGGGAATTACAGAGTGATGACGCGAAGGCCACACACGGGTGCAACTTCGTCTGGTGCGGAGTGTAGTCATGGCGAAGCCAGTCACGACGAAGTATGCTGACGGGCCTGCTGTCGAAGCCTGCGGTCCTGTCGAAGGTTGTCTTGGGGACCTCCGGAACTGATCTCTCATCTCCAAACACGTCCGGTGAAGGGGCTCCGAACGTGCGAACCTGCAACAGGGATGATGCAAAATACCAATTCGGCCTTAGGACCGAATTTGTGAGGTGTTGCACGGTTGGTGAAGGTAGCAATCTATTACGCAGATTAACGGATACTTCACAGGCGAAGTAACAAGGCGATAGCAATCTGTTACGTAGATTAACGGGGACATCATGGACGAAGTACCAAGGCTTAACACTATTCCGTAGTGGTGGACGGAGGGCTTCCAGGCAAACCCATGAAGAGGTACAAAAAAGTAAAGGTAACGTAAAGGTATGATCAAAGCATGGCCAAAACGCCTCTCTATTTATAGGGGGTTAACCCCCAATCTAATCTGCTATTAATCTAGCCAGATAGAGATAGAGATTGAGCTGGCGATGCAAAAAGAACTATCTCTACCGAGGTGGGCTTCGACCAGGCCCGTTGAGGCCTACTCTTTGGGCCGAAGCTTCGGTAGCGTGGGCTTCGGCCAGGCCCGTTGAGGCTTGCTCCTCGAAGCTTCGAAAGCGTGGGCTTCGGCCAGGCCCATCAAGGCTTGTTCTTCGGCCAAAGCTTCGACAGCGTGGGCCTCCGAAGGCTTCCGAAGCTTCGGCAGTGTGGGCCTCCGAAGGTGAGAAACCATGTTGAAGAATATGGTTTTGATATTCCAGATATGATGAGTGATTGTCAACGGAAGTCAAAGGAAGGGAGATATGAAGACCTGCCGAGTCTGAGGCGCATGTGACTCAGGTACACGTGCAGCGAGCGACAGCCGGGCAGAGGAGCCGCGGAGTCGGGCTGGCCCAATCCGGGTACATGGGCTAGGAGCGGCAGATGATCCACTGGTCTATTGACTGGGTTTGACTCAGGTACACGGGCGGCGAGCGATTGCCGGGCTGAGGAAGCCGCGGGGTCGGGTCGGCCCAATCCGGGTACCCGGTGTGAAGATGGTGGACACTTTGTCAGTTGCGGCGCAAAACTGACAACCTATGATTAATTCATTTTTTAGGATATTAATATTTAGTTTTTAAGATTAGAATATTTTTATTTGAGTCAGGTGTTTTTTTCTCATAATATTTTAGTAATTTTCAGAATTTATTTTAGAGTCAGTTTAATTTACCCTAGGGGTAAATTAGTCTTTTCATGTATTAGGAGTCGCCTATAAATAGGCCCATATCCCCTTGGGGATAGATGAATGTTGTTTTAGATCAATCTACAAGTCTACAGTCTAACTTTTTCTTGTCTTCGTTTTCCTCCGAAATTATCTCGTCGCTAGTATTGATCTGCTATTGCAGTGGCCACCGTAGTTTTTCATTCTTCGCCAAAATCAGCAGCAGCAGAGATTGGCATGGCACAGCAGGCGAAATAGCATCCAGGAGGTGCGGTATCACGCGCGGGACAGCAGCAGCGAGAGCAGCTTTTTCCTTTGGCAGCGCGTGGGGTCCGGCAATCATGGTGTCCAAGTGCGTGGGCCCCCCTCCCACGGAAAGCTTTCCAAGCGGTTCTCTGGCAGCACCAAGCCACGACGATCGGCGGGTGTACGACAGGTCACAGCTGCGCACAGGCTTTCCAGGCGGGAGAGGAGATCGAGGCGAGAGGCAACGTGCAGCGGCGCGGCTGGGCGGAAAGCGGGATTTTCTTCGATGCAGGCAAATTTCGATCTACTGTTCTTCTAGTTAGTTTTAATCTACTATTTTTAGGGAGATCAAATTTTTAGATAATCATCTATTAATAAATTAGCTGCAAATCTATATCGAAATTTCGTTGTTATTTTGATCCGTTAAATTTCTATTAGTTATCCCGTATTATTTTTTTATCTGTTTAATTTGCTCATATAAAAAGTAAAGAAAAATTTATTAGTTGCATTTAGATTTTTATTTTATTCTTTACCTGCAATATTTTAGGTTTAGTTCTGAATTAATTTTTAATGATCCAAGATTTATTCATTTGATTAGTATTTTATTTCTAGACTGAAATATTATTATTTCGAGTTTTTATCTAGGTGTTATTATTTACTGCTGTAATTTTATTCAGTTTATTTTTAATATCATCTTAATAAGGACACCGGTAATTTTTAGGCTAGACAACTATAGTACCAGTATTTTACTTTACTAATATTGTTTGTCCGGTTAAGTTCGTTGGGTGTTGGGTTTTCGATATAGATTAGCAAGAAATTTTTTAGGCGCCTATTCACCCCCCTCTGGTCGCTACTTTCGGTCCTACAAGTGGTATCAGAGCGAGGTTAGGGTTTTCTAATATCTTAACCGATTGTAAACCTAGGTAATGACCATGACGTCCCCTGGCAAAATCCCGTCCCTAGAGGCTTTTGGCTACACTTATTGGAAGACTCGCATGCGAGCATACCTTATAAGCCAGAGCTCGGACATATGGGAGATTTGTGTTCATCCTACTTTCACCATAAAGACTATTGCTGCGGATATTGCTGCAGATGTAGTTGCACAACATCAAAATAATAGTAAAGCGGTGAACATTTTATTTTTTGGTCTAGGTCCTAGTGAGTTTGAGCGTGTTAGCCATCTCACCACTGCTCGAGAGATCTGGGCTACCCTGCAGGCACACCATGAGGGGACAGCTCAGGTCAAGGCTAGGCTCTACCAGACCTACCGGCGTGAGTATGAAAATTTCTCACAAAAGCCGGGTGAGACTGTTGAGGCTTTGTTTGGTCGTTTTCAATCGATCATTAACAAGCTTCGCGTTAACAAGGCCGAGGGTGATCAGCTGGTCTCGGATCATGAATAGGCGCTTAAGGTACTCCATACCTTAGACCCTAAGATCTGGGAGATCAAGGTCTCTTCTATTGTTGAGAGCACGTCTTATGATACTTTGACCATCGCAGAGCTTTTTAGTAAGCTCAAGGCCTCAGAAGTCGATATCCAGTTGAGATCAAATCTCACTGGTTTTGGATCAAAGACTCTGGCGCTTGCGACACCATCTGCTGATCCTAACGCCATGAGTTGTAATGCGTTTTCCTTGATGTCTATCTCCGAGGAACAACTTGATACTCTAGGAGATGATGATCTGTGCTTGTTTAACAACCGGGTGCGACGAGTCTATGATAAGCGAATGTTTAAGAGACACGACACAAAATCCGGATGCTTTGATTGTGGTGATACAGATCTTTTCATTGCCGACTGCCCCAAGCGGAAGAATTACAAGAAGGGAACCGGCGGCAACTCCTACAACTCCGACAAGTACGAAAACTCTACAAAGGGCAAGCCCGAGACGAGATTCTTTCGGAAGGCTTTGAAGGACTACAGGCGTGAGAACAAGAAACGAGACAAGGCTTTCTTCGCCGAGATGGAGAAAAGCTACTCCAAGAGATCCTCATCTTCCTCCTCATCTTCGAGGTCAAGTGATGAAGAGATCGTGATTAGGAAGGGGAAGGACAGGGATGATCCGACGGGCCTCTGTTTCATGGCCTTCGGGGACAAGCCGAATAGACGCTCACGTGACAGCCGAAGACCCCACAAGAGCTTCTGCTCAATGGCTCTTGGGGATAAGAAAGAAAAGGACTCCTCCGACGACTCCGACAACGACGACGATGAGAAGGTATCATCCTATGAACAAGAAGTTGTTAATTTACTAGAACAGAACCGTCAGGAGTTGAAGTATAGGGAGAAACTGCTTAGAGGGGATAAGAAGAGGATAGATGAGCTTGAGAGTGAGCTTGCCATGACAAATGGCAAGATTGAGAGTCTGTCTTCTTCCCCTTGCTTGGGTAATAGTGGTGAGTGCCCTAACTGTGAGATGCTGCTGTGTGACCTGACGACTCTTAAGTCCAGGTACATAGAGAGAGTAGATGAGAGAGACGCTTTGGCCACTAAGCTAGAGAGCACTCAGCAGGAGCTAAAAGATGCTCATGCCACTGTCGTCGCACCTTGTGTAGACTGCCCATCTCATTTAGCTAGTATAGCTGAGCTGAGAGCCAAGAGTGATGAGCAGTTGAGTGAGCTAGCTGGAGTGAGAGCTGAGTTGGAGCAGACTAAGGTAGAGCTTGATACCTTGTCAGTTCCACCCACTGTTTGTGAGAACTGTTTGTCCATTAGAATGGAGTTGATCAAGCTAAAAGCTGAGAAGTCTGTCGAAGTTGATAAAGAGTGTGAGATCTGCTTGTCTCAGGTGGAGGTGTTAGCTTCCTTGAGAGAGGAGTTAGCTGATGTTCAGAATGAGAACTTTTACCTCCGTCAGATTCTGAGTTGGATTAGTGCCAGAGAGCCATAGCTCGGCATGATGATCCAGCAGTTTAAGAGACAGGATGGGTTTGGGGTAGGTTACACCTATACCAAGGCTGATTTTGAGAGCGCCATTAGCCGAGCAGTGGAGTGGAGTAAGATGACTCCCGAACAGAGATATCCTAAGACTCACTCCACTGAGTCCTTTAAGGATAGTCAGCCCAAGGATGGAGTCTTCCAAGAACAACCTAAAGCTCCACCTAAGAAGCAAATCTGGGTTCCAAAACCTAAAACTCTCCACACTTCTCTTGATTCTTTACGTGGACCCTCTCACACCAAAGATGCTACACCCAACACCACCAAGCCTAAGAACTCTAAGCCACAACAACATCCCAAGAAGCCCACCTATCACTGTGAGTTTTGTCAGAGAGACGGGCATCTTGAGGAATTTTGATTCAGGAGGAAGTGGGTTGAGCGAGCAGAGAGAGCTCGAGGTGTGCAGGAGCAGTTCTACCAGCAGGGTGGTAGACAGAGAGTTCCTCGACGTAGAGAGAGGCTAGAGGCCAGGCCACGTCGTGTAGGTGGTGGTAGAGGAGACGGTTTTCATGACCGTGCTCCGGAGGGTGGTTTCCATTCCGGCACAGTTCTAGATCGTTATGGATACGGTTTTGAACCTCGTGACCGTGATTTTAGGCAGAATAGAGGACCATGCTTTGAGCCGCGTTTTGGTCCCGACTCATATGATTCCTTCTGCTTTCCTACATACGAGCAGATGGCCCGACACTGGTTTAGTACTTTTGCTAGACCTGGTGGTCGACCATTTGCTCCCGCTCATGACCATTGATCTTGCAGGAATGAGGACTGGAGGACGTATGGATCATGGATTCAGGTTGTTCTCGCCATATGACGGGACACCGTAGATGGTTCTCCAGCCTCCCTCCCCCGAGATCCAAGGAATACATCACTTTCGGGAACAGTGGTCAAGGGAAGGTACAAGGTATTGGGTCGATTCGTATTTCTGATTATTTCTCTTTAAAGAATGTTGCTTTAGTTGGAAATCTATTTCGCAACTGCTTGAGGATGGTTTAGAAGTGCGCTTTAAGAAGGGCATGTCTTCTGTTGTTGATTCTAGAGGATCTTTAGTTTGCCGGATCATACCTTTCAGTAAGGTTTTTCGTATTGATTTCTCTAGTTATTCTTGCCCTTCTCGCTGTCTTATGGCCGGATCCTCCTCTGAGTTATGGAAGTGGCATAGAAGGTTAGGCCATTTGAGCTTTGATCTACTTGTTAGATTGAGTTCTATGGATCTTATCCGAGGATTACCTAAGCTTAAGATGGAGAAGGATCTAGTGTGTCATCCCTATCGTCATGGGAAAATGGTTGCCGCTTCTCACACACCTGTGACTCGGGTTATGACTTCATACCCGGGAGAGCTGTTGCATATGGACACAGTAGGTCCAGCTCGAGTACGCTCAGTCGGTGGGAAGTGGTACGCCCTTGTAATAGTTAACGATTTTTCTCGATTTTCGTGGGTTTACTTTCTAGAGTCTAAGGATGAGAGTTTTCAGTATGTTCATGACCTGATTTTGAAGTTGAAGAACGAGAACAATGGTCTGATGCGAGCAATTTGTTCGGACAATGGATCTGAGTTTAAGAACTCTCAGTTCGTCAGTTTTTGTAGTGAACAGGGTCATTATCATTAGTTCTCTGCTCCTTACACTCCCCCACAGAATGGCGTTGTGGAGCAAAAGAACTGCACGCTTGTCGAGATGGCCAGGACGATGCTTGATGAGCATAGGACGATTCAAATTGGATAAACGCCATGCAAGAAGAGCTTGAAAATTTTGTTCGCAATCGGGTTTGGACACTAGTTGAGCTGCCACCTGGATGCAACACCATAGGCACCAAGTGGGTGTTTAAGAACAAACAAGGAGAAGATGGTGTTGTGGTGCGTAACAAAGCTCGATTAGTGGCACAGGGTTTCTGCCAAAAATAAGGTATTGACTTTGAAGAAACCTTCACCCCTGTTGCTCGCCTTGAGTCCATTCGTATTCTTTTGGCCTTTGCTGCTTCTAAAGGTTTTAATCTTCATCAAATGGATGTCAAGAGTGCTTTTCTAAACGGGTATATAGAGGAGGAGGTCTATGTTAAGCAACCCCCGGTTTTGAGAACCCTAAATTTCCACGACATGTTTACAAGTTGCAGAAGGCTTTATACGGTCTGAAGCAGACCCCCAGGGCTTGGTATGATCGCCTGAAGCAGTTCTTGTTGCAGAAAGGTTTTGTGATGGGTTATGTGGACAAGACTCTTTTCTTTCTTAGAGATGGCGCAGACTTGTTGGTTGCTCAGATTTATGTTGATGATATTATCTTTGGTGGTTCTACTAATGAGCTTGTATCCAAGTTTTCTGAGCAGATGCATAGCGAGTTTGAGATGAGTCTCATGGGAGAACTCAAGTACTTTTTAGGGCTCTAGATCAAGAAGACCAAGGACGGCATTTTCATTCACCAGGGTAAGTATACACGATATATGCTAAAGAAATTTGACTTTGGTGGAGAGCTAAAGCCACAGATGACCCCAATGGGCACATCTGGAGGTCTGAACAAGGACGAGGACGACGTCAAGGTAAATGAGAGAGAGTATCGAGGGATGATCGGTTCGCTACTATAATTGACTGCGACGAGACCGGACATTCAGTTTGTCGTGGGTGTGTGTGCGTGTTTTTAGTCTTCGCCACACGCATCTCACCGGCAGGATGTGAAGAGTATTTTCAGGTATCTTACTTATGTTCCTAATTTAGGTCTTTATTATTCTGCATTATCATCTCTTGATTTAGCTGGTTTTTCGGACGCTGATTTTGGTGGGTGCCGGCTGGATCACAAGTCTACTTCCGGTACTTGCCAGCTTCTTGGTTCTTCACTTGTTTCATGGTCTTCTCGAAAACAATCTGGAGTTGCGCTTTCTACTACTGAGGCTGAGTATGTAGTTGCTGCTAGCTGCTGTTCTCAGTTAGTTTGGATGATTTCTACTTTGTAGGATTTTGGGTTGTTCTTCCCTTCGAGAGTTCCTTTGTTTTGTGATAGCACCAGTGCAATTAGTGTAGGGAAAAACCCATGTCTTCATTCTAAAACCAAACATATTGATGTGCGCTTTCACTTTCTGAGGGATCAATATGAGAAAGGGGTCATTGATCTTATACACGTTGATACCCATCAGCAGTTGGCGGATATTTTTACTAAACCCCTAGATCAGTCTACTTTTGAGCGTTTACGAGGGGATTTGGGAGTTGTGTATCCTTTTTAGGATACTTTGAGTCTTTTTGTGTGCGTTCATATCATGCATAATCATCAATCACATTTTGAGCTTGCTTCTGTTATATGATTAATCTGCTTTACTTTCTCTAGCTAGTATATGTTTTTGATTACTTGTTGATGATCATGTTCTGTTTCAGTTTACATGATATATCTGATATTTGTCATATGCATGGCTTTTATGCTTTAAAATTGAAAAATGATCACCATTGCTTCTGGTAACTAGCATGTGTAGGCTGAATGCTTTCGCTATCTTTTACATGCCTTGTAGCTAGATCCTTACTTAGATGCAGATATGCAACTTGGACATTTATATGCTTTAAATGTGAAAAATGTGTTATAAAAAATGATAAAAATTCTGAAAAATTGAAAAATTTATGCATTTTTATGATTATTAGAAAAGATCCAGGTGGGTTTGCTTTGTCATATTGCATTGTTTTGGACTACTGACCACATCACTTTGGTATGAACTAGGACGGTGTAATGTATGCCAAGATCAATGTCTTAAGCTTCTGATGGTCCAGTTCTGGCCTAGGCTTGACTTGGTCGGTTAGCATAAGGTTTGACATGCAAATAACCCCTGGCAGAAATGAGAAATAAAAAGGAAAAAGAAAAAGTCTGAAAAATTTAAAAAGATGACAAGTTTGCTGAAGCACTTTGCTATGGACAATGCTTATCTTGGTAGATATCAGTTAGCTTTTGCATCTCATGCTTTACCTTGCTTGTCAACTAGAAAATGTGGTGATGCTTTTGTTTTGCAAAAATCGAAAAATGCGTGCTAATGACTCTCTTTAGATATCATATGTTGCACTGATCATGTCATGTATCTTAGACAGTATATCTTTTGCTATACCTATTAGATGTTGTAATTGCAGTCAATATTATCTAAGAAGCATGCTTTTTACACTCCACCTGCACCCCATCTGCATTCATGTCATATTTTGAGGGGGAGCTGCATTTCAAGGGGAGTTTTTGTGTCTATGTCTCTTTAGAGTGCATTTAGTCTCACTTGATGAGTCCAATTGTCAACAAGGGGGAGAAATTTTGGAGTTTAGGGAACATTTTTAGCTTTCTCTGGGATTTATTTCAGGGGGAGTTCCTTGTTGGTAATTCTGAGATTTGCACTTGTTTTTGAGTCTTTATTTTTGGTTAACCATAATGACCATTTTATTCCTTCTGTTTGGCTTTTGGTCATTAGGGTTAAACTTTTATTTTCTTTCTTTTATTTTCTTTTGTTTTTGTTTTCCTGTTTCCACATGTTTTGCAGGTTCTGGAGATGAGTTGAAGAGAGTGTTGACAATGCACTCATCAAGGGGGAGATTGAGAAACCATTGTTGGCGTAAAAGATTACGCTAACAGGTTTCTAAAAATTAAAAACTAACAAACGAAGTGTTTGCGAAGAAAACTATTCCAAGCCTCCGAAAGGATAATAACTTAGAATAGTTCAAAAGTGTGTATTGAATAACTTGTATTGGGTCCGTATTATAGGGTAAAACGGGGGGTATTTATAGGCCCAAACATTAAGGAACGACCTTTTTACCCCTCTATTACAACCGACATCGTGGAAACTATTCGGTACCCTTAATAGGGCTAAAATAGTAAAAGACTAATCTAATGAGAAAGAAGATAAGTCTTCCATCTTAGCTGGCAAAGAAGCTTTCGGAAGAATCCACGTTCGAAGATATACTGCGAACTAGAGTCCGTCTTCATACTTTGAACTACCTTCAACGTACATCTGAGAATATACGTCAGAATCCTTTGACTTGATTTCTTGTCTTTGTCTTGTTACCGCGATAATCCTGAAGATGGAATATTTTCCCCCAACAGTAGCCCCTTGAATACGCTTCTCTGTTAAATCTGTGATGTTAGGGGAGCAGTATACGCAAGAAAACATATCCATGTGCAAGGATTAGCAGACTTAATACACCTCCGAAATGTATGGAGATGCGAACTTCAAATTATTTTCTAAGTGAATTGCATTCGAAGTATTTTAGAATTAACTCACGAAATCCAAAAGTCTTTTTAGACTTGGAAAAATAGCCGTTGGCTTTTTCCTTCTGACGGAAGTTACGCAATGCGTTAATTCCGGAACAAAGTAACGGTCAAGAATGCAAAACGGCATAAGAAAACGGTAAAAAATTGGGGTCTGGGCTATAAATAGAGGGCTCGACCCTTTCTTGTACCTTTCCACCGCTTTCGTGCAAACAGACCAACTCTCGAGCCCTAGTCTCCTCTTTTTCTTCGAAGCAATCCACGAGATCTAATGCCGAAAACCAGCTTCAAGGGTCCTGGAGCGACTTCAGCCTTGGCCTGGCAGCAAGTGGCAGCGGTGGTAGTGGCTGCATCATCGGCGACGGCAACTCCAAATCCTCTAGTGGCGGTAATGGCGCCGGTGGGTGGAAATCCCCAAAATGCCGATCCTCAAGATCTATTTCCGGCGTCGACGAAGTATGCGGACCAGTCTTATCAACTGGGACCATCAACCTGCAGAAGGGAATCGCTTGCGGCCGCAGTAGAAGGCAAGATTAGTTCGGGGGTGATGATTCGCAAACCTAGGAAGGAAAGTATTCCGTCACCAAGACCCGGAGAAGTGGTCATCTTCGAAGCCTTCTTCGAAGCTGGCTTGGGACTTCTGGCGATCGACTTCTTAGCGGAGGTATTGGACTTGTTCCATGTCACTCTCCCCCAACTCTCTCCGAACGTAGTAGCGCGCCTCGCCATCTTCGAATGGGCGTTGCGAGCCAAAGGTTGTGAAGGAAGGGCGGAGATCTTAGCAGCACTACACAGAGCATCATGCCAACCGAAGACCTTCGTTGGTTCCGGAGGTGAGAAGATAGTAGTGGCCTTCGGAAGTATCAACTTCAGACTCCGAGACGAATATGCCCTCCGGTTTCCTGCCAAGGCCATCAATGCCAGATGGTATACTGATTGGATCTTGAGATGGTTTTATGCCAAAGTTGGGGCGAGCAGCCACCTAGCTGGACCTCTGCAAGAAATCCACTTCCGAAAGGAAGCCTTAGTGCACCTGGATTTAGGCCAATTCGAAGCTCGCCTGAGCTTGCTTCAAAAAATCAGTCATCGCTTGAGCATGCGAGACTTAGCCGAAGAATTCCTCGGACTTCAAATCCCTCCCCTGATGGCCAACTGGCCGATCAACTTCGAGGAAGATTCGGAAGGCGGTCTTCGAAAAATTTCTTCAACTTCGAGTCCTGCAGGTAACTTCGAAAACAACATATTTTATGTATATTTATTCGAAGAATTAACAAACTTAACTCGTTTTTCAGCTTCTTCAGCCCCTATAACTTCGGAGCAAATCGTACGAGCTTCGGAGAAGATTTTGGGCGTTCCAACTCCGACCGAGAAAGAATGGAGAATCAAATTGGTTGGTAGTTGGGAACGATCCAACCGAGTATGGGGGCTGCTCGAAATTGTTCTGCCCCCTCTGATGGATTGGGTGCCTTCGGAGAAAGGGCCCAAGAAGAGGAAAGCCGAAGCTGGAACTTCGAGCTCCGCCAAGACTCTGGTTAAGAAGGTGGCTCGAAAGCCAAAAGTTCCTGCGCCTTCAAGCCCAAAAGCTTCGATCTCCGATTCTTAGGAGGATGAAGGCAGGTTGCTCGTGAAGTTGATTGACGAGGATGCAGCCCGAAGAGCTGTACAAATTGACGAAACTGCGAACGTGCCGGAGTTTCAAGAGAATCTTGAGCAAGCGAGGACTCCGGCTGCTCAAGAAGATTTACCTCAGGACGGAGCCCCTGTGGATGAAAGCGAAGTCGAGGTTACTGCAGCTTCGATTCTGGGCGAAGTAACAATGACTGTTCAAGAAGATGCTCCGACAGTCGAAGATTTGTCGGTTGACTCTGACGAAGATCTTGCCTTCGACCCGCCAAGCAGTCCAATGCTCACCCGCCGCCAAAATGTCGAAGGTAAACTTCGAATAATTCTTTTATCCTTTTTCCCTGCGAAATTATACAATGTATAATACCTTCATTTTTACAGAGTCCACTTCCATGGAAGAGGTCCGTCCCGAAGATACAATTCCTGGACCTTCGACAACTTCGGAGCCAATTCCAGGAGCTACTCAAACGGGGCCTGGAAAAGGCAAAGGGAAGATGAATCCCCTCCCTGCTCCGAGTTCAGGATCAACTCCGTCTGAGTCAACAGACGAGAGCCAATCTACTACGGGGGGCCAGTCTACTGGGGCTCCGAAGACCACAGCTCAACACTCCGGGCCTTCGCTAAGCGAAGATGACAAACAAGCCTTAAGCATGCTCCCCCTTCTAGCTCCTTTCTTGGAGCGAAGAACTGTGCTTCGGACTTTGCTCGAGCCTTTCGATCGAGCTAGTCGCGAAGTCGGGGACACGTACTTGGTGGCTATCTTGAGCGAGGCGGAGAGTTCAGAGCTTAACGCTGCCATGGAACGCGCAACATACCAGGTATGAAGTATCTGCAAAACAGAATCAAATTTATATACAAATAATTTCTCACCTTGGTTTTTTCTTTTCGCAGCAAACAGTCTTGGCCCGAGCTGCGAACATCTCCAATGAACATGGAAACATTCACCTTCGAGAGGAAAATGCAACTCTTCAATGAAATCTGACTATCTCCGAAGGTCGAGTGACCCACATGGACAACATGGTTTCAACGGAGCGCAGGGCCAGACAAAGCTTGGAGGCTGCGAACAAGGAGCTCGAAGCAGAAAAAATTGTGCTTCGAGCAGAAATTGAAAAGATGCGGGTGGAGCACGCTACTGCGGGGGCCGAGCTTGTTAGACTCCCAGAAGAAGCTAGCCAACTACTAAATCAAAAGAATTCTTTGGCTACGGAGGCTGCTAGGCTCTCTGGAGTAGTAGAAGAGCTAACTTCGACGAAGGATGCATTAACTGAAGATAAGCTGAAGTCAGAGAAGGTAGCTTCGGAGGTCATGGACCAATTGCTAGGCGTTCTAGAGTACTTCGGTACTACTGGGATGCTTCCTTTGGATGACAACATCTCTCTGCTGTGCCGGCTGAAGAGGATCCAAGGAGCAGCGAAGCAAATGAAGACAACAGGCATTCGGTACGGAGAAATCTCCGGACAAGTGGCTGCTATCGGCATACTTCGTTACTACAAAGATTTGGGCCGATCAATAACTCTGAGCGCAGGAGAGGGTCCCATTACCTTTGACGACGACCAGCTTCTCACTCCCTCCGAAGGTGTGGCCGCTGCTTGGCAAGCCTTTCAAACTTCATGGAGAGCCGAAGGTCGTTCTGCGATCAAGGCCTGGATTGATGAAGGACAACGCCAAAAGCAGGCTTGGTCCCAAGCTTCGAGCAGTCAGCCTCCTCCAAACCCGCATGTTTAGAATTACCTTAGGATTTTAAACTATGTAAAGCACTACGCTTTTGTACATTTATGAATGAAGATTTGTTTATCATGTTTTTAGGCTTTGCCTCATATGGAAGATGTCGAAGTGTTAGATGTTAATGACGAACTTCGCTTATTATGGGCTACCTTCGAAATCTTAAAACTTCACAAGCGCCCTCGATTTCTAATTCCTCGAAATAGTTCCGGAATGATTATGTCCGAAATAAGCAAAGATATATTATATTGCATTAAAGAGGAAGAAAAAGAAGTTAACTTGGAAACTTCATCTTCTGAAGACATTAAATGGTCCGAAGACGAAGATGAAACTCAAGGTAAAAAGCCTGAAGAACTTGGAAGCTGCGAAAGGAGCCCCGAACGGCTTCGAACTTGGGCCGAGCTTCAGCAAGAACAAAAATACTTTAGAGCTTCGAAGGGAGGTAGGAGAGTTAAACGCAAAGTTGTTAGGACTCCCGGCACTGGAACTAGTCGTTCCAACCCTAGCTCTAGAGATCGAAGAGGTCTTCGATTCCTTCTTGGTATAGATACCAATTTTTCATGATGTAATCATATTTGTTCGAATAATAAGTATAGATTTAAAATTGTCTCCCTATTTATTAGCCCCTCTTTGGGCGTAAGCAACTTCGAATTGTATTCAAAGATGTTTAGGCACAAAGAAAACTTAGGAGTACAATTTTGGGGGTTCGGAGCCCCTTAGTAATTTAAGGATTGAGTAAAATCTTATAAAATGTCTTCGACTATTTGTAGTCTGAAGATTGGCAACTTAGTACCTTATGTTTTTGAAAGGAATCACTTGAGATAACTTTCCGGACACTTTAGTGTCTTAGATAATTTGTCACTTTGGACTTTCTTAACAGACATTCGAAGCTCATGGCTCAAACTCTGTTTTGTTTTGGCCTCCTTCGGCTCTTTTTTGCGAATTCTGTCAAACCAGTGGTTTGGAGTTCGCAGTGGTCTCTTTGGACTCTTTTTACGGATGTCTACAAGCCGGTGGCTTGGACTCTGCATGATTTGGTCGCCTTTGACTCTTTTTACGAATGTCTACCAGCCGATGGCTTGGACTCCGTATGGTGTGGTTTTGGGCTCTTTTACGGATGCCTACAAGCCGGTGGCTTGGACTCCAGATTATGTCAGCCCCCACGTCGGAAACTTCGAACCTATGGTTCGATGTCCGAAAATATGATTCAAATTAATGACACTTCCCTCTCAGTCAACTCCACGGTTCCAGTGCGTCCACTCGGAAGCTGGAATTTTATGAGGGGTAGGCACTCTCTGAACCATATGCTTTATTAATTCTGAAGATGATTACAAATGATTACAAGGAGCCCCTATGCGAAGTATCGCTTTAGGTGTTCTCATGCCATGTATGTGCTAACTCTTCACCTTCCAAATTAGCTAATTTAAAAGAGCCAGGACGACCTGAACGAACAATTAAGTGTGACCTTCCCATTTATTTTCTAATTTTCCTGGCGCTATGATGCTTCGTAAAACGAGATGACCCGGTCTAAGCTCATTGATCTTAACCTTCGGGTCAAACCAAGCCTTCGTCTGCTGATGATACTTTGATAAATTGGCCACAGCTCGAAGTCTTGTCTCCTCTGTTAAATCCAGCGAAGCTTGTCTTTCTCCTTCAATCTCCGGTTCGGTGCTGCGAAGTGATCCTCCTTTGAGCTCCGTTGGAGTCATAGCTTCATCCCCGAATAGCAATCTGAATGGAGTGAAACCTGTGGAACTTGTTTGCGTAGTCCGAATGGACCATAAAATCTTCGGAAGTTCTTCGGTCCACAGTCCTTTTGCCAATCCTACTATCCTTCGATTTAACCCTGACGAAATATTTCCATTGGCTCTTTCTACAGCTCCATTAGACTGAGGATGTCTCACTGCAACAAAACATAACTGGATGCCTAGATCTTCGCAGAACTTTCTGAAAGGTTCTGCATTGAACTGTGTTCCATTATCAACTGTGAGTTGTCTAGGCACTCCGAACCGGCAAATGATACTCTTCCAAAAGAATTTCTGTAAATTGTTCCAAGTGATAGATGTTAAGGGCTCTGCTTCTACCCACTTAGAAAAATATTCAATAGCTACCACTGCGAACTTTAAATTTCCCTTAGCTACTGGAAAGGGACCAATCAAATCCATACCCCATCTGGCCATGGGCCATACCGGATTAATAACTTGAAGAGCTGTTGGTGGGAGATGACTCCGTCGACCCATCCACTGACATCCTTGGCATGTGCGGACTAAGTTCGCCGCATCTGCTACTATCGTAGG
Organism: Zizania palustris; assembly: GCA_019279435.1. Lineage (NCBI taxonomy): Eukaryota > Viridiplantae > Streptophyta > Magnoliopsida > Poales > Poaceae > Zizania > Zizania palustris. The sequence continues at coordinate 25,846,730 of JAAALK010000079.1, forward strand.
CCAATAAAGCCCCTGACGAAGTGTTTTTCCTGCCAAAGCTCGAGGGGCCAGATGGCTACCGCAAAGCCCTTCATGAATTTCTCGAAGAATATCTTGGCCTTCGGTTTGGGATATACATCGGAGTAAAGGGGAACATACTTCGGCCTTGTATAAAATACCATTGATTATTTGATAATTCCTGGCCCTGAGTTTCAATCTTGAAAACTGTGGCTCTTCAGACGAATTTGCTCCTCCTTGCAAAAGTTCCATGATTGAATTTCTCCAATCTGTACTTGGAATGCAAAGAATCTCTGCAGAGGGAATTTGTGGCACCGAAGGTGTACTGAGCTCCTCATAAAAAGCCTCTTCTGGTATATCCATAGCTCCGGCTGCAGCTTTTGCTAAGATGTCCGCTTGCACATTTTCTGCTCTTGGTATACTCCGAATGGAAATACCCTTGAATTGTGCTTCGATCTTACGGATTTCTTGTAAGTACTTTGCAAGCTGTGGATGCCGAACTTGAAAACTTTTATCTACGTGCCCTGCTACTATTTGAGAATCTGTCTTTATAACAACTCTTGTAGCCCCTAGAGCACGTGCTTTTCGGAGTCCCAGTAAAATCCCTTCATACTCCGCTATATTATTGGTAGACTTAAAGTTGAGTCTTGCGGAGTACATTGCTCTTTGCCCTGAAGGCGAAATTAAAACTGCTCCAACACCTGCTCCGGATGCTTGAAAAGCCCCATCAGAAAAAACAGTCCAAATTCCTTCGCTTGACTTCTCCAGACCCACGTTGCAGGGGGAGTCCATTCTGCTACGAAATCTGCTAAGACTTGCGATTTGATTGCTGTCCTTGCCAGAAAGGATATGCCGAAAGGTGCTAGTTCGACTGCCCACTTTCCAATTCTTCCAGTGGAGTCTTTACTTCGGAGCATATCTCCAAAAGGATACGAAGTTGGTACAATTACATTATGAGCCAAAAAATAATGTCTCAATTTCCTCGAAGCCATTATCAGAGCATAAGTGAACTTTTCGAGCTCGGAATACCTTGTCTTCGCTCCTGACAATGCTTCGGACACAAAATAAACTGGATTTTGTACAAACTTGCCATTGAAATCTATTTCTCTGACAAGGACTGCGCTGATAGCAGAGCCTGTAGTTGCAAGGTAAAGGAGTAGGGTTTCATCCACAGTAGGCACTGTGAGTGTAGCAAGATTACTGAGATACTCTTTAATATCTTCGAAGCTTTTCTGACACTCCGGTGTCCATGCAAAATCTTCGGACCCTTTCAATGCTTTAAATATAGGCAAGCTTCTCTCCGCAGACCTTGATAGAAACATGCTAAGTGCTGCCAGACGCCCAGTCAGCTTTTGCACTTGCTTTAAATTTTCTAGAGGAGCCATCTTCTGCAGCGCAGTTATCTGAGTAGGGCTAGCTTCAATTCCTCTGCTTGAAACTAAATACCCTAACAATTTCCCAGCCTTAGCTCCGAAGATGCATTTCTCGGGGTTAAGACGGATCCCACATGCCTGAAGGCTATTAAATGTTTCTGCTAAGTCTAGGCTATGTTGGTGCTTTAAAGCACTCTTTATTACAATATCATCCATATAGGCCTCTACATTACGACCTAATTGATGACCTAGAGCCTTAGCAACTAACCTCGAAAAAGTAGCCCCGGCATTTCTTAAGCCAAAGGGCATTCTTACATAACAGAAGACTCCTGAAGGAGTTACGAAGCTTGTCTTGATTTCATCTTCGCATTTCAACCATATCTGATGATAACCGGAGTACGCGTCGAGGAAACTTAATAACTCCGAAACTGCAGTGGAGTCAACCAATTGATCAATTCGAGGCATGGGGTAGGGGTCACGAGGGCATGCTTTATTCAAGGATGTGAAATCAATGCACATGCGCCACTTCCCGGAAGATTTCTTCCTGACGAAGACTGGGTTGGCTAACCATTCTGTGTGAGCCACTTCTCTGATAATCCCAGCTTTCAGCAATTTTTCAACTTCGTCTTTGGCAAGAACAGCTCTTTCTGCAGACATTTTTCGGAGTCCTTGCCGAACAGGCCGAGCCTTCAGATTTACAAGTAAACTGTGCTCAATAATATCCCGACTGACTCCGGTGATGTCTTCGTCAGACCAGGCAAAGACATCTAAATTTTCCTCAACTACTTTCTCCAAGGAGGTAGCAACTTCTGTAGGCAAATCTTTATCAAATTGAAATAAATATTCTTTGTCATCTTTAACAATAACCTTCGTTGCAATCTCTCCTTCAAGACTTGGTCTTTGGAAGGATTTCTTCGAAGATTCGCTAGGAGCAGAAAAATTTTCTTGATTATCTTGCACACTATTCACTTGTCTTGGATCAAGAGGGGGGCCGTGACCATACTCCGCTCTTCGGGCGGTAGCTTGATCTCCGAAGATAGTGAGCACTCCCGCTTGTGTGGGCATCTTCCGAACTGATTTAACATGCCTCTTCCGAAGATGACGTTGTATGCATATGAAGCATCCACGACGTCGAAGATTACTTCCTCTATCCTGGCTAACAGCCCTTCTCTGAAGGTAACTTCCAGGCCAATTTGGCCGAGGGCATCAAGCGGAGGTCCTGCGAAGCCTTGCAAAGGGCGAGCCGCTGGAAGAAGGTGCTTCCTGGAGATGCATAGTTGATCGAAGGCTTGAACAAAAATAATGTCTGTCGAACTCCCTCCATCAATTAGCACTCTTCGAACCTCAGTCCCTGCAATGTCGGCAGTAATGACAAGTGGGTCTGCATGTGGAAATTTAATGCCAGCTACATCCTCTGCAGAAAAAGATATTGGTACATGGGACCATTCAGGCATAGCAGCTGCAGACAAAGAAGTTCCAATATGCCCCACTTCTCTGACATACTCTCTTCTCTGCCTCTTTGACATGCTTCCGAGAGTCCCTCCTCCGGAGATTGGGAGGACTACTCTTTTTCCTCGATCTTGCCCTTCTTCCTGGTTCAGAGGTGGCATAACATTGACCACCGGAGGACGCCTTGCTGGATCGAAGTTCTCTATTCGCGCCACAGCCTGGACAGGCTCTGGACGCACTTCGGTTTGAACTCGGTCAGTAGTACCTCGACCCGAAGTTCTTTCTAAATACTTCCCGAAGGTTGTGGAGCTCTCTGGGCAAACTTTTGCGGAGGTGCAATGTTCAGAACTTCTGAACGAGGATGCTTTTGCCCCCTTCTCCTATCATGCTGAGCTTCGAAGACAGGTCCCCGCGGTTGTGCCAAAGTTTTCACTTCCAATTTTACTTCCTGCAGTATGTACGGAGTAGCTGCAGTTCTCCGAAGCCAGCCCTCTTCTGACCTTGCATATTCTTCAAAATAGGACATCAGCTGAGAAACAGAAGATATGCTTTTCCGGTGAAGTTTATCAAGTAGGCCTGGATGAATGACTCCCTCTCGAGCTGCGTCAACTACCGAAGATGTAGTTAACCCTCGAATTTGCGACTTCGTATGAGCGAATCGCTTGAAGTATTGTCTTAGGGTTTCTCCAGGGAGCTGCTTCACCTGGAAAAGACTTCCCGTTGACATTGGAGGCACGAAGGTGCCCTGAAAATTACTCACGAACTTTTTCTTCAATTGCCCCCATGAACTGATTGATCCTGGTTTTAAAGACCAGAACCATCGTAAAGCCACTCCTTGAAGAGCGAGGGGGAAACATTTTGCCATGGTGTCCCGCACTCCTCCACTGGCTTCAATCGCTAAAGCATAAGATCGGACAAATTCTCTAGGATCTTCATCTCCGACGTACTTGCAAAGCTTCGAAGTCTTAAACTTCGGGTCGAAGCGTACTTTCTGCAGCTCGGGATGCAGCGGAGACTCAGTGTCAAAGGAGGCGTTCTCCGGGGCTTCAGGATAGATAGGTTCATCGTCTTTAGGCACTTCAAGAATAACTGGGATGGCTTGAGAGCGAAGCCTATTTGCAGCTTCTTGCCACCATCTCGCCACTTCGGCTTGGAGACTGGCCATCTGAGTGGCCATATCGCCAAGTCTGTCTTCATCTCCTCTGGAAGGATCTTCCGGGTCTCGAGAACTGTAGGGATCGGTTTGAAGTGGAACTTGGGGTGGAAGAGGGACTCCGTCGGGCCGAAGTATAGATGGAGTTGGCGGAGGAACTCCGTATACTCGAGGAAGGGGCGTCCCTTCCGGGGTTTGAGGTGGAGGAAAAGTTGAAGGTCCTCCAACCTCGACTGTATCTGTGGATCTAGCTCCGAAGGTCCGAGGAGACCTCCGAGTAGGATTACCAGCTGAACTCCACTTAGGAGGCATGGTTTGGAAACTCGGTAGAGAACGAAGTTTCTTGGACTAAGTTCCCCACGGACGGCGCCAACTGTTGGCGTAAAAGATTACACTAACAGGTTTCTGAAAATTAAAAACTAACAAACGAAGTGTTTGCGAAGAAAACTATTCCAAGCCTCCGAAAGGATAATAACTTAGAATAGTTCGAAAGTGTGTATTGAATAACTTGTATTCGGTCCCTATTACAGGGTAAAACGGGGGGTATTTATAGGCCCAAACATTAAGGAAAAGACCTTTTTACCCCTCTATTACAACTGACATAGTGGAAACTATTCGGTACCCTTAATAGGGCTAAAATGGTAAAAGACTAATCTAATGAGAAAGAAGATAAGTCTTCCATCTTAGCTGGCAAAGAAGCTTTCGGAAGAATCCACGTTCGAAGATATAATGCGAACTAGAGTCCGTCTTCATACTTCGAACTACCTTCAACGTACATCTGAGAATATACGTCGGAATCCTTTGACTTGATTTCTTGTCTTTGTCTTGTTACCGCGATAATGCTGAAGATGGAATATTTTCCCCCAACAACCATGTTGAAGAATATGGTTTTGATATTCCAGATGTGATCAGTGATTGTCAATGGAAGTCAAAGGAAGGGAGATATGAAGACCTGCCGAGTCTGAGGTGCATGTGACTCAGGTACACGGGCAGCGAGCGACAACTGGGCAGAGGAGCCGCGGAGTCGGGCTGGCCCAATCCGGGTACATGGGCTAGGAGCGGCAGATGATCCACTGGTCTATTGACTGGGTTTGACTCAGGTACACGGGCGGCGAGCGATTGCCGGGCTGTGGAAGCTGCGGGGTCGGGTCGGCCCAATCCGGGTACCCGGTGCGAAGACGGTGGACACTTTGTCAGTTTCGGCGCAAAACTGACAACCTATGATTAATTCGTTTTTTAGGATATTCATATTTAGTTTTTAAGTTTAGAATATTTTTATTTGAGTCAGGTGTTTTTTCTCAGAATATTTTAGTAATTTTCAGAATTTATTTTAGAGTCAGTTTAATTTACCCTAGGGGTAAATTAGTCTTTTCATGTATTAGGAGTCGCCTATAAATAGGCCCCTATCCCCTTGGGGATAGATGACTGTTGTTTTAGATCAATATACAAGTCTACAGTCCAACTTTTTCTGGTCTTCATTTTCCTCCGAAATTATCTCGTCGCTAGTATTGATCTGCTATTGCAGTGGCCACCGTAGTTTTTCATTCTTCACCGAAATCAGCAGCAGCAGAGATTGGCGCGGCACAACAGGCGAAATAGCATCCAGGAGGTGCGGTATCACTTGTGGGCCAGCAGCAGCGAGAGCAGCCTTTTCCTTTGGCAGTGCGTGGGGTCCAGCAATCATGGCGCTGGCGGTGCATGCGTCCAGCTAGCTCTCACGGCACGACATCCAAGTGTGTGGGCCCCCCTCCCACGGAAAGCTTTCCAAGCGGTTCTCTGGCAGCGCCAAGCCACGACGATCGGCGGGTGTACGGCAGCTCACGGCTGCGCACAGGCTTTCTAGGCGGGAGAGGAGATCGAGGTGAGCGGCAACGTGTAGTGGCGCGGCTGGGCGGAAAGTGGGATTTTCTTCGATGCAGGTAAATTTCGATCTACTGTTGTTCTAGTTAGTTTTAATTTACTATTTTTAGGGAGATCAAATTTTTAGGTAATCATCTATTAATAAATTAGCTGCAAATCTATTTCGAATTTTCGTTGTTATTTTGATCCGTTAAATTTCTATTAGTTATCCCGTATTATTTTTTTATCTGTTTAATTTGCTCATATAAAAAGTAAAGAAAAATTTATTAGTTGCACTTAGATTTTTATTTATTCTTTACCTGCAATATTTTAGGTTTAGTTCTGAATTAATTTTTAATGATCCAAGATTTATTCATTTGATTAGTATTTTATTTCTAGACTGAAATATTATTATTTCGAGTTTTTATCTAGGTGTTATTATTTACTGCTGTAATTTTATTCAGTTTATTTTTAATATCATCTTAATAAGGACACCGGTAATTTTTAGGCTAGACAACTATAGTACCAGTATTTTACTTTACTAATATTGTTTGTCCGGTTAAGTTTGTTGAGTGTTGGGTTTTCGATATAGATTAGCAAGAAATTTTTTAGGCGCCCATTCACCCCCCTCTGGTCGCTACTTTCGGTCCTACAGAAGGCTTCCTCGCCGAAGCGCATGGGCTGGCTGGAGGCTTTCGGAGCCCATAGCTTGATGGGCTTCGGCCCTATAGGGCTTCGGACAGACCCTGGACATGTGTATTTTCGGCCCAAATCACCAAAAATTGATATTTTGATAATCTAGCCATTAATGCCATTTTTTGCTATCAACACATACCCCCCTGCCTTTTAGTGAACTAGTGAACTAAAAGCACAACGAGCTCGAGATGATACTATTCATACCGGCTTTTTGAATCTTTTATGACGTTTGCCACACACTCGGGAAATACCCTTTCAAGTACCTAGCATTCAAAGCCCTTCGAAATCGCTCTCCTTGCAGGGATTCCAACACGTATGCGTTGCCGGGAGCGATTTCGGCTATCTAAAAAGGACCTTCCCAACTAGGTGACCATTTACCGAATTTGGAACTTTTCGTGCCTAAAGGCAAAATCGTCTTCCATACCAAGTCCCCTATTTGAAACGATTTTGGTTTAACCTTCTTATTGTAGGCTCTAGATACTCTCTTCTTGTCTACCTGTATGGCTTCTGAAGCTCTTAGTCTCTTATCGGTCACTTCCCCCAGATTATCCTTCAGAAGATCTTCATATTCATTGACCGATAAGCTGTCTTGCTTCAACACTCTTAAGGAGCCAAGATCTACCTCTACAGGTAGAACGGCCTCTTGTCCATAAACCAACTCATATGGACTGACCTTGGTGGCACCGTGCTTCGCAATCCTACAAGCCCATAATGCCTCGGAAAGCACTTCATGCCACCTTTTAGGAAACTCTTCAATTTTCTTCTTAATAATCTTAATCACGATTTTATTACTAGACTCGGCCTGACCATTGGCCTGAGCATAGTAAGGTGAAGAGTTTATCAACTTAATGCCATAGTATTCGGCGAAGTCCCTTACTTCTTTAGAAACAAATGAACTACTTTGATCCGTAGTAAGAGTTTGAGGGATGCCGAATCTATGTATGATGTGCTTTAAAATAAAATCGCGTACCTCATTATGGGTCATGTTCTTGAGAGGTCCGGCCTCGGTCCATTTGGTGAAGTAATCTGTCGCCATTAACACAAACCGATGCCCTTTTGAGGAAGGCGGGTAGATCTGGCCGATGAAGTCTAAACACCAACCTCGAAACGGCCATGGCTTGACAACAGGATTGAGTAATGAGGCAGGAGCTAACTGGATGTTGCCAAACTTCTGACATGCCTCACACCCTCTGTAGTACATGAAGCAATCTTCAGTCATAGTCGGCCAATAAAAACCCGCTCTTTTGAGCATCCAACTCATCTTTTGGGCTGACTGATGAGTGCCGCAAAGCCCCTCATGGACTTCTCCTGTAGCCACCTGGGACTGCTCATGGTCTAAACACTTCAATAGCACTCCGTCAATGGTTCGGCGATACAATGTGTCATTTACTAACACGAATTTGAATGCTTGTCGCCGAACCTTCCGATCAATCCTCCAGCTAGGGTCTTTCAAATACTGGACGATTGGGATTCTCCAATTGCCCTCGCGGGTTTCAGATGGCTTTGCTGGTACACCTTCTGAAAAAACCTCTAAAACACTGACCTCGGGGTGCCCCCCGAGCCTTTCCAGCTCCTGCCGAAGCCCGGCCGACGTGGCCGTTCGGAGTGTGTTGGGCCGAAGCCCTTCGGAGGGTTCGGACTCTGGAGCGGCTTCCCCATCCGAGAGACTTCGGACTATAGGCTTCGGCAAGCCGGACCCCTCGGTGGGCAGAGCGCTCCTATCCAGGGGCTTCGGCATGCGGTGGCCTTCGGCAACCCGAGGGCTTCGACCCGAAGGGTGCGCCTGTCTAGCATCACTGGCTTCGGCAATGAGACCAAACATCAGCTTTTTCAACACAGAAAATTTCCCTCTCCTGACTTGGTAGCCAGATGCTTGCTGAGCCAAATCATTAGCGATTGAGTTGGCTTCTCTTGACACGTGAGATATTTTGAAATCATCAAAAGTAGCAACTATGTCTAGGCATTTGTCCAAGTAGCTATTCAGCAAGACATTAAAACATTGAGCATTCTTGGCTACTTGTTGTACTACTAACAATGAATAACCATGCGCGTGAACATGCTTAGCGCCTACAGACTCTAGTAGTTCAAGACCTAGCAACAAAGCTTCGTATTCGGCTTGGTTATTAGTGGAAGAAAACTCTAGTCTGGCCGAGGTTTCAAAGCACATACCATTAGGTGATATGAGCACCACCCCAATACCCTGGCCATTCTTGCAAGCCGAACCATCAAAATAGATTTTCCATGGCACTACCTCAACTAGAGCAATAGCATCTTTCCAGTTAGCGTCTATGTGGTGATGAACTATAAAGTTGGCTACGACTTGGCCTTTCATCGCTCTTAGGGGCTCGTAGGACAAATCGTACTCAATCAACGCGTAAGCCCATTTTCTGATTCTTCCACTTAGAATTGGCTTCTATAACATGTGCTTTATAACATCGGTTTGACAAACGACAACACATGTGGTGGGGAGAAGATAATAGCGTAACTTGGTGCACACGTAATAAAGTGATAAACATATTCGCTCCACAAACACATACCTGGTTTCGGTGTCCATCAGGTGGCGGCTCAAGAATGTGATGATGTACTCCTTCCCTTCCACCTCCTGGGTTAACACGGCTCAAATCACGCTGTCTTCAGCGGTGATGTATAGCCGAAACGGAATCCTGGCCTTGGGTGCTCTCACCACGGGCGGTGATGACAAGCATTCCTTGATCTTCTTAAAAGCACTTTGCTAGCTTGCCCCCCAAGCGAACTCGGCTTCATTTTTTATCCAGGGTATGGAGACAAAGGCATCAATCTTGCCGGACAAGTTGGATATAAAGCGACGCAAATAGTTCAACTTGCCTAGCAACTTTTGCATATCCTTCTTGCATGTCGGCGCTGCAACGTTTCTAATCTTCTCAAGTCTCTTAGGATCAATCTCTATACCTCTCTCATGAATCATGAAACCTAAGAACTTACCTGCCAACACGCCAAAAGCACACTTGAGTGGGTTCATTTTCAACCCATACTGTCGCATCCTATCGAAAGCAACCTTCAAATCGACTAAATGGTTTCCCATAGCGTCCGATTTGACCACGACGTCATCGATGTAAACTTCTAACATGACTCCTAACAAGTCATGAAAGATCAAGTTCATAGCGTGCTGATACGTGGCACTGGCATTTTTCAACCCGAAAGTCATGACGACCCATTCGAATAAACCAACAAAACCAAGGCATCGAAAGGCAGTCTTATAGACGTCCTCTTCGGCCATAAAGATTTTATTATAACCGGCATTGCCATCAAGAAAAGTTAGTACCTTATGTCCTGAAGCATCATTGATCAGCATGTTGGCTATTGGCATTGGATACTCGTCTTTTGGAGTGGCTCTGTTCAGATCTTTGAAATCGATGCATACTCGTATCTTGCCGCTCCCTTTCTTCTCTATACGTACAATGTTAGCAACCCATTCCACATACCTGCATGGCCTAATAAATTCAGCCTTAAGTAGCCATTCCACTTCCTCTTTAACTCGGTCATAGACGGCCGAATTGAAGTGGCAGGGAGGCTGTTTATAAGGTCTAAACCCTGGTTTGATGGGCAGCCGATCCTCCACGAGCTCGCGGCTTAGCCCTAGCATTTCGCTATACTCCCATGCAAAACAATCGACATACGACTGAAGTAACTTTATTACTTCAGCCTTTACATCGGGCTGTAAATGTTGGTTTACAAAAGTCGGCCTTGGGACACTACCATTACCTATATCAACTTCCTCCAAGGGATCGGCCGACGCAAAACCTTGCCCTAATTTTTCTACTTCGCTAAAGTCCTCGATGGCCTCGGCAATACCGTCTTTATTAGACCGATACTGCTCCACACGAGACTTTAGCCAATCTAGATTATTCTTGCTAGACATGACTGCTAGTACAAAATAGCCGTGCTACTCTAGTCGACTTTACAGACACTGGTACAAACTGTCCTCCGGATACGCTAACAAAGTCATAATCCGAAAGATCTCTACCTGATAGACACTCTACTTTGTTATGGACGGCGTCAACCGACACATCGGCCAAAGCTACATGGGCCGAAGTATCTGCGGGGATGACCTCCACCTCATCGCTGTCCCACTATACCAAGCACTGATGTAGGGTAGAGGGGATGCAATAGTTCGCATGGATCTAGTCGCGTCCGAGTAACACGCTATAGTTACCTTGTACGTCGACGACGAAGAACGCTGTTGGCAACGTCCTGTTGCCCATCGTCAACTCCATAGAGAGTACTCCATTAGCCTCGGAGCTCTCACCATTGAAGCCGTTGAGCATCAAGTTAGTCTTCTTCAGGTCATCTTCGTCCCTGCCAAGTTTCTTCAACAATGAACAAGGCATTAGGTTAACAGTGGCACCGCCGTCGATGAGCATCCGGGAAATCGGCTTCCCATCAATGTGACCCCTGACATAGAGGGGTTTTAGATGGCGAGCCGAGTCCTCGGGCTTCTCGAAGATGGCGTTGCATGGACCGAGGTTCAATCGAGCGACCTCGGCCTCGTCCCGTGGTAGGGCGAACTCGGCGGGTAATGTGACGATGATGATGTCCATCGCCTAAGGTGCGGGCCCCTCAGAGACGGGCGAGTAATCATCGTCAAGCATGTCATCCTCGTCGCCGCTTGGACTGGGAGCCAGGTTGGTTATCTCAACCAGCTTCTCTCTCCATACCTGCTTTTTTGCTGGCCGAGGGCGGATCTCTTCGAAGATAGCATCGCGCTCGGCCTTGGCTACCTTCTCGTGCATCTCCTGTGCCTGCAACCTTTGTATGCATCTCTTCTGCGATTTGTACATGCCCGGAAGAGCCCAAGATGGCTTCGGCTTGGTGCCTGGAGCTACTGTTTGACCCCTGTTAATTCTGGCTAAAGTGTGCCCTTCGGCCTCGGGCGCCCTGTGTTTGAAGGGGGCTTCGCTGCGAACCCCATCGAATGGATCGGCCTCGTCCGGCCGATCGAACCAAGCTTCGGCGTGGAGCCAGGCCGAAGCATGCGGCTTACCTCCGTTAGCCTTCGGCGACAAAGTCTTCGGGATTGGGACTTCCTGAGACCCAACTCTGATAGTTATGGCTTCGGACTCCCTGACTTCGGCCTCCGCGTGCTCGCACCCTTCGGCTTCACTCTGCAGGGTCCGATTCGGAGGTACCACAAATAGTCTGTGGACGATGCCCCCCTCTGCTGCATCTGTTTGCCCCTGCCATCCATAATACTCCGAAGGAAAACAAGGCTTAGGGTTAGTCTGTGGAGGGTACCCTGACCCGGGTACGTACGGGGCCCACGGGGTTCCTGCCCAGTCATACGGCGGAGGCATCGGCGGCTCTAGTGGCCTTGGCCATTGCGAGCTGAACCAATCACCCGGAGGCGGGTTCGGCCAAGTCGAAGGTGTTTCTGACCACACCAGCAAAGGATCCCGCCAGGCCGGAGGTTTGTTCAGCAGTGCGGGCCGAAGCCTCCCATCGGAGAAGTCCACCATGGTGCGGGGTTCGGCCATTGGGGGCCGAAGCTGTCGCATGGGGGACCCAACCACTGGGGTTCGAAGTTGTCTTGCGGAGAACCCGACCATTGGGGTTCGAAGTCATTGCACGGGGTGTTCGGACATTGTGGCTCAGAACCACTGTGCGGAGCACCAGGATACCTCAGCCCGAAGCCTTCGTGCGGAGGGTTCACAACCTTCGGTCTAAAGGCACCCTTCGAAGGTCTTGGCCCCTTCGGCTGCTTTAGCTAAGCGTGCGAGCCTGCTTCTTTGGCTCTCTTCTGATGTTTGTTCAACAGCATGTTATACGTTACCTTCGGCCTCTTGCGAGCCTTAGCCGAAGGGGTATTGATGTTCTGTTTCCACACTCCTACCTTGGGGTTCTTTGGCATGAGTGTGCGAGTATGCGGTTCTCCAACAATCACATCTTTTCCTTTAGCATACTCGACCTATTCTAGCGGAATCAACACCTTCTTCTCGCCGAGGTCGACGGCGTTGACTGGAAAAGGATCTTTATCCAGCTTCATTTTTGGATCATGGTCTATCTTCAATCGTCCTTCTTCTATGGCTGATTGTATCTGCCGTCGAAAAACATTGCAATCATTAGTATTATGAGAATGTGAATCATGCCACTTACAGTTGGATGCTTCTTTAACTCGTCGGTAGGTGGGATAACTTGATCCTTAGGTAACCTGAGAAGCTGACTCTTTAAGAGGAAATCAAATATTTTATCACATTTAGTCACATCGAACGAGTACTTGACCTCATTAAGTCTATTATTTGTGGGGGATGGTCGTAGCTCAGAGCAAGTGACAGGTTTGTTTCTAGTGTTTGTAACCCATTCAGCCGCGTACATGTCGGCCGAATCCTCCTTCTCTGACTCCTCCTCATCGGAGCGTTCCATGATGTGGATCTTATCCTTGGCTCGGCCTTCTTGGACCAGAGCCTACTGTAGAACTTGGCTAACTTCTAAAAATTTTTGGTTGTCTAACCTTTCTTTAAGTTCAGAACGCAACCCGTTAAAAGATAATTCCGCCAAGTCCCTTTCTGAAATATTAAGACTAAAACATCGGTTTCTGGTATCCCTCAAACGCTTGATATACTAAGAAGCGCTTTCACTAGATTTTTGCTTAACCGATGTCAAATGTGAAAGCCTGAGTTCTGTTTCACCCGTGTAGAAATAATCATTGAATTTCCGCTCCAAATCGTCCCACGTGTGGATGGAGTTCGGTGGGAGCGCTGAAAACCACGTGAAAGCTGTGCTGGATAGCGAGAGAGAAAATAGTCTAACCTTTAGGGCATCTATCCCGCTAACCTCTCCACACTGCGCCAAAAATTTACTAACATGCTCTAGTGTGGTCCTTCTACCCTCGCCATCGAATTTAGTGAATTCAGGGATCCTATAGCCACGGGAGTAGGGTACTCTATCAAGATGATCGGAGTATGGTTTGTGGTAAACCCTAATCCGTCCCTTGGGCACGAAGTCAGCACACTCCCTAAACAGTGCGCGGACCCGCTCATCTAAATCATCTTGGTAGTTTGTTTGCATGCGCCTCTCATTTGGGGGCGCGACACGCGGTGGGATATCGGCGTGTTGGCCATGTGCTTCTTCCCTACGCGCTATTTGTATAATGTGCTCGTGTCCGGGCGCCTACGTGTGTGGTGCGGGTAGCGCGGGTATTGGCGTGGGCGTTGTGTGGTGTGCAGTATTAGTTTGACCATAGGCATAATGATTGGTCTTGGCCATAATTGATGAGGCCGAAGACATGTTTGTCGGAGGTGCACTAGCTATAGGAACTGGGGGTGCGGCCTCAGTGAAGCCGAACCTTCTAAGAGTCGCCTCTACTTGGGAGCTAACTGCCGAATCTAAACGGTTGGCTAGCGAAGCGCTAACGGCCTGATCTACTGATGCGGCTATTTTTTGCTCAATTTCTAATGAAGATAAACGAGGCGATACCGGTGTTACCTGGACCTGAGCGAGGTCGGGGGTGACGATGTCGCGCTTGACGAAGCCTGCGCGTGTCTTGATGTAGCCTCCAAGCATCATGTCTTGGAGCGCCTTTATCCTTGCCTCGATCTCTGCTCGGTCTTCTGCGGGGATATCTTCAAGTGTAGGTGACATTATGTTGCGGTTGTCGATATCCACGCCTCCTATTGTATCCATCGGCGGTGTAGACATAGTAGTCGAAGTAGATGTACCGGCGGTCGATGTAGATGTACTCATCCTGTTGGCGTAGCTTTTCCCCAGTGGAGTCGCCTAAAAGTGTGTTGACACGGAAACGTGCCCCTGCACTTGGGTCAGTCCAGTGATCCAAAAGTGCACGGATACTTAGGGATGGGCCTAAGCATGGCATAGCACCGACGCCGCGTTCCGACTACCCTTAATAGTGATAAGGGGGGTGGAGTCGCCAGGCAACCAGATTACAAGAAATAATCCAATTAGACGAAAGAAATAGATTAAACGGGTTAAAATCAGCAAACCAGTCGGAGTCCTCCTGGTTCGAAGTCTGATGCGAAGGGTGCGCCGAAGGGTACCTTCGGCGTCTGGTGCGAAGTGCTCCGCCGAAGGGTGCTTCGGCGTTCGGACTGATCCGGCCGAAGATAGACTCCGAACGGATCTGAACACGGTGATCACCTCCGAACAGCGGGGTTCGGCGTGCGATCTCCAATGTAGCGAATTACAGAGTGATGACGCGAAGGCCACACGCGGGTGCAACTTTGTCTGGTGCGGAGTGTAGTCGTGGCGAAGCCTGTCACGACGAAGTATGCTGACGGGGCCTGTTGTCAAAGCCTACGGTCCTGTCGAAGGGTGTCCCGGGGACCTCCAGAACCGATCTCTCTGCTCCGAACACCTTCGGCGAAAGGGATCTGACCGTGCAAACCTGCAATAGGGATGATGCAAAGTACCAATTCGGCCTTAGGACCGAATTTGCGAGGTGTTGTAGGGGTGGCGAAGGTAGCAATCTATTACGCAGATTAGCGGATACTTCACAGGCGAAGTAACAAGGCGATAGCAATCTGTTACGTAGATTAACGGGGACTTCACGGGCGAAGTACCAAGGCTTACCACTATTCCGTAGTGGTGGACGGAGGGCTTCCAGGAAAACCCACGAAGAGGTACAGAAAAGTAAAGGTAAAGTAAAGGTACGATCAAAGCATGGCTTTTGTTTGGATTGTGTTGGGGGGCACTCTCCACGCTGGCCATGCCTCTCTATTTATAGGGGGTTAACCCCCAATCTAATCTGCTATTAATCTGGCCGGATAGAGATAGAGAATGAGCTGGCGATGCAAACAGCTTTATCTCTACCGAGGTGGGCTTCGACCAGGCCCGTCGAGGCCTGCTCCTCGGGCCGAAGCTTCGGTAGCGTGGGCTTCGGCCAGGCCCGTTGAGGCCTGCTCCTCGGGCTAAAGCTTCGACAGCGTGGGCTTCAGCCAGGCCCATCGAGCCTTGTTCTCGGGCCGAAGCTTCGACGGTGTGGGCTTTCTAAGCTTCGGCAGTGTGGGCCTCCGAAGGCTTCCGAAGCTTCGGCATCATGGGCCTCTGAAGGCTTCCTGGCCGAAGCCCATGGGCTGGCTGGAGGCTTTCAGAGCCCATAGCTTGATGGGCTTCGACCCTGTAGGGCTTCGGACAGACCCTGGACATGTGTATTTTCGGCCCAAATCACCAAAAATTGATATTTTGATAATCTAGCCATTAATGCCATTTTTTGCTATCAACACAGGTGTAGGGGTTAACAGATTTAATCAACCTCCGAAATATATGAAGATTCAAAACTTTGAATTGATTCCTAAGGAAGTTACATTCAAACAATCTCACAATTAACTTAAGAAGCCAGAAAGCCTTTTAGACTTAGAAGAAATAGCTGTTGGCTTTTTCCTTCTAGCAGAAGTTACGTGGTGCGTTAACTTCGTAAATGGTAACGGTCAAGAATGCGAAACATCAAATGTGAACGGTAAAAAATCATTGGCCTGGGCTATAAATAGAGGACCCAGACACTTCTCGAATACCTTTCTCACCGTCTTTGCACATCCAATCTTTAGTCTCCCAACTCTAGATTCAGCATTCGGTGCGAATCCATGGCGAAAACTAGCTTCAAGGCTCCTGGGGTGACTTCAGCTTTAGCCTGGCAATAGGTTGTGGCTGCGGTATCAGCAGCAACAGTGGCGGCGCCAGCAGCGGCGGTGGCTCCGATGGGGAATCCCCAATAGACCGGTCCTCAAGATCTCCTCCCGGCTTCTTCGAAGTATCCGGACCAATCTTATACACTGGGTCCATCTACCTCCAAGAGGGAGACGAACGCAGCGACAGTAGAAAGGAAGATTGGCTCAGGAGTGATCATCTGGAAGCTTGGAAAAGAGACCATCCCTTCACCGAGGCCTAGAGAAGTGGTGGTATTCGAAGCGGGGTTAGGACTCCCAGCAATGGACTTCCTATCATAGGTATTGGACTTGTTTCATGTTACCCTTCCTCAGCTATCTCCGAATGCGATAGCGCGCTTAGCAATCTTTGAATGGGTGCTACGAGCTGAAGGCTGCGAAGGAACAGCAGAAATTTTCGCATCACTGCACAGGGCATCTTGCCAACCAAAAACTTATCGAGGCTCCGGAGGGGAGAAAATTGTAGTAGCCTTCGGCAGTATCAACGTCAGACTTCGGGATGAATTCCAACTACGATTTCCAGTGAAAGCCATCAATGCTAGATGGTACACAGATTGGATTCTCCGATAGTTCTATGCCGAAGTTGGAGCAGGCAGTCGTCTGGTCGAACCTCTGCAAGATATAAACTTCCGAAGAGAAGCCCAAGTTCACCTAGACCCTGACCAGCTCGAAGCTCGCATTAGTTTGCTCCAAAGGATTAGTCGCCGCATGAGCATGCTAGACGTAGCCGAGGAGTTCATCGGGCTCCAGATTCCACCTCTAATGGCCAACTGGCCTATAACCTTCGAAGAAGATTCGGAGGGTGGACTCCGAAAAAATTCTTCGAACTCGAGCCCTGTAGGTATCTTTGAAAACAACTTGTTGTATATACAATTATTTGATGAAATGACTAACACAAACTTATCTTTCAGCTTCTCAAGCCCCTATGACTTCGGAAGTTGTTCGAGCTGCGGAGAAGATTCTGGGAGTTCCAACTCCAGCCAAAAAGGAGTGGAGGAAAAAACTAGTGGGTAGTTGGGAGCGGCTCAATCGAGTATGGGGCGTACTCGGAGTTGCACCCCCTCCTCTTCCAGACTAGGTACCTTCTGAGCAAGGGCTGAAGAAAAGGAAAGCGGATGCTGGGCCTTCAGCTCCGGCAAAAACTCTAGTGAAAAAACTAGCCCGAAAGCCAAAGTATCTGGCTCCAAGACCTGTGGCTTCGCCCTCCGATTCATCTGAAGATGGAGTTAGAGAGATGCAAAGGGTCCTCACGGACCTAATTACCGAAGATGAGGCCCAGGTAGATGTAGACACTAGCGACGCAGCAAGCGTGCCAGATGTTCTAGGCAGCTCCAAACAAGCTGAGACCTCAAGCGTCTAGCCTGACTTGCCCCATCAAGAAGCCCCTGTTGCTAAAGGCGGAGTTGAATCTACAGCCGAAGAAGCTTCGATTCTGGATGAAGTGGTAGCTATGGCTCCAGAGAAGACTCCAACAATTAACCCTTTGGTTCCAGCCACCGAGTCTGATGATGAATTCGAAGTGGCCTTCGATCCTCCGAGTAGCCCCATACTCATCCGCCGACAGGGCTTCGGAGGTAAACTTCATTTGAACTGCCTTTTTCTTTACCCTGCAAAATTATGCAATATATAATACCTTTGTTTTGGCAGGGTCCCGCTCCCATGGAGGTGACTCCTCCTGAAGATACCGCTCCTGGGACCTCGACATCTCCAGGGTCAGTTGCAGAAGCTGCCCAGATGGGACCTGGAAAAGGTAAAGGCAAAATGGACTACTTTCCTTCTCCGAACTCAGGATTAACTCCATCTGAATCAATAGACGGAGGTCAATCTATGGAGGGGGGCCAGTCCACGGAGGTCTCTGGAGATGCAGCGCAGCGCTCTGACCCTTCGCCGAATGAAGACGATCAAAGGGCTCTGTCCATGCTCCCCTCCTAGCTCCTTTTATAGAGCGAAGGACCGGACTTCGGGCCCTGCTCGAGCCTTTGGATCGAGCTAACTGTGAAGTTGGGGAGACGAACTTAGTAGCCATACTTAGCGAAGCTGAGGGCTCGAAGCTGAACGCAGGCTTAGAACGGGCAGCATACCAGGTGCGAAGTATCTGCAAAACAAGATTAATTTTAGCTTATGAACAATTCCTCACCTTGCTTTTTCTCTTCGCAGCAAACAGTCTTGGCTCGGGCTGCAGCAGTCTCGAATGAGCGAGGAAGCCTTCGTCTTCAGGAGAGGATTTCTACTCTCCAGAGGAGTCTTGAAGGCTCTGAAGTTCGAATCTCCAACTTAGACGAAATGGTTGCAGTGGAGAGGAGGGCCAGACTTGGTCTGGAAGCTGCAAATAAGAAGCTTGAAGCCGAACAAATCGTGCTGCGGGCTGAGATAGAGAAAATGTGGGAAGAGCATGCCATGGCGGGGGCTAAGCTATTTAAGCTTCAAGAGGAGAAGGCTAAAGCCACGGAGGAAGCCAACAACCTGCTTAGCCAGAAGAGTTCTTTGGCTACGGAGGCAGCTAGACTATCAGCTGTGGTAGATGAGCTAACTTCGTCAAGGGATGCTTTAATTGAAGATAAAATGAAGTCGAAGAAGGTAGCAATGGAGGTTATGAACAATCTTTTAGGTGTTCTAGAGTACTTCAGTACTCTTTGGACACTACCTTAAAGTGACAACGTCCCCTTGCTGCGACGGCTAAAGATGATCCAAGGAGCAGCAAAGATGATGAAGATAGCAGGTATTCGGTATGGAGAAATCTCCGACCAAGTAGCTGCTCTCGGTGTACTTCGCTACTACGAAGATCTAGGGCTATCAGTAGCATCAGATTCGGGGGCGGCTCCCATTACATTCGACGACGACCAACTGCTAAACCCTTCTGAAGATGTGGCCGCAGCTTGGCAAGCCTTCCAAGCTTCATGGAGAGCCGAAGGTCGAACAGCGATCAAGGCTTGGATCGATGAAGGGCATCGCCAAAAACAAGCTCGGTCTCAAGCTTCGAGCAGCCAGCCTCTGCTGGACCCATAGGTTTAGTTTTGTTTAGGGATCTGAATATGTAAAAATAATGCTTTCATATATTATGAATGAAAACTTATTTATCATGTTTTTAGGCTTCTCAACCTCGTATGGATGATGTCGAAGTATTAAATGTTACCGAAGAACTCCGCTTGCTATGGGCTACCTTCGATCTTTTAAAACTTCACAAACGACCTCGATTTTTGATTCCTCGAGAAAGCTCTGGTGCAATTGCGCCCGAAATATGTAAAGATATATTATATTATATTAAAGAGGAAGAAAAATAAGTTAACTTGGAGACTTCATCTTGTAAAGACGTTGAATGGTCTGAAGACGAGAATATTGCTGAAGAAAAGGAAAGAAGCCTAAAGAACTTCAGAGCTGGGAAAGAAGCCCCGAGCGACTTCAAACTTGGGCTGAACTTGTCGTAAAGTTATCAGGACTCCCGGCTCTGGAACTAGTCGTTCTGACTTTAGTGGTAGCTCTAGAGATCAAAGGGGTCTTCGATTCTTTCTTGGCATAGACACAGATTGTTGGGGGAAAATATTCCATCTTCAGGGTTATTGCAGTAATAGGACAAAGGTTGTTGATTAAGTCACAGATTTCCAGCATGTATCTACGAGGATGCATTGAATCAAGATCGAAGTATGATGACGGACTCTAGTTCAGAGTATATCTTCGAACTTGGACTCTTCCGAGAGCTTCTTTGCCAGCTAAGATGGAAGACTTATCTTCTTTCTCATTAGATTAGTCTTTTACCATTTTAGCCCTATTAAGGGTACCAAATAGTTTCCACTATGTCGGTTGTAATAGAGGGGTAAAAGGGTCTTTTCCTTAATGTTTGGGCCTATAAATACCCCCCGTTTTACCCTTTAATAGGGACCAAATACAAGTTATTCAATACACACTTTCAAACTATTTTAAGCTATTATCCTTTCGGAGGCTTGGAATAGTTTACTTCGCAAACACTTCGTTTGTTAGTTTCTAATCTTCAGAAACCTGTTAGCGTAATCTTTTATGCCAACACAGATTTTTCGTAATGTAATGTAATTTGTTCGAATAATAAAGATTGATTTTTAAAATTGTCTCCCTACTTCCCATCCCCTCTTTGGGCGTAAGCAACTTCGAAGTGTAGTCGAAGATGGTTAGGCGCAAAGAAAAAGACTCAAGAGTACAATTTTCGAGGACCGGAGCCACTCTGCAACTTAAAGATTGATTGAAATCTTACAAAGAGTCTGAAACCTGGTAACTTAGTACCTTTTGTTTGAAAGAAGTCACTTCGGACTAATTTCTCGGACACTTTGGCGTCCAAAACGATTGGTCACTTTGCACTCTTTTTACAGATATTCGAAGCTTATCAGCTCAAACTCTGTTTTGTTTTGGCCTCCTTCGGCTCTTTTTGCGAATGCTATCAAACCGGTGGTTTGGAATTCGTAGTGGTCTCCTTGGACTCTTTTTACGAATGCTTTCAAGCCGGAGCTTGGAATCCGCATTATTTGGTCTCCTTGGACTCTTTTTACGGATGCTTTCAAGCCGGTGGCTTGGAATCCGTTTTTCAGTGACTTTCCCACCTCGTCAGAAGCTTCGAACCAGTGGTTCGAAGTCCGAAAAATTGGTTCAAATTAATGACACTTCCCTCTCAGCCAACTTCATCCTTCCAGTGCATCCACTAGAAGTAGGAAGTGTTTGAGAGGTAGGCATTATCTGAACCGTGAGCTTTATTAATTCAGGAGGTATTTACAAATGATTACGAGGAGCCCCGATGCGAAATATCGCTTTAAGTGCTCCGCATGCCATGTATGCGTTAACTCTTCGCCTTCTAAATTAGCTAACTTAAAAGTACCAGGGCGTCCTGAGCGGAGAATTATGTATGGACCTTACCACTTATTCCCTAACTTCCTTGGTGCTATAATGCTTCGCAAAACCAGATGACCTGGCTTAAGTTCATTAAGCTTAACCTTCGGGTCAAACCAAGTCTTCATCTGCTGCTGATACTTTGACAAATTGGCGACAGCTCGAAGTCTTGTTTCTTCTGTTAAATCAAGCGAAGTTTGTCTTTCTGCTTCTATTTCCGGTTCGGTGCTACGAAGGGATCCTCCTTTAAGCTCCATTGGTGTCATAGCTTCATCTCCGAATAATAGTCTGAAAGGAGTGAAACATGTGGACCTTGTTTGAGTGGTCCGAATGGACCATAAAATCTTTGGGAGCTCTTCAGTCCACAGTCCTTTTGCCAATCCTACTATTCTTCGATTCAACCCTGACAAGATATTACCATTGGCTCTTTCAACAACTCCATTAGACTGAGCATGGCGCACTGCAGCGAAGCATATTTGTATGCCGAGATCTTCACAAAACTTCCTGAAAGGCTCTCCATCAAACTGTGTCCCATTGTAAACTATGAGCTGTCGAGGCAATCCGAACCGGCATATAATACTTTTCCAGAAAATTTTTGCACATTATTCGAAGTGATAGCTATGAGGGGCTCTTCTTCGACCCACTTGGAAAAATACTCAATTGCTACCACTGGGAATTTCAAATTTCCTTTTGCTACTGGGAAGGGGCCAATAAGGTCCATGCCCCATCTGGCCATGGGCCACACTGGGGCAATGACTTGAAACGTTGTTGGCGGACGATGACTTCTTCTTCCCATCCATTGACAACCTTGGCATGTGCGGACTAGGCTCTCCGCATTAGCTACTATTGTAGGCCAATAAAGCCCCTGGCGAAGTGTTTTTCCTGCCAAAGCTCGAGGGGCCAGATGGCTACCACAAAGTCCTTCATGAATTTCTCGGAGAATCTCCTGACCTTCGGCTTGAGATATACATCGGAGCAGAGGAGAACATACTCCGGCCTTGTACAAAATATCGTTGATTATATGATAATTTCGAATTCTGAGCTTTAACCTCGAAAGTTGTGGCCCTTCGGGCAAAGTTGCTTCTCCTTGCAGCAATTCCATAATTGAACTCCGCCAATCTGTACTTAGAATGCAAAGGACTTCCGCAGAAGGGATCTGTGTCACCGAAGGTGAATTGAGCTCTTCATAAAAAGCTTCTTCTAGAATGTCCATAGCTCTGGCTGCAGCTTTCGCCAAGGTATCAGCTTGCATATTTTTAGCTCAGGGTATACTTCAAATGGAAATCCCTTTAAATGCTGCTTCAATCTTACGGATCTCTTCCAAATATTTTGCAAGATGTGGATGACGAACTTGAAAACTCTTATCTACGTGCCCTGCTACAATTTGAGAATCTGTTTTAATAACAACTCTTGTAGCCCCCAAAGCACGTGCCTTTCTATGTCCTAACAAAATTCCTTCATACTCCGCTGTATTATTAGTGGACTTAAAGTTGAGCCTAGCGGAGTACATTTCTCTTTGCCCTAAGGGCGAAACTATTACCGCTCCGACACCTGCTACGGATGCTTGGAAAGCTCCATCGGAGTATATAGTTCAAATTCCTTCACTTGGTTTCTCCGGAGCCCATACCGCAGGGGGAGTCCATTCTGCCACAAAGTCTGCCAGCACTTGTGACTTAATTGCTGTCCTTGCCACGAAGGAGATGCCGAAGGGTGCTAATTCAACAGCCCACTTCCCAATTCTTCCTTTAGAATCCTTACTTCGGAGCATATCTCCTAAGGGATACGAAGTTGGTACAATACCATTATGTGCTAGGAAATAATGCCTTAACTTCCTCAAAGCCATTATCAGAGCATAGGTGAACTTCTCAAGCTAGGAATATCTTGTTTTTGCTCCGGACAGTGCTTCAGATACAAAATAGACTGGATTTTGTACCAACTTCCCATTGAAATCAACTTCTCTGACAAGAACTGCACTGACAGTGGAGCCAGTAGTCGGAAGGTAAAGGAGTAGGGTTTCATCCGCAACAGGCACCGTGAGTGTAGCGAGGTTACTGAGATAATTCTTAATATCATCAAAGCTCTTTTGACACTCTGGTGTCCATGCAAAATCTTCGGACCCTTTCAACGCTTTAAAAATGGGCAAACTTCTCTCCGCAGACCTTGCTAGGAATCTGCTAAGTGCTGCAAGGCGGCCAGTCAACTTTTGCACTTGCTTCAAACTTTCCGGAGGAGCCATCCTTTGCAACGCAGTTATTTGAGTGGGGCTAGCTTCGATCCCTCTGCTTGAAACTATATACCCCAACAATTTTCTAGCCTGAGCCCCGAAGATACATTTTTCGGGGTTAAGACGGGTTCCACATGCCCGAAGGCTATTGAATGTTTCTACTAAGTCTAGGCTATGTTGGTGCTTTAGAGCACTCTTTATTACAATGTCATCCATATATGCTTCTACATTGCGGCCTATTTGATGACCTAGAGCCTTAGCAATTAACCTCGAAAAAGTTGCCCCGACATTTCTTAAGCCAAAGGGCATTCTTACATAGCAGAAGACTCCCGAAGGAGTTACAAATCTTGTTTTGATTTCATCTTCACGCTTTAGCCATATTTGATGATAGCCGGAATACGCGTCAAGGAATCTTAATAACTCCGAACCAGCAGTGGAGTCAAGCAATTGATCAATTCGGGGCATGGGATAGGGATCACGGGGCATGCTTTATTCAAAGATGTAAAGTCAATACACATGTGCCATTTCCCGGAAGATTTCTTCCTGACGAAGACTGGGTTGGCTAGCCACTCCGTATGAGCTACTTCTTTGATAATCCCAGCCTTCAGCAACTTTTCCACTTCATCTTTAGCAAGGATGGCCCTCTCCGCAGATAACTTCCGGAGTCCTTGTTGGACAGGCCGAACCCTCGGGTTCACAAGTAAACTATGTTCAATAATATCCCGACTAACTCTGGTAATATCCTCATCAGACCAGGCAAAGACATCTAAATTTTCTTCAACTACTTTTTCTAACGAAGTAGCGACTTCTGAGGGCAAATCTTTGCCAAACTGAAATGAATAGTCTTTGTCATCTTTGACAATAACCTTCGTTATAATCTCCCCTTCGGGGCTTAGCCTTGGGAAGGACTTCTTCGAAGGTTCACCTGAAGTAGAGATATCCTCCGGGTTGCCTTGCACGCTGTTCACTTGCCTTGGGTCAAGAGGGGGGCCATGACCATATTGCGCTCTTCGCGTAGTGGCCTGATCTCCGAATACTGTGAGCACTCCCGCTTGTGTAGGCATCTTCATACACATATAATTATGATGCACCACAGCTCCGAATTGATTCAACATGCCCCTTCCGAAGATAACATTATATGCATATGGGCATACACAACATCAAAAATCAGCTCCTCCATCCTGGCCAGTAGCCCCTCTCCGAAGGTGACCTCCAGACCTATTTGGCCAAGGGCATCGAGAGGGGGTCCTGCGAAGCCTTGCAAAGGACGAGCTGTTGGGAGAAGATACTTTCTGGAGATACAGAGTTGATCGAAGGCTTGGACGAAGATAATATCTTCTGAACTCCCTCTGTCAATCAGTACTCTCCGGACTTCAGTCCCTGCTATGTCGGCGGTGATGACAAGTGGGTTGGAATGTGGAAACTTTATGCCAGCTGCATCATCTGCGAAAAAATATATCGACACATGGGACCATTCAGGCATAGCAGCTGCGGGCGAAGTTCCAATATGGCCCACTTCTCGAACATATTCTCTTCTCTGCCTCTTCGACATACTTCCAAGAGTCCCTCCTCCGGAAATGGGGAGGACTACTCTTTTCCCTCGATCCTAACCATCTTCCTGCTTCGGAGGTGGCATAATATTGACCACCGGAGGTTGCCTTGCAGGGTCGAAATTGTCTATACGTGCCACAGACTGGACAGGCTCCGGACGCACCTTGGAAGGAACTCGGTCAGTAGTGCCTCGACCCGAAGTTCTTTCAAGGTACTCGCCTCTTAAAGCGAGTATAGACTTGCACACATCAGTTGCGTGACTTCGATTCTCACCATGGATGCAGCAGAAGAAGGCATGGGCTTTGCCAGCCGGCTTTCCTGGCGGCCTCTAGCCACTGGTCTTGCTTCCCGAAGCTTGCGAAGTCTTAGGGGGCAAACTTCTATGGAGGTGCAATGTTCAAGACATCTGAACGAGGATGCTTTTGCCCCCGATGCCTGTCATGCTGAACTTCAAAGTTAGGCCCTTGCGAAGGTGTTGAAGTCTTCACTTCCAACTTAACTTCTTGTAGGATTGACGGAGTTGTAGCAGTTCTCCGAAGCCACCCTTCTTCTGACCTTGCATACTCTTCGGAATAAGACATCAACTGAGCAACAAAAGATATTTGTTTCCGGTGAAGTTTATCAAGGAGGCTGTCACGCCCCGATTTATCAAATCGAGACATTATTGAATTTCATAAGAAAAACAATAATCCAAGAGGTTCATCATGCGACATACGTACATCATACAGTATTCATGGCACGCAGACCATAATTATTACATCATTGTCTTTAGTAAAAGCAACAAATAAAATATTTTAGGAAAACGGCATGACGAACTCCTTCTTCAGGATCTTTCTTCTCGACTGGGTCGCTACTCCAGACCGTCTTCATAGTAGGTATCCTCTGTGGGGTCCAACGGGTATGAGTACAAAAAGTACTCAACAAGCCACCGCAAATGCAAATAATAATGCAAGGTAATAAACAAGGAAGGGTAATGGCTCAAAGTGCGGAAAAGTACATTTACAGTTATTGCCTTTAATGTAATCACATTTTAATTATGCGGAAAAGTAGACATGAACATCAACAACATCCACTAACTCGAGGAGTACGTTTTACCTCCTCGCACAACAGTCCTTACATGACAAGTCAACATGCACATACATTTTCAAAGTAGACTAACTGTGGGATGTTACGCAACCCGCCCTTGACCGTGGGCTCGGCTTTTCGAAAAGATTTATGACTCTGATCAGAGGTGTACTACTGTACCCACAAGGCACGCACTCATCCCAACGAGATGACCCATTTCACGGGAACTCGTGCCAAAACCTCAATATGAGATGTTCCAAGCGATAACCACCCGCTCTAGGTTTCGCCGGCGCGCCGGGCCGTATCCCGGCTAACGTCGCACCCCCTTTTGCGCCACATTGGTACAAGTCACCCGCAGGTGCAACTTGACCCATCTCCAAGTGGTGGCCTCGGTTTGGAACAACCCATACCTTAGTTAGGATTTACCCACTAGACTTGTGGTTAGTACGTAAGTGTATTGCAACGGATCCCTCAGACCGGTCCTTATAGTGCCCCGGGTGCTACCGACCAATGCCCTAGCTTGCACCCGGAACCCACCATGCATTCACTCACAACCATAACTCCAACACCGACAGAATTCCATAGATAAGAAACCATGGGGATCATATAGTAGAACCAAGTACTACGACTCATTTTTATCCTATAGCGATCGTGTCGATACATTGGACACTAGCTAATAACATATATCATATGGTGACAAGGAGTTTAGGCTAGAGAGCATGGCTTGGGTTGCACATCAAGGTCGGGGGATCCTAAATAAATATATTGTAAGGGTTCATTTGACTAATGCATATATAACCTATGTGTTTTAACGATAGTTTAATCAAACATGGGTTCAATATGCTCAAAAGATTGGTTTGGTGACTTGCCTTGTTCAGCGAATGGGGAGGGAGGAACTTCCGGGAAGTATTCCGGCTCCTCGGCGACGTCGTAGTCTTTTTAATATAAAGTCAAATAAAAAGAGTACCACATTCAATCAAACCATACAACATTACATTGCAAGCATATAAGTTAAGGTTGGTTGGATTAAAAATAAAATAAATTCAGATATTAAAGTTCTGAAATTTATTCCTCTATTAATTTAAAGTGAATCTAAATAAATCATTGTTTTTCATAAAAGAGTATTTAAGTGGGCATAACCCTACATTGGGTTTTCTAACCAATTTAGTTCAATTGATTTATAGGAAACCTAGTGGTTTTAGTGTTTTAACAGTAAAGGACAATTATACAATTTTTCTGGGATTTAAATATTGAAATTCACATTTAAATCCTAAGGACATTTGAATACTTATTTAAATAAACATGAAAATGTCCAAATAAACCTACTGTTTTTATTGCATAAATATGTAGAGAATAATTTTATGAATTTTCTAAAATTGAAATGGCAATTTTTAGAGTCCAAATGCATTAGATATGAATTTTACAAGTTTAAAAGCATTTCTGGAATTTTATTTTCAAATTTTAAACCTCTCGGGTCCACGGTGAGCCAGGCCCACGGTGAACCCGCGCACTGTGCGCGTGCGCCGGGTCGATCTGGACCGTTGGATCCAGATCCAACGCGCGAGAGCGAGGCGGGAGGGTTAAGTGATAACGGACGGCCAGGATTAAAACGTGCGAAGGGGTACCACGTGGACGCACGAGATCGCCCGGCGGGTTTAAATGAAAACCAACGCGCGAGATTAAAACATACCGCTTTGACCAGATCCGACGGTGCGGATTAGATCGCGTACGTGTACTCACGCGCGTCGTCCGATCGCGATCGCACGGCCGGGATCAGATCCGACACGGCACGGGTACTCGACCCGTGCCGGTCGTCTTCTCCGACGACGGCGAGCGGGCCAACGGCCACGGCGAGCGACGGCGGTCCTAGCTAAGCCTAGAAATGGAAAGAGGACACTACGGCGGTCATGATGGTACCTTAGGCGAGACGAGGGGTCGACGGGAAGTGGTCGGCGGCGAGGGTAGACGGCGAAGCACTTCGGGCTCCTCGTCGGCGATGGGGTTCCGGCGATCTCCTTGACCGGCGGGGACGTGGCCGAGGTAGGGGACGTCCAGGCGGTCACGACGGTGGCGGAGGCGAGGGCCGGGGTGGTCCGAGGCGACGGCGAGGGGCGGCCGGAGGCGAAGCAGGGGGAAAATGCTCAAAGGCGAAGGAGGGGCGCTCTGTTCGTTCTCGTGGCGATTGAGCGTGGGGGTCGAACGCGGCGGAGGCAGGGGGGTTAAATAGGGTCACCGGCGGGGGTCGCATGCAAGGAAACCGGCCAGAGAGCCTTTACTCGCCGGCGATGGCTCGGCCATGCACGCGGAGCGGCGATCCCGTGGCATAAACGCGAGGGTTAAAGCGGGGAAACGGTCGGCGCGACGCGGGGGACCGATTAATGGCGATGAATTAATGCGGGGCGGGCTGGCGAGGCGGATCCGAGGGCGAGGTCGTCGGCCGGCGGGATTTGGGGGCGGTGGCGAGAGGTTGACGACGGGTCTGACAGGCGGGGGCCACAAGCCAGCGAACGCGAGCGAGCGAACGGGCGACTGACGGGTGGGGTCGGGCTCGGGCGCGAGGGGGGGGAAAGTTGGCGCCGACAGGTGGGGCCAAGGCGTCGGGTGCGCGCGTGAGAGGAGAGGGGCTCACTGACGGGTGGGCTCCACTGGTCAGAAGGCGCGCGCGGGTGGGAGTGGGTTGGGCCGGCCGGGAGAGAGAGAAGGGAGGGGGAAACGGCCCAATACTGTTCTAATGTTTTTCTGAATAAAATTAATTCCAGAAAATAGATTAAAAGATTAGGGCTACTTCCAAGGTTGGTAAAAATTTATAAAAATTCTCAAAATTATCTTTTGGCCTTAGGATCATATACAAAAAGTTTCACCTCCTAATTTGGTCATCTACTCTATGTTGTAGTTCAAAAGGGTATAAAAGGGATTTAAAAGTATTTTCTGAAATAATAATTCCAAGAAATTGAATTTAATAATATTTTTATTGTTTTGAAAAATTGAGGTGTTACAAACCTATCCCCCTTACAAGAATCTCGTCCTCGAGATTGGAACGCTACTCGAATAGCTCGGGGTATTGGGCTTTCAGCTCGTCTTCTTTTTCCCAAGTGGCTTCTTCTGCGGGATGGTTGTCCCATTGGACTTTGCAGAAGCGGACGACGCGACTTCTGGTTACTCTTTCCTTGGTTTCCAAGATCTTGACGGGTCTCTCTATGTAGGTCAAGTCTTCTTGGACGTTGAGCTGCTGAAGGTCGGCTTGCTCGGTGGGCACACGGAGACACTTCTTCAGCTGCGAGACATGGAA
This sequence comes from Zizania palustris, assembly GCA_019279435.1. Classification (NCBI taxonomy): domain Eukaryota; kingdom Viridiplantae; phylum Streptophyta; class Magnoliopsida; order Poales; family Poaceae; genus Zizania; species Zizania palustris. The sequence continues at coordinate 25,875,864 of JAAALK010000079.1, forward strand.
CACATCATGAACGCCTGCCAAGGATGGAGGCAGTTCAAGTTGATATGCCACTTCTCCTTGTCGACGGAGGATCTGGAAAGGTCCGACGTAGCGGGGTGCTAGTTTGCCTTTCATATTGAACCTTTGAGTGCCACGGAGGGGAGTGACTCGGAGGTAGACATAATCACCCTCCTCAAAGGCTAGATCTCTTCGACGGTTATCGGCGTAGCTCTTTTGCCTGGATTGGGCTGCCTTCAGCCGGTCTCTTATGATCTTAACTTTCTCTTCGGCTTCTCTCAATAAATCTGTCCCAAACAGTTGTGACTCTCCGGTTTGATCCCAGAGCAACGGCGTTCTGCACTTACGCCCATAGAGTGCTTCGAACGGGGACATTTGCAGGCTGGCTTGATAGCTGTTGTTATAGGAGAACTCTGCATAAGGTAAGTTCTTGTCCCACATTCCGCCAAAGTCTAGAGCACAAGCTCTAAGCATATCCTCCAATATCTGGTTGACCCTTTCGGTCTGACCGTCGGTCTGTGGATGATAGGCGGTGCTAAAGTTCAGCCGGGTGCCGAGTTCCTCTTGAAGGTTCTTCCAAAACTTGGAGGTAAACTGACTCCCGCGGTCAGATACAATCTTCTTGGGAACTCCGTGGAGGCACACGATCCGGGTCATATATAACTCAGCCAACTTGGCGACGGTGTAAGTTGTCTTGACCGGAACGAAGTGAGCTACCTTGGTGAGTCGATCGACGATCACCCAGATAGAATCATGACCAGCTTGGGTCCTGGGCAGTCCCGTGATGAAGTCCATTCCTATCTCTTCCCACTTCCATTCAGGGACTTTGAGGGGTTGAAGAAGTCCGGCAGGTCTCTGATGCTCTGCCTTGACTCGCCGGCATGTGTCGCACTTGGCCACATACTCGGCTATTTCTCTCTTCATGCTGACCCACCAATATTTCTCCTTCAGGTCTTGGTACATCTTCGTACTCCCGGGGTGAATGGAGTATAGAGTATCGTGGGCTTCTTGAAGGATGAGAGTCTTCAACTCAGGTAGGTTGGGTACGCATACTCGGTTTCCGAACCAAATGGTACCATGATCGTCCTCGGAGAATCCGGGGGCTTTACCCTTCCTCATGTTTTGCTGGATCTCCAGGATGTCCGGGTCTTCCTTCTGCTTCTCTCGGATCTGGTCTATTAAGACAGGCCGAGATTCCAAGGCAGCGAGGTACTCTCGGGTGGTGATTCCCAAGTTTAACCTTTCCATCTCCTTATACAGTAAAGGAGCTTGGTCCTGAACCATGATGGCGTTGCAGTACCCTTTTCGACTGAGGGCATCTGCCACCACATTCGCTTTGCCCGGATGATAATGGATGCCCAAGTCGTAATCCTTGATCAGTTCCAGCCATCTCCTTTGCCTGAGATTCAGATCTGGTGGGGTGAATATGTACTTGAGGCTCTTGTGGTCGGTGAAGACCTCACACCGATTCCCCACAAGGTAATGTCTCCATATCTTCAAGGCATGAACCACGGCTGCTAGTTCCAGGTCGTGAGTTGGGTAGTTCAGCTCATGTGGTCTCAACTGCCGGGAGGCGTAGGATATCACCTTCCCTTCTTGCATTAAGACGCATCCCAACCCCTGACGAGAGGCATCGCAGTAGACGTGGAAGTCCTTCCGGATGTCTGGCAGAGTCAGAATAGGGGCTGACACGAGCTTCTTCTTGAGAGTCTGGAAGCTCTCTTCGCAGTCGGGGGTCCAATCAAACTTCACCTCTTTTTGCAGAAGTCTGGTCATCGGCTTGGCGATCTTGGAAAAATTCTCGATGAACCGGCGATAGTATCCGGCCAATCCGAGAAAACTCCGGATCTCGGTCACGGTCGTTGGCTGTAGCCAGTTGGTTACCGCTTCAACGGTAGTTGGGTCCACTGCTATTCCTCCGGCAGATATGACATGGCCGAGGAATTTCACCTCAGACGACCAAAATTCGCATTTGCTGTATTTGGCGTATAGTTGCTGCTCCCTTAGCTTTCCGAGGGTCAGACGGAGGTGAGTCTCGTGTTCCTCCTTGGTCTTGGAGTAAACGAGGATATCGTCGATGAATACCACGATGAACTTGTCCAAGAACTCCATGAATACATTGTTCATCATGTTCATGAAGAAGGCCGGGGCATTCGTGAGCCCGAACGACATCACAGTGTACTCGTAGAGTCCATAGCGGGAGGTGAAGGCAGTCTTGGGTATATCTTCCTCCCTGATCCTTAACTGGTGATAACCTGACCTGAGGTCGATCTTGGAAAACACCGAGGATCCTTTCAGCTGATCGAACAGGTCGTCGATCCGAGGCAATGGGTATTTGTTCTTGATGGTTACGTCGTTCAAGGCTCTATAGTCCACGCACATCCTTTTGGTCTTGTCCTTCTTCATGGCAAATATGACCGGTGCACCCCAGGGTGAGGTACTCGGTCGGATGTAACCTTTCTGCTCGAGGTCTTCGATGTTGCTCTTGACTTCGGCTAGTTCATTGGCGGCCATTCGGTATGGGCGCTTAGAGATTGGAGTGGTCCCCGGGACAAGTTCGATTCTAAATTCGATGTCCCGCTTGGGAGGCATTCCGGGCAGATCTTCGGGGAAAACATCTGCAAACTCCTTGACTATTGGCACCTCTTCAAGAGCTATCGAGCGAAGGGATGCTCCGAGTGGCTTGCGACTGGTCATACGAAAGGTAACGACTTCGCCTTCTGGGTTGGTCACCGTGACGGATTTGTTGGCACAGTTGATCACACCTTTATGCTTCATCAACCAATCCATCCCTAGGATGAAATCAAGCCCGGTGCATTGGATGAGAACTGGCTCGGCTCGAAACAATACTCCTAGGATCTCAATTTGAACCTTCGGGCTATATAAGCGGGCTAAGGTCTTGTTGCCGGGAGTAGTAATAACCATGGGTGTGGGTAGTGGAAGTACGTCCAGTCCATGTGATTTTACGAAATCCTCAGAGACGAAGGAGTGTGTCGCTCCAGAGTCAAACAATATTAAGGCCGATACGGAATTCACAGTAAACGTACCGAGCACGACTTCTGGCGCCTCCTGAGCTTCCTCCGCGTTGACGTGGTTTACGCGGGCTCGCACCGCCTGGTTGGGCGCCGCGCCCTGGGGCCGTTTGGGGTGGGGACACTGGTGGGAGTAGTGCCCCTCCTTGCGGCAGTTGAAGCAGACGACCGGCCTTCCTTGGCGATCCCTCAAGATCGGGGCTTTGGCGGCCGGTGCGGGCTGAGTGGCCGGAGCTGGTGGAGCGGGGCGAGGATGCCCGGCGTTGGATCCACCGGCTGCATGAGGTGGCCTGAAGGCGGGCCGAGGATGGTAGGCGGGCGCTGGTGGCGGAGGGACGAAGCGGGGCCTCTGAGTGTTCGCCTGCTGGTGCTTGAAGGCGATCATCTTCCTCTTCTTGAGGTCCAGCTTGTTCTGCTCAGTCTCTTGGATGAGCGCTTTATTGACAAGCCGCTGGAAGTCGGCGAAGTCGGCGGCGACGAGCTGGATGGACAGCTCATCCTTAAGTCCCCTTAGGAACTTGGCTTGGCGGAGGGCGTCGGTGCGCACTTCCTCCGGTGCGTAGCGTGCGAGGCGGTTGAACTCATGGAGGTACTCCATGACAGTCCTGTTGCCCTGCTGCAGGTCGCGGAACTCCTGCTGTTTGACCGCGATGACACCGGCGGGGACGTGGGCGGCGCGGAAGGCGATGGTGAACTCCGCCCAAGTCACCATGTGGCCCTCCGGCTGGGACGCACGGTAGTTGTCCCACCATTCGGCGGCGGGACCCTGGAGTTGATGAGTGGCGAAGGCCACTCGCTCCCGGTCTGTGCAGGGGAGGAGGTCGAGCTTCTTCTCGATGGTACGGAGCCAATCTCCGGCCTCCATCGGGTTGGTCGTGCTCGAGAAGACGGGCGGGCGCACACGCAAGAACTCGGAGAGTTGCGGAGCGGCCGCGGGTGCTGGTGCGCGAGGGGCGGGCTCCCCATTCTGCAGACGGTCCAACTGAGCCTGTTGGTGCTGCATTTGGGTGAGGAGGGCGGTGATCAGGTGATTCTGGTTTGCCATCATTTCCGCCAAGGTGGGGTGGTTGGCGGAAGGCGACCCAGACTGACGTGGGCCTGTCGCACCCCAGTGAGGTACAACTCCCTCAGGTGCATCTCGGCTCCCTCCTGCTCCGTTGTTGGAGCCGGTGTTCTGGTGGTCGGCCATCCTCTGAATATGCATAGTCATAAGACAAACGAATTGACAAAACAATGTACGATAGTAGCTCCATCTCATAAATAATTTCAGTGGTAAAATGTTCATTACAATCAAGTTTTTATTCTACCCAAGACACACTCGTCATGGGTAGCACCACATACGAATTTTTATTTTTAAACTAGCGACTCCTACGCCTACTCGCCACCGGAGGCAGTCTCCGTGCTCTCGGAACCACGAGTGCGCGGCTCCGAAGGGACGGTGGGCTCGAGAAAGTTCTCGATGATAGGGTCGGAGACGAGGCCGGGGCGTGGTGCAGGGATGCTGGCGGTAGATGGTCCGGCGGTGGAGGGGTGAGGTGGGATCCGCTTGGGGCGAGGGACGGGCTCACGGATGGGCTTCCTCTTCCTCGGAAGGAGAGGGACCATCTCAGCGATGTCCTTCTGCAGCTGCATGATTTTGCGCTGCAGCTCGCCGTTCTGCTGGATCAAGTTCTTCGTTTCTCCACGAAGAAACTCGACCGCCTCATGGTGCTCGTCGGCGTCGAGCACCGCCTCAGTATGGAGATCATCCATAGCCTGTAGAAGACGTGACTGCCGGGCCATGGCTGGATCGCGCACGGAGTGAACTCCGTGGTAGATACTGCGGTGGGCGCCGGGAGTACGCTTCGGCACAAGCCGGAAGGATGTGTTCTGAAGACGATCGTCGTAGATCATCCTCAGCTCCATGAGGGCCTGGAGGGCGACTCGTTGGCACGCGACGTCGAAGGTCGGGCCTCCAAGTGCCGTAGTGTAGGGTGGCAGATGCTCTCCGGAGCCGTGGACGGTGAGGGAGACGTCGCAAGGCCCGGCGAATTCCTCCAAGTAGATCCCTTGGAATTCGGGTTCGAAGAGGAACCCGAGGAATGTGAGCATCATCCGGAGTTCCCTGACGAAGCCCTCAAAGTGTCGGCAGAAGCTTTGAACCCGGTAGACTGGCATCTACAAAACAGCAAGTTGAATAAAAGTGAGGAGAGGAACAAAATTTGTAAATTAGATTTTTGAGAAATAATTTCCTATGGTCCGTGGCTAGGCGGGTCTGTTTGGCTTCCTACAGTCGAGTCGGCTCTGATACCATCTTGTCACGCCCCGATTTATCAAATCGAGACATTATTGAATTTCATAAGAAAAACAATAATCCAAGAGGTTCATCATGCGACATACGTACATCATACAGTATTCATGGCACGCAGACCATAATTATTACATCATTGTCTTTAGTAAAAGCAACAAATAAAATATTTTAGGAAAACGGCATGACGAACTCCTTCTTCAGGATCTTTCTTCTCGACTGGGTCGCTACTCCAGACCGTCTTCATAGTAGGTATCCTCTGTGGGGTCCAACGGGTATGAGTACAAAAAGTACTCAACAAGCCACCGCAAATGCAAATAATAATGCAAGGTAATAAACAAGGAAGGGTAATGGCTCAAAGTGCGGAAAAGTACATTTACAGTTATTGCCTTTAATGTAATCACATTTTAATTATGCGGAAAAGTAGACATGAACATCAACAACATCCACTAACTCGAGGAGTACGTTTTACCTCCTCGCACAACAGTCCTTACATGACAAGTCAACATGCACATACATTTTCAAAGTAGACTAACTGTGGGATGTTACGCAACCCGCCCTTGACCGTGGGCTCGGCTTTTCGAAAAGATTTATGACTCTGATCAGAGGTGTACTACTGTACCCACAAGGCACGCACTCATCCCAACGAGATGACCCATTTCACGGGAACTCGTGCCAAAACCTCAATATGAGATGTTCCAAGCGATAACCACCCGCTCTAGGTTTCGCCGGCGCGCCGGGCCGTATCCCGGCTAACGTCGCACCCCCTTTTGCGCCACATTGGTACAAGTCACCCGCAGGTGCAACTTGACCCATCTCCAAGTGGTGGCCTCGGTTTGGAACAACCCATACCTTAGTTAGGACTTACCCACTAGACTTGTGGTTAGTACGTAAGTGTATTGCAACGGATCCCTCAGACCGGTCCTTATAGTGCCCCGGGTGCTACCGACCAATGCCCTAGCTTGCACCCGGAACCCACCATGCATTCACTCACAACCATAACTCCAACACCGACAGAATTCCATAGATAAGAAACCATGGGGATCATATAGTAGAACCAAGTACTACGACTCATTTTTATCCTATAGCGATCGTGTCGATACATTGGACACTAGCTAATAACATATATCATATGGTGACAAGGAGTTTAGGCTAGAGAGCATGGCTTGGGTTGCACATCAAGGTCGGGGGATCCTAAATAAATATATTGTAAGGGTTCATTTGACTAATGCATATATAACCTATGTGTTTTAACGATAGTTTAATCAAACATGGGTTCAATATGCTCAAAAGATTGGTTTGGTGACTTGCCTTGTTCAGCGAATGGGGAGGGAGGAACTTCCGGGAAGTATTCCGGCTCCTCGGCGACGTCGTAGTCTTTTTAATATAAAGTCAAATAAAAAGAGTACCACATTCAATCAAACCATACAACATTACATTGCAAGCATATAAGTTAAGGTTGGTTGGATTAAAAATAAAATAAATTCAGATATTAAAGTTCTGAAATTTATTCCTCTATTAATTTAAAGTGAATCTAAATAAATCATTGTTTTTCATAAAAGAGTATTTAAGTGGGCATAACCCTACATTGGGTTTTCTAACCAATTTAGTTCAATTGATTTATAGGAAACCTAGTGGTTTTAGTGTTTTAACAGTAAAGGACAATTATACAATTTTTCTGGGATTTAAATATTGAAATTCACATTTAAATCCTAAGGACATTTGAATACTTATTTAAATAAACATGAAAATGTCCAAATAAACCTACTGTTTTTATTGCATAAATATGTAGAGAATAATTTTATGAATTTTCTAAAATTGAAATGGCAATTTTTAGAGTCCAAATGCATTAGATATGAATTTTACAAGTTTAAAAGCATTTCTGGAATTTTATTTTCAAATTTTAAACCTCTCGGGTCCACGGTGAGCCAGGCCCACGGTGAACCCGCGCACTGTGCGCGTGCGCCGGGTCGATCTGGACCGTTGGATCCAGATCCAACGCGCGAGAGCGAGGCGGGAGGGTTAAGTGATAACGGACGGCCAGGATTAAAACGTGCGAAGGGGTACCACGTGGACGCACGAGATCGCCCGGCGGGTTTAAATGAAAACCAACGCGCGAGATTAAAACATACCGCTTTGACCAGATCCGACGGTGCGGATTAGATCGCGTACGTGTACTCACGCGCGTCGTCCGATCGCGATCGCACGGCCGGGATCAGATCCGACACGGCACGGGTACTCGACCCGTGCCGGTCGTCTTCTCCGACGACGGCGAGCGGGCCAACGGCCACGGCGAGCGACGGCGGTCCTAGCTAAGCCTAGAAATGGAAAGAGGACACTACGGCGGTCATGATGGTACCTTAGGCGAGACGAGGGGTCGACGGGAAGTGGTCGGCGGCGAGGGTAGACGGCGAAGCACTTCGGGCTCCTCGTCGGCGATGGGGTTCCGGCGATCTCCTTGACCGGCGGGGACGTGGCCGAGGTAGGGGACGTCCAGGCGGTCACGACGGTGGCGGAGGCGAGGGCCGGGGTGGTCCGAGGCGACGGCGAGGGGCGGCCGGAGGCGAAGCAGGGGGAAAATGCTCAAAGGCGAAGGAGGGGCGCTCTGTTCGTTCTCGTGGCGATTGAGCGTGGGGGTCGAACGCGGCGGAGGCAGGGGGGTTAAATAGGGTCACCGGCGGGGGTCGCATGCAAGGAAACCGGCCAGAGAGCCTTTACTCGCCGGCGATGGCTCGGCCATGCACGCGGAGCGGCGATCCCGTGGCATAAACGCGAGGGTTAAAGCGGGGAAACGGTCGGCGCGACGCGGGGGACCGATTAATGGCGATGAATTAATGCGGGGCGGGCTGGCGAGGCGGATCCGAGGGCGAGGTCGTCGGCCGGCGGGATTTGGGGGCGGTGGCGAGAGGTTGACGACGGGTCTGACAGGCGGGGGCCACAAGCCAGCGAACGCGAGCGAGCGAACGGGCGACTGACGGGTGGGGTCGGGCTCGGGCGCGAGGGGGGGGAAAGTTGGCGCCGACAGGTGGGGCCAAGGCGTCGGGTGCGCGCGTGAGAGGAGAGGGGCTCACTGACGGGTGGGCTCCACTGGTCAGAAGGCGCGCGCGGGTGGGAGTGGGTTGGGCCGGCCGGGAGAGAGAGAAGGGAGGGGGAAACGGCCCAATACTGTTCTAATGTTTTTCTGAATAAAATTAATTCCAGAAAATAGATTAAAAGATTAGGGCTACTTCCAAGGTTGGTAAAAATTTATAAAAATTCTCAAAATTATCTTTTGGCCTTAGGATCATATACAAAAAGTTTCACCTCCTAATTTGGTCATCTACTCTATGTTGTAGTTCAAAAGGGTATAAAAGGGATTTAAAAGTATTTTCTGAAATAATAATTCCAAGAAATTGAATTTAATAATATTTTTATTGTTTTGAAAAATTGAGGTGTTACAGAGGCCCGCATGGGTAACGCCCTCTCGAGCTGCATCAACTACAAAGGATGTAGTCAACCCTTGAATTTGCGACTTCGTATGGGCGAAGCGCTTGAAAAATTGCCTTAAAGTCTCTCCGGGGAGCTGCTTCACCTGGAAAAGACTTCCTGTAGACATTGGGGGTACGAAGGTACCCTAAAATTTACTTATGAACTTCTTCCTTAATTGCTCCCAGGTTCTAATTGACCCTGGCTTCAGGGACCAAAACCACCGCAGAGCCACCCCTTCAAGAGCTAGAGGGAAACATTTGTCCATGGTGTCTCGCACTCCTCCACTGGCCTCAATTGCTAATGCATAAGAACGGGAGAACTCCCCAGAGTCCTCATCTCCAAAATATTTGCAGAGCTTCGAAGTTTTAAACTTAGGATCGAAGCGCACTTTCTGTAGCTCGGGATGCAGCGGAGACTCGCTGTCGAAGGAAGCGTTCTCCGGGGCTTCGGGATAAGGAATTTCATCATCTTGGGGCACTTCGGGGATGACCGGGGTGGCCTGAGAACGAAGCCTATCTGTGGCTTCTTGCCACCACCTCGCTACTTCAGCTGGGAGACTGGCCATTTGGGCGGCCATATCGCCAAGACCATCTTCATCTCCTCCGGAAGGACCTTCCGGGTCTTGAGAACTATACGCATTAGTCTGAAGCAGAATTTGAGGTGGAAGAGGGACTCCGGTTGGCCGAAGTATGGATGGAGTTGGGGGATCGAGGAACTCCGTATGCTCGAGGAAGGGAAATCCCTTCCGGAGTCTGAGGTGGAGGAATTGCCGAAGATCCTCCGACCTCAACTGTGTTCGAAGATCTTACTCTGGAGGTCTGAGGTGACCTCCGAGTAGGACTACCACCTGAACTCCGCTTGGGAGGCATGGTTTGAGAACTTGGTAGAGAACGAAGTTTTTTGGACTAAGGTCCCCACGGACGGGGCCAACTTTTGGCGTAAAAGATTACGCTAACAAGTTTCTAAAGATTAAAAACCAACAAACGAAGTGTTTGCGAAGTAAACTATTTCAAGCCTCCTAAGTGGATAATAGCTCAAAACAGTGCGAATATGTGTATTGAATAACTCTTTACAGAGTAAAACGGGGGGTATTTATAGGCCAAAACCTTAAGGAAAAGACCCTTTTACCCCTCTGTTACAACCGACATAGTGGAAACTATTCGGTACCCTTAATAGGGCTAAAACGGTAAAAGACTAATCTAATGAGAAAGAAGATAAGCCTTCCATCTTAGCTGGCAAGGAAGCTCTCTGAAGAGTCAATGTTCGAAGATATACTCCGAACTAGAGTTCGCCTCTATCCTTCGAACTTGTCCCAGTACATAACCGGAGTTAGATGCTGGAAACCTTCGACTAAATCACCTGCCTTTGTCTTGTTGCATCAGTGACCCCGACGATGAAGTATTTTCCCCCAACAGTATCAATAAGGACCAAAGCACTGCTTCGATCTATCTAAAACTAAAGCACTGCTTTGAAGGCTACATAGTGCGTAGAAGTGGGCTAAAGGACTCCGGGCCACTGGCCTGATGCGTTCGGGATTCCGGGCCACTGGCCTGATGCATCCCAGGATCCCGGGTTCCGTTCCCAGCATCTAGAGTCAAAGGTCGCTCAGAGTCGAATGTGGCTCACATGATCATAGGTTCGGGGAATCCACACCACTCATTCCATTCTCATTGCAGAATCAAGCTCAGAAGCCTAGCTTCGCCATCTAAACACGCTTCGAAGCCTTGCTTCGCATGTCAAAATTTAAGTTCTATTGAGAATTAAACATGCCGAAGCATTGCTTCGCTTAATTCAAATCAGTCTTCGAAGCCATGCTTAGTTTCAATTTAAGCGTCTGAAGCCCAAGCGAGGCCTCCAAACGATGCGAATGTATATATTCGAAGCTGCCCATGGCACACCCCTCCACATTTTATAATTGCGTGCACCAGCAACGCCCAAGTCCCTAACCACCATGCGCAAGGGGGACCGAGGCATGTATGCGAAGTGTGCGAATGAAGTGTGATACGAGCGTACAAACTAAGCGTTTGAAGCACGCGATACGTGTGAAGCATGCAAATGAAGCGTGCGTTTTACAATACAAATTCCATTCATTAATGCCAAGTATAAATACGAAGTATGTTACAAGTACACCTCTAAAGCTAAATTATTACGAATAATTTGTGTCTAAGCCTAGGAAAAAGCAAGCCCAAGGCCCCGATAGACTCGACCCTCACTTGCTCTCTTTCCATGCAAGGCCCCCTCGGCTTGATGAAACCCTATCAGAGCCTTACCTCCCACGGTCGGACCGTACACGCTTCGAAGCCCGTCGAACCCGCCTCTCTTCTTGCAGGTCGGCCCAAGTCTGAAGCGCAGGTGGTGTCATATCGAAGGCAAAAAAGTCTGGGGCTTCGTCGCCTTGTAAAGACAAACCCGAAGACTGCACCCCCTCACCACTTAAGCCTACCTCAAAACAACTTATGTCTGGCGAGGACGAAGAACTCTGAAGGGGCTCCATCTTCACAGTGGCTAGCAGCTCCTGGGCTACTTCGGGAATAACTTCGCCCCTAGGACCACTCAGAAGTTTGAACCGAGAGGGGCCTTTAGACCTAGCTACTTCGAGCACCACTCAAAGCTGGTGAAGCTCTTCTGAATCCTCGAGCATTTTGAAGTCAACATCCGAAGGCTGAGCCTAGGTAGGTACAAAATACCACCGCATTTCTATTAATAAACTGACAAGTCATCTTACAGGCCTACGACTACGAATTACAAAAGAGCCTAAGGAGGTCTACACCTTTGGTGGCAGAGTGTTTGACGGTGAAGGCTGAGTTGGTAAGGCTTGCGCCCTGGCTCGGTGTAAGCGGTTGACTCATTGTAGCTCGAGGACTGCTTCACACCCTTGGGTCTTCTAGGGTTCTTGCAGCCTGCACCACGCTCCACGGATGGCCGAGGAGGGCGAAGTCAAGCGAGAGCCCTTGAAGGCCACCGGCGTGGCCAAGGTCGCTGCCTCAAGGTGATTGCACCCCGCGTCATGAAGCCTCTACAGCACACCTTGGCTAGCCACGCGACTAGCCATCAGTGCGAAACCCTCCATCATCACACCCGCTGTCGCCGTAGTCCTTTGGAGGAACTCGAGCCGATCCCTGATAGGATCTTGGGGATTGAAGTCCGGAGCCCGACAATCGCCCCCCAAGTGCTCAAGGACTTCGGTCAGGCTTGAGGTGGCCTTTTCAACCCCTCGGACCACGAAGCCTTCCAGAGCCTAGCTAGCGGCGCGGAGATCGGAGCACTCCACCGCCAGCTTCGCCCTGACCTCCTCCGAAGCCTGAAGCATCTCTCGAAGCCTTTCCGTCTCCGAGGCCAAGGCTTATTTTGCCTTGGCTGCCTCAAACCTCACCGCCTCTACCGCCGCTTCGGCTTTCTTCTGCCTCCCGACAGCCTCCGAAGCCTAGCACCGAAGGGCTTCACTTTCATCCACAAAAAAGGTTTCTCGGTGCCCCACGGAGGCCGCTGTCGTGATAGTCAGTGTGAAGGCCTGGCAAGATTCAAGAAATATTCAGTATTGCTAAAGAACTAAGTACCAAGAGAAGCCTGTGCGAAGCTTCGCTCACCTGAATGAGGGCTTCGTTGGCATTTGTGAAGAGGTCGAATTGGCTGGTGCGGCTGAGCTACGCCACCAAGTCCCCCTTCGCCATGACCACACAACCATCATAGAAGACATCGATGGCTGCCTCCATCGCAGCCCCCCTTGAAATCATGTGCCGAATCAACGGCGCTAGGAACAGAGGCCCCATCGGAGCAGGGCTCCGGTCTACTACACTGACCTCTTCTTCCTGATGTTCTTCAGGGGTCCCTCCCCCACAGTTGCCCCTCATCTTATTTAGACGAAGAGCTCTCAGACCTCAAGCTATTGCTGCCTCTGCTATTGTCATAGGTCCCCTGTGTATCTACCACGGAAGGCCTCACATCATCGCCAGCACCTGAAAAAATACAAGTCAATACACATAAATATAAGAGAAGTGTGATCCAAGTATCTACCTTCATCAGCTTCCTCTTCACCTAAGGAGATGTCTTGGAACTCCGTGGGAGCAATGTGTGCCCCCTAGTCCCTCTGCTGGGCTGGCTGGGCCCTAGCCTCCATGCTCGAAGGGGTCACCCCCGAAGCCTCTGGTGCCAGCACTTCTGTTGCCGCCGTAGCCTCCAGCGCCACCACTTCGGTCGCTGCCACAGTCTCCAGTGCCACCACTTCGGCCATTGCAGCAGCAACATCCATGGGCTCCCACCAGTAGCGAGGTCCAGAGATGCATGCTCTGCCACGCTAGTGGCTTTATCCACCGAGGGCTCCGAGCGAATCCTCGAGGATTCTATGGACTTCGAGGTCTCTGGCTCCTCATCATCAATCCTCTACCTCTTTAAGCCGCTCACCGAAGGGGCCGAGCTAGCGAAGTCTAGGAGTGCCTGGCTCCCTCGGCGTCGAGCCAGGTCCACACTCGGTTCCATCTCTCCTAAGACCCCACCAGGGCAAGCCTTTAGTTTTGCTCGTCCAGTGTCGGAGGTCCCACGACACGTTCGGCGGCCACTATAGCCTCCTCCAGAGGCCACACGTCACGCGCAGCTTCATCAGAAACTCCAAGTCAGCACAAGTTAAACTTCACAAAGTACGAAGGTAAAAGAGTTCGAAGCCTTACCAAGATGCTCCGCTGATACTTCGCTTAGACCCTTAGGGCCTAGAGCCAGAAACAAGTCCTCTAGCAAGGAGAGTGCGAGGGGGCTATGCCAATGGTGATGAACTCTTCAGCCAAGTCCTGCATGCTCATCTTCGAGGCCACCCTTCGCAGGAGCAGGATCCTCAATTTGATTGTCTCGGAGCTCGACTTCATCATGCCTTCGCGACGTTAGGAGATGAGCGCGTTGGTACTCCGAAGGGGGGAGTCCGCGCCCACCGAAGCGTAGAACCACTCCTGGTCCCACTTCGAATACCATTTGTTGTTGACTAGCCTCACTGGGAAGTCATCCAAGAACTCTTTGCCAAGCTAGAAGTTGGCACTCCTGAAGGCTAAGGTCCTCTCGATGCCATCTAGCCCCTCCCTCCGCTCTGGCTGGTAGCTTGTGTTGTGAAGGGTGACGAAGACACATGCTCGCCCTTCATAGCTTTTGGCCCTCATGGCCCACTCAATGATCGCAAGCCTCGCTACTACATTCGAAGACAAGTGAGGGAGCTCGAAGTTGTAAGCTTTTAATACCTCGCTCAGCATGTGCACCACTGGCAGCCCGAGCCCCGCCTTGAAGAAGCCCTCAAAGACGACAACTTCGTCAGGCTGAGGCCTCGGGATTTTATCTGACTTCTAAGGCACTTGAAGCTGGATGCCCTTGGAAATCTTTCCCTCGCAGATCCTCTGAACGGACTCCTTCGTCGAGACTGAAGACCGCAGCCCCAAAGTTTGCTAAAACCTATCTGACAGCATCCAGAGGTCCTTCGGCCCGAGGCGCCTCGCAGTAGGCTTCACCGCAGCAGCCACCGCCGCTTGGGCCTAGACCAAGCTTGAGCTCACGCCCGGAGCCAAGGCCTTCTTCGATGAAGCCTTCTTCAGCATCTTGTGAAGGGCTTCGGTGCGAAGGATGCTAAGGGGCTTAGGAGCAGACTGCGCGTGAAGCTGAGGGTGGAGAATAGAGAGCGAAGGTGGCTAGGAGCAGATGTTGAAGGCAAATGAAAGTGTGAGCAGCGCCGTGGTACGTCAAGCCCCTTTTATAGGTGGTAAAAAGCAACCGTGTTCCCTGCTCCCAAAGACTTTTTCACCAGTTACCCGACCCCCGCATTCTCTGACCGCTGGGACCAGGGTGAAATCTGAAGCGAACTGTCATGCCCCCCATACTGTAATGGCCCGAAGTTCGACCGTTGCGGGGCCGCTTGAACATCCCGAGGCTGGCCTTCGGCCCTAGGCCCCGAAGGCCTGCCATCACCGAAGCATCATTTTCTCGGTGTCATTTTCCCTAAGCCGCACGCACCCCTTCGCTCCGAAGGGCTACGTGCAAGGGGCTAATGTTGGGAGAAATAGTTTTCCTTTTGTGGGATCGGAATAGCGACTAGAGGGGGGTGAATAGGCGCCTCGACAAATTCTCGCGAATATGATGGCCTGTTCAGAACACCCGAACGCTCCTCTAACATTACATAAGCAGATTTGTGACTCACTGTACACAACCAGAACAGAATTCAACATCAATCATGATTTTTGTCTAAATCGGAGTTTGAACAGTCGATCTGTATTGTCGGTATTTGAAACTCTGAAATATAGCTGCTATTTCGGCAAATGAACAATCGACGGGAAGGAATCATTGAAACTCCGACAGGTTTAGAGAATCAGAAAAACACTCAGAAATTCAAATCAAGTTTCAGAAGCTGAATTAGATTGACACTATTTGATTTTAGATGATATCAAATGAATCCTAAAAAATTCTGGATAGTGAATAGTACCAAATAGTTTTAATTCAATTCAGAATTCAGATTTCAATTAGTTCAGATGTGCAGGTTTCAATTTCATAACAAAGTTCAGTTCTGAATTCAGTTGATAGAACAAAACACTTCTGAAAACCAATTGAGAATGAACAGTGTCAATATCTATCAAAACAGAAACAGAGATCAAAACTGAAACAAAACTAAATTCAAATTAGAATATTCAGAGCACACAATTTCAGTCTGCTTCAAACTAAATATCAAACAACAATCTCAAGGGCTAACTTCAATTTTAGTTGAACAAACTGATCTACAGTAAATTCCTTGCACAAGTATAGTGAATACACAAGTTTTGAATCAATCTTCAGGGATCAACAATTTCAGATTCAGAACTACACTTCTGTCATTTCAGAATAAAATCACTTCAGAATCTGACACTAACTGGATGAAGAATAGTGAGAATTCTTTGGAACATATACAGTTTAGTATTTTCAAAAGCTACTTCAACTCAGATATTAGTTCTGAATTCAATTCTATTCAATCAGATAACTAATTCAAATAGATTCAGAGGTTCAACAGAAATCAGAACATCAGTTTCATTCAATCAAATCACTGATTCAACCAATCTGACATTTGTAAAGCTTTAGCAGTAGTTTCAAGTGATTCAGTTTCAATTCAAACAAGACATTGCAGATTACTGTTGCACATCCGAAAAAACTGAACAGATACAGATCTGAAACCAAACTGAGTTCTGAAATGATTTTTGAGTAGATTGAGTTCAGACTAAAAATATTTTCAGAGAATGAACCAGATTCGGTTTAGTAGATATGAAACACTACAGTCAACTAAACCAAATCAGTTCATTACACTTGTTGATGGAACTGAATTTTTTATAAGAGATGGAAATAATTAGAGAATCAACCTGAGAACATCTCTTCTAAAATAATCTGAACCCTCACACAAAGTTTCAGATCAGTTCAAATAGTACTCAACTAAAAATTCACGATCTGAAACTATCTAGATTATGAACAGTGATATCACAGATTCTAAATTCAAATTTCTGAGAGAAGCAAGTTCAAATAGACAACTACACTGATGTATATTCATATCAACCAGTCATAAAGAAAGTCTGAACAAATCTTGCTGAACTGAAAATAGATTTCAGAAAAGGAACAATTCACCTCAAACAGAATAAACAATCCACTTGACAATTTCTGAGCAGAATTTCAGATCATGTGTAATTACATTCAGTAACATTATCAACAAGTAATTACTCCCTCAACTCTATCAGATTAGTCAAAATAAAATAGCCAAGATGCTGATGAAAAGTAGAAGCAACATTTCATCAAACATGTAGAGGGCTACCCAAAACTGAAACACTTGAGGTAGATTTCATTTCCAGAACTGAGATTCCTCTTTTGATCAGCAAAACAATCAAGAAGATATTGTAGAAATCACATGCAACTTTCAAAAATGGAACATTCAAAACATACACAACAAAAGTTGTATAAACTTCAACATCAAGTTCTGCAGTCAAATCACTAGAAAACGGTTCACAAAATCGAATTCATGCTAAAAAGCTTCCTGCGCTGGGAACTTACTGATTCTCTCGCTGCACTGTAGTTGTTGTCAGATCAGGAGCAGTGATGCAGGCTTGATGCAAAACAGCAAGAACACAGCAGAAATTTTTGAAGTAGATATTTTGGTTCAGCCAAAAGAACAGCCACCTACCCATAGATATGGTCCTCTATTTATAGGCCAGCCATGGGGGTATTTTCTGAAAAGAACCCTCTAGAACTAAAATATTACAACAACGTACTATTCCTTGTAGTATATTTTCAGAATTAAGAAATTCTGAAAAATATACTAATGGAGTACAATTTCTCTAGCAACATAATAAATTAACCCTACTTTATTACACAATGACTCAACACTAAAAAAGGACTCATAACTATTGAAATTAACAAAACTAGATTTGTGACGGTTTTCAGCAAAAACCGACAAAGCCTCTCAACCCTTCGACTCATGACACCACTTTACGACTTCGAGCGTCAGCAAGCCACTTCCGCTCTCGATCCCCTCGAGTCTCCTGAATGCTTGCCCTAGCCTCCCTCTTGCAGACCCGGTCATCACACAGTCGCAACCACCCGTCCGTCCAAGTCTTGCTAGATCTCTTTGTGCACGTCGATGTAAAATGGAGGATTGTGTGCCGAGGGTTTCGGTGGTGCGTCGCGTTCTTGTTTTTGCTTTTCTTGGATGTGCAGGGTGGAGATGCTGACCAGCTGTCGACGGTGAGTGATCAAGGGTCAAGCGAGAAGCTCGATGCCGGACGATCAGGGAGGCTGGGCGAAGTTGGAGAAGATCTCAAACCAACACTCCATCACTCGATCGCTCAAATGCTCATCCTTGTCAATCACTCATCATTCAGACAGAAACAACCCTTGGTTTCACACCATTTAACAGGGGTCAAATAACATTAGCCTCCGAAGGCCTTGGGTTCGGAGCCTGTCAACTGGCGAAGCCTCAAGACAAACTCTGGCCCCATCCATCGAAGATAACTCCAAGTACATCCAAGATTTACCCCTCCGGGTCCCCTCCGGAGCCAAGCCTCCAGAGCTCCTCTGGGTTCCCTTTGGAGCCAAGACACCGAGGCCCCTCTAGGTCCCCTCCAGAGCCAAGCCTCCAGAGCCAAGCCTTCAGGACACCTCCGGTCGTCTTTGGAGCCCTCTCCGAAGCCTTTCAAAGTCCTCTTCGAGAGCGGCTATGGAGTCCTCTTCGGAGCGCTCTTCGGGGTCCCCTTCGAAGTCCTCTTCAGAGCACCCTCAGCTAGCTCCGTCCGACACCCTCTGATAGGTACTCCAGTCCAGAAGAAATATCCTAGAACTGCTACAGTGTAAAGCCATAATAGGGGACCAGCCTCTGGTATGTTGTATACCTTCTCCAGAAGTGATGTATATCAACAATTCTTACATGCCCAAACAATCATGCAACATTTGTCAAACATAAACTAATTGTGGGATGTCACTCCACTCGCCATTGACCGTGGGCTCGACTTTTCAAAAAGATTTAACTCTGATCAGAGGTGTACCACTATAACCACAAGACACTCATTCCTGCAAACCGCATTGTGTCAAATGACCCGAGCCAGAGGAACTTATGCCAAAACCGTTAGGATGAATCGCTCCAACTCATTGACACAAACTATATGATTCGCCGGTGTGCCGACGCACCGGACCAATGTCGTGCCCCCTTTTGTGCCACATGGCCCAAGTCACCCACAGGTGCTGCTTGTCCCTCTCCACATTGTGCCTCTGGTTGGAATGACCCATACCTCTAGTTAAGACTTACCCAATAGACTTGTGGTTGGTACGGAAGTGCTTTGCGACAAATCCCGTAGACCGGTCCTTGTAGTGCCCTAGGTGCGACTAACAAATGCGCTCGCTTGCACTCAGAACCCACCATGCTAACTTATCGAACCAATTCCAAAACCAACAGTATACCAGGAGTGAGAGACATAGAGGATCATATATCAGAATCCAAGTACCTACGACTCGTTTTTAAGCCTATAGCGGTTGTGTCGATACATTGGACACTTCTAATATTAATAAGTATACTGGTGACAAGGAATTCAAACTCGATATCATGGTTTGGGTTTGCACATCAAGGTCTGGGATCCGATAGATATAATGTAGGGTTATTCATTTGACTAATGCAAATATAACCTATGAGTTTTAGCGATATTTAATTGAAAACTGGGCTCAAAATACTCAAAATGGGGTTGGTGACTTGCCTTGTTCAGCGAAAGGAGAAGTGTGAGCTCCGGGAAAGTATTCCGACTCTTCGACGGCGTCGTAATCTTCTCGATACGCAAATCGAGAAATAACAATCAATTAAAAGAGTATAAAATCACCACACAAGCATATAGAATATATTAAGTCAAATGAAGGGGATAGAAATATAAAGCTTCTAAAATTAAAATAGGGATTTTTAGAGTTAATTTAAGGGAGTTGTGGATTTTTGAAGGTATAAAATGATTTCTTAAATTCTATTTTAATCTCCAATTAAATAATGTAAGATATTTAATGTAAACGTATAACTTTTATTGGATAAACTTGAAGGTAACAAAAAGACAAGTTCTCTAAAGTTGGAATGGTAATTTTTAGAGTTGATCCCAAGAGTTATGAATTTTTGAAGTTAGGAATTCATTTCTTAAATTTTATTTTTAACCTCAATTAAATAATATAAAATATCCAGTGTAAACATATAAATTTTATTGGATGAACAGGAAGAGAATAAAAAGATAATTTTCTGAAATTTAAATGGTCGAATTTGGAGTTAATTTGAGCAAGTTATGAATTTCTAAAGTTTAAACTAAATTCTGAAATTTAATTTAAATCCTAATTTGGCCTGTGAACCACGATGGACTGGCTTCATGGCATTGTGCTATGGACCAGTGGACTTTAAGTGAAAACGGATGGTTGGGATCTCTCAGTACCCCTTCGTTCAGATCAAGCGGCCAGGATTAAACCACATATACGATTTAATCCTTACCGTTCGATCACAATCGGGTGGCCAAGATCAGATTCGACACAACACAATATAATTACTGTGACGATCATCTTCTCCGGCGACGACCGAGTATGGCTAGGGCTCTAGCAGAGGCGATAGTGGCCTAAAGTTCAACCTAAGCCCAGAAATGCTATGAGAATAGCGAGGGGGTCCTGATGGTACCGTCGGTGAGGCTCGGGGTCGACTGGACGAGGCCGGCGACATGCGGGGTGGCGGCAATCTCTCGGGTCCTCGTCGGCGACGATGAGCTTGAGTGGAGCGGTGGCCGAGGTCGAGGGGACAATGGGGATCACTCCGACGGCGTCGGTGGGGTGAGGGGAGCACTCCGTCGATGCCGAGCGGTGGCTGGAGGCAGGACAGAGAGGCAACGCTAAAATGGGCTGCTGGCGCTTGGGCTTGGGCGAGAGAGGGCAATTGAGCTATGTGGTGAACGCGGTGTGGCCAGGGGCCTTTTTATAGTGCTTCGGTGAGGTTAACAACAGCGAGAAAGGGGTAAATCGAGGGATTAGTTTTCATTACTCCGGTGTGGTGTTAAGCGGGCTAATTACAACGTTTTAGAGCATAACGGCGAGGGGATCCGAGGGCAATCAAATGCGGATGTAACAGGGATTATCATTCTAGTGTTTAATCGGAGGTTGGGCCCACAGCGGCGTTGATCGAGATTTAACCACAGTGACCGGGGATCTCGGGCGTGCGAGGAAGATGAAGACCAATAGGTGGGAGCCATTGGTTGGTGAGTGCGAAAGGATGGGGGGGTTAACGGTCGGTGCCGACATGTGGGGCCGGGTGTGAGCTGTGAGGGGAGGGGACTGACAGGTGGGTCGGGGTTAGGGCGGGACTGAGTGCGCCGACTAGCAGGGCCCGCTTGTCAGTGAGAGGGTGGCATGGTGGATGGGTTGGGCTGGCCGGGGAGAGAGAAATGAGGGGAGCAGCCCACTGCTATTTATAATTCATTTTCGAATAAAAATAATCACAGAAAATACTTTATAGATTATGAGCTAGAAGAAAAGGTTGGAAAAATTTGTAAAAATTCCAAAAATTGTATCTTGCGCTTAGGGACATAATATAAAATTTTCAGACTATGGTTTGAATTATTTCTCTAGATTCTATTCATTCATGCATTTATGACTTTAGGATAATTAAAATAAATCCTTTTCTGAAAATTACTGTTTTTCTGAATTTATTTTATTGCTCTAAAATTTGGGGTGTTACAAACCTACCCTCCTTACAGAGAATCTCTTCCCGAGATTTAAAAAGTTCCTAGAATAGCTTGGGGTATTGGGCTTTTAGGTCATCCTCATTTTCCCAGGTGGCTTCTTCGGTGGGGTGGTTACTCCACTAAACCTTGCAAAAACAAACCACTCGATTTCTGGTAACTCTTTCATTGACCTCTATGATCTGGATGGGCTTCTCAATATAGGTCAAGTCTCCTTGAATGCCGAGCTATTGATGGTCTGCTCGTTCGGTGGGTACTCGAATACACTTCTTTAATTGGGAGACGTGAAACACATCGTGTACTCCGGCTAAGAAGGCTGGTAGCCCTAACTGGTATGCGACTTGATCTGAAACGGGCCAACATAACTGGGAGCTAACTTCCCCTTCATGTTGAACATCTTAATGCCTTGGAAGGGAGTGACTCGAAGATAGACGTAATCGCCTTCCTCAAAGGCTAAATCTCTACGTTGGTTGTCGGCATAATTCTTTTGGCGGGATTGAGCTCTCTTCAATCGGTCCCTGATGACCTTGACTTTAGCTTCAGCCTCTCGCAGAATGTCCATACCAAACAATTGAGATTCACCAGCTTGATCCCATAGTAGCGGCGTTCGACACTTACATCCATATAATGCCTCGAATGGTGACATATGCAGGCTGACCTGATAGTTGTTGTTGTAGGGGAACTCTGCATAGGGAAAACTCTTGTCCCACATTCCACCAAAGTCTATGGCACATGCCCTAAGCATATCTTCCAACACTTGGTTCACCCTTTCAGTGTGACCATCGGTCTGCAGATGATATGCTATGTTGAAGTTCAGCCTGGTGCCGAGCTATTCCTGAAGATTCTTCCAAAACTTGGAGGTGAATTGACTACCTCGGTCGGACACAATCTTCTTTGGAACCCCGTGTAAATACATGATCCGGGTCATGTATAACTCAGCTAGCTTCGAACCACTATACGTCATCTTCACGGGGATGAAATGAGCAACCTTGGTGAGTCGATCGATGATTACCCAAATGGAATCATATCCGGCCTAGGTCCTGGGCAGTCCAGTGATAAAGTCCATTCCTACCTCTTCCAACTTCCATTTGGGAAACTTGAGGGGTTGTAAAAGACCAGCAGGTCTCTGGTGCTCTGCCTTGACTCATTGACAAGTGTCGCACCTTGCCACATACTCGTATAGTCCTTAACGGGACGTAAAGGTAGTCTTGGTGATGTCCTTTTCTCTGGTCCTGAGCTGATGGTAGCTTGATCGAAGGTCAAACTTAGAGAATACTAAGGATCCCTTATGCTTATCGAACAGGTCATCGATTTAGGGTAAAGGGTACTTATTCTTTATGGGTACATCATTCAAAGCCCTATAATCCACACACATCCTCTTCGTCTTATCCTTCTTCATGGTGAATATGACCGGTGCTCCCCAAGATGAGGTACTTGGTCGAATATAACCTTTTTGTTCAAGCTCTTCAATGTTACTCTTCACTTTTGCTAGTTCGTTTGTGGCCATGCGGTACAGCCGTCTAGAGATGGATGTGGTTCCGGGGATGAGCTCGATCCTGAATTCGATGTCCCTCTTGGGTGGCATTCCTGGCATTTCTTCTGGGAAAATGTCTGCATACTCTCGGACCATAGGCACTTCTTCTATGGCTATTAGGTGGAGATAAGTCCTTCTCAGACACTGGGTGGCCATCTCAAAGGTGATGGTGATTCCATCCTCATTGGTTATGGTGACGGACTTGCTAGCGCAGTCTATCATTCCCTTCTGCTTCATTAACCAGTCCATACTGAGGATGAGATCTAAGCCCTTGCAATCTATAAGGATCGGGTCTACCCAAAATTATACCCCTTGGATTTCTATCCTTACCCTTGGGCTAAAAAGGGTGGTTAGATTTTGGTTGTCGGGGGTGGCAATTACCAAAGGCTTAGGTAGTTGGAGTACTTCTAGTCCATTATGTTTCACAAAATTCTAAGATATGAAGGAGTGTGTTGCTCCCGAGTCGAACAATATTACCGCGAGTATGGAATTTGTAGTAAACATACTGAGGATGTGCTTCTTCCGCGGTGACGTGATTGCCACAGGCGCGGATCGCCGGGTTGGGAGCAGCTCCTTGGGTCTGCTTGGGGTGAGGACACTGATGGGAGTAGTGCCCTTCCTTGCGGCAGTTGAAGCACATGACTGGCTTGTTGTTTCTGTCCCTTAGAGTGTTGGCCTTGATGACCAGCGCTGATGGGCCTAATGGAGCTGGTGGAGCTAGTGGAGCTGGGTGGGGGTTCCCGGTACTTCGACCACCGGAGTTGTACTGTGGCCTGAAGGCGGGACGAGCGTGATGGCTTGGTGCATGGGCTAGAGGAGTGAAGCGGAGCCTCTAAAGGATTCCCTGGTTGTGCTTGAAGGCTATCATCTTCCTCTTCTTGAGGTTCAACCGGTTCTGCTCGTTCTCCTGGATGATAGCTTTATTCACCAAGTGTTGGAAGTTGGCATAGTTCACGATGACAAGTTCGATGGATAACTCGTCCTTTAGTGCCCGGAGGAACTTGGCCTGGCAGGCGACGTCGGTGCGGACTTCCTCTGGCACATAACAGGCCAGACGGTTGAACTCGTGGAGGCATTCCCTGACCGACTTGCCTCCCTACTGCAAGTCACGAAATTCTTGTTATTTCTAGGCCATGACCCCAGTTGGTACATGGGTGGCATGGAAGGCGGTGGAGAATTCTTCCCAATTGACCAAGTGACCTTTGGGTTGGGACTCCCAGTAGTTATCCCACCACTCTACTGCCAGGCCCTAGAGTTTATGGGCGGCGAAGGCCACTCGCTCCGAGTCAGAGCACGGGAGGAGGTCCAACTTCTTCCCGATCGTCCTCAACCAATCCACTGCCTCCATTGGGTTGGTCGTACTCGAGAAGGTGGGAGGTCGCACTCATAGGATATGGGATCAAATTTGGCGACTAGAGGGGGGTGAATAGATGCCTCGACAAATTCTCGTGAATAAGATGGTCTGTTCAGAACACCCAACGCTCCTCTAAAAATTGGAAAAGAAAAATTATGACCACCAATATAAATTTAGAACAGAAATCAACCCCAAATGAATTTTTTGTCTAAATCGGAATTTGAATGGTCGATCTGTCCTATCGGTGTTTGAATCTCCGAAATAAAGCTGCTATTTTGGCACATGAAATGCCGATAGAGTGTTGTCGATTGATGAAACTCTGACAGGATTCAGAGAATCAGAAAAATAGACAGATACCGGATTTTATCAATTTGAATCTTGATCATGTCATGTTTGTCTGAGTATACATCCAATAGAACAATCACAAGAGCATGAAAAATCAGATTAATCAATCATTTCATATGAATCATAGATATAAGTTCAGATTAGAGTAGAAAAACTCAATGAACAAGTAGTCTTCAGTAGTGTTATTTCAAAGGGTTAATGGCTTCTGTGCTACCGTTATTTCCCGAAAAGTCAGATATACCATTATAATTTCGCTATTAGCCTGTGTGCCATTATTATTCCAGATTCGCTTTTTTCTGCGTTATTTCTGAGTTGTTTAGCAAGCTGAAGGCCACCGAGGTAGATATCCTGTTGAGATCAAATCTCACTGGCTCTGGATCAAAATCTCTGGCTCTTGCTACACCTTTTGTTGATCCCTCCTCTGTGAGCTGTGCTGGGTTCTCTTTGATGTCTATCACTGAGGACCAACTTGAGTCGTTGGGAGATGATGATTTGTTTCTTTTTAACAACTGGGTGCGTTGTGTCTATGACAAAAGGATGTTCAAAAGACATGGCACAAAATCCGGGTGCTTTGAGTGTGGTGATCCAGGACACTTCATCGCCGACTGCCCCAAGCGCAATGGCCACAAGAAGGGCACCGGTGGTGGCTTCCACGACTCCGGCAAGCACGAGAGCTTCTCCTTCAACAAGGGCAAGCCAAAGACAAGATTCTTCAGAAAGGCCCTGAAGGACTACCGACGAGAGAACAAGAAGTGCGACAAGGCCTTCTTCGCCGAGATGGAGAAGAGATACTCCAAGAGGTCCACGTCTTCTTCCTCATCATCGAGCTCAAGCGATGAGGAGATTGTCATCAGGAAGGGGAAGGACAAGGATGATCCGGCGGGTCTTTGCTTCATGGCCTTCTGTGACAGACCGAAGAGCCGCTCACATCAGCGCCGAAGATCCCACAAGAGCTTCTGCTCAATGGCTCTTGGGGATAAGGAAGAGAAGAGCTCCTCCGATGACTCCGACGACGACGACAATGAAATGGTATCATCCTATGAACGTGAAATTGTTGATTTACTTGAAAGTAATCGTCAGGAGTTAAAATATCAGGAAAAACTGCTTAGGGGGGGCCAAGAAGAGGATAGATGAGTTAGAAAGTGAGCTTGCCGTGGCCAACGACAGAATTGAGAGTCTATCTTCTTCCCCTTGCTTGGGTGATTGCAGTGAGTGCCCGAAGTGTGAGGTGCTTCTGTGTGACTTGTCGACTATGAAGTCCAAGTACACAGAAAGGGTTGATGAGAGGGACGCTTTGGCCACTGAGCTTGAAAGCGCTCAGCTGGAGCTAAAAGATGCTCAAGCCACTGTCGTCGCACCCTGTGCTGATTGCCCATCTCATCTAGCTATCTTAGCTGAGCTGAAAGCCAAGGGCGATGAGCATTTGGGGGATTTGGAGAGAGTGAGAGCTGAGCTGGCACCAACTAGGCTAGAGCTTGAGACACTGTCAGTTCCACCCACTATCTGTGAGAACTGTCTGTCTCTTAGAATGGAGTTGATTAAGCTGAAAGCCGAGAAGTCTGTCCAGGTAGATAGCGAGTGTGAGACCTGCTTGTCTCACGTGGAGGTACTAGCTTCCTTGAGAGAGGAGCTAGATGATTCTCAGAATGAGAACTTTTACCTCTGTTCTATCCTGAGTTGGATCAGTGCCCGAGAGCCACAGCTCGGCATGATGATCCAGCAGTTCAAAAGGCAGGATGGGTTTGGGGTAGGTTACACCTACACCAAGGCTGACTTTGAGAGTGCCATTAGCTGGGCAGTGGAGTGGAGTAAAATGACTCCTGAGCAGAGATACCCCAAGACTCACTCCACTGAGTCTTCCCTAGCTAGTCAGCCCAAGGATGGAGTGATCCATGAACAGCCCAAATCTCCACCCAAGAAGCCCATCTGGGTTCCAAAGCCCAAACACGTCCACACTTCTCTTGACTCTCTTCCTGGACCCTCTCAACCAAAGAAGACTACACCAAACACCACTAAGCCCAAGAACCCCAAGCCTCAACCACATCCCAAGAAGCCCACCTATCACTGTGAGTATTGTCAGGAGGAAGTGGGTTGAGAGAACAGAGCGTGCTCGTGGTGGTCAGGAGTAGTTCTACCAGTAGGGTGGTAGACTGAGAGTTCCTCGATGCGGGGAGAGGCTGGAGGCCAGGCCGCGTCGTGTAGGTGGTGGTAGAGGAGACGACTTTCATGCCCGTGCTCCAGTTGGTGGTGTTCGTTCCGGTAGAGCTCCAGGCCATTTTGGCTACGGTCCTGGACCTCGTGGCCGAGGTTTTAGGCAGTACCATGGACCGCGCTTTGAGCAGCGTTTTGGTCCAAATTCTTCTGATGGTTTTTTCTTTCCGTCTTTTGAGCAAATGGCTCGACAATGGTTTAGTACTTTTGCTAATCCTGGTGCCAGACCATTTGCTCCCCCTTAAAACCACTGATTGTGCAGGATCGGGGACTGGACGACGTGTGGATCATGGACTCAGGATGCTCTCGCCACATGACGGGACATCGCAGATGGTTCTCCAGTCTCACTCCCCCGAGCTCCAAAGAGTACATCACTTTCGGGAACAATGGTCAAGGGAAGGTTAGTGACATCGGCTTAATTCGCATTTCAGATCATTTCTCTTTGAAGAATGTTGCCTTGGTTAAAAATTTGAACTTTAACTTGATATCTATTTCGCAACTTCTTGAAGATGGTTTGGAAGTGCGTTTTAAGAAGGGCAATTCTTCTGTGTTTGATTCTAGAGGGTCCTTGATTTGCCAGATCTTACCATTTGGTAATGTTTTTCGAATTGACTTCTCTAGTTCCTTTGGCCCTTCTCGCTGTTTGATAGCTGGATCTTCTTCTGAGCTCTGGAAGTGGCATAGGAGGTTAGGTCATTTGAGTTTTGATCTGCTAGTCAGGTTAAGCTCTATGGATCTCATCCAAGGATTGCCCAAGCTTAAAATGGAGAAAGATCTGGTTTGTCATCCCTGTCATCATGGGAAAATGGTTGTCGCGTCCCACTCACCTGTGACTCAGGTGTTGACTCCGTATCCAGGCAAGCTGTTACATTTGGACACTGTAGGTCCAGCTCGGGTATGCTTAGTCGGTGGGAAGTGGTATGCGCTTGTGATTGTTGACGACTTTTCTCGATTCTCGTGGGTTTTCTTTTTGGAGTCTAGGGATGAAACTTTTCATTTTGTTCATGATCTGATTTTGAAGCTGAAGAATGAGAACATTGGTCAGATGCGAGCAATTCGCTCCGACAATGGCTCTGAGTTCAAGAACTCTCAGTTCGTCAGCTTCTGTAGTGATCAGGGTCTTGACCATCAGTTTTCTTCTCCTTGCACTCCCCCACAGAATGGCGTTGTGGAACGAAAGAACCGCACGCTAGTCGATATGGCCAGGACGATGCTCGATGAGCAGAAGACTCCTAGGCATTTTTGGGGTGAAGCCATGAACACGGCTTGCTATCTGGCCAACCGCATTTTTCTTCGAGCTTACTTAGGTAAGACTTCGTATGAGTTGCGGTTTGGCAGACAGTCCAAGGTGAGCCACTTGCGAGCGTTTGGCTGCAAGTGCTTTGTGCTCAAGAAGGGAGGGCATTTGGACAAGTTTGAGTCTCGTTGCTGGGATGGAGTCTTTCTTGGTTATGCATTGCATTCTCGAGGGTTCCGTGTTTGGAACCTCGACTCCCAGCAGCTTGTCGAGACTTGTGAGGTTTCGTTTGATGAGTCCTTGCCTTCTTTGACTCCTTCTTTTGAGCTTTCTAGTGATGATGAGCTCGGAGAGTCCATCTTCAAGGAAGATGAGGACACTCCAGCTGCTGATGAGGGTGGTCCTTCTGCACCTCCTGCAGAGCCCACACCTTCTGAGACTTCGACTGAGGACGAGGGCGGACCTCTGATCACTTCTTCCACTTCGATCGAGCCCCCTCAGTCGAGTCCAAAGGTGCCAGCTGCTGACTCCGGTGAGGTGACTTCAGATCACAAGGGATCCCGAGAAGTTCAGCGTGATCACCCCTGAGAGCTCATCATTGGTGATTTGTCTGAAAGGACTTTGTGTTCATCTGGTACCTCTTTTGCTGTGTTTGTTGAATCTGCTTTTGTTGCATCTTTTGAGCCCAGAGATGTTTCTCATGCTCTTTCTGATTCTAATTGGATTAATGCTATGCAAGAAGAGCTTGAGAATTTTGTCCGTAATCGGGTTTGGACACAAGTTGAGCCGCCACCAGGATGCAACCCCACAGGCACCAAGTGGGTGTTCAAGAACAAACAAGGTGAAGATGGGGTTGTGGTGCGCAACAAAGCTCGACTAGTTGCCCAGGGTTTTTGCCAGAAGGAAGGTATTGATTTTGAAGAAACTTTCGCTCCTGTTGCCCATCTTGAGTCCATTCGCATTCTCTTGGCTTTTGCCGCTTCGAAGGGTTTTAAGCTTTTTCAAATGGACGTCAAGAGTGCTTTTCTGAATGGGTTCATAGAGGAGGAAGTTTATGTTAGGCAGCCCCCTGGTTTTGAGAACCCTAAGTTTCCTCGACACGTTTTTAAATTGCAAAAAGCTTTATACGGGTTGAAGCAAGCCCCCAGGGCTTGGTATGACCGGTTAAAGCAATTCTTGTTGGGGAAGGGCTTTGTGATGGTTCTGTGGATAAGACTCTCTTTTTGCTCAGAGTAACTTCAGATGTCTTAGTTGCTCAGATTTACGTGGACGATATTATCTTTGGCGGTACTACTAATGATCTTGTGTCCAAGTTTTCTGAGCAGATGCACATCGAGTTTGAGATGAGATTCATGGGTGAGCTCAAGTATTTCTTAGGGCTCCAGATCAAGCAGACCAAGGACGGCACCTTCATCCACCAAGGTAAGTACACTCATGACATGTTGAAAAATTTTGACTTTGGTGGTGAGCTGAAGCCATAGATGACCCCGATGTGCACATCTGGGGGTCTGGACAAGGATGTGAGTGGCGTCAAGGTCAACGAGAGGGAGTTTTGAGGGATGATCGGTTTGCTACTGTACTTGACGGCGACAAGACCGGACATTCAGTTTGCTGTGGGGCTATGCGCGCGCTTCCAGTCTTCACCTCGCGCGTCTCATCGGCAGGCTGTCAAGCGCATCTTCAGGTATCTTACTTAAGCGCCTGATCTTGGTCTTTTCTATTCAGCATCATCATCTTTTGATTTATCTGTCTTTTCGGACGCTGACTTTGGTGGGTGCCGGTTGGATCGCAAGTCGACTTCCGGTACTTGTCAGTTTCTTGGTTCTTCTCTTGTCTCTTGGTCTTCTCAAAAGCAATCTAGAGTTGCTCTTTCGACCACTGAGGCTGAGTATGTAGCTGCTGCTAGCTGCTGCTCACAGTTGGTTTGGATGATTTCCACTCTGCGAGATTTTGGGTTGTTCTTTCCTACCATAGTTCCTTTGTTTTGCGACAGCACCAGTGCTATTAGTGTAGGGAAAAACCCTTGTCTCCATTCAAAAACCAAACACATTGATGTGCGCTTTCATTTTCTGCGGGATCAATATGAGAAAGGTGTCATTGACCTTGTTCATGTTGATACCCATCATCAGTTGGCTGACATTTTCACCAAACCCCTAGATCAGTCTACCTTTGAGCGTTTACGAGGGGATTTGGGTGTTGTGTATCCTTTCTAGGATATTTTGCGTCAGTTTTCTTTCTTCTTTAACTCTTTTCTTGAGTCTTGTTTGTGTGTGTTCATATCTTGCATATTCACATATCACACTTTTGAGCTGCTTCTGTTATATGATTGAACTGCGTTACTTATTCTAGCTAGTACATGCTTTTGAATACTTGTCAATGATCATGCTTTGGTTCAGTTCACTTGATATGTCTGATATCTGTCATATGCATGGCTTTTATGCTTTAAACTTGAAAAATGATCACCATTGCTTCTGGCAACTAGCATGTGTAGGCTGAGTGTTTTTGCTATCTGTTACATGCCTTGTAGCTAGTTCCTGACTTAGATGCAAATATGCAACTTGGACATTTTTATGCTTTAAACATGGAAATGTGCTATAAAAATGATGAAAAATTGAGAAAAATGAAAATTCCATGCCTTTTTATGCATAATTTGGAAAGATCCAGGTGGATTTGCTTTGTCGCATTGCATTGTTCTGGACTGCATACCATAGCACTTTGGTATGAACTAGGACAGTTTAGTGTATGCCAAGACCAATGTCTTAAGCTTCTGATGGTCAAGTTCTGGCCTAGGCTTGACTTGGTCAGTCAGCATAAGGTTTGACATGCAAATAACCTCTGGCAAAAATGAAAAAGGAAAAAAGAAAAAGCCTGAAAATTGAAATGATAACAAGTTTGCTGAAGCACTTTGTTTTGAACAATGCTTATCTTGGTAGATATCAGTTAGCTTCTGCATCTCATGCTTTACATTGCTTGTCAACTAGAAAATGTGGTGATGCTTTTGTTTGCAAAAATTGAAAAATGCGTGCTAATGACTTTCTTTAGATATCATCTGTTGCACTGATCATGCCATGTGTCTTAGACATTATGTCTTTTGCTATACTTGTTAGATGTTGTAATTGCAATCAATCATATATGAGAAACATGCTTTCTTCACTCCACCTGCACCCCAATTGCATTCATTGCGTATTTTGAGGGGGAGTTGCGTTTCAGGGGGAGTCTATGTCTTTTTAGAGTGCTTGATGAGTTCACTTGTCAACAAGGGGGAGAAATTTTGGGATAAGAAGTTTAAGGGGGAGTTTTTGTCCCGTTTGGCCTTACTCTTTCGATATCCTTGTTGATGTTTCTAAAATTGCACTCATTTTGGGCTTTTACATTTTGGTTAACCATAATGACCACTTCTTGCTTTTGTTTGGCTTTTGGTCATTAGGGTTAAACATTTTTTTCATTTCTGTTCTAATTTTCATGACTTTTTTACTGATGTTTAAATTCTAGTTTGAACTTGATTTTTTTTAACAATAAAAATACATCATAACTTATCAAATTTAAAAAATTGGTATTTTTCTGCCTCACTTTACTTTTTTTATTTCATTAAGAAACTTGAGATTCTCCACGGATGCATCAGGGTTTACAGATGAAATGACTGAGGTTTGAAAGCAAAATCTATAGTTTATTCTTCCTTTTAAATTGAACTTTTTGTACAATAAAATACAACACCAATATTCTAATTGCAA
Source organism: Zizania palustris (assembly GCA_019279435.1). NCBI lineage: Eukaryota > Viridiplantae > Streptophyta > Magnoliopsida > Poales > Poaceae > Zizania > Zizania palustris. The sequence continues at coordinate 25,907,272 of JAAALK010000079.1, forward strand.
AAGTTGGTATTTTTCTCCCTTAGTTTACTGTTTTTATTTCATTAAGTGTGTTTTTATGATCAAAGTCAAAATAAGTTCAATTTGAACTACAAGACATGAAATAATTCACCAAAATTTATAGAAAAACCATATTCATGTTTTTGACTCTATAATTAGTTATTATCCAATAAATTTAAAACCATCATAAAAAATGTAGGTTTCCACAACACTCGATCGACAACTTGTATTTTTATAGTTTTTTAATCCTCAAAAAATAAAATAAAGTCTAAAAAAGATGAGACTTGTCATGTTGTTATGATATGATCGATCCATAGATGTTGTCATAAAAAATAAAATTGTTTCGAGAAAATAATCATGTAGGGCGTTAAGAAACCTAAGATTCTTCGGAGATGAATTAGGGTTTAGAGATGAAATGACTCAAGTTTGAAATAAAAACCTATAGTTGATTCTTCCTTTGAACTTGAAACTTTTTGTACAATAAAAATACAACACCAATATTCTAATTGCAAAAATTGGTATTTTTCATTAACAGAAATTGGTATTTAAATGCAAAAAAGTCCACGTAGAGGTAGGGATTATCTAGCATACACTGCACACATTGCCGAGAAATACTTTGTAGCGCAGTGGTGCGGGGGGTGCTTTGGTGCCATGCGGTTTAAGGTTCGAACCTTGCTGCCGGCATGCGGTTTGATGTTCGAACCTTGCTGCTGGCACCAAATCAACATTTTTTCTGTTTTGTGCTTTTTTAAATTTTCAGCACTTTTTTATTGATGTTTAAATCCTCGTTTGAACTTGAATTTTTTTTAACAATAAAAATACATCATAACTTATCAATTTTAAAAAGTTGGTATTTTTCTGCCTCAGTGTACGTCACTCGACTTAGTGGAGGTGGGCCGATGACGTCATGCGACCGCCACTACTAAAAGGATTAGCAGTGGCGGGATGGTGACGTCAGCATGCCCACCACTGGTTACACGTGCCCGCCACTACTAATATGGGTAGTAGGGATTATCTAGCATACGCTGCCTACAATGTCGAGAAACACTTGGTAGCGTAGTGGTGCGGGGGCTCACTTGGGCCCATGTGGTTTGAGGTTCAAACCTTGCTGCCGTCACGCGGTTTGAGGTTTGAACCTTGCTGCTGGCTTCCAAACATTATTTTCATTTTTGTTCTAATTCTTAGCACGTTTTTTATTGATGTTTGAATCCTCATTTGAACTTGATTTTTTTAACAATAAAAATACATCATAACATATAAATTTTAAAAAAATTGGCATTTTCTGCCTTGGTTTACGTTATACATGTATTAAAAAAATTGGTATTTTATTTCTTAGTTTACTGTTTTTTCTTTCACTAAGTGTGTTTTTATGATCAAAGTCAAAATAAGTTAAATTTGAACCACAAGACATGAAATAATTAACCAAAATTTATATAAAAACCATATTAATGTTTTTGACTCTATTATTAGTTATTATCCAATAAATTTAAAACCATCATAAAAATGTAGGTTGCCAAAACACTCGATCGACAACATGTATCTTTATAGTTTTTTAATCCTCAAAAAATCAAATAAAGTCTAAAAAAGATAAGACTTGTCATGTTGTTACGATATGATCGGGACTTTGTAGCGCGGTGGTGCGGGGGCTCGCTTGACACATCACGTTTATTTGAAATCAAGTAAACAAACACAAGTCCAGGCTGAGGAAACCAGCTTACACATCGAAACACACAACTGGTCAAACCCAAAAGAAAGATATGGTTTGGAGCTTCTTCTTCTTCTTCCTCGGCACAAACCCAACCTATTTCTGGTTAAACAGATTAAAAGCCTCAACTTGCCAATCCTCAACCAACTCGGCATCATCAGGCAGTCTGAACTGCTCTCCATGTTCCTGAACAAGAAAATACACGCGGCGGCGATAGTGAGAACAACTTATCAATGATTGAATTGGATGATAAAAATATAAAATTTGCATAAAAAGAGGATCTTGCCTCCTTCCTCCTCTTGCTGCCGCATTGCTCTACATGCTTCCCTTTTCCACCGCTAGCCTCGGCATGTTTCCCTCTACCACCGGTTGTCTCATCATTCTTCCATCTTCCAACACTTACCCTATCTGGTTGCGGCGATCACGAGTCGTCCTCCGAGTCAGAGTCCATTATTAGGATCACTTTCTTCACCAAACAACTGCAAACTATACCATGTACCTTAAGTTTACCGCATTTGCAAACCTCACACACGCCACTTGATGTAGAGTCTGAGGATCCACTATTTGGTTCAATCTTCGGAGGAGCCATCGTGAACCGGCGAGGAGGGCGCTGTCGTCGAGGTTGGGGGTGGGGAATGGCTAGTGGGAAATTTGTGGGCAACATATATACTTTGGTTAATTAATCTCATGAATATATGGAAACATATATGCATCTGTAATTTTTTTGTCACATTGATATAACATTAAAAAACCCTAAGCTAGTAATAATATAGTACATTAAAAACATTATTGTTATAGTGGAAATTTTTTTCTCAGAAATTTTTTATAGTGCATTAAAAAACATTATTGTTATAGTGTATTCTACTAGTAATATTATACTAAATTATATTACCATGCATAAATTAATATAACAATTAGAAATCATTTAAACCCTAAGCTCGAATAAAATAAGACCAAAGATAGGTTAATAATCATTTACTGACTGGCGGCGACGGGCGGCGCCGATGGGCTCCGAAGATGGCGGCGATAGGCGGAGGGTGGCGGCAACGGGAGGAGGGGGCGACACGGGAGTTTAGGGTTTAGAAAATGAAACTAGGTTTTTGCACGGCGGGAGTGGAAAGTATATATAGGTGTATTAGCAGTGGCGGGCATGCTGATGTCATCCTGCCCGTTACTGCTATTTTCTCTTAGTAGTGGCGGGCGAAGATGTCACCAGCCCGCCACTACTAATAGAGGTAGGGATTATATATCTAGCATATAATACACTTCCTAAAATGTCGTGAAATCATTAGTAGCGCAGTGGTGCGGGGGGGGGCTCACTTGGGGCCATGCGGTTCGAGGTTCGAACCTCGCTGCCGGCAGGCGGTTTGAGATTTGAACCTTGCTGTTGGCCCCAAACATTAAATATTTTAAAAACTTTTCTATTGATGTTTAATTAAATCGTAATTTGATCTTGAACATGTTTTTACAATAAATGACATAATTGATTTTACAAATACGCACGCTCAACATAAATGATCTAGCCTTGCACTAATTTTCCATCGCCATTGTTGCGTAGATAAGGAATCACACTACCAAATGACAGTTTTGCTTCAACCACATAGATCTTTGATATGTCAACGAAAAACGGCACCTCATCAAACTGATTGTATTCTTCTTCGTCTTCGACTCCATCAACTCCAACAATTCTTTGTTTTCCTAGAGCAACGATGTATTTTTTTCTCATCTTTAGGATCAAGTATGTAAAATACTTGTGCCACGGATTGAGCGAGTATCCAAGGGTCATCTTTATAAGCCACCTTATTAAGGTCAACTATCGTAAACCCATAATCATCCACCTCCACACCTTCTGGATGTCTGACCCACTGGCACTTAAATACAGGGATTTCTATAGAGTTCCCGTAGTTAAGTTCCCATATTTCTTCGATGTATCCATAGTAAGCATTCTTTTGTCCAGTGCTATCTTCTGCAACTACTCTGACACCACTATTTTGGCGCTGACTCTTTTGATTCTTTGCTTTGGTATAGAATGTGAAACCATTGATGTCATACGCTTGCCATGTTTTAACCATGCTCAATGGACCGTAAGACAATTTATTTATCATCATCTCTTTGTTGGTTTCTCCAATCGAAAGGTTTAGATCACTAAGCCATGATGTGAAATGAATTTTTTGTTCTTTCATAATCCATTGATCATCGTGATCTTCATTCTTTTCACGAAGCTCTTGCAGGTGTTGTTCAACATATGGTCTCATAATCGCCAAATGATGCATTACAATGTAATGTGATTCTCTTATTGTTTGGTAGCTATTGTCTCGTATGATTTTCCTGCCTTTAGATCCTTTACCGATGAGTCTTCCATGGTGCCAGGACACGGGAACTCCTATTGGTCTTTCATCTCTTATGTAATCTGCGTAGCACTCAATGACTTCCTCAGTCGTGTAGCCCTCTATCATGGAACCCTCTGGATAAGCACGATTTCGTACGTAACCCTTGAAGATAACCATTAGACGCTCGTACGCATACATATTGTGTAGGTACGTTGGACCGAGAACAAAGATTTGGTCTGCTATATGTATCATATAGTGCTCCATAATATCAAAATATGAAGGAGGAAAGCACATCTCAAGCTGACACATAGTCTCCCTCATTTGTTTACGTAATTCATTTAACTCTTCAGTGTCGATCATCTTCTTTGATATGACATTGAAGAAGTGACACATGCGTGTTATCACCATCTTCAGAAATGAATGTTTGATTCCTCTTACTACGATTGCGAGGAATAGCCCAAGCATAACATGACAATCATGAGTGTTGTAGCCGCTCATCCTCAAATCTGCTACGGAGACAATATTCTTTATATTTGTTGAAAATCCTGTTGGAACTCTAATTCCATGTAGACACCTGCAGATTGATCTTTTCTCGTCAATTGTGAGGTTATAGCTAGCAGCCGGAAGGAAAAATTTTCCATTGACCCTTTCCTGTGGGTGAAGCTCGAGTCTAATTCCGAGAGTTTGAAGGTCCCTTCGTACTTTGAGTCCATCTTTTGATTTGCCCGGTATGTCTAACAAAATACCGATGGTGCTTTCGAAGACATTCTTCTCAACGTGCATTGTATCGATGCATGACCAATCTCCAACTCCTTCCAATAGGGCAATTTTTTTCAGATTTCTTCCTCTTCTTTCCGAAAACAACTTTGATATTCTTTACCATTTCGAATATAAATTTGCCATCTCGATGTCGTGGAGGCTATCCAAGCTCGATTGTACCATCGAAATGGTTCCTATTTCTTCGATATTTGTGGTTTTTTGGTAAAAATCTGCGGTGTCGTGTATATATCGTCTTAACGAATGATGGAAGATGCATAGATTCTATCTGGTCCACACACACTACACATGCTGTCTTTCCTTTAACCTGTCCTGTTAGGGACATGCGTTTTGGGTTGTCAGCTATGGTGCAAAAGATCATGGCTCTTAGATTGAAGTGCTCTTTCTTGTGCTCATCCCACACACAGACACCATGTTCCCATAGACGTTTCATATCCTCCATCAAAGGTTCTAGAAAGATATCAATATCATTGCCAGGTTGTTTTGGACCAGAAATTACAGTAGTGAGCATAAGTTATTTTCTTTTATGGCACAATCATGATGGAATGTTGAACAAGCATAGAAAGACCGGCCACATACTATGTGGGTTCCTCATCTCACCGAAGGGATTCATTCCATCCGTGCTAAGTCCCATCCTGATATTTCTAGGATCATCCGAGAAATCTAGATGGGCCAGGTCAAATGATTTCCACTTCCTAGCATCCACAGGGTGCCGAAGTTTTTCGTCCTTCTTTCGCCCAGCGAAATGCAAGATTAATATTTCAGCATCTCTGGGATTAGAGAACATATGTTTCAAGCGATCAATCACCGGTAGGTACCACATTACTAAGGCTGGAACTTCCCTCTCCGTCTTTTTTCCAAGATGGTCTTCAATAACATTTTTATTCCTCTTCTACAACCTCTTATTCTTCTTCTTCTGGTGGTCATTGTAGTCCTCCAAACATTCATTTACCCGTTTGTATTGACTTGCGTTGCACTGCGGACATCTCTCTAACAATCCATACTCTTTTCGATATAGGATACAGTGGTTTGGGCATGCATGAATGTTCTGAACGCCCAAAGTCAACGAACAAATCATCTTCTTTGCTTGGTACGTATCAGATGGTAGACCATTGGGTTTTGGCAAAACCTTTTTTAGGAGTTGTAAAAGATCTGAAAAACTAGTGTCAGACCATCCATTGCTGGCCTTCAGTTTCATAAGCTCAAGAATTGTGTACAACATAGTATACTTCTTATCGCATCCGTGACGTTCCTCGTAAAGAAGGTTTTTTGATGCTTTGTCAAGTGCTTCAAAGTTATCGTATCCTTTGGTTGTAGTTCTCTGCAACAGCACCTCAGGCGCAACATTTCGCATTAGTTCCTCCACATCAAAGGCGTCATCATCATCATGTTGATCAACATCATCATGTGTTATGTCGGATGTATGATCACAACCTCTTCTATGTTGATGAGCATCTTGCGGCACATCAGAATCTTCAGGAGGATTTTGGCCCATCTCACCGTGTTTCGTCCATATATAATAGTTCTTCACGAAACCATTTTTCAACAAGTGAAATCGTATGGTTTCAAGATCTGAACACGTATACATCGCTTCGTTTTTACAAACTTTACAAATACAATATATTGCCTCTTCACTCTGACGGGAACCATATTGTGCGACGGCTTCAGTAAATTCAGTTACTCTGTTAAAATATGCCACCACATCTCCGTCGTTGGACAAGTATATCCAGGACCTGTGCTCCATCTAAAACATATATTATTTGAAAAAATATTAATAAATTTTAGTAATTTACAAATTGAAAATATATTGATTTATTATCGCTCATAACAACATTAATTAAAAATGCTTTAATTCAATCTATGTATTAAGCAGAGAAACATTATTAAATAAATTAACTATATTGGTTTCTCTCTCTCCAAACAACATAACTCTAGATCTATAATCATAAATCAAATTAAAAAGAGATTAAAATGACGTAAATCAATATACAAGTGATGAATAATTGTGAGGAGGGTCATATTTGTTCATTTGAGAGAAGGAAACACTGTAAATGGAAGATTATTTGAAAATTTCTATTCACAAACCCTAAATTAGTAAAACGCTAATAACTCATTGTATACATAATTAAATACAAAATAAATGTGAGATTTGGCATGGATTTACCTCCTAGAATGAAATCCTTCAAAAGAAACGAAAACAAAGCCTCCCCCTCTTTATCTAGATTTTTGTCGCCATTGTACGAACAAAATTAAATGTGAACTCCAGGAGAGCTCGGGGAGGAAGAAGTTGCACATTTATAGCTAGAATATTAGTGGCGGTCGCAAGTGATGTCATCAATACTTTAGTGGCGGACAGCTTAGCAGCGGCGGGCAGCAACAGCGCCCGCCACTGCTATTGGTAAAATAGTGGCGGTCTGGGATGACGTCAACACCGACCGCCACTACTTTACCAATAGTAGTGGCGGGCGCTGGTGCTGTTGTCAGCACCAGCAACTATAGTGGCGGGCATCTAATGGCCCACCACTACAGTGGTTTTGCCCAACGCCACTACAGTGACGGTTTGTAGTAGTGGAGTCCCTCTACACAGAGAGAGGCTAGAGGCCAGGGCACGTCGTGTAGGTGGTGGTAGAGGAGACGACTTTCGTGCCCGTGCTCTGGAGGTTGGTTTTCGCTCTGGTAGAGCTCTAGGTCGTTCTTGATACGGCTTTGGACCTCGTGGCTGAGACTTTAGGTAGAACAGAGGACTACGTTTTGAGCAGTGTTTTGGTCAAGACGCTTATGATTCATTCTGCTTTCCTTCTTTTGAGCAGACGGCTCGACAGTGGTTGAGGATGGTTTAGAGGTTCATTTTAAGAAGGGCATGTCTTCTATTGTTGATTCTAGAGGATCTTTGGTTTGCTAGATCTTACCCTTTGGTAAGGTCTTTTGGATTGATTTCTATAGTTCTTTTGGCCCTTCTCGTTGTTTGATCGTTGGATCCTCTTCTGAGCTTTGGAGGTGGCATACGAGGTTAGGACATTTGAGCTTTGATCTGCTAGTCAGATTAAGTTCTATGGACCTTATCTAAGGATTGCCTAAGCTTAAGATGGAGAAGGATCTAGTTTGCCATCCCTGTCATCATGGGAAGATGGTTGTCGCTTCTCACGCACCTGTGACTCAGGTGATGACTTCGTACCTAGGAGAGATTTTACACATGGATATTGTTAGTCCATCTCGGGTACGTTCAGTCGGTGGGAAGTGGTACGCCCTTGTGATAGTTGATGATTTTTCTCGATTCTCGTGGGTTTTCTTTTTGGAGACTAAGGATGAGGCTTTTTAGTTTGTTCATGATTTGATCCTGAGGCTGAAGATTGAGAACAATGGTCGGATTCGAGCAATTCGCTTTGACAATGGCCTTGAGTTTAAGAATTCTCAGTTCACCAGCTTCTATAGTGATTAGGGTCTTGAGCAAAAGTTTTCTACTCCTTACACTCCCCCAAAGAACGACGTTGTGGAACAAAAGAACCACACGCTGGTTGAGATGGACAGGACGATGCTCGATGAGCATAGGACTCCTAGGCACTTTTGGGCTGAAGCCATGAACATGACTTGCTATCGGGCCAACCACATTTTTCTTAGAGCTTACTTCGGTAAGACATCATATGAGTTGCGGTTTGGCAGACAGCCCAAGGTGAGTCACTTTCGAGCATTTGGCTGCAAGTGCTTTGTGCTTAGAAGGGAGGGCATTTGGACAAGTTTGAGTCTCGTTGCTGGGATGGAGTTTTTCTTGGTTACGCTTTGTATTCTCGAGGCTTCTGTGTTTGGAACCTCGACTCCCAATAGCTTGTCAAGACTTGCAAGGTTTCTTTTGATGAGTCCATGCCTTCTCTTACTCCTTGTTTTGAGCTTCCTGGTGATGATGATCTTAGAGAGTCCATCTTCTAGGAAGATGATGACACTCCCATTGTTGATGAGGTTAGGCCTTCTGCACAGCCTACAGACCCCACAACTTTTGAGACTTTGACTGAGGATGAGGGCGGACCTCTGATCATTTCTTCCACTTCGATCGAGCTCCCTTAGTCGAGTACAGAGGTGCTAGCTGCTGACTCCAGTGAGGTGACATCTGATCACCTAGGATCCCGAGCAGTTCAGCGTGATCACTCCTCAGAGCTCATCATCGGTGATCTCACTTCGAGATCCTTGTGTTCTCATGCCGGCTCACTCACTGTTTTTGCTGAATCTGCTTTTGTTGCCACCTTTGAGCCGAGAGATGCTGCTCATGCTCTATCTGATGCAAATTAGATAAACGCCATGCAAGAAGAGCTTGAGAATTTTGTTCGCAATCGAGATTGGACACTAGTTGAGCTGCCACCTGGATGCAACCCCATAGGCACCAAGTGGGTGTTTAAGAACAAGCAAGGTGAAGATGGGGTTGTGGTGCGCAATAAAGCTCGATTAGTTGACCAGGGTTTTTGCCAGAAAGAGGGTATTGATTTTGAGGAGACTTTCACCCTTGTTGCTCGTCTTGAGTGTTGATAGCAAAAAATGGCGGTAATGGCTAGGTTATCAAAATATCAATTTTTGGTAATTTGGGCCAGAAGTACACATGTCCAGGGTCTGTCCAAAGCCCTATAGGGCCGAAGTCCATCGAGCTATGGGCTACGAAAGCCTCTAGCCAGCCCATGGGCTTTGGCCAGGAAGCCTTCGGAGGCCCACGCTGCCGAAGCTTCGGCCCGAGGAGCAAGCCACGACGGGCCTGGCTGAAGCCCACGCTACCGAAGCTTCGGCCCGAGGAGAAAGCCTCGACGGGCCTAGCCGAAGCCCACGCTACCGAAGCTTCGGCCCGAAGAGCAGATCTCGACGGGCCTGGCCGAAGCCCACCTCCGTAGAGATAGAGTTGGACGCATTTCAAGCCTCCGGAAGGATAATAGCTCAAAACAGTTCGAAGATGTATATTGAATAACTTGTATCCGGTCCTCATTACAGGGTAAAATGGGGGGATTTATAGGCCCAAACATTAAGGAAAAGACCCTTTTTATCCCTCTGTTACAACCGACATAGTGGAAACTATTCGGTACCCTTAATAGGGCTAAAATGGTAAAAGACTAATCTAATGAGAAAGAAGATAAGTCTTCCATCCTAGCTGGCAAAAAGACTCTCTGGAGAGTCCACGTTCAAAGATATACTTCGAACTAGCGTTCGCCTTCATCCTTCGAATCCTATTCAAAGCACTCCCGAAGTTAGACATCAAAAGTCTTTGATTAAATCTCCTGCTTCTGTCTTGTTACAACAATGGCTTTGAGGATCAAGTATTTTCCCCCAACAGTAGCCCCTCGAATACGCTTCTCCACTAGACCTGTGATGTTAGGAGAGCAGTATACGCAAGATAAATAATCATGAGCGGAGGCTAACAGTTTAATCAACCTTCGAAATTTGCGGAGATTTGAAACTTCGAATCAACTTATAAGAAAATTATGTTCGAACTATTTTTTAGAATTAACTTTTTTAGGCTTAGAAGAAATAGTCGTTGGCTTTTTCCTCAACGGAAATTAAGGAAATGCGTTAAGTTCGCAAAGAGATAACGATCAGGAATGTGAAACAGCAAAACACCAAATGGTAAAAATCGTGGCCTGGGCTATAAATAAGGGGCCCAGATCCTTCCCAAATACCTTCTCACCGCTTTTGTGCAAACAACCCAGCAGACAAGCCCTAGCCTCCATTTTTTCCTCAAGCAATTCGTGTGATTTCATGGCGAAGATGAGCTTCAAGATCCCGGGGGCAGCTTCAGCCTTAGCCCAGCGGCAGCAGCGACATCAGCGACGGTGACTCCGACAGCGACAGTCGCAGTGCCAATGGCGGCGCCAGGAAGGAATCCCCAACATGATGATCCTCATGATCTCCTTCCGGCATCGTCGAAGTATGCGGATAAATCTTACCAACTAGGACCTTCAACCTGCAAGAGGGAATCGCTCGCGGCTGCGATAGAAGGGAAGATTAGTTCGGAGATTGTGATCCACAAACCTGGAAAAGAAGCTATTCCTTCGCCAAGGCTCGGAGAAGTGGTCGTCTTCGAAGCCTTTTTTGAAGCTGGATTAGGACTTCCGGTCGTCGACTTCCTAGCTGAGGTACTGGATTTATTCCATGTTACTCTCCCCCAACTTTGTCCGAACACGATAGCACGCCTTGCCATCTTTGAATGGGCGCTGCGAGCTGAAGGCTGCGAAGGAAGAGTAGAAATCTTCGCAGCTTTGCACCGAGCTTCGTGCCAACCGAAGACTTTTGTAGGTCCCGGAGGTGAAAAGATGGTGGTGGCCTTCGGGAGTATTAACTTCCGGCTTCGGGATGAATATGCCCTTCGGTTTCCAGCAAAGGCCATCAACGCCCGGTGGTATACAGACTGGATTCTCCAGTGGTTTTACGCTGATGTTGGGGCAAGGAGTCATTTAGCCGGACCTTTACAAGACATAAACTTCCGAAGGGAAGCCCTTGTCCACCTGGATCCAGGCCATCTCGAAGCTCGCCTTAGCCTTCTTCAACGCATTAGCCATCGCCTGAGCATGCGGGATTTGGCAGAAGAGTTTATCGGAATTCAGATTCCCCCTCTGAGGGCCAACTGGCCTATCACCTTCGAGGAAGATCCGGAAGGCGGCCTCCGAAAAATTTCTTCAAGCTCAAGCCCTGCAGGTAACTTCGAAAACAATACGTTTCATATATACTTATTTGAAGAAATAACTAATGCCAACTTATCTTCCAGCCTCTCTAGCTCCTATTACTTTGGAGCAAATTGTGCGAGTTTCGGAGAAAATTTTGGGCATTCCAACTCCGGCCAAAAAAGAATGGAGAAAGAAGTTAGTGGGTACTTGGGAACGGAACAACCGAGTATGGGGGTTACTCGAGGTTGTTCCCCCTCCTCTTTTAGATTGGGTGCCTTTGGCGCAAGGGCCTAAGAAAAGGAAGGCCAAAGTTGGAGCTTCGACTTCTGCAAAAACCCCATCAAAGAAAGTAGCTCGAAAAACAAAAATTGCAGCGCCTTCAAGTCCAATAGCTTCGGTCTCCGATTCCTCGGAGGATGAAGGTAGAATGCTTGTTGACCTAATTGACAAGGATGGAGCCCAAGCAGATGCAAGCATTGGCGATGCTGCGAGCGTGCCGGAGTTTCCAAGCAACCTTGGGCAAGTTGGGACTTCGGCTGCTCAAGAAGACTTACCGTGGGATGAAGCCCCTATGAACGAAGGTGGAGCCGAAGTTGCTGCAGAATCAACTTCGATTCCAAATGAAGCAACGACTGCAACTCCTGAAGAGGCTCCAACAGTCGAAGCTTTAGTCGTGAATTCTGACTCCGACGAAGACTTTGGGGTAGCTTTTGACCCGCCAAGCAGTCCGATGCTCACCCGTCGACAAGACTTCGGAGGTAAACTTCACATAATCCTTTTGTTCTTTTTTCCTGCAAAACTATAGAATGTATAATACATTTGCCTCAACAGGATCTGCTCCTATGGAAGAGGTTCGTCCTGAAGATACAATTCCTGGGACTTCGGCAACTCCGGAGCCAATTCTAGAAGTCACCCAAATGGGAACTGGAAAAGGTAAAGGCAAAATGGACCCTCTCCCTGCTCCGAGTTCGGGATTAACTCTGTCTGAGTCAACAGACGGAGGTCAATCTACAGAGGGGGGCCAGTCTGCCGAAGTTCCTGAAGATATAGCCCAGCGCTCCGACCCCTCGCCGAGCGAAGATGACCAGAGGGCCTTGTCTATGCTCTCTCTTCTAGCTCCTTTCTTGGAGCGAAGAACCGGACTTCATACTTTGCTCGAGCCTTTGGATCGAGCTAGCCGCGAAGTTGGGGAGACAGACTTGGTAGCCATTCTGAGCGAAGCTGAGGATTCGGAGCTCAACGTCGCCATGGAGCATGCAGCGTACCAGGTATGAAGTATCTGCAAAACAAAATTAATCTCATATACAAATAATTTCTCACCTTGGTTTTTTCTCTTTGCAGCAAATAGTCTTGGCCCGAGCTGCAAACGTTTCAAACGAACGTGGAAACCTTCGCCTTCGAGAGGAAATCACTACTCTTCAGCGAAATCTTAACATTTCTAAAGGTTGAGTTTCCCATTTAGACAACATGGTCTCAGCAGAGCGGAGGGCCAGGCAAAGCTTGGAAACTGCGAATAAGGAGCTCGAAGCAGAACAAATTGTGCTTCGGGCGGAAATAGAAAAGATGCGGGCGGAGCATGCTACGGCGGGGGCTGAACTTGTCAATCTCGGGGAGGAAAAGGCCAAAACTGCAGAGGAGGCTAGCCACCTACTTAACCAGAAAAATTCTTTAGCTACGGAGGCAGCTAGGCTCTTCGGTGTGGTGGAAGAGTTGACTTCGGCAAAGGACGCTTTACTTGAAGATAAGCTGAAATCGGAGAAGATAGCTGTGGAAGTCATGAACCAACTCCTAGGTGTTCTAGAGTACTTCGGTACTACTGGGACACTTCCTTCGAATGACAACGCCTCCTTGCTTCGGTGGCTAAAAATCATCCAAGGAGCTACGAAGAGGATGAAGATGGCAGGCATTCTGTACGGAGAAATCTCCGGACAAGTGGCTGCTATCGGCATACTTCGTTACTACGAAGATCTGGGAATATTGATAACTCCGAACGCAGAGGCGGCTCCCATTACCTTCGACGAAAACCAGCTTTTTACTCCTTCTGAAGACGTGGCCGCTGCTTGGCAAGCCTTCCAAGCTTCATGGAGAGCCGAAGGTCGTACTGCGATCAAGGCTTGGATTAATGAAGGACAACGCCAGAAGGAAGCTCGGTCGCAAACCTCGAGCAGCCAGCCTCCGCCGAACCAGCAGGTCTAGATTTGCCTTAGGATCCCGACTATGTAAAGAATCATGCTTTTTATACATTTATGAATGAAAATTTGCTTATCGTGTTTTTAGGCTTCTCCTCATATGGATGATATCGAAGTGTTAAACATTACCAAAGAACTTTGCCTGCTATGGGCTACCTTCGATCTTTTAAAACTTCACAAGAGACCTCGATTTTTAGTTCCTCGAGATAGCTCCAGTGTAATTGCGCCCGAAGTAAGCAAAGATATACTATCTTATATTAAAGAGGAAGAAAAAGAAGTTAACTTGGAAGCTTCATCCTCCGAAGACATTGCATGGTCCGAAGATGAAGATGAAGCTCAGGGTAAAAAACCTGAAGAACTTGGAAGCTGGGAAAGGAGCCCCGAACGACTCCGAACTTGGGCCGAGCTTCAACAAGAACAGAAATACTTTAGAGCTTCGAAGGGAGGTAGAAGAGTTAAACGTAAAGTTGTTAGAACTCCAGGCTCTGGAACTAGTCGTTCCAACCTTAGCTCTAGAGATCGAAGGGGTCTTCGATTCCTTCTCGGTATAGACACCAATTTTCATGATGTAATTATAATTTGTTTGGATAATAAATATCGATTTTTTAAAATTGTCTCCCTACTTCCCAGCCCCTCTTCGGGCGTAAGCAACTTCGAATTATACTCAAAGATGGTTAGGCGCAAAGAAAAACTTAGGACTACAATTTTGGAGGCTCGGAGCCCCTCAGCAATTTAAAGATTGATTAAAATCTTATAAAGTGTCTTCGACTACTTGATGTCTGAAAACTGGTAACTTAGTAACTTTTGCTTTGAAAGAAATCACTTCGGACAACTTTCCGGACACTTTAGTGTCCCAAACGATTGGTCACTTTGGACTTTTTTTTAATAGATATTCGAAGCTCATGAGCTCAAACTCTGTTTTGTTTTGGCCTCCTTCGGCTCTTTTTGCGAATGCTATCAAACCGATGGTTTGGAATTCGCAGTGGTCTCCTTGGACTCTTTTTACGGATGCTTTCAAGCCGAAAATTGGACTCCACATTATTTGGTCTCCTTCGACTCTTTTACGGATGCTTTCAAGCCGGTGGCTTGGAATCCGTTTTCTCAGTGACTTTCCCACCTCGTCAGAAGCTTCGGACCAGTGGTCCGAAGTCCGAAAAATATGATTCAAATTAATGACACTTCCCTCCCAGTCAACTTCGCTATTCCAGTGCGTCCACTAGAAGTGGGAAGTATATGGGGGGTAGGCATTATCTGAACCATAAGCTTTATTGATTCGGAAGGTGTTTACAAATGATTACAAGGAGCCCCTATGTGAAATATCGCTTTAGGTGCTCCGCATGCCATGTATGCGCTAACTCTTCACCTTCCAAATTAGCTAACTTAAAAGAACCAGGACGCCCTGAGCGGACAATTATGTATGGACCTTCCCACTTATTTCCTAATTTCCCTGGCGCTATGATACTTCGCAAAACAAGATGACCCAGCCTAAGTTCATTAATCTTGACCTTCGGGTCGAACCAAGTCTTCGTCTGCTGCTGATACTTTGACAAATTTGCAACAGCTTGAAGTCTTGTCTCTTCTGTTAAATCAAGCAAAGTTTGCCTTTCTGCTTCTATTTCTAGTTCGGTGCTGTGAAGAGATCCTCCTTTAAGCTCCGTTGGTGTCATAGCTTCATCTCCGAATAATAGTCTGAAAGGAGTGAAACCAGTAGACCTTGTCTGAGTTGTCCGAATGGACCATAGGATCTTTGGGAGCTCTTCGGTCCACAATCCTTTTGCCAATCCCACTATTCTTCGATTCAGTCCTGACAAGATATTACCATTGGCTCTTTCAACGGCTTCGTTGGACTGAGGATGTCTTACTACAGCAAAACATAATTGGATGCCTAGGTCTTCACAGAATTTCCTGAAGGGTTCTGCATCGAACTGTGTTCCATTGTCAACTGTCAGCTGCCGAGGCACTCCGAAACGGCATATAATATTCTTCCAGAAAATTTTTGTACATTATTCGAAGTGATAGCTGTTAGGGGCTCTGCTTCGACCCACTTTGAAAAGTATTCGATTGCTACCACTGCGAACTTCAAATTTCCTTTTGCTATTGGGAAGGGGCCAATAAGATCCATGCCCCATCTGGCCATGGGCCATACTGGAGCAATGACTTGAAGAGTTGTTGGTGGGCGATGACTTCTTCGTCCCATCCACTGACATCCTTGGCAAGTGCGGACTAAGCTCTCCGCATCAGCTACTATTGTAGGCCAATAAAGCCCCTGGCGAAGTGTCTTTCCTGCCAAAGCTCGAGGGGCCAAATGGCTACCGTAGAGTCCTTCATGAATTTCTCGGAGAATTTCTTGACCTTCGGCTTGAGATATACATCGGAGCAAAGGGGAACATACTCCGGCCTTATACAAAATACCGTTGATTATATGATAACTCTGAATTCTGAGTTTCAACCTCGAAAGATGTGGCCCTTCAGACATACTTGCTTCTCCTTGCAACAATTCCATAATTGAACCTCGCCAATCTGTACTTGGAATGCAAAGGACTTCCGCAGCAGGGATTTGTGGTACCGAAGGTGTACTGAGTTCTTCATAAAAAGCCTCTTCTGGCATGTCCATAGCTCCGGCTGTAGCTTTTGCTAAGATGTCAGCTTGCACATTTTCTGCTCTAGGTATACTCCGAATAGAAATCCCTTTAATTGCTGCTTCAATCTTACGGATTTCTTCCAAGTATTTTGCAAGCTGTGGATGCCGAACTTGAAAGCTCTTGTCTACGTGCCCTGCTACAATCTGAGAATCTGTCTTAATAACAACTCTTGTAGCCCCTAGAGCGTGTGCCTTTCGAAGTCCCAATAAAATTCCTTCATACTCCGCTGTATTATTAGTAGATTTAAAGTCGAGTCTTGTGGAGTACATCGCCTTTTGCCCTGAAGGCGAAATTATTACTGCTCCAACACCTACTCCAGATGCTTGGAAAGCTCCATCGGAGTAAATAGTCCATCGGAGTAAATAGTCCAAATCCATCTGGAGCCCATGCTGCAGGGGGAGTCCACTCTGCCACGAAGTCTGCCAACACTTGTGACTTAATTGCTGTTCTTGCCACAAATGATATGCCGAAGGGTGCCAACTAAACAGCCCACTTCCCAATTCTTCCTGTAAAATCCTTACTTCGGAGCATATCTCCCAAAGGATATGAAGTTCGTACAATTACATTATGTGCCAAAAAATAATGCCTTAACTTCCTCGAAACCATTATCAGAGCATAAGTGAATTTCTCAAGCATGGAATATCTTGTTTTAGCTCTAGACAATGCTTCAGACACAAAATAAACTGGATTCTGAACCAACTTCCCGTTGAAATCAACCTCTCTGACAAGGACTGCACTGACAGCAAAGCCAGTACTTGCAAGGTAAAGGAGTAGGGTTTCGTCCGCAACAGGCACCGTGAGTGTAGCGAGGTTGCTGAGATAATTCTTAATATCTTCGAAGCTCTTTTGACACTCTAGTGTCCATGCAAAATCTTCGGACCCCTTTAATGCTTTGAAAATGGGCAAACTTCTCTCCGCAGACCTTGCCAAAAACCTGCTAAGTGCTGCAAGGCGACCAGTCAGCTTTTGCACTTGCTTTAAATTCTCTGGGGGAGCCATCCTTTGCAACGCAGTTATCTGAGTGGGGCTAGCTTCGATCCCTCTGCTTGAAACTAGATACCCTAACAATTTTCCAGCCTGCGCCCCGAAGATACATTTTTCGGGGTTAAGACGGATCCCACATGCCCGAAGGCTATTGAATGTTTCTGCTAAGTCTAGGCTATGTTGGTGTTTTAAAGCACTCTTTATTACAATATCATCCATATAGGCCTCTACATTGCGACCTAATTGATGACCTAGGGCCTTAGCAATTAACCTTGAAAAAGTAGCCCCGACATTTCTTAAGCCAAAGGGTATTCTTACATAACAGAAGACTCCTGAAGGAGTTACAAAGCTTGTCTTGATTTCATCTTCGCGCTTTAGCCAGATTTGATGATAGCCGGAGTACGCGTCGAGGAAGCTTAATAACTCCTAACTGGCAGTAGAGTCAACCAATTGATCAATTCGGGGCATGGGGTAGGGGTCGCGGGGGCATGCTTTATTCAGAGATGTAAAATCAATACACATGTGCCACTTCCCGGAGGATTTCTTCGTAACGAAGACTGGGTTGGCTAACCACTCCGTATGTTCCACTTCTCTGATAATCCCAGCCTGCAGCATCTTTTCCACTTCGTCTTTGGCAAGGGTAGCTCTCTCTACAGATAGCTTCCGGAGTCCTTGCCGAATAGGTCGAGCCTTCGGGTTCACAAGTAGACTGTGTTCAATAATATCCCGACTGACTCCGATGATGTTTTCATCAGACCAAGCAAAGACATCTGAATTCTCCTCAACTACTTTCTGGAGGCAAGTCTTTGCCAAATTGAAATGAATATTCCTTGCCATCTTTGACAATAACCTTCGTTGCAATCTCTCCTTCGGGGCTTGACCTTGGGAAGGATTTCTTCGAAGATTCGTTAGGAGCAGAGAAATCCTCCGGGTTATCTTGCACACTGTTCACCTGTCTCGAGTCAAGAGGAGGGCCATGACCATACTCCACTCTTCACGCAGTGGCTTGATCTCCGAAAACAGTGAGCACTCCCGCCTGTGTGGGCATCTTCATACACAGGTAATTATGATGCGCCACAGCTCTGAATTGATTCAGCATGCCCCTTTCGAAGATGATATTGTATGCATATGGGGCATCCACAACATTGAAAATCACTTCCTCTGTCCTGGCCAGTAGCCCCTCTCCAAAAGTAACTTCCAGGCCAATTTGGCCGAGGGCATCGAGAGGGGGTCCTGTGAAGCCTTGCAAAGGATGGGATGCTGGAAGAAGATGCTTTCTGGAGATGCAGAGTTGATCAAAAGGTTGAACAAAGATAATATGTACCGAACTCCCTCCGTCGATTAGCACTCTCCGGACCTCAGTCCCTGCTATGTCAGCAGTGATGAAGAGTGGGTATGCATGTGGAAACTTTATTCCAGCTGCATCATCTGCAGAAAAAGATATCGGCACATGGGACCATTCGGGCATAGCAGCTGCAGACGAAGAGGTTCCAATATGGCCCACTTCTCTAACATATTCTCTTCTCTGCCTCTTCGACATACTTCCGAGGGTCCCTCCTCCGGAGATTGGGAGGACTACTCTTTTCCCTCGATCTTGTCCATCTTCTTGCTTTGGAGGTGGCATAACATTGACCACCGGAGACCGTCTTGCAGGGTCGAAGTTCTCTAATCGTGCCACAGCCTGGACAGGCTCCGGACGCACATCAGTCGGAACTCGGTTAGTAGTGCCTCGACCCGAAGTTCTTTCCAAATACTCTCCTCTTAAAGCAAGTATAGATTTGCACGCATTAGTCATGTGACTCCGATTCTCACCATGGACACAGCAGAAAAAGGCCTAGGCTTTGCCAGCCGGTTTCCCTGGCGGCCTCCAGCCGCTGGTCTTGCTTCCTGAACGCCGCGAAGCCCTTGGGGCAAATTTCTGCGGGGGTGCAATGTTCAAAACTTCCGAACGAGGATGGTTTTGCCCCCGATGCCTGTCGTGCTGAGCTTCAAAGCTAGGCCCTTGCGGCTGCGCCGTAGTCTTCACTTCCAACTTAACTTCTTGCAGTATTGACAGAGTTGCAGCAGTTCTCCGAAGCCACCCCTCTTCTGACCTTGCATATTCTTCAAAATAAGACATCAACTGAGCAACAGAAGATATCTTTTTCTTGTGAAGTTTATCAAGGAGGCCCGCATGAATAACTCCCTCTCGAGCTGCGTCAACTACAGAAGACGTAGTTAACCCTTGAATTTGCGACTTCGTATGAGCGAAGCGCTTGAAATACTGCCTTAAAGTCTCTCCGGGGAGCTGCTTCACCTGGAAAAGACTTCCTGTTGACATTGGGGGTACGAAGGTACCATGAAAGTTGCTCACAAACTTCTTCCTCAACTCCCCCCATGATCTGATTGATCCTGGCTTCAGAGACCAGAACCACTGTAGTGCCACTCCTTCGAGATCTAGGGGGAAACATTTGGCCATAGTGTCTCGCACTCCCCCACTGGCTTCAATTGCTAATGCATAAGAACGGGCGAACTCTCCAGGATCTTCATCTCCGGAATATTTGCAAAGCTTCGAAGTTTTGAACATAGGGTCGAAGCGCACTTTCTGCAACTCAGGATGCAGTAGAGATTCGGTGTTGAAGGAAGCGTTCTCCGGGGCTTCGGGATAAGGAAGTTCGTCGTCTTCGGGCACTTCGGGGATGACTGTGGTGGCCTGAGAACGAAGCCTATCTGCGGCTTCTTGCTGCCACCTTGCTACTTCAGCTTGGAGACTGGCCATTTGAATGGCCATATCACCAAGACCATCTTCATCTCCTCCAGAAGGACCTTCCGAGTCTTGAGAACTGTACGCATCAGTTCAAAGTGGAACTTGAGGTGGAAGAGGGACTCCAGTTGGCCGAAGTATAGATGGAGTTGGGGGAGGAACTCCGTATGCTCGAGGAAGGGAAACCCCTTCCAGAGTCTGAGGTGGAGGAAACGTCGAAGGCCCTCCGACCTCAACTGTGTTTGAAGATCTTGCTCCGGAGGTCCGAGGGGACCTCCGAATAGGACTACCACCTGTGCTCCGCTTGGGAGGCATGGTTTGAGAACTTGGTAGAGAACGAAGTTTTTTGGACTAGGGTCCCCACAGACGGCGCCAACTGTTGGCGTAAAAGATTACGCTAACAGGTTTCTGAAAGTTAGAAACTAACAAACGAAGTGTATGCAAAGTAAACTATTTCAAGCCTCCGAAAGGATAATAGCTCAAAACAGTTCGAAGATGTATATTGAATAACTTGTAACCGGTCCTCATTACAGGGTAAAACGGGGGGTATTTATAGGCCCAAACATCAAGGAAAAGACCCTTTTATCCCTCTGTTACAACCAACATAGTGGAAACTATTCGGTACCCTTAATAGGGCTAAAATGGTAAAATACTAATCTAATGAGAAAGAAGATAAGTCTTCTATCCTAGCTGGCAAAAAGACTCTCTGGATAGTCCACATTCGAAGATATACTTCGAACTAGCGTTCGCCTTCATGCTTCGAATCCTATTCAAAGCACTCCCGAAGTTAGACAACAAAAGCCTTTGATTAAATCTCCTGCTTCTGTCTTGTTACAACAATGGCTCTGAGGATGAAGTATTTTCCCCCAACATCCCTATAAATAGAGAGGCCTAGCCGGCGTGGAGAGCCCCCCCCAACTCAAACCAAACCAAAGCCATGCTTTGATCGTACCTTTACTTGTACCTTTACTTTTCTGTACCTCTTCGTGGGTTTGCCTGGAATCCCTCCGTCCGCCGCTACGGAACAGTGGTAAGCCTTGATACTTCACCCGTGAAGTATCCGTTAATCTACGTAAGATATTGCTATCGCCTTGGTACTTCACCTGTGAAGTGCCCGCTAATCTGCGTAATAGATTGCTACCTTCGCTACCCGTGCAACACCTCGCAAAATTCGGCCCTAAGGCCAAATTGGTACTTCACATCGTCTCTGTTGCAGGTTCGCACATTCGGAGCCCCTTCGCCGGAGGTGTCCAGAGCTGAGAGATCGGTTCTGGAGGTCCCCAAGACACCCTTTGCAAGGCCGCAGGCTTCGACAACAGGCTTCGCCAGCATACTTTATCGTGACAGGCTTCGCCAAGATCATACTCCGCACCAGACAAAGTTGCACTCACGCGTGGCTCTCACGTCAATATTTCTTAGCTTGTTGTATCGGAGATATCACGCCTAACCCCGCTGTTCGGAGGTGATCATCGCATCCAGATCCATCTAAATCAGTCCAAACGCTGAAGCACCCTTCGGCGGAGCACTTCGCACCAGACGCCGAAGGTACCCTTCGGCGCACCCTTCGCATCAGACTTCGAACCAGACAGGCTCTGACTGGTTTGCTGATTTCATTCTGTTTAATCTATTTCTTTCGGCTAATTGGATTATTTCTTGTAATCTGGTTGCCTGGCGACTCCACCCCCTTATCACTATTAAGGGTAGTCAAAACGCGACATCGGTGCTATATCACGCTTAGGCCTATCCCTAAGTATGCGTGCACTTTTGGATCGTCGGACTGACCCAAGTGCAGGGGCACGTTTTCGTGTCAACACACTTTTTGGCGACTCCGCTGGGGATGAGCTACACCAACATGATGAGTATGTCTACATCGGCCACTGGTACAACTACATCGACTACTACATCTACAACAGCGATGGATGCAATAGGAGGCACGGATATCGACAACCGCAACATATTGTCGCCTACACTTGAAGATATCCCCGCCGCAGACCGAGCAGAGATCGAGGAAAAATTGAAAGCGCTCCAAGACATGATGCTTGGGGGCTACATCAAGACATGCGCAGGCTTCGTCAAGCGCGACATCGTCACCCCGACCTCACTCAGGTCTAGGTAACGCCTGTATCGCCTCGTTTATCTTCTTTAGAAATCGAGCAGAAAATAGTCGCATCAGTAGATCAAGACGTTAGCGCTTCGCTAGCCAACCGTTTAGATATGGCAGCTCACAAGTAGAGGCGACCCTTAGAAGGTTCGGCTTTACTGAGGCCGTACACCCAGTTCCTATTGCTAGCATACCTCCGACAACCCACGTATATTGTAGGACTAACGACAGCACAGTCATGTATCCGGCCTCAACACTTCTGGTCGAGACCAATCATTATACCTACGGTCAAACTAATACTACATACCACACACCACTTGCGCCAGTACCTGCGCTTCCCGCACCACACGCGCAGGCGCCTAGACACGAGCATTAATATTTCACAAAGGGACTTGGCGGAGTTAGCTTTTAATGGGTTACGTTCCGAAATTAAAGAAAGATTAGATAACCAAAACTTTCTAGAAGTTAGCCAAGTTCTACAGCAGGCTCTGGTCCAAGAAGGCCGAACCAAGGATAAGAAATTTATTAAAACATTTAGCAAACCTAGGGCCGAAATCCACATCATGGAACGCTCTGATGAAGAGGAGTTAGAAGAGGAGGATTCGGCCGACATGTATGCGGCCGAATGGGTTTGGAACACTAAGAATAAACCTGTCACCTGTTCTGAGTTACGACCATCCTCCACAAAGAATCGACTTAGTGAGGTCAAGTACTCGTTTGATATAACTAAATGTGACAAAATATTTGATTTTCTCTTAAAAAACTAGCTTCTCAGGTTACCTAAAGGCCAGGTCATTCCACCTGTCGACGAGTTAAAGAAGCATCCATACTGTAAGTAGCATGATTCACATTCTCATAATACTAATGATTGCAATGTTTTTTGACGACAGATACAATCAGCCATAGAAGAAGGACGATTGAAGATAGACCAAGATCCAAAGATGAAGCTGGATAAAGATCCTTTTCCAGTCAACGCCGTTGACCTCGGTGAGAAGAAGGTGTTGATTTGGCCAGAACAGGCCGAGTCTGCTAAAGGAAAACATGTGATTGTTGGAGAACCGCGTACTCGCACACTCGTTGCAAAGAACCCCGAGGTAGGAGTGTGGAAACAGAACATCAATACCCCTTCGGCTAAGGCTCGCAAGAGGCCGAAGGTAACATATAACATGCTGTTAAACAAGCATCAGAGGAGGGCCAAAGAAGCATGTCCGCATGCCAAGTTCAAACGGCTGAAGGGTCCAAGACCTTCGAAGGATGGCTTCGGGCCGATGTAGGCTAACCCTCCGCGTGAGGGCTTCGGTCCACAATGGCCTGATGCTCCGCACGAGGGCTTCGGGCCATAGTGGCCTGGTGCTCCGCATGGTGGCTCTGAGCAACAATGGCCGAACCCCCCATGCGACAACTTCGAACCCCAGTGGTCGGGTCCCCCATGAGACAGCTTCGGCCCCCAATGGCCGAACCCCGCACCATGGTGGACGTCTTCGATGGGAGGCTTCGGCCCCCACTGGCCGAATGTACCTCCGGATTGGCAGGACCCTTCGCTGGTGTGGTCCAAGACACCTTCCACTTGGCCGAACCCTCCTCCAGGTAACGGGTTCGGCTCACAGTGGGCGAGGCCGCTAGAACCCCCGATGCCTCCACCGTATGACTCGGCGGGGACCCCGTGGGCTCCGTACGTATCCGGGTCAGGGTACCCTCCGTAGACTAACACTATGCCTTGTTTTCCTTTAGAGTATTATGGATGGCAGGGGCAAACAGACACAGCGGATGGGGGCATCATCCACAGACTGTCTGTGGTACCTCCAAATCGGACCCTGCAGAGCAAAGCCGAAGGGTGCGAGTATGCGAAGGCCGAAGTCAGGGAGTCCGAAGCCATAATTATCAAAGTTGGGTCTCAGGAAGTTCCAATCCCGAAGACTTTGTCACCGAGGTCCGACGGAGGTAAGCCGCACGCTTCGGCCGGGCTCCGCGCCGAAGTTTGGTTCGATCGGCCGAACAAGGCCGATCCGTTCAACAGGGTTCGCAGCAAAGCCCCCTTCGAACATAGGAAGCATGAGGTCGAAGGGAACAGTACCACTTCGGCCAAAATTAATAGAGGTAGAACAGTGTCTCCGGGCACCAAGCAGCAGCCATCGTGGGCTCCTCCGGGCATGTCCAAATCATAGAAAAGACGCCTACAAAGGGTGCGAGTGCAGGAAATGCGCGAGAAGAAAGCTGAGGCCAAGTGCGATGCTATCTTCGAAGAGATTCGCCCTCGGCCAGCTACCAAACAGGTATGAAGGGAGAAGCCGGTTGAGATAATAAACCCGGCTCCTAGTCCGAGCCACGACGACGACGACTTGCTCGACGACGATTACTCACCCGTCTCTGAGGGGCCCGCACCTCAGGCGATGGACATCAACATCGTCACATTACCCGCCAAGTTCGCCCTATCACGGGACGAGGCCGAGGTCACTCAATTGAACCTTGGTCCACGCAACGCCATCTTTGAGAAGCCCGAGGACTCGGCTCGCCATCTGAAGCACCTCTATGTCAGGGGTCACATCGATGGGAAGTCGATTTCCCGGATGCTCGTCGACGACGGTGCCACTATTAACCTAATGCCTTATTCATTGTTGAATAAACTTGGCAGGAATGAAGATGACCTAAAGAAGACTAACTTGATGCTCAACGGCTTCAATGGCGAGAGCTACGAGGCCAAGGGAGTACTCTCTATGATGTTGATGATGGGCAACAAGACATTGCCAACAACATTCTTCATCGTCGACGTACAAGGTAACTATAGCGTGTTACTCAGGCGCGACTGGATTCACGCGAACTGTTGCCTCCCTTCTACTCTACACCAGTGCCTGATACAGTGGGATGTCGATGAGATAGAAGTCATCCCCGCGGATACTTCGTCCCAAGTAGCATTGGCCGATGTATCAGTCGACGCCGTCCATAACAAAGTAGAGTGTCTATCAGGTAGAGATCTTTCGGATTATGACTTTGTTAGTGTATTCGGAGGACAGTTTGTACTAGTGTCTGTAAAGCCGGCTGGAGTAGCACAGATATTTTTGTATTAATAGTCATGTCTAGCGAGAATAATCTAGATTGGCTAAAGTCTCGCATGGAGCAATATCAGTCCAATAAAGACGGTATTGCCGAAGCCATTGAGGACTTTAGCGAAGTAGAAAAATTAGGACAAGGTTTTGCGTCGGTCGACCCCTTGGAGGAAGTTGATATAGGTAATGGTAGCGTCCCAAGGCCGACTTTTGTAAACCAACATTTGTAGCCCGATGAAAAGGCTGAAGTAATAAATTTACTTCGGTCGTATGTTGATTGTTTCACGTGGGAGTATAGCGAAATGCCAGGGCTAAGCCGTGAGCTCGTGGAGCATCGTCTGCCCATCAAGTCTGGATTTAGGCCTTATAAACAGCCTCCTCATCGCTTTAATTCGGTCGTCTATGAACGAGTTAAAGAAGAAGTGGAGCGACTACTGAAGCCTGAATTTATTAGGCCATGCATGTACGCAGAATGGGTTGCTAACATTGTGCCTGTAGAGAAGAAAGGGAGCGGCAAGATATGAGTATGCATTGATTTCCGAGATCTAAACAGAGCCACTCCGAAGGATGAGTATCCAATGCCAATAGCCGACATGCTGATCAATGATGCTTCAGGACATAAGGTACTAAGTTTTCTTGATGGAAATGCTGGTTATAATCAAATCTTTATGGCCGAAGAGGACGTCTATAAGACTGCCTTTCGATGCCCTAGTTTTGTCGGTTTGTTCGAGTGGGTCGTCATGACTTTTGGTTTGAAAAATGCCGACGCCAGGTATCAGTGCGCTATGAACTTGATCTTTCATGACTTGTTAGGTGTCATGTTAGAAGTTTACATCGATGATGTCGTGGTCAAATCGGACGCTATGGGAAACCATTTAGCCGATTTGAAGGTTGCTTTCGACAGGATGCGACAGTACGGGTTGAAGATGAACCCACTCAAGTGTGCTTTTGGTTGTCTGGCACCGACATGCAAGAAGGATGTGCAAAAGTTGTCTGGCAAGATTGATGCCTTTGTCCCCATACTCTGGCTAAAAAACGAAGTCGAGTTCACTTGGGGGACAAGCCAACAAAGTGCTTTTGAAAAGATCAAGGAGTGCTTGTCATCACCACCCGTGGTGAGAGCACCCAAGGCCGGGATTCCGTTTTGGCTATACATCGCCGCTGAAGATAGCGTGATTGGAGCCATGCTAACCCAGGAGGTGGAGGGGAAGGAGTACATCATCACTTTCTTGAGCCGCCGCCTGCAAGACGCCGAAACTAGGTACGTGTTTGTGGAGCGATTATGTTTATCACTTTATTACGCGTGCACCAAGTTACACCATTATCTTCTCCCCACCACATGTGTTGTCGTTTGCCAAACCGATGTTATAAAGCACATGTTACAGAAGCCGATTCTAAGTGGAAGAATCAGAAAATGGGCTTATGCATTGATTGAGTACGATTTGGCCTACGAGCCCCTAAGAGCGATGAAAGGCCAAGTCGTAGCCAACTTTATAGTTGATCATCACGTAGATGTTAGCTGGAATGATGCGATTTCACTAGTTGAAGTAGTGCCATGGAAATTCTATTTTCATGGTTCGGCTTGCAAGAGTGGCCAAGGTATTGGAGTGGTTCTCATATCACCTAGTGGTATGCGCTTTGAAACCTCGTCCCGACTGGAGTTTTCTTCCACTAATACTCAAGCCGAATACGAGGCTTTGTTGCTAGGTCTTGAACTACTAGAGTCTATAGGTCCTAAACATGTTCACCCATATGGTTATTCATTATTAGTAGTACAACAAGTAGCTAAGAATGCTCAATGTTTTAATGGCTTGCTGAATAGCTACTTGGACAAATGTCTAGACATAGTTGCTACTTTTGATGATTTCAAGATATCTCACGTGCTAAGGGAAGCCAATTCAATTGCCAATGATTTGGCTCAGCAAGCGTCTGGCTACCAAGTCAAGAGAGGGAACTTTTCTGTATTGGAGAAGCCGATGTTTGGTCTCACTGCTAAAGCCAGCGATGCTGGACAGGCGCACCCTTCGGGTCGAAGCCCTCGGGTCGCCGAAGGCCACCACGCGCCGGAGCCCCTAGATCGGAGTGCCCCGCCCACCAAGGAATCTAGCACGCCGGAGTCTATAGTCCGAAGCCCCTCGGACAGAGAAGGCTCCCTAGGGTTCGAACCCTCCGTAGGGCTCCGGCCCAGCACACTCCGAACGGCCACTTCGGCCAGGCTTCGGTAGAAGCTGGAATGGCTCGAGGGGCACCCTGAAGTCAGTATTTTAGAAACTTTGTCAGGATATGGACCAGCGAGGTCCTCTGAAACCTGTAAGGGTGATTGGAGAGTCCCAATCGTCCAGTATTTGAGAGACCCTAGCCGAAAGGTTGATCGGAAGGTTCGGCGGGAAGCGTTCAAATTTGTGTTGGTAGATGACACATTGTATCGCCGAACCATCGACGAAGTGCTGTTGAAGTGTTTAGACCATGAGCAGTACCAGGTGGCTATAGGAGAAGTCCATGAGGGGATTTGCGGCACTCATCAGTCGGCCCAAAAGATGAGTTGGATGCTCAAAAGAGCGGGTTTTTATTGGCCGACTATGACTGAAGATTTTTCAAGTACTACAGAGGGTGTGAGGCATGTCAGAGGTTTGGCCACATCCAGTTAGCTCCTGCCTCATTACTCAATCCTATTGTCAAGCCATGGCCGTTTCGAGGTTGGGGTTTAGACTTCATCGGCCAGATCTACCCTCCCTCAAAGAGGCATCGGTTCGTGTTGATGGCGACAGATTACTTCACCAAATGGACCGAGGTCGTACCTCTTAAGAACATGACTCATAATGAGGTACGTGATTTTATTTGAAAACACATCATACATAGATTCGACATCCCTCAAACTCTTACTACGGATCAAGGTAGTTCATTTGTCTCTAAAGAAGTAAGGGACTTCGCCGAATACTATGGTATCAAGTTGATAAACTCTTCGCCTTACTATGCTCAGGCTAATAGTCAGGCCGAGTCTAGTAATAAAACCGTGATTAAGCTTATTAAGAAGAAAATTGAAGAGTTTCCTAAAAGGTGGCATGAAGTGCTTTCCGAGGCATTATGGGCTTGTAGGATTGCAAAGCACGGTGCCACCAAGGTCAGTCCATATGAGTTGGTATATGGACAAGAGGCCATTCTGCCTGTAGAGGTAGATCTCGGCTCCTTAAGAGTGTTAAAGCAAGACGTCTTATCGGTTGATGAGTATGAGGATCTTCTGAAAGATAATCTGGTGGAAGTGACCGATAAGAGACTAAGGGCTTTAGAAGCCATAGAAGTAGACAAGAAAAGAGTAGCTAAAGCCTACACTAAGAAGGTTAAACCAAAATCGTTTCAAATAGGAGACTTGGTATGGAAGATGATTTTGCCTTTAGGCACAAAGAGTCCTAAATTTGGCAAATGGTCACCTAGTTGGGAAGGTCCTCTTAAAGTAACCAAAATCGCTCCTGGCAACGCATACATGTTGGAATCCCTACAGGGAGAGCGGTTTCGAAGAGCTTTGAATGGTAGATACTTGAAAATGTATTTCCCAAGTGTGTGGCAAACGTCCTAAAAGTGTCAGAAAGCTGATATGGATAATATCGTCTTTAGCTTGTTGTGCTTTTAGTTCACTAAAAGGCAGGGGGGCATGTGTTGATAGAAAAAATGGCGGTAATGGCTAGGTTATCAAAATATCAATTTTTGGTAATTTGGGCCAGAAGTACACATGTCCAGGGTCTGTCCGAAGCCCTACAGAGCCGAAGTCCATCAAGCTATGGGCTCCGAAAGCCTGTAGCCAGCCCATGGGCTTCGGCCAGGAAGCCTTCGGAGGCCCAGGCTGCCGAAGCTTCGGAAGCCTTCGGAGGCCCATGCTGCCGAAGCTTCGGCCCGAGGAGCAAGCCTTGACGGGTATGGCCTAAGCCCACGCTACCGAAGCTTTGGCTAGAGGAGCAAGCCTCAACGGGCCTGACCGAAGCCCACGCTACCGAAGCTTCGGCCCGAAGAGCAGGCCTCGACGGGCCTGGCCGAAGCCCACCTCGACAGAGATAGAGTTGGACGCGTTTCCAGCTCAATCACTATCTCTATCCGGCCAGATTAATAGCAGATTAGATTAGGAGTTAACCCCCTATAAATAGAGAGGCCTGGCTGGTGTGGACAGCACCCCAACTCAAACCAAACCAAAGCCATGCTTTGATCGTACCTTTACTTTTACATTTACTTTTCTGTACCTCTTCGTGAGTTTGCCTAGAAGCCCTCCGTCCGCCGCTACGGAACAGTGGTAAGCCTTGATACTTCACCCGTGAATTATTTGTTAATCTACATAATAGATTTCTATCGCCTTGGTACTTCGCCTGTGAAGTGCCCGCTAATCTGCTTAATAGATTGCTACCTTCGCTACCCGTGCAACACCTCGCAAAATTCGGTCCTAAGGCCGAATTGGTACTTCGCATCGTCTCTGTTGCAGGTTCGCACGTTCGGAGCCCCTTCGCCGGAGGTGCCCGGAGCTGAGAGATTGGTTCCGGAGGTCCCCAGGACACCCTTCACAAGGCTGTAGGCTTCGACAACAGGCTTCGCCAGCATACTTCATCGCGACAGGTTTCGCCAAGATCATACTCTGCACCAGACAATGTTGCACTCGCACGTGGCTCTCACGTCAATATTTCTTAGCTTGCTGTATCGGAGATATCACGCTGAACCCCGCTGTTCGGAGGTGATTATCGCGTCCAGATCTGTTCGGAGGTCACCTTCAGTCGGATCAGTCTGAATGCCGAAGCACCCTTCGGCGGAGCACTTCGCACCTGACGCTGAAGGTACCCTTCGGTGTACTCTTCGCATCAGACTTTGAACCAGACGGGATCCGACTGGTTTGCTATTTTCATTATGTTTAATCTATTTCTTCCGGCTAATTGGATTATTTCTTGTAATCTGGTTGCCTGGCGACTCCACCCCCCTTATCACTATTAAGGGTAGTCGGAACGTGACGTCGGTGCCACATCACGCTCAGGCCTGTCCCTAAGTATCCATGCACTTTTGGATCGTCGGACTGACCCAAGTGCGGGGGCACGTTTTCGTGTCAACATTGAGTCCATTCGCATACTTTTGACATTCGCTGCTTCTAAAGGTATTAAGCTTTTTCAAATGGATGTCAAGAGTGCTTTTCTGAACGGGTACATAGAGGAGGAAGTCTATGTTAGGCAGCCCCCTAGTTTTGAAAACCCTAAGTTTCCTCGATATGTTTTCAAGTTGCAGAAAGCTTTATATGGTTTGAAGCAAGCCCCCAGGGCTTGGTATGACCGTCTAAAGTAGTTTTTGTTGTGTAATGGTTTTGTGATGGATTATGTGGACAAAACTCTTTTCTTGCTCTGAGTTGGCACTGATTTCTTGATTGCTCAGATTTATGTGGACGACATTATTTTTGGTGGTTCTACTAATGAGCTTGTGTCAAAGTTTTTTGACTAGATGCATAGTGATTTTGAGATGAGCCTCATGGGTGAGCTCAAGTACTTTTTAGATCTCCAGATCAAGCAGACCAAGGACGACATCTTCATCCACCAGAGCAAGTACACGCAGGACATGCTGAAGAAGTTCGACTTTGGTGGAGAGCTGAAACCTCAGATGACCCCAATGGGTACATATGGGGGCCTGGAAAAGGACGAGAGCGGCGTCAAGGTCAATGAGAGAGAGTATCGAGGGATGATCGGATCATTGCTGCACTTGACGGCGACGAGACCGGACATTCAGTTTGTCGTGGGATTGTGCGCGCACTTCTAGTCTTCACCACGTGCATCTCATCGGCATTATGTCAAGCGCATTTTCAGGTATCTTACCTATGCGCCTGATCTTGGTCTTTACTATTCAGCATAATCATGTCTTGAGTTATCTCGCTTTTCCGGCGTTGATTTTGATGGGTGCCGACTGGATTGCAAGTCAACTTCTGGTACTTGCTAGTTTCTCAGTTCTTCGCCTGTTTCTTAGTCTTCTTGGAAACAATCTGGAGTTGCGCTTTCCACTACTGAGGCTGAGTACGTAGCTGCTGCTAGCTACTGATCACAGTTAGTTTGGATGATATCCACTTTGAAAGATTTTGGGTTGTCTTTCCCTGCTAGAGTGCCTTTGTTTTGTGATAGCACCAGCGCGATTAGTGTAGGGAAAAACCCATGTCTTCATTCAAAAACAAAACATATCTATGTGCGCTTTCACTTTCTGAGTTATCAATATGAGAAAGGTGTCATTGACCTTGTTCATGTTGATACCCATAATCAGTTGGCTTACATTCTCACCAAACCCCTAGATCAATCTACTTTTGAGTGTTTGCGAGGGGATTTGGGAGTTGTGTATCCTTTTAGGATATTTTGAGTCTGTTTTCTTTCTTCTTTACACTTTTATTGAGTCTTTTCGTGTGAGTTCATATCATGCATATTCAAATATCACACTTTGAGCTTGCTTCTGTTATATGATTGAATTGCTTTACTTACTCTAGCTATTATATGCTTTTGAATACTTGTCGATGATCATGCTTTGCTTCAGTTCACATGATATATCTGGTATCTGTCATATGCATGACTTTTATGCTTTAACATTGAAAAATGATCACCATTGCTTCTGGTAACTAGCATGTGTAGGGTGAATGCTTTTGCTATATTTTACATGCTTGGTAGCTAGTTCCTTACTTAGATGCAGATACACAACTTGGACATCTATATGCTTTAACATGGAAAATATGCTATAAAATGATAAAAATCAGAAAAATTCAAAATCCATGCCTTTTATGCATAATTTAAAAGATCCAGGTGGGTTTGTTGTGTCGCATGGCATTGTTTTGGACTGCTTACCATAGCACTTTGGTATGAACTAGGACATTGTAATGTATGCCAAGACCAATGTCTTAAGCTTTTGATAGTCCTATTCTGGCCTAGGCTTGACTTGGTCGGTTATCATAAGGTTGACATGCAAATAACCCCTGGCAAAAAAATTGAAAAAGGAAAAGAAAAAGGCTGAAAATTAAAAAGATAACAAGTTTGCTGAAGCTCTTTGTTCTGGACAATGCTTATCTTGGTAGATATCAGCTAGCCTTTGCATCTCATGTTTTAACTTGCTTGTCGACTAGAAAGTGTGGTGATGCTTTTTGTTGACACAAAAACATGCCCCCGCACTTGGGTCAGTCTGACGATCCAAAAGTGCACGGATACTTAGGGACAGGCCTAAGCGTGACATGGCACCGATGTCGCGTTCCGACTACCCTTAATGGTGATAAGGGGGGTGGAGTCCCCAGGCAACAAGATTACACAAAATAATCCAATTAGCCAAAAAAGATAGATTAGACAGAATAAAATCAGCAAACTAGTCGGAGCTCGTCTGGTTCAAAGTCTAGTGCGAAGGGGTCACCGAAGTGTACCTTCGGCGTCTGATGCGAAGTACTCCGCCGAAGGGTGCTTCGGCGTTCGGACTGATCCGATCGAAGACGGACTCCGAACAGATCTGGACGCGATAATCACCTCCGAACAGCGGGGTTCGGCGTGAGATCTTTGATACAATAAACTACGGAATAATGATGCAAGGGCCACACGCGAGTGTAACTTCGTCATGTGTAGAGTATGGTCGTGGCGAAGCCTGTTGTGACGAAGTATGCTGGTGAAGCCTATTGTCGGAGCCTGGAATCCCGCCGAAGGGTGTCCTAGAGACCTCCGAAACTGATCTCTCGGCTTCGGACACCTCCGACGAAGTGGCTCCAAATGTGTGGACCTGAAACAGAAGAGTGTGAAGTACCAATTCGACCTGAGGACCGAATTTTTCTAAGTGCAGCACTAGTAGCGAAGGTAGCAATCTATTACGCATATTAGCGGATACTTCACAGGCGAAGTAACAAGGTGATAACAATTTATTACGTAGATTAATGGATACTTCACAGGCGAAGTAAAAAGGATTACCATTGTTCCGTAGTGGCCGGTGGAGGGCTTCCAGGCAAACCAACGAAGAGGTACAGGAAAATAAAGGTAAAGTAAATGCGATCAAAGCATGGGCTTTGGTTTGGTTTGAGTTGGGCGGGGGGGCTTCTCCATGCTGGCCATGCCTTTCTATTTATAGGGGCTTAACTCTCAATCTAATCTGCTATTAACCCGGCCAAATAGAGATTAAGATTAAGCTAGAGACGCGTACGATTCTTTCTCTGCCGAAGTGGGCTTCGGCCAGGCCCGTTGAGGCCTGCTCCTCGGACCGAAGCTTTGGCGGCGTGGGCCTCCGAAGGCTTCTGAAGCTTCGGTAGCGTGGGCCTCCGAAGGCATCCTGGCCAAAGCCCATGGGCTGGCTAGAGGCTTTCAGAGCCCATAGCTCAACAGTCTTCGGCCCTGTAGGGCTTCGGACAGACCCTGGACATGTGTATTTTCGACCCAAATCATAAAAAATTGATATTTTGACAATCTAGCCATTAATGCCATTTTTTGCCATCAACACATGCCCCTCTGCCTTTTAGTGAAATAGTGAACTAAAAGCACAACGAGCTGAAGACGATACCATCCGTATCAGCTTTTCGACACGTTTATGATGTTTGCCACACACTTGGGAAATACCTTTTTGAAGTACCTACCATTCAAAGCTCTTCGAAACTGCTCTCCCTATAGAGATTCCAACACGTATGTGTTGCCGGGGGCGATTTCGGCTATATTAAAAGGACCTTCCCAACTAGGTGACCATTTACCAAACTTGGGACTCTTCGTGCCTAAGGGTAAAATCGTTTTCCACACCAAGTCTCCTATTTGAAACGATTTTGGTTTAACCTTCTTATTGTAGGCTTTAGCTACTCTTTTCTTGTCTACTTCTATGTCTTCTAAAGCCCTTAGCCTCTTATCGGTCACTTCCTCTAGATTATCCTTTAGAAGAGTTTCATACTCATCGACCAATAAGCCACCTTGCTTTAACACCCTTAAGGAGCCAAGATCTACCTCTAAAGGTAGGATGGCTTCTTGTCCATATACCAGTTCATATGGACTAACTTTGGTAGCACCGTGCTTTGCAATCCTACAAGCCCATAGCGCCTCGGAAAGCACCTCATTCCACCTTTTAGGGAACTCTTCGATTTTCTTCTTAATGAGCTTAATCACGGTTTTATTACTAGACTCGGCCTGACCATTGGCCTGAGCATAGTAAGGCGAAGAGTTTATCATCTTAATACCATAATATTCGGCGAAGTCCATTACTTCTCCAGAAACAAATGAACTACCTTGATCCGTAGTAAGAGTTTGGGGAATGCTGAATCTATGTATGATGTGCTTTAAAATAAAATCACGTACCTCATTGTGAGTCATGTTCTTGAGAGGTACGGCCTCGGTCCACTTAGTGAAGTAATCCATCGTCATCAACACGAACCGATGCCCTTTTGATGAAAGAGGGTGGATCTGGCCGATGAAGTCTAGACCCCAACCTCGAAACACCCATGGCTTGACAATAGGATTGAGTAATGAAGCCGGAGCCAACTGAATATTGCCAAACTTTTGGCATGCTTCACATCCTCTATAGTACTTGAAACAGTCTTCAATCATAGTCGGCCAATAAAACCCCGCTCTTTTGAGCATCCAACTTATTTTTTGGGCCGACTGATGAGTGCCGCAAAGCCCTTCATGGACTTCTCCTGTAGCTACTTGAGACTGCTCACGGTCTAAACACTTCAACAGTACTCCATCGATGGTTCGGCGATACAACGTGTCGTCTATCAACACGAATTTGAACGCTTGTCGCCGAACCTTCCAATCAACCCTTTGGCTAGGGTCTCTCAAATACTGGACGATTGGGACTCTCCAATCGCCCTTATAGGTTTCAGAGGGTTTTGTTGGTCCATTTTCCAAACAAACTTCTAAACTACTCACTTCGGGGTGCCCCCCCGAGCCATTCTAGCTCCTGCCGAAGCCTGGCCGAGGTGGCTGTTCGGAGTGTGCTGGGCCGAAGCCCTTCGGAGGGTTCGGACTCTGGGGAGACTTCTCCGTGTAGAAGGCTTCGGCCTATGGACTTCGGCGTGCCAGCACCTTCAGTCGACAGGGTACTCCGTTGTAGGATCCCTGGTGCATAGTGACCTTCGGCGGCCAGAGGGGTTCGGCCTGGAGGGTGCGCCTGCCCACCGTTACTGGCTTCGGTAGTGAGACTAAACACCGGCTTCTCCCATATAGAAAATTTCCCTCTCCTGACTTGGTAGCCAGATGCTTGCTGAGCCAAATCGTTGGCGACCGAATTGGCTTCTCTTGTCATGTGAGATATTTTGAAATCATCAAAAGTAGCAACTATGTATAGACATTTTTCCAAGTAACTATTCAGCAAGCCGTTAAAGCATTGAGCATTCTTAGCTACTTGTTGTACAACAAATAATGAATCACCATATGCGTGAACATGTTTATCACCTACAGACTCTAGCAATTCAAGTCGTAGCAATAAGGCTTCGTATCCGGCTTGGTTATTGGTGGAAGAAAACTCTAGTCGGGCCGAAGTTTCAAAACGCATATCATTAGGTGATATGAGAACCACTCCAATACCTTGGCCACTCTTGCAAGCCGAACCATCAAAATAAAGTTTCCATGGTACTACCTCAACTAGAGCAATAGTATCGCTCCAGCTAACATCTATGTGATGATCAACTATAAAGTTAGCTATGACTTGGCCTTTCATCGCTCTCAGGGGTTCGTAGGCCAAATCGTACTCAATCAACGCGTAAGCCCATTTTCCGATTCTTCCGCTTAGAATCGGCTTCTGTAACATGTGCTTTATAACATCGGTTTGGCAAACGACAACACATGTAGTGGGGAGAAGATAATGGCACAATTTGGTGCACATGTAGTGATAAACATAATCGTTCCACAAACGCGTACCTGGTTTCGGCGTCCAGCAGGTGGCGGCTCAAGAATGTGATGATGTACTCCTTCCCTTCTACCTCCTGGGTTAGCATGGCTCCAATCACGCCATCTTCAGCGGTGATATATAACCAAAATAGAATCCCAGCTTTAGGTGCTCTCACCACGGGCGGTGATGACAAGCACTCCTTGATCTTCTCGAAAGCACTTTGTTGTCTTGCCCCCCAAGTGAACTCGGCTTCGTTTTTTAGCCAGAGTATGGGGACAAAGGCATCAATCTTGCCGAACAAATTGGATATAAAGCGACGCAAATAGTTCAACTTGCCTAGCAACTTTTGTACATCTCTTTTGCATGTCGGCGCTGCAATATTTCTAATCTTCTCAAGTATCCTAGGATCAATTTCTATGCCTCTCTTGTGAATCATGAAACCTAAGAACTTACCTGCCGACACGCCAAAAGCACACTTAAGCGGGTTCATTTTCAACCCGTACTGTCGCATCCTGTCGAAAGCAACCTTCAAATCAGCTAAATGGTTTCCCATAGCGTTCGATTTGACTACAACATCATCGATGTAAACTTCTAACATGACTCCTAACAAGTCATGAAAGATCAGATTCATAGCTCAGTGATATGTGGCGCCGACATTGTTCAAACCGAACGTCATGATGACCCACTCGAATAAACCGACAAAACCAGGGCATCGAAAGGAAGTCTTGTAGATGTCCTCTTCAGCCATAAAGATATTATTATAACCAGCATTGCCATCAAGAAAACTTAGTACCTTGTGTCCTGAAGCATCGTTGATCAGCATGTCGGCTATCCGCATTGGGTACTCGTCCTTTGGAGTAGCTCTGTTTAGGTCCTTGAAATCAATGCATACCCTTATCTTGTCGCTCCCTTTCTTCTACACAGGCACAATGTTAGCAACCCATTCCGCGTACTTGCACGGCCTAATAAACTCAGCATTGAGTAATCATTCCACTTCCTCTTTAATCCGATAATAGACGGTCGAATTAAAGCGGCGGGGAGGCTGTTTATAAGGCCTAAATCCAGACTTGATCGGTAGCCGATGCTCCACGAGCTCGTGGCTTAGCCCTGGCATCTCGCTATACTCCCATGAAAAACAATCGACATACGACCGAAGTAACTTTATTACTTCAGCCTTTTCATAGGGCTGTAAATGTTGGTTTACAAAAGTCGGCCTTGGGATGCTACCATCACCTATGTCGACCTCCTCCAAGGGATCGGCCGACGCAAAACCTTGTCCTAATTTTTCTACCTCGCTAAAGTCCTCGATGGCCTCGGCAATACCGTCTTTATTAGACCGATACTGCTCCACCCGAGACTTTAGCCAATCTAGATTACTCTTGCTAGACATGACTACTAATACAAAAATAGCCGTGCTACTCCAGCCGGCTTTACAGACACTGGTACAAACCGCCCTCCGGATACAATAACAAAATCATAGTCCGAGAGATCTCTACCTGATAGGCACTCTACTGTGTTATGGACGGCGTCAACCGACACATCGGCCAAAGCTACTTGGGCCGAAGTATCCGCGGGGATGACCTTCACCTCATCGCCGTCCCACTGTATCAAGCACTGGTGTAGAGTAGAGGGAATGCAACAGTTTGCGGGGATCCAGTCGCGTCCGAGTAACACGCTATAGTTACCTTGTATGTCGACGACGAAGAATGCCGTTGGCAATGTCTTGTTGCCCACCGTCAACTCCATAGAGAGTACTCCCTTGGCCTCGGATCTCTCGCCGTTGAAGCCGTTGAGCATAAAGTTGGTTCGTCCCTGCCAAGTTTCTTCAACAACAAATAAGGCATTAAGTTAACAGTGGCGCCGCCGTCGACGAGCATCCGGGAAATCGACTTCCCATCGATGTGACCCCTGACATAGAGGGGCTTTAGATGGCGAGGCGAGTCCTTGGGTTTCTCGAAGATGGCATTGCGCGGGCTGAGGTTCAATTGAGCAACCTCGGCCTTGTCCTGCGGTAGGGCGAACTTGGCAGGTAACGTGACGATGTTGATATCCATCACCTGGGGTGCTGGCCCTTCAGAGATGGGCGAGTAATTGTCGTCGAGCATGTCATCATCGTCGTCGCTTGGACTAGGAGCCGGGTTGGTTATCTCAACTGGCTTGTCCCTCCATACCTGTTTGGTAGTTGGCCGAGGGCGGATCTCTTCGAAGATAGCGTCGCGCTCGGCCTCAGCCTTCTTCTCACGCATCTCCTGTGTCCGTAGTCTTTGCAGGCGTCTTTTCTGTGATTTAGACATGCCTGGACGGGCCCAAGATGGCTGCGGCTTGGTGCCGGGTGTGACAGTTCGGCTCCCATTAATTCTGGCCGAAGTGGTACTATGCCCTTTGGCCTTGGGCACCCTGTGTTCGGAGGGGGCTTCGCTGCGAACCCCGTTATACGGACAGGCGTCATTCGGCTGACCGAACCAAGCTTTGGAGCAGAGCTCGGCCGAAGCATGTGACTTACCTCTGTTAGACCTCGGTGACAAAGTCTTCGGGATTGGGACCTCCTGAGACCCAACTCTGATGGTTATGGCTTCGGACTCCCAGACTTCGGCCTCCGCGTGCTCGCACCCTTCAACTTCGCTCTGTATGGTCTGATTCGGAGGTACCACGGACAGTCTGTGGACGATGCCCCCCTCCACTGCGTCTGTTTGCCCCTACCATCCATAATACTCCTAGGGAAAACAAGGCATAGTGTTAGGTTGCGGAGGGTACCTTGACCCGGATACGTATGGAGCCCATGGGGTCCCCGCCCAGTCATACGGCGGAGGCATCGGTGGCTCTAGTGGCCTCGCCCACTGTGAGCCGAACCCGTTACCTGGAGGGGGGTTCGGCCAAGTCGAAGGTATCTCGGACCACACCAGCGAAGGGTCCTGCCAGGCCAGAGATACATTCGGCCAGTGCGGGCCAAAGCCTCCCATTGGAGAAGTCCAACACGGTGCGGGGTTCGGCCAATGGGGGCCGAAGTTGTTTTATAGGGGACCCGACCACTGAGGCTCGAAGCTGCTGTACGGAGGGTTCGGCCGTCGTGGCTCGGAACCACCATGCGGAGTATCAGGCCATCGTGGCCCGAAGCCTTCGTGCGGCGGGTTCGCCTGCTTTTGTCCGAAGCCACCCTTCGAGGGTCTTGGACCCTTCGGCTATTTTAACTTAGCGCATGGACCTGCTTCCTTGGCCCTCCTCTGATGTTTGTTCAACAGCACGTCATATGTTACCTTCGGCCTCTTGCGAGCCTTAGCCAAAGGGGTATCAATGTTCTGTTTCCACACTCCTACCTCGG
This sequence comes from Zizania palustris, assembly GCA_019279435.1. Taxonomy (NCBI): domain Eukaryota; kingdom Viridiplantae; phylum Streptophyta; class Magnoliopsida; order Poales; family Poaceae; genus Zizania; species Zizania palustris. The sequence continues at coordinate 25,946,556 of JAAALK010000079.1, forward strand.
GATTCTTTGGCACGAGTGTGCGAGTGCGTGGTTCTCCAACAATCACATTTTACCCTTTAGCCGACTTGGCCTGTTCTGGCCGAATCAACACCTTCTTTTCGCCGAGGTCGACGGTGTTGACTGGAAAAGGATCTTTATCCAGCCTCATCTTTTGATCATGGTCTATCTTCAATCGTCCTTCTTCTATGGCTGATTGTATCTGCTGTTGAAAAACATTGCAATCATTAGTATTATGCGAATGTGAATCATGCCACTTACAGTATGGATGCTTCTTTAACTCATCGGCAGGTGGAATGACTTGACCCTTAGGCAACCTAAGAAGCTGACTTTTTAAGAGAAAATCAAATATTTTTTCACATTTGGTTATATCAAACGAGTACTTGACCTCACTAAGTCGATTCTTTGTGGGGGATGGTCGTAACTCGCAGCAGGTGATGGGTTTATTCTTAGTGTTCCAAACCCATTCGGCCGCATACATGTCGGCTGAATCCTCCTCTTCTGACTCCTCCTCATCAGAGTGTTCCATGATGTGGATTTCGGCCCTAGGCTTGCTAAACATTTTAATAAACTTTTTATCTTTGGCTCGGCCATCCTGGACCAGAGCCTGCTATAAAACTTGGCTAACTTCTAAAAAGTTCTGGTTATCTAACCTCTCTTTAATTTCGGAACGCAACCCATTAAAAGCTAATTCCGCCAAGTCTCTTTCTAAAATATTAAGGCTAAAACATCGGTTTCTAGTATCCCTAAAGCGCTTGATGTACTCAGAGGCGCTCTCACTAGACTTCTTCTTAACCGATGTTAAATGCGAAAGCCTAAGTTCTGTTTCACCTGTGTAAAAATAATCATGGAATTTTCGCTCTAAATCATCCCACGTGCGGATGGAGTTCGGCGGGAGCGCCGAAAACCAAGTGAAAGCAGTGCCGAATAGCGAGAGAGAAAATAATCTAACCTTTAGAGCATCTATCCCGCTAACTTCTCGACATTGTGCCAAAAATTGACTAACGTGCTCTAGTGTAGTCTTTCTACCCTCGCCATCGAATTTAGTGAACTCAGGGATTTTATAGCCGTGGGGGTAGGGTACTGTATCAAGGTGGTCGGGGTATGGTTTACGGTAAACCCGAACCGATCCCTTGGGCACGAAGCCAGCACATTCCCTAAATAGTGTGTGGACCCGCTCCTCTATATCGTCTTGGTATGTTGATTGTGCGCGCCTCTCATGCGGGGGCGCGACACGCGGTGGGATATCGACGTGTCGGCCATGGGCGTCTTCCCTACGTGCTATTTGTATAACGTGCTCATTTCCGGGCGTCTGCGTGTGTGGTGCGGGTAGCGCGGGTATTGGCGCAGGTGGTGCATGGTATGCAGTGTTAGTTTGGAAAAGTGTAATGATTGGTGTCGGCCATAAGTGGTGAGGCCAGAGATATGATTGTATTGGTGCTGTCGTTAGTCCTACCGTATACGTGGTTTGCCAGTGGTGCACTAGCAATGGGAACCGGGGTACGGCCTCAGTGAAGCCAAACCTCCTAAGAGTTGCCTCTACTTGGGAGCTAACTGCCGAATCTAAACGGTTGGCTAGCGAAGCGCTAACGGGTTGATCTACTGATGTGGCTATTTTTTGCTCAATTTCTAAAGAAGATAAGCGAGGTGATATAAGTGTTACCTGGACCTGAGCGAGGTCGGGGGTGACGATGTCGCGCTTGATGAAGCCTATGCGTGTCTTGACGTAGCCCCCAAGCATCATGTCTTGGAGTGCTTTTAACTTTGACTCGATCTCTGCTCGGTCTTCTGCGGGGATATCTTCAAGTGTAGGTGACAATATTTTGCGGTTGTCAATATCTGCGCCTCCTATTGCATCCATCGGCGGTGTAGACGTAGTAGTCGATGTAGATGTACCGGTGGCCGATATAGATGTACTCATCATGTTGGCGTAGCCTTCCCCAGTGGAGTCGCCAAAAAGTGTGTTGACACGGAAACGTGCCCCCGCACTTGGGTCAGTCCGATGATCCAAAAGTGCACAGATACTTAGGGACAGGCCTAAGCGTGACATGGCACAGATGTCGCGTTCCGACTACCCTTAATAGTGATAAGGGGGTGGAGTCGCCAGGCAACCAGATTACACAAAATAATCCAATTAGCCGAAAAAGATAGATTAAACAAAATAAAATCAGCAAACCAGTCGGAGCCCACCTAGTTCAAAGTCTGGTGCGAAGGGGTCACCGAAGTGTACCTTCGGCGTCTGATGCGAAGTACTCCACCGAAGGGTGTTTCGGCATTCAGACTGATCCGGTCAAAGACGGACTCCGAACGGATCTGGACGCGATGATCACCTCCGAATAGCGGGGCTCGGCGTGAGATCTCCGATACAGCAAACTACGGAATAATAACACGAGGGCCACGCGCGAGTGCAACATCGACCGGCGTGGAGTATGGTCGTGGAGAAGCCTGTTGCGACGAAGTATGCTGGCGAAGCCTGTTGCCGGAGCATGCAATCCCGCCGAAGGTTGTCCTGGAGACCTCTGAAACCGATCTCTCGGCTCCGGACACCTCCGACGAAGTGGCTCTGAATGTGCGGACCTGCAACAGAAGAGTGCGAAGTACCAATTCGGCCCTAAGACTGAATTTTGGTAAGTGCTGCACTTGTAGCGAAGGTTGCAATCTATTACGCTGATTAGCGGATACTTCACAAGTGAAGTAACAAGGCGATAACAATCTATTACGTAGATTAATGGATACTTCACAGGCGAAGTAACAAGGATTACCACTATTCCGTAGTGGCCGGCGGAGGGCTTCTAGGCAAACCCATGAAGAGGTACATGAAAATAAAGGTAAAGTAAATGCGATCAAAGCATGGGCTTTGGTTTGGTTTGAGTTGTGGGGGGCTTCTCCACGCCGGCCATGCCTTTTTATTTATAGGGGCTTAACTCCCAATCTAATCTGCTATTAACCCAGCCAGATAGAGATAAAGATTGAGCTTGAGACGCGTATGATTCTATCTCTACCGAAGTGGGCTTCCGACAGGCCCGTTGAGGCCTGCTCCTCGGGCCGAAGCTTCGGCAGCGTGGGCCTCTGAAGGCTTCCTGGACGAAGCCCATGGGCTGGCTAGAGGCTTTCGGAGCCCATAGATCAACGGACTTCGGCCCTCTAGGGCTTCGGACAGACCCTGGATATGTGTATTTTCAACCCAAATCATCAAAAATTGATATTTTGACAATCTAGCCATTAATGCCATTTTTTGCCATCAACACTTTTATTTGAAAAAATCTAAAAATATGTGCTAATGACTTTCTTTGGATATCATCTATTGCACTGATCATGCCATGTGTCTTAGACAGTATTTTGTGCTATACTTGCTAGATGTTGTTATTGTAGTCAATCATATCTAAGAAGAATGCTTTTTACACTCCACTTGCACCCTAGTTGCATTCATTGCATATTGTGAGGGGGAGCTGCATTTCATGGGGAGTTTGAGTCTGTGTCTCTTTTGAGTGCATTTAGTCTCACTTGATGAGTCCAATTGTCAACAAGGGGGAGAAATTTTGGGTTACTTGATCTTTTAGAAGAGTTTTGAGGGATTTTTGGCTTTCTCTGGGATTTGTTTTAGGGGGAGTTTTAGTCTCATTTGCCTTTACTCTTTGGATATCCTTGTTGATAATTTTTAGATTGCACTCGTTTGAGTTTTTATTTTTGTTTAACCATAATGACCGTTTTCTAGCTTTTGTTTGGCTTTTGGTCATTAGGATTAAACCTTTTATTTTATTTTCTTCTTTCTGTCTTCTTGTGTTTTGTTGTTGGTTCCACATGTTTTGTAGGATCTGAAGTGTTGATGAAGAGGGTGTTAACAATACACTCATCAAGGGGGAGATTGAGGAGCCATTTTGAAGATCATGGGCCTCATGGCTCCAGAAGTGATGAGTGATTCTCAACAGAAGTAAAAGAGAGAAGAGACGAAGATGAGACGAGACCTATATTGTCTTGAGCCGCGTGTGACTCAGGTAAACGGGCGGCGAGCGACTGACGGCAGAGGGGCTGCGGAGTTAGGCCATCCCAATCCGGGTACATGGGCCAAGACCGACAGGGGATCCACTGGTCTGTTGACCAGGGTTGACTCAGGTACATAGGCGGGGAGTGATTGGCGGGCTGAGGAAGCCATGAAATCAGGTCATCCCAATCCAGGTACCCGGTGCGAAGACGGTGGATGCTTTGTCAGTTTCGGTGAAAACTCGACGCCCAATCCAGACCGCTGATTCTAGATCGAGCCGTTCTGAAACGAAGCCGTAGCTTCTACGAAAGCTCCACGTGAGGACAAGTTATCTTTATTTAGGATTTTACCATTTTGCTTTCTAGGCCCACACTACTGTGTTAGTCAAGTCTGTAAAAATCCTAAGGGCATTATGGTCTTTTCCATTTTATTTCGGCATCTCTAAAACCCTAAGGGTATTTTGATGTTTTCCTAGTGTTATTGGGCTACCTATAAATAGGGCCCCAATCCCTAGTGTTTGGTTTAACTCATTCAAGGCAAAAATATGAGTTCATCTTTTATCCCCAATTTTGTCTCTCTTGCCACCACAAATTTCTGCTCTGAAATTTCATTGTCGAATGCTGATTTTCATCGCCGATTCACATTGCTAGCATGTCCGGTTTAACTCATTCCGGTTTTTGTTTCTTCACTATTCTGGTTTTCTGAAGAAACTCTCGCATTCGGTTTTTCTGTGGGCTTCTTGTTTCTTCACTCAAGGGGCGGCGCGCGTGGCTGGTTTTTCGGCGCCAGCTGTTTTGGACGGAGGAAGACGCTGGATCGCCGCATGGGCACATGGCACTGAAGTCATGTGGAGATCCACGACGCTTAGCGATGGCTGTTTCGGTACTAGCGGATGATGGCTGGTGCTACAGCATGCGTCGCACATCGCACAATGATGCGTTGAAGCTGTTCGCTTGAATGCACACGAGACACCTGACTACACAGTATTTTCTCTAAATCTCAGTGTAGTTTATTTCCGGTTTCTATGTTGTTTTGTTAAATACTGCAAACATTTAATTTTCAGATTGCTCAATGAATATTTGTTGAAATATCTCAGTATCCTTTGTGTTCTTTTTGCATCATCTATGAGCACAATATATCATCTGCATTTATTTTTGTCTGATTAAATGTCTGTGATGGTCATACTTGTGATGCTTGAAATACCTGTGAATTAAATACACTATTGATCTGCCTATAAGCACTTTGTTGGTTTCTTTTTAATTATGACACCAGTTGTTTTTAGGCTAGATCGTTTTAGAGCTTGTTATTTGTTTTGGTTCTGTTGATTGTCCATTGAGGTGCGTTGGGTGTTGGGAGAAGGCCATTGATTCGAAATATTTTTTATGCGCCCATTCACCCCCCTCTGGTCGCTACTCTCGGTCCTACACCGGGCCCTTCGAATGGTCCCAGAACAACGAAGCACTATATGGGTGATCTAACATGTTTTTCACTTGTCGAGGGTCGAGGGGGGCAACATGGCCATATTCCACTCTCCTTTTCGTAGCATGGTCACCGAAGACCGCAAGTACCCTGCCTTACGTGGGCATTTTCACGCACAAGTAATTGTGGTGTGCTACGACTCTGAATTGATTCAGCATACCCCTCCCGAAGATGGCGTTATAGGTGTATGGGGTGCCGACAACATCGAAGATGGAATCATCAACATATATGGGCACATGGAACCATTCGGGCATGGCTGTTGTAGATGCCGAAGTCTCGATGTGCCCCACTTCACGTACATACTTCCTTCGTTGTCGCTTGGACATGCTGCTTAGCATCCCTCCTCCAGTAATGGGTAGGACCACACACTTTTCGCGGTCCTGGAGGTCTTCGGTCTTCGGAAGTGGCAACGCATTTACCAACGAAGGGTGCCTGGAAGCTTCAAGTGCTTCGATGCGCCCGACAGCCTACACTGTCTCTACGCGGGCCATGGGAGGTGCTCGATCAGTAGTGCCTCGACCGGAGCTCCTTTCGAGATACTCACTTCGTAGGCTCAATATAGATTTACACGAATCGGTATTATGGCTCCGATTCTCCTCATGCACATTACAGAAAAAAGTTTGGCCTTGACCCGCCGCCTTCCCGGACGGCCTCGAGTGGTTGGCCCTATTGCCTTAATTTTGTTGAAGCTTTGACAACTGCTTCAGAGTAGGAGAGGCGATGCTCAAGATCTCCGAGCGGTCATGCTTTCGTCCTCTTCGTGAATCGAGCGACCGATTTTCGAAGGGGGAGGTTCTCACTGATCTCGGTACTCTTGGCTCCGGAGGCTTCATGTCCTAGAACAATGTAGGCTAGAATGAAGCGGTCCTCCAGAGTTGTCCTTCTTCTGACCGGGCGAACTCCTTGAAGTATGTCATTAGTTGGGCCACTGAAGTAATGGGCTTCTGGTGAAGCTTGCCGAGGAGGCCCATGTTGGTCACACCTTCACGCGCGGCGTCCACAATGGACGACGTGGAGATCCCTTTGATCTGGGACCTCGTATGAGCGAAGCACTTGAAGTACTGCTGCAGGGTCTCTCCAGACTGCTGCTTCACCTGTAAGAGGATTCCGTGGACATTGGGGCCATGAAGGTCCCTTGGAAGTTATTCACAAACTTCTTCTTTAAATGTTCCTAGGATTTTACCGACCTGGGCCTCAAGGACCAGAACTAGTGAAGGGCCACCCCTTCGAGCGCGAGGAGGAAATATTTGGCCATGGTTTCTCAAACCCCTCCACTTTCTTCTATTGCAACGGCGTATGACCGAGAGAATTCTCCGAGGATAGTTTCCCCGGAGTACTTCGGGAGCTTCGCTGCTCGGAACCTGGGGTCAAAGCGTACTTTCTGCAGGTCGAACTGCAGTGGAGATTCTTCGTCGAAGGAGGCATTCTGGCTGCTCCTCTGAGATTCGGGGGCTTCGGGCTCGATGACTTTGATGGCTTCAGGTGGTACCAACAGTCTTCTGGCTTCATCTTGAGCATGTAGCTGGTTTGCAGCTGCCTACCACCACCTTTGCAGCTCCGGTTTCAACTAAGCCATTTCAATGGCCACAGTGTCGAAGGAGTCCCCTCTTCTTCCGGGGGTGTCTTCAGGATCTTGGGATCTAGCAAAGTCAGTGCGGAGTATCGGTGAGGACCGGAGGCAACTTCGAGAATCGGAGGCGGAGGAGCTGCGGGGTGTTCCGTAGTCTCTGAAGAACATGGAGTCCCTACTCTAGAGATCCGAAGGGATCTCTGGGGGACTAGGGCCTATGCTTCTCTTAGGAGGCAAGGCTTCGAGAAAAGATTCGCAGAGACTATAGTTTTTGTACTATGGTCCCCACGGACGACACCAACTATTGGTGTAAAATATTATGCTAAGAGATTTAAATAACGACAAAGGGTTATCAAGTGAGATGATTGTTTGCCAACTATTCTAGGCCTCCGAGTAGGATAATAGCCGAGGATAATTTAGAGTGTCTATTAATTATCTCTTAATTTGATGCCTATACCTCAGAAAAGAGGGGGTATTTATAGGAAAGACTATACAAGGAGATGACCATTTTACCCTCTAATTACAACCGTCATAGAGGACACTGTTCCTTGACCTCCATAGGGCTAAAAAGGTAAAAGGTCATGTGAACACTTGGATAAAGCAGATATCCAATCCATCTTGGCGGTGCCCCTTTGGGAGGGGATCCTTCGGGGAGTTCTCCTTGGCTAGAGCCTCGCTAGACCCTTCGGCCTGCGACCCTCTGGAAAAGCTCTCTTCAACGGAGCCTCGTCGATCGCCTGAATCTCTAAGGAGTGAAGCTTTGGCTCCTTTTACTCTTCTAATGGAGCCTCCGGAGAAGCCTCCTATTTATCACGTGGATGGAAGTATTTCCCCCAACAATATGTTTGTTGAAATGGTTTGCTTGAATTGTAAATGAATTCATGTTTTGTTTGATAAATTACTTTTGAGTGTTTTGTGCGTTTCTTTGTCAATAGAACACTTGTGGAACTTTTCGAAGGCAGATTTGTCTGTAATCTTTTAAATACTTGTGATCTCTCAGACTCTCACTAAACATCTCAACTGATAGGAGAGTGATAGCATCTAGTTCTTTGGAGTTTTCAAAAAAAAATTGCCCCCATTCACTGATGGAGGAGGGGGTGCCCGATCTTCCATTAGGTGGGGGATAAATAACGATTTGTGGAGAACTTGACGTTGATGATCCGGCTTCCGATCCACGAGATCGTCCCTTGCAATCGCTACACCACTGCTCCGATGGTTTTCAACCAAGCACAACCTGATTGACCTCGCCAAGAAGGCTAATCCTTGCCTACGAATCGAAGAACACAAGCAAGAACGTAGAAAACGCAATCGAATTGAAAATTCTATTGGAATCTGTGAATTGGGGTTCACTTACAAATCCGGCGAAGCGGCGGCTATCAAAGCAACGTGTAAAATAAACCCAAAAACCCTAGATGGTTTTAGAAACACCTTATATAGTAGTTTGGGACGCACCCCTAATGGGCTGAACTGGATACACGGCCCAAAAGACCCAATAACGCAGAAAACAGCATGCTGATAGATTCTGGACTCTATCTTGTTTTGATGATTCCCGTTGATCTAAAACGAATTTTGAGATGAAACTAGCGGCATTGGAAATTTTATGAAGTTATATTTCTGTGGATGGGTGAAACGTCAAAAACGGAGTCTGTATGCAGCCTGGGCGATGATTTTAGTGCACGCTGCTCCCGGAATCCGAGTTGGACACGAATTGTAGTTGGATTGGACTCTCAAATTGATTTGGACGTCCTTCCTGGTTCTTCTACAACTCTTTGTTTATCTCCAAGTGATTTTCATCATCTCCATGGTTCCTAACAATAATAATAATATTAGGTAATAATTTATTCCCAAGATAGTATACTAAGATACTTAGAAACGAGTTGACCTGAAGATTTAATCGTCGTGCTCGAACTTGAATAATTGGATCTTGGTATTCATGTATGGTTGTATCATTGGTAGGGATGTCCTCATCATCCTCCCCTTCTTGATTTGGAGTCATCCTCGACTCAACGTCCATTGGTCCCCAATCAACTTCCATGATAATACAAGAGTTCCATATACATGCATCTCTTCTATTATTCCAAGAAAGTATTTCTGAAATTGAAAATGAATGCATCTCATGGTGTAGCATCTGAAGTTTAAATATATAAAAATTAAATATAGCATGGAAAGCATTCACCTTAACTTGTTTCCTCACAATCATGATCCTATCCCAACCGGTGATGTTCTCATCATTCTCCCCCTCTTGAAATAGAGTCGTCCTCGACTCATACTCATCTTTTGCTCCCATGGTTGGTTTCAATTCTGCAACGTTAAATGTGGAACTATCCCAAAACTTGGGAGACAAGACAAGTTTATATTTATGTAACTCAACAAAAGATAAAAACTCGGGAGGCATATCAAATTTGCACTTATGTAGCTCAATATGAGATAAATACTTAGTGATATCTGGGGGCAAAGTATAAACTATATTAGTAAGAGAATAATAAGGAGTTTCACAAATCACAACATAGCACACATCTTGACTATGAATTTCAGTTTGATTTGTTTTACGTGCAAGGATAGAAGAATCTTTTAATTCGATTTCATGCCGAATTTCAGATCTAATATCAAGTTGGTTGCTCTCATTAGTTGCCGTCTCAATATCATCTTTAACAATTTCATCAGAAGTTGAAAGTAACAAAGTAGATTTCACATTCTCATTCACAACAGTATAGTTATTAGTCCTATCATGGTGAAGTGCATCATTATAAAATTGCAAAGGGTGTTTTATTATTTCAGCTGATGAAGCAACTTGAACGGTTACCTGTAATCACTTTTTACCTGATAGCTCAACTAGTGCAGAGATGGAAGACAATATGCTTGTTGATGTTTGTGCAGGTACATGTGCAGGTGCATGACGAACACTTAAAGAAGAGAAAAGCTTGTTTAGTACCGGTGTGCTCGTCACTCGCGGTGGATAGGAGTCTATTGCCTTGTATTGTTGTTCCTGCAATTCTTTCTCTGCAATGATGGCAAGATGGAACAAACGACTAAGAGTACTAAATTCTTTATAATAAATGATATCTTGAATCTCATGCCTCAATCCATCATAGATGCGCCACATCGTTTCCTCCGAGTGCTCCACAACACCACAACAGGTCATGCTCTCTCGAAGCTCAGCATAATACTCTCCACAGACATGTTACCTTGAACTAAGCATTGTAGTTTCTTACACAATTCACGATGATAAGAAGGAGAGACAAATTTACAATGCATAGCTCTTTTTAAATGACCCCATGTATCAAGTTGTAATTGAAGTTCACTTATATCTTCCCACCAGATTAAAGCATGATTTTTAAACATACTAGTTGCTTGTTTAACTCTATGTTGTTCAGGAACTAGATATAAGTTCAATTTATGCTCTACGGTCATCTCCCAATCTAGGTATTCTTCAGCATCATATTCACCATAAAAAGATGGGATGGTAAACTTACTTCTGATAGAAGAAACATTGTTACCATGATTATGATTTGTCGCACCTTCCATACCTGCCATGGTTAGTAGAAAAGGAAAAACACTTGGAAAAAAATATTAGCCCTATCAACTATTAGGTAGTGGAATGTATTCTCGCTCACACTCAAGCATCTTACCACAATCTTACAAGGTTCTTACCATCACAGGGCAGTGAATGGCACAATCTTGGTCATGGCACAATTCTTGACTGGTTGGTGACATCTAAAGAGAGTGGTATACGATTGCAAAGACTCAAGCTGCATTGATCAGAAGTATATATGTGGAGTCTAGGCAGTTAAATAAGATTAATCTATATGGTGGAACATGATTCATAAACAGATAGTAATATTAAATAAATGTCCAGAGTACTTGTACTAATTGCTGGTCTGAATGTGATCCCTATGACAACAAGGCTTAAATGAGAGAGTGGTTGAGGCTCAAAGAATGACAATTAGATTGATAAAATCATCACAAAACAGTACCAAAAACAGCACCACACAAAACTAATATCTTCCAAGCTTAACCCTAAGTGCTCATCTTTTTTCGATATTCTTCTTTTTTCGATATTTTTTAACTCTTTTTTTTGAACTCTTTTTTTTGACACTTATTTTTTTGACTAGGAGCACAAAGAAGATAAACCAAGAAGATGTGATACAATTTTGCTACAAAGAAGTGCTATGTAGATAAATAAAAAATGAGCTGAAAAATCTGTGCAAGAAAATTCGGGGCTGGAAAACTCGATCTTTTCGGCCGAATTTGGAAAAACTAAAATCGGCGAACCTAGCTAGCTAGGAAAACTTAGATCTAACTTTTTCTGTCAATTTCGAAAATGTATTTATTTTCTTTATTCCGAGTCCGTATGCAAAAGATATGACTGTTTTATCAGAGGCGGTATAAATCAGGGTTTTGAGGTTCTAGTTCGGACGCAAATTGCAAATCAAAGGGGATTTATGGGTGGTGGTAGTATAAGGGATTTAGAATAAGGGATCACAATACTAACCAGCAACCGAACTTGACCAAGGACACAAACTCAATACTACGGACTCTGAAAACAAAACTTGCAAAGGCTAGTGATGGTCTTGGATTGGGGAAAACCTACGACCACAAATTCTTTGTTTTCTTTTTCGTGGACTATGGGATGAATATGAAATCAATCTAATCTAAGATACACGAACTTGATGGTAAACCAAGCTCTGATACAACTTGATGGAGGAGGCGGTGCCCGATCTTTCGTCAGGTGGGGGATAAACAACGATTTGTGGAGAACTTGACGTTGACGATCCGACTTCTGATCCACGAGATTGGCCCTTGCAATCCCTACACCACTGCTCAGTTGGTTATCAACAAAGCACAACCTGATTTACCTTGCCAAGAAGGCTAATCCTTGCCTGCAAATCGAAGAACACAAGCAAGAACGCCGAAAACACAATCGAATTGAAAATTCTATTGGAATCTGCGAATTGGGGTTTACTTACAAATCCGGCGAAGCGACGGCTATCACAGCAACGGGTAAACTAAACCCAAAAACCCTAAATGGTTTTAGAAACACCTTATATAGTAGTTTGGGATGCACCCTTAATGGGCTCAACTGGATACATGGCCCAGAAGACCCAATAACGCAGAAAACAGCATGCTGACAGATTCTAGACTCTATCTTGTTTTGACGATTCCCGTTGATCTAGAATGAATTTTGAGATGAAACCGACGGCATTGGAAATTGTATGAAGTTATTTTTTCCGTGGATGGGTGGAACGTCAAAAACGGAGTCCGTATGCGGCCTGGGCGATGATTTTAGTGCACGCTGCTCCTAGAATCCGAGTTGGACACGAATTGTAGTTGGATTGGACTCTCAAATTGATTTGGATGTCCTTCCTGTTTCTTCTCCAACTCTTTGTTTATATCCAAGTGATTTTCATCATCTCCATGGTTCCTAACAATAACAATAATATTAGGTAGTAATTTATTCCCAAGATAGTATACTAAGATACGTAGAAACGAGTTGACCTGGAGATTTAATCATTGTGCTCAAACTTGAATAATTGGATCTTGGTATTCTTGTATGGTTATATCATTGGTAGGGATGTCCTCATCATTCACACCCCACTAGTCACTACGCTCGGTCCTATAAGTGGTATCAGAGCTTGGTTAGGGTTTTTCCATACCTTAGCCAGTTTTAACCAAAGTTAGCGACTATGTGTTTTTTGGGGAAGGTCCTGTCCCTTGAGTCCATTGGCTATAACTATTGGAAGACTCATATGCAAGCTTATTTACTGAGTCGGGGATCATACATCTGGGACATATGTGTTCATACTATTTTTATCATTCATCCTCTTGTTGAGCAAACCACTTCGGTAATAGTCGGGGATCATACATCTGGGACATATGTGTTCATACTATTTTATCATTCATCCTCTTGTTGAGCAAACCACTTCGGTAATAGTCGATCAGCATGAGAACAATAACAAAGAAATGAACATACTTTTCTCTGGTTTAGGTCCCACTAAATTTTAGCGTGTGAGTCATCTCAACATGGCTCGAGATATTTGGGCTACCCTCAAGTCACACCATGAGGAGATAGCTCAGGTGAAAGCTAGGCTTTGTCAGACCTACTAGCATAAGTATGAGAACTTCTCACAAATTCTGTGTGAAACTGTTTAGGACTTGTTTGGTCATTTTCAGACGATCATCAACAAGCTCCATGCTAACAAGGCTGAGAATGATAAGTTGGTGACAAATCATGACAAAGAACTCAAGGATCTTCATACATTAGATCCTAAAGTCTAGGAGATCAAGGTATCCTCCTGTTGTAGCAATTGTGTTAGCTACAACACAGGTTTTGTATGTGTGTATATGGTGTGTAAAAGGAACCTCAAAGGGTTCTCTCAGAGGGAGAAGGGATTTATACTGGTTCGGACCTCCCCTAGGGGATAATTGCCCTACGTCCAGTTTGTGGTGGATTTGGCATGGTATGCCTCGGTGTGGTGTAGTGAACTCCAGGGTTTCATGGCCCTGGAGAAGCCCCTCGCGTTACAAGGGCTTGGCCTTGCTTTATAGGCACATAGGCCAAAGGAAAAGACCAAAATGCCCTCTATAAGTCCTAGGCTCATAGGGGCAAAAAGGGGAAAAAGGAGCTAGGTACTGTACAAAAGTGCTTTACAACTTTACAGACATGTCAGACAACGTCACTTGTTGACCAGCTAAATGACATACTAGGGGCAGAGGGGCCCCTGGTATGTCTCCTACACTGTAGCGAGGTGCAGATATTTTCTGGGTTCGGAGTAGGGGCCAGAGCTCTTCAGGCAGAGGCTGCAAGGGAGGCTTCGAAGTACACTCCGAAGTGGGCTTCAAAGTATACTTCGAACTAGGCTCCGAACTGGGGTCTCGGAGACTTAGCTTTGAGGAGCTTTGAAGGGAGCTCTAAGGTTAACTCCGAACGAGGCTCAAAGGCTAACTCCGAACAAGGCCCGAAGGCTAACTTCGAAGTTAGCCCGAGACTTAGCTTCTGGCAAACTTTAAGGGATCTTGAGGGCTTCGCTCCAGAGGGCTCCAAAGGGGTTCAGAGGCATCGCTCTAGAGGGCTTCGAAGTGAACCCTAGGACTTGGAAACAACTTCTTCAGAAAGGAACAGGCTTCGACAGTGTTGGGCTTCGGGCCGAATGCTGTCGGAGGCTAACGTCATTTGGCCCCTATTCAAGGGAAACTTATTCCCCCAACAGTAGCCCCATCGCTTGCAGGCCTTCGGGATGAAGGGGTGCATGCGCCCTTGGGACAAATGACGGAAAATTACATCTTCAGGGAAAAATAGGCCTTCGGAGCTTGGACCGAAGATGGCTTCGAAATGCGCAGGTGATAATTGCCTGTGTCAGCTGTCAGAATTACCTCGGGGGGATCAACCAACCCCGCAACGGCTATAAAATTGACCGTTACTGTGCGCCAGGCCGCTTCGCCTTCGCCGGAGGCCCACCTACCAGTGGGTTCGGCCCACGAACCGTCAGAATTTTTACCACCTATAAATAGGGGTTTACCGCACACGGCTTCGGCACACTTCTCATTTGCTTTGTTCTCAACACCTTGCACCCTTCGCTCTCTTCTCCTCCTCAGCTTCGCGCGAAGCACCCCTCACAAGCTTTAGCCCCTTCGCGCCGAAGTTCCACAAAATGCCGAAGAAGGTAGCCTCGAAGGCGTTGGCCTTGGGCTCAAGCTCGGGCTCCACCCAAGCGCAGATAGCGACAACTGCGGCAGCGAAGCCTGCACCGAGGCGGTTGGGGCCGAGGGACCTTCGGTCGCCTTCTGACAAGTTCAAGCAGACACTGGAAATGAGGGCCTCGATTTCCACACAGGAGTCCGTCCGGAGGGCCTGCGAGGGAAAGATTGCTTTGAAGATTCAAGTTAGAGTGCCGAAGAAGTCGGAGGCCATACCAAGGCCTCGGGCTGACGAAGTGGTGCTGTTTGAAGCCTTCTTCGAAGCCGGCCTCGGACTGCCAGCAGTGGGGATGTTAAGCGAAGTCCTAAAGGCTTTCAACCTCGAGCTTCCTCAACTTTCGCCCAACGCTGTGGCGAGGCTTGCTATGTTTGAGTGGGCCATGAGGGCCAAAGGTTGCGAGGGCCGTGGAGACGTCTTCGTCGTCCTGCATGACGCCAACTGCCAACCGAAGCCGAGGGAGGGTGCAGACCGTGTCAAGAGGGCTTTGGCCTTCGGAATCGCCAACTTCCATCTTCGGAAGGAGTACCAAGATGCCTTCCCGGCGAGGGCTGCCAATAGCAAATGGTACTCGAAGTGGGATCAAGAGTGGTTCTACGCCTCCGTCGGCACGAACTCTCCCCTTCAGAGTACCAATGCCCTTATCTCTTATCGGCGTGAAGGGGTGGTGAAGACGAGCCCCGACACCCTTCGCTCGAGGATCTTGCTCCTTCGGAGGGTGGCTGCGAAGATGAGCATGAGGGACCTCGTGGAGGAGTTCATCACCCTCTGCCTCAACCCCTTGCGCACTCTTGGCCAGAGGGGCTCTTCCAACCTTTGGGCCAAGGGGGCCTAAACGAAGTGGCATTTGAACGCCTCGGTAAGACTTTGAAGCTTTTCTACTTTCATAATTCACTGAGAACTTTATTCCGACTTAGATCTTTATGATGCCACTCTTGAAGTGAGGACTCCGGAGGAGGCCATCGCGGCGGCGGAGCGCGTTGTTGGGACCCCGACACTGGAGGAGCAAGCCCAATGGCTTGCTTTGGTGGGACTTGGGAGCATTGGAATAGGGTGTGGACCCTGCTCGGCTTCGAGGAGGTCCAGGCTCTGCTAGACTTCTCCCATCTTGCAGCCTCTACAACCGGCTCCAAGAGGAAAAGGGACGACGACGAGCCCGAAACTTCGAGGGCTCGGCTGGAGGTCCCCGCGACCGAAGCCTCTACTCTGGAGGAGGCAATGGCCGCGGACCCTCAAACGGAAGCGAAGCCAACAAGTGCTCCGGCAACGGCTACCAAGGTGGTAGCGAAGACCTCGACAGCGACGGCTTCAAGCGCGGAGGTCGACGCGCCAGCTTCGCAGCGAAGGGATTGGGGGCACACATTGACCCCTCTACCTTCGAAGAAATCTCTGACGAAGGTAAACACTTCAAACATACTTATCTTTTATATGTGGATTTTGACTTGAACATTTTGCAGAAGATGATGTCGGTGCGAGGCCCACTGTGCTGAAGCCAGCGGATGCCTTCGGTAGCAGCAGCAGCAGCTCGGAGTCCGACAGCTCCTCATCTGAAGAAGACAGAGGTGGCGGCCGTGACGAAGGGGACCCTCGAAGCGACGAGGAAGTCCAGGTGGTGGACCTAAGCCCAGCTTTGCTGAAGCCTGCGCCGGCGGTTGCGGCGGAGGAAATCGTCCGGCCCTTGCTACCGAAGGGGGTCATGATGGAGGCGGCCCTCAACAACTTCCGCGAGGGCTGTGCAGCTGCAGAGGCAAGGGGCTTGGCGGCTCAACTTAGCCACTCGAACCCCATGGACCTCTTCATCAACGCGAATGAAGCCCTCATTCAGGTGAGCGAAGTCCTACGTAGCCTTCGAGTTATACTTTGGTCTTCGATCAACAATTATAATTTTCTTGAATTATTTCAGGCCTTTGCACTGAACGCAGCAGCATCAACTTTTGCGGACAGGCGGATGACGTGCCTGGCGGAGGAGAAGGAGGCCCTCCGATGCGAAGTCTTGGTGGAAGCTGAGAAGTGAAGGCGGGCTGAGGCCTTAGCCGAGGAAGCAAGGGCTGAGGCCGACAAGGCTAGGGAAGCCTTGGCCTCAAAGACTGACAGGTTCCGAGCGGAGCTTCAAGCTGTGAAGGACGTTGAAGCCCAGTTGGCGAGGGAGAACTTCGAGCTTCACAAAAGAGCTCGGCGCCTTGAGAACTTCGTTGCCAGCAACATCGACGAAGCTACTCTGAGCCTGACCGGGGTCCTAGAAAAAAAAGGGACCAAGTGTCGGGCTCCAGACTTCAGCAGCCAGGACCCAATTGGGGACCGCGCCGCATTTTTGAAGGTAGTGGCTGTGACGGTGGAGCAATCCTTGAAGGGCTTCGCCTTGATGGCCGGACGAGTGGCGGGTCAAGGGGTGTTGCAAATGCTTCACGACGCGGGGTGCAACCACCTCGAAGTAGCAACCTCGGTGACCCTTGAGGCCTTCGGAGGCCAACACTTGGTGATGCCTCCGGCCGGCGTCCACGGAGCCTAGAGGCGACTTCAGGAGCCTTGGAAGGCCCAAGGCTGCGAGGCAGTCCTTGAACTTCAGAAGGCCAACCGCCTTCGCTGAGCCAAGGCGCATGCCTCACCAGCTCAGCCTTCGACGTCGGCACCTCCGCCTCGAAGGTGTAGATCGCCTTAGGCTCCATGTAATTCTTAGCTGTAGGCTTGTAAAAACTTATCAGTTTATTAATATAAATGTGGGGATGATTTATACCTGCCCAGGCTCAGTCTCTGAATGTTGACTTCGAAGTATTTGAGGACTCTAAAGAACTTCGCCAATTGTGGGCGGTCCTCGAGGTAGCTAGGTCCGAAGCCCCCCTCGGTTTAAACTTCTGAGGGGGCCTAATGGCGAAGCCATCCCCGAAGTAGTCCAGGATTTGCTGGGTATTGTGAAGACGGAGTCCCTTCGGAGTTCTTCATCATTGCCAGACTTAAGCTGCTTCGTAGTAAACTCACATAGCGAGGGGGTACAACCTTCACGAACGGTCTTGGCAGGTGATGAAGCCTTAGACTTCTTTGTCTTCGACACGGCCCCACCTGCCTCACAGACTTGGAGCGACCTGCAAGGTGGCAGACGAGGTCTGCGGGCTTCGGGGCTTGTACTAACTGGTCTGGGAGAGCAGGCTCCGACGAGGCTTCTTCCAGCTGAGGGGGCCCTGGCCGAAAGAAAGGCAAGCGAGGGTTGGGGCCTCAAACTCACATTTTCTTAGGCTTAGATATAGACTACTCATAATTTTCTTTTCGAAGTATATTTGTAACACACTTCTCAATTATCATTCAATGAATGAGATTTGTTGTATTTGCATACTTCGTCTGCATGCTTCGCATAGTTTGATGACTTCGAATGTTTTAGCTTGTCATGCTCGTACTGCGCATTACATTCGCACACTTCGCATACATGCTTCCCCCTTGCTCGTGGCAGCTAGGGACTTAGTCATTGCTGGTGTAGGCAATTAAAAATGCGAAGGGGTGCTCCTTTTTGGAGGCTTCGGATGCTTGTAACACATCGAGCGAAGGCCTCTTTTGGGATTCGAATGCGTTAATTTGGAGCGAAGCAAGGCTTCAGCGTAGCCAAAATAAGTGAAGCATGCTTTGGCATGCTTGGATTTGGATGTTGTACGTGAGCAAGGCTCTGAAACACACTTGGATTTTAAGCGAAGCATGACTTTGAGTTGTTTAAATTTTAGATTACTTCATGTCATGCGAAGCGAGGCCTCGGTGCGTGTTTAGATAGCGAAGCAAGGCTACGGAGCTTGATTCTGTACTGAGAATGGATAATTGGTGTGGTTTCACCAATCCTGTAATTGTGAGCTGCCTTCGCTCTGAGCCACCTTCGACTCTGAATACCGAGAACGGATCTCGGGATTCTAGGATACGTTAAGACGGTGGCCTTCGTATCCCGGACGCATCAGGTCGATGACCTGGAGTCCTTGGATGCATCGGGCCAGTGGCCCGAAGTCCTTCTATCCCACTGCTACGGGCCCGGAGGTGCTGTGTAGCCTTCGGAGGGGTACTCCGGATTTTGTAAAGCGAAGCAAGGCTTCGAGTTTTAAATAAGGCGAAGCAAAGCTTCGGGTTTTTGATAAGGCAAAGCAAGGCTTCGAATTTTTGAAAGGAAACAAGCCTTCGATTTCAAAACGCGAAGCATAGCTTCGGTTTTAAAACGCGAAGCAAGGCTTCAACTTTTCAATAAGATGGAGCAAAAGTTTGCATTAAAGGCGAAGAAGACCTTCGGCTTTTAAGGCGAAGCCGGGCTTCGGCATTAAGGCGAAGCAGAGCTTCGAGTTTATATTAATGTAATTGCAAATTGGTACATCGAAGGGATGCTTTGGTGGTGTACATACCTCGTAGCCCATGGGGCTTTGACAGCCTTTGACATATTAAGCGGAGCCCCTTGCCGGAGGGTGAGCTCTAAAATGTGAAGGATGGAGGAAGGCGAAGAAAGCCTTCAAACTGCATCCAAAGTCCCTTGTCAGAATGTGCGCGAAGCAAGAAAGCTTCGAAGCTCCCCCCTCAAGCG
Organism: Zizania palustris; assembly: GCA_019279435.1. NCBI lineage: Eukaryota > Viridiplantae > Streptophyta > Magnoliopsida > Poales > Poaceae > Zizania > Zizania palustris. The sequence continues at coordinate 25,965,817 of JAAALK010000079.1, forward strand.
CACTTCAAATTGCAGACAGTGGCAGAGAACTTAGCTTTTAGGACTAAGGTCCCCACGGACGGCGCCAACTGTTGTAGCAATTGTGTTAGCTACAGCACAGGTTTTGTATGTGTGTATATGGTGTGTAAAATGAACCTCGAAGGGTTCTCTCAGAGGGAGAAAGGATTTATACTGGTTCGGACCTCCCCTAGGGGATAATAGCCCTACGTCCAGTTTGTGGTGGATTTGGCATGGTATGCCTCGGTGTGGTGTAGTGAACTCCAGGGTTTTATGGCCCTGGAGAAGCCCCTCGCGTTACAAGGGCTTGGCCTTGCTTTTATAGGCACATAGGCCAAATCCAAAGACCCAATCTACTGAGTCCTTCAAAACTATTGAGCCCAAGGATGGTGTGATTCAAGAAAAACCCAAAGCTCCACCTAAAAATCCTATCTAGACTCTCAAATTGAAAGATCTGCACACTTTGCTTGACGTTTTACTAGGACCCTCCAATACCAAAAAGCTTCCACCAAACATAACCAAGCTCAGAAACCCAAACACTCAACCACATCCCAATAAAATGACCTACCATTGTGAGTTCTGGAAGAAGGATGGTCATCTTGAGGAGTTTTTCTTTAGGAAGAAACGGGTTGAGAGGACTAAGAGAGCTAGAGGTGGTTTCTTTAGATATTATTCAATTTAGTTTGTCATGCAGTCTTTAAAGATAATATCCCTAGTTATACTTGTGTTGACACCAAGATTTACTATATTCCAGGGCCACTAGGGATGTTGCATAGTCAAAATATGTCAAAAGGGGTCTGGTCAAAAGTGATCAAAGAAGCTCATCCATATTGTTATAATATGACCATACATACAGGAGCTGATGAAGGTGGGAGACGTTAGAGATGATCCAAAATCGGTTACAATGTAAATTACTTGGACGGCAAGTCTTCGGACTATAATGAAGGTTATGCCCAAGAAAATTCAATGGATCGGAAGTTCCGATCGGAAGTATCGGAAGTTTAGATTAATTTCTGATCTCGATAAAGAGAGAAAATGTTGCTTTAGAAGTTCTGATGGGGTATCGTAAATTCCGACGAGCCAGAAGTTCCGATTTGGAATCGGGGAATTTTTGTACTGATCAGAAGTTCCGATATGGCATCAGAAGTTGTAAGGTGGGCGATAACAGATTGGATCTATTGCATGTCGATTGTATTAGGAGATCTAAAATACCCTGTCGGAAGTTCTGATCCAGGATTGGAAGTTCCAACGTGGGCAAACAGATTGGTTCTATTACGGTTTCAGGATGAGCATGACCTAGGAGCTCTCAGCTCTATATAAAGGAAGGAGGAGGATGTCTTGGGGAAAGCAGTAAGCCTAGATTTGACCTAGCCACCCAAGAGTTCTTTCCTTCCCTTCTTGATCTCAAACATTGAGGTCAAGGATCCCCTTCTCTCACGTGTGGTGCTACCACGCTGTCGTGGGAGGTACTCCATCCCTATACGTGTGTACTCTGTGGAGGCATTGCTCCGATAGCGACGCTCGTGAACGTTTACATGCGAATGACTATGTCATCTTCATCGATTTGATCAGCAAAGGACGACAAGGACGAAGCGGGGAGAGGCTAGACACGCTGCTCCAACATCTTCTTCCGTTGCACCTAGCACGTCTTGTGCTAGAAGGTACTGATTTGTGATCTCACACGTGCATGAGCCTAGGGCCATATGACAGAAATTTTGAATTTGCTGACTAGCTTAGCTCCCCTATTCCCCAACAGTGGTATTAGAGCCTACGTGCGTAGTGTTCGATCTAGATCCCTCATGTATGGAGATACATGGTGGAAAAACAGATTAGATCTATTTTTGTCTGCAATAGATCGGAAGTTCTGATGTGATCGGAAGTTTCGACGGTGGATCAGAAGTTCCAATACTGATCGAATGTTCTGATGTCGAATAATGATTCGATACAGAATGCAATTGTTGCGATTCAGGATTCCGATATTGATCAGAAATTCCAACATATTGGAAGTTACGATTCCAGATCGGAAGTTTTGACTCGTGTGATTTTGAAAAACCGAGCTTGCTAACCCGGGTTTTTCAAGTCCAAAATCAAGTCATTAGTAGATTGCTCACCTAACTTTGTTTTGTACAGAATATTGTGACGGGCATGGCCTTGGTAAAGATGTGATGTATGAGATGCATGCAATGAATGTAAATTAAATATGATCTACATGTCATGGTTATTTACAGCCCAAGGCTGATGTAAAATTTATTTCGACTTACATGTCGTTTTCTCGGTGCTTTGGCTCATGTAATTAGTATAGCCTATGCGAGATGGACTAGTTCTCTTCATGGAGGCCGGGAGCACACACTCGATGACGGGAGCCATGGAGATGGAGATCGTCATGTGAAGAAGGCCATGCTATGTCACAGTTAATATGATTGCCTGTGATGCTTTCTTATTTTCATGTTATTCTATTCTTTGCATATTTCGTGTGCGCTAGCTAGGTACGTTATGATGCTAGAGTAGTTTTCTCTTAGAAAATGAAGTGTTGATGCTCTTCCCAATAGTTGCACCCACCAAGGTTTGTGCTCATCGATAGTGGGTCTGCCAAAGCAGGGTGCTATCTTTTATCTTGACAAGTTTAGGCGGAAGTGGGACTTCTGCACGCATAGTGTTGGTTTACATGACAAGGCTATCAAAATGGTTTTGGGCCTTGGAGCATAGGAGTTGGGGTAGAGCATTGGATGCTTCTCCAACGATAGGAGTCACATACGATGTGATTAGCAAGGAATTGCTTACCTATGTCAACTAGCTTCTAGCAGTGATGCCAAAGCTCACTAGGAGATAGCGTGACCATGGATCTTGCGCCACTATTAGTCATGAGAGGAAAAGTGACTGGTTTAGATAGTGGAACATCTTTTATTGGATAGAAGATAAACATTGCATAGTGCTAAACCTCGCTTTTAATCTTTTGTACATCATGGCACCTACTACGTCTAATGTTAAGATCACTACAATTTTTAATTTGTGATCTATTTTTGAACGAGATAAATTGTTTGGAATGAACTTTATGGATTGGTTTCAAAACATGAGAATTGTTCTCAAGCAAGAGAAAAAGGATTATGTTCTAGAGGAACCCCTGTAGCGCCCCGATTTAGACAAATCGAGACATTATTGAATTTCATAAGAAAAACAATAATACAAGAGGTTCATCATGCGACAACCGTACATACGACAATATCCATGGTACGCAGACCATATTTATTACATCATTGTTTTAATAAAAATGGCAAAGTGAAATAATTAGAAAACGGCATGACGAACATCTTCTTCAGGATCTTTCTTCTCGACTGGGTCGCTACTCCAGACCGTCTTCAAAGTAAGCATCCTCTGTGGGGTCCAACGGGTACGAGTACAAAAAGTACTCAACAAGCCACCGCAAATGCAAATAATAATGCAGGATAATAAACAAGGAAGGATAATGGCTAACAATGCGGAATAAAGCAGTTGCAGTTATGGCATTTAGTGTAATCATATTTTAATCATGCGGAAAGTAAACATGAGCATCATCAACATCAACTAACTCGAGGAGTACATTTTACCTCCTCGCACAACGGTCCTTACATGACAATCCATCATGCACATTCATCTTCAAAGTAAACTAACTGGGGGATGTCACGCAACCCGCCCTTGACCGTGGGCTCGGCTTTTCGAAAAGATTTAAGACTCTGATCAGAGATGTACTACTGTACCCACAAGGCACGCACTCATCCCAACGAGATGACCCATTTCACGGGAACTCGTGCCAAAACCTCAATATGAGCTGTTCCAAGCGATAACCACCCGCTCTAGGTTTCGCCGGCGCGCCGGGCCGCATCCCGGCTAACGTCGCACCCCCTTTTGCGCCACATTGGTACAAGTCACCCGCAGGTGCAACTTGACCCATCTCCAAATGGTGGCCTCGGTTTGGAACAACCCATACCTTAGTTAGGACTTACCCACTAGACTTGTGGTTAGTACGTAAGTGTATTGCAACGGATCCCTCAGACCGGTCCTTAAAGTGCCCCGGGTGCTACCGACCAATGCCCTAGCTTGCACCCGGAACCCACCATGCATACACTCACAACCATGACTCATCACCAACAGAATTTCCAAGGATAAGAAGTAACGGGGATCATATAATAGAACCATTTTGCTACGACTCATTTTTATCCTATAGCGGCCGTGTCAATACATTGGACACTAGCTAATATCATTGATCATATGGTGACAAGGAGGTTAGGCGAGATAGCATGGCTTGGGTTGCACATCAAGGTCGGGGGATCCTAGATAAATATAATGTAAGGGTTCATTTGACTAATGCATATATAACCTATGTGTTTTAGCGATAGTCAATTCAAACATGGGTTCAATATGTTCAAAAGAATTGTTTGGTGACTTGCCTTGTTCAGCGAAAGGCGAGGGAGGGACTTCCGGGAAGTATTCCGGCTCCTCGACGGCGTCGTAGTCTTTTCAATAATAATAAAGTAAAATAAATACGACATTCTATATAAACAACGTAAAATCACACAACAAGCATATGAGTTTAAGTTGGTTTGATTTTAAAGAAAATCAGTTGTTAAGGTTCTGAAATTTATTTCATGAATAATTTAAAATGAATCAAAATGAATTATGGTTTTTCATAAAAGGGTTTTTAAGTGTGAATAATATCACCTTAAGTTTTCTAATTAATTTGATATGAATGGTTCAGAGGAAACTCTGTGGTTCTAGTATATAAACAGAAAGAAATAAATATATAAATTTTCTGAAGTTTAAATATTTGAATTTATATTTTAACCCTAAGAGCATTTGAATACTTATTTAAATAAACATGAAAAATTCCAAGTAAACCTACTATTTTTATTGCATAAACATGTAGAGAATAATTTTATGAATTTTCTGAAATTGGAATGGCAATTTTTAGAGTCCAAATGCGCCAGATATGAATTTTACAAGTTTAAAGGTATTTCTGAAATTCATTTTCAAATTTTAAAACCCTCGGGTCCACGGTGAGCCAGGCCCACGGTGAACCCGCGCACTGTGCGCGTGCGCCGGGTCGATCTGGACCGTCGGATCCAGATCCGACGCGCGAGGGCGAGGCGGGACGCGTAAGTGACTACAGACGGCCAGGATTAAAACGTTCGAAGGGGTACCACGTGGACGCACGAGATTAAACGCGGGGTTTTAAAACTAACGGACGCACGAGATCGCACCGTACCGCTTCACTCAGATCCGACGGCGCCGATTAAATCGCACGAGGGACTAAATCCGGGCCGTTAGATCTGGATCGCACGGCGTGGATCGAATCCGACACGGCACGGGTACTCGACCCGTGCCGGTCGTCTTCTCCGACGACGGCGAGCGGGCCAACGGCCACGGCGAGCGACGGCGACCCTAGCTAGGCCTAGAAATGGAAAGAGGGCACTACGGCAGTCACGACGGTACCTTAGGCGAGACGAGGGGTCGACGGAGCGCGGTCGGCGGCGAGGGTAGACGGCGGAGCGGTTCGGGCTTCTCGTCGGCGATGGTGTTCCGGCGGGGTTCGACGTCGGCGGAGGGGTGGTCGAGGTCAGGGTCGTTCTCGTGGTCACGTTGATGGCGGAGGCACGGGTGGAGGTGGTCCGGTGCGACGGCGAGCGGTGGCCGGAGGCGAACCAGAGGGAGTGCGCTAAAAGGCGAATCGTGGGTGCTCTGTTTGTTCTCGAGGCGGTTGAGCGTGGGGGTCGGACGCGGCTCAGGCTGGGGGCTTAAATAGGACACCGGAGAGGGCTCGCATGCAAGGAAAGCTGGGGGAGAGCGTTAAGTCACCAGCGAGGGCTCGGCCATGCATGGAGCTGCGTTCCCGAGGGCTTAAACGCGTGCTTTTATGGGTTTAAATGGGCGGTGGGCCTCGGGGAGTTAATGGCCGGCGTCGGTTTAACGGGAGGGGGAGCCGGCGAGGGGATCCGAGGCGAAGTCTTCGCTGGCGGGATTAGGGGGGGCCGGCGTGGGGTTGAAGATGGTTCTGACGAGCGGGGGCCACCAGTCAGCGGGCGCGAGCGGGCGAGGGATTCGGCGCCGACAGGTGGGACCGGGTTGTCAGTCTGAGGCGAGCATGGTAACGGGCTGGGCCGGCCGGGAGAGAGAGAAGGGAGGGAGGGGAGCCCAATACTGTTTTAAAACATTTCTAAATAAAAGTAATTCCAGAAATTAGATTAAAATGTTAGGGCTACTTCCAAGGTTGATAAAAATTTATAAAAATTCCCAAAATTATATTTTGGTCTTAGGATCATATACAAAAAGTTTCACCTCCTAGTTTGGTCATCTACTCTATGTTGTAGTTCAAAAGGGTATAAAAGGGAATTAAAAGTATTTTCTGAAATAATAATTCCAAGAAATTGATTTTAATAATATTTTTATTGTTTTGAAAATTTGGGGTGTTACAAACCTATCCCCCTTACAAGAATCTCGTCCTCGAGATTGGAACGCTACTCGAATAACTCGGGGTATTGGGCTTTCAGTTCGTCTTCCTTTTCCCAAGTGGCTTCTTCGGCGGGATGGTTGTTCCATTGGACTTTGCAGAAGCGAACAACGTGACTTCTGGTTACTCTCTCCTTGGTTTCCAAGATCTTGATGGGTCTTTCTATGTAGGTCAAGTCTTCTTGGACATTGAGCTGCTGAAGGTCAGCTTGCTCGGTGGGTACACCGAGGCACTTCTTCAGCTGAGAGACATGGAACACATCATGAACTCCTGCCAAGGATGGAGGCAGTTCCAGTTGATATGCCACTTCTCCTTGTCGACGGAGGATCTGGAAAGGTCCGACGTAGCGGGGTGCTAGTTTGCCTTTCATGTTGAACCTTTGAGTGCCACGAAGGGGAGTGACTCGGAGGTAGACATAATCGCCCTCCTCAAAGGCTAGGTCTCTTCGACGGTTGTCGGCATAGCTCTTTTGCCTGGATTGGGCTGCCTTCAATCGGTCTCTTATGATCTTAACCTTCTCTTCAGCTTCTCTCAATAAGTCAGTCCCAAACAGTTGTGACTCTCCGGTTTGATCCCAGAGCAACGGCGTTCTGCACTTACGCCCATAGAGTGCTTCGAACGGGGACATTTGCAGGCTGGCTTGATAGCTGTTGTTGTAGGAGAACTCTGCATATGGTAAGTTCTTGTCCCACATTCCGCCAAAGTCTAGAGCACAAGCTCTAAGCATGTCCTCCAATATCTGGTTGACCCTTTCGGTTTGACCGTCGGTCTGTGGATGATAGGCGGTGCTAAAGTTCAGCCAGGTGCCGAGTTCCTCTTGAAGGTTCTTCCAAAACTTGGAGGTAAACTGACTCCCGCGGTCAGATACAATCTTCTTAGGAACTCCGTGGAGGCACACGATCCGGGTCATATACAACTCAGCCAACTTGGCGACGGTGTAAGTTGTCTTGACCGGAACGAAGTGAGCTACCTTGGTGAGTCGGTCGACGATCACCCAGATAGAATCATGACCAGCTTGGGTCCTGGGCAGTCCCGTGATGAAGTCCATTCCTATCTCTTCCCACTTCCATTCAGGGACCTTGAGAGGTTGAAGAAGTCCGGCAGGCCTCTGATGCTCTGCCTTGACTCGCCGGCATGTGTCGCACTTGGCCACATACTCTGCTATTTCTCTCTTCATGCTGACCCATCAATATTTTTCCTTTAGGTCTTGATACATCTTTGTACTCCCGGGATGAATGGAGTATAATGTATCATGGGCTTCTTGAAGGATGAGGGTCTTCAACTCTGGTTTGTCGGGTACGCAGATCCGGTTTCCGAACCAGATGGTACCATGCTCGTCCTCGGAAAATCCGGGGGCTTTACCTTTCCTCATGTTCTGCTGGATCTCCAGGATGTCCGGGTCTTCCTTCTGCTTCTCTCGGATCTGGTCTATTAAGACAGGCCGAGACTCCAAGGCAGCGAGGTACGCTCGGGTGGTGATCCCCAGGTTTAGCCTTTCCATCTCCTTATAAAGTAAAGGAGCTTGGTCTTGAATCATGATGGCATTGCAGTACCCTTTTCGACTAAGGGCGTCTGCCACCACATTCGCTTTGCCCGGATGATAATGGATGCCCAAGTCGTAATCCTTGATCAGTTCCAACCATCTCCTTTGCCTGAGGTTCAGATCTGGTTGGGTGAATATGTACTTGAGGCTCTTGTGGTCGGTGAAGACCTCACACCGATTTCCCACAAGGTAATGTCTCCATATCTTCAAGGCATGAACCACGGCTGCTAGTTCCAGGTCGTGTGTTGGGTAGTTCAGCTCATGCGGTCTCAGTTGCCGGGAGGCGTAGGATATCACTTTCCCTTCTTGCATTAAGACGCATCCCAATCCTTGACGAGAGGCATCACAGTAGACGTGGAAGTCTTTCCGGATGTCTGGCAGAGTCAGAATGGGAGCTGATACTAGCTTCTTCTTGAGGGTCTGGAAGCTTTCTTCGCAGTCGGGGGTCCAATCAAACTTCACCTCCTTCTGCAGAAGTCTGGTCATAGGCTTGGCGATCTTGGAAAAATTCTCGATGAACCGGCGGTAGTATCCGGCCAATCCGAGAAAACTCCGGATCTCGGTCACGGTCGTTGGCTGTAGCCAGTTGGTTACCGCTTCGACGGTGGTTGGGTCCACTGCTATTCCTCCGGCAGATATGACATGGCCGAGGAACTTCACCTCAGACGACCAAAATTCACATTTGCTGTACTTGGCATACAGTTGCTGCTCCCTTAGCTTTCCGAGGGTCAGACGGAGGTGAGCCTCGTGTTCTTCCTTGGTCTTGGAGTAAACGAGGATATCGTCGATGAATACCACGATGAACTTGTCCAAGAACTCTATGAATACATTGTTCATCATGTTCATGAAAAAGGCCGGGGCATTCGTGAGTCCGAACGACATCACGGTGTACTCGTAGAGTCCATAGCGGGAGGTGAAAGCAGTCTTGGGTATATCTTCCTCCCTGATCCTCAACTGGTGATAACCTGACCTGAGGTCGATCTTGGAAAACACCGAGGATCCTTTCAGCTGATCGAACAGGTCGTCGATCCGAGGCAATGGGTATTTGTTCTTGATGGTTACGTCGTTCAGGGCTCTATAGTCCACGCACATCCTCTTGGTCTTGTCCTTCTTCATGGCAAATATAACCGGTGCACCCCAAGGTGAGGTACTCGGTCGGATGTAACCTTTGTGCTCTAGGTCTTCGATGTTGCTCTTGACTTCGGCTAGTTCATTGGCGGCCATTCGGTATGGGCGCTTGGAGATTGGAGTGGTCCCGGGGACAAGTTCGATTCTGAATTCGATGTCCCGCTTGGGAGGCATTCCGGGCAGATCTTCAGGAAAGATGTCTGCAAACTCCTTGACTATTGGCACCTCTTCAAGGGCTATTGAGCGAAGGGACGCTCCGAGTGGTTTGCGACTGGTCATCCGGAAGGTGACGGTTACGCCTTCAGGATTGGTCACCGTGACGGACTTGTTGGCACAGTCGATCACTCCCTTGTGCTTCATCAACCAATCCATCCCTAGTATAAGGTCGAGTCCGGTGCATTGGATGAGGACAGGCTCGGCCCGAAACAGTACTCCTTGGATGTCAAGTTGAACCTTAGGGCTGTATAAGCGGGCTGAGGTCCTATTGCCGGGGGTGGCAATCACCATGGGAATGGGTAGAGGGAGCACGTCCAGATTGTTTGTTTCCACAAAATTTTCCGAGATGAAGGAGTGGGTTGCTCCAGAGTCAAATAATATGACGGCCGGTACGGAATTCACAGTAAACGTACCGAGCACGACTTCAGGAGCCTCCTGAGCTTCCTCCGCGCTGATGTGGTTGACGCGGGCGCGAACCGCCTGGTTGGGTGCCGCGCCTTGAGTCTGCTTGGGGTGGGGACACTGGTGCGAATAGTGCCCTTCCTTGCGGCAGTTGAAGCAGACGACCGGCCTTCCTTGGCGATCCCTCAAGATCGGGGCCTTGGCGGCTGGTGCCGGCTGAGCGGCCGGAGCTGGTGAAGCGGGGCGAGGATGCCCGGCGTTGGATCCACCGGCTGCGTGAGGTGGCCTGTAGGCGGGCCGAGGATGTTAGGCGGGCGCTGGTGGCGGAGGGACGAAGCGGGGCCTCTGAGAGTTCGCCTGCTGATGCTTGAAGGCGATCATCTTCCTCTTCTTGAGGTCCAGCTTGTTCTGCTCAGTCTCTTGGATGAGCGCTTTGTTGACCAGCCGCTGGAAGTCGGCGAAGTCGGCGGCGACGAGCTGGATGGACAGCTCATCCTTAAGTCCCCTGAGGAACTTGGCTTGGCGGAGGGCGTCGGTGCGCACTTCCTCCGGTGCGTAGCGGGCGAGGCGGTTGAACTCATGGAGGTACTCCATGACGGTCCTGTTGCCTTGCTGCAGGTCGCGGAACTCCTGCTGTTTCACCGCGATGACGCCGGCGGGGACGTGGGCGGCACGAAAGGCGATGGTGAACTCCGCCCAAGTCACCACGTGGCCCTCTGGCTGGGACGCACGGTAGTTGTCCCACCATTCAGCAGCGGGACCCTGGAGCTGGTGAGTGGCGAAGGCCACCCGCTCCCGGTCTGTGCAGGGGAGGAGGTCGAGCTTCTTTTCGATGGTGCGAAGCCAATCTCCGGCCTCCATCGGGTTGGTGGTGCTCGAGAAGATGGGCGGGCGCACGCGCAAAAACTCAGAGAGCTGCGGAGCGGCCGCGGGTGCTGGTGCGCGAGGGGCGGGCTCCCCGTTCTGCAGACGGTCCAACTGAGCCTGTTGGTGCTGCATTTGGGTGAGGAGGGCGGTGATCAGATGGTTCTGATTCGCCATCATCTCCGCCAAGGTGGGGTGGTTGGCGGAAGGCGACCCGGATTGACGTGGGCCCGTTGCACCCCAATTGGGCACAACACCCTCAGGCGCATCACGGCTTCCTCCTGCTCCGTTGTTGGAGCCGGTGTTCTGGTGGTCGGCCATCTTCTGAATTCATAAGGTTATAAGGCAAAAAGTTGACAACACAATTAACAAGAATATTTCAAGCATATAAATTAAGTGGTAAAAATGTTCATTACAATCAAGTTCTTATTCTACCCACAACACACTCGTCGTGGGTAGCACCACATACAAAATAATGCTTTTTATTTAAATTCGCGTCTCCTAACGCCTACTCGCCACCGGAGGCGGTCTCCGTGCTCTCGGAACCACGAGTGCGCGGCTCCAGAGAGATGGTGGGCTCGAGAAAATTCTCGATAATGGAGTCGGAGACGAGGCCGGGGCGTGGTGTAGGGGCGCTGGTGGAGGGCCTGGCGGGGGAGGGTCGTGGCGGGATCCTCTTGGGGTGAGGGAGGGGCTCACGGATGGGCTTCTTCTTCCTTGGAAGAAGAGGAACCATCTCAGCGATGTCCTTCTGCAGCTGCATGATCTTGCGCTGCAACTCGCCGTTCTGCTGGATCAAGTTCTTCGTTTCTTCACGAAGGAACTCAACCGCCTCATGGTGCTCGTCGGCGTCGAGCACCGCCTCGGTGTGGATATCGTCCATAGCCTGCAGAAGACGCGACTGCCGGGCCATGACCGGATCACGCACGGAGTGGACTCCGAGGTAGATGCTACGGTGGGCTCCGGGAGTACGCTTCGGCACAAGCCGGAAGGACGAGTTCTGAAGACGATCGTCGTAGATCATCCTCAGCTCCATGAGGGTCTGGAGGGTGACTCGTTGGCACGCGACGTCGAAGGTCGGGCCTCCAAGTGCGGTGGTGTAGGGCGGCAGATGTTCTCCGGAGCCATGGACGGTGAGGGAGACGTCACAAGGCCCGGCGAACTCGTCGGGGTACACTCCTTGGAATTCGGGTTCGAAGAGGAACCCGAGGAAGGTGAGCATCATACGGAGCTCCCGGACGAAGCCCTCATAGTGGTGGCAGTAGCTGTGGACTTGGTAGACAGGCATCTACAAAACAGCAAGTTGAATAAAAGTGAGGAGAGGAACAAAGTTTATGAAGTAGATTTTCGAGAAATAATTTCCTGTGGCTAATGGCTAGGCGGGTCTGTTTGGCTTCCTACAGTCGAGTCGGCTCTGATACCATCTTGTAGCGCCCCGATTTAGACAAATCGAGACATTATTGAATTTCATAAGAAAAACAATAATACAAGAGGTTCATCATGCGACAACCGTACATACGACAATATCCATGGTACGCAGACCATATTTATTACATCATTGTTTTAATAAAATCGGCAAAGTGAAATAATTAGAAAACGGCATGACGAACATCTTCTTCAGGATCTTTCTTCTCGACTGGGTCGCTACTCCAGACCGTCTTCAAAGTAAGCATCCTCTGTGGGGTCCAACGGGTATGAGTACAAAAAGTACTCAACAAGCCACCGCAAATGCAAATAATAATGCAGGATAATAAACAAGGAAGGATAATGGCTAACAATGCGGAATAAAGCAGTTGCAGTTATGGCATTTAGTGTAATCATATTTTCATCATGCGGAAAGTAAACATGAGCATCCATCATGCACATTCATCTTCAAAGTAAACTAACTGGGGGATGTCACGCAACCCGCCCTTGACCGTGGGCTCGGCTTTTCGAAAAGATTTAAGACTCTGATCAGAGATGTACTACTGTACCCACAAGGCACGCACTGATCCCAACGAGATGACCCATTTCATGGGAACTCGTGCCAAAACCTCAATATGAGCTGTTCCAAGCGATAACCACCCGCTCTAGGTTTCGCCGGCGCGCCGGGCCGCATCCCGGCTAACGTCGCACCCCCTTTTGCGCCACATTGGTACAAGTCACCCGCAGGTGCAACTTGACCCATCTCCAAATGGTGGCCTCGGTTTGGAACAACCCATACCTTAGTTAGGACTTACCCACTAGACTTGTGGTTAGTACGTAAGTGTATTGCAACGGATCCCTCAGACCGGTCCTTATAGTGCCCCGGGTGCTACCGACCAATGCCCTAGCTTGCACCCGGAACCCACCATGCATACACTCACAACCATGACTCATCACCAACAGAATTTCCAAGGATAAGAAGTAATGGGGATCATATAATAGAACCATTTTGCTACGACTCATTTTTATCCTATAGCGGTCGTGTCAATACATTGGACACTAGCTAATATCATTGATCATATGGTGACAAGGAGGTTAGGCGAGATAGCATGGCTTGGGTTGCACATCAAGGTCGGGGGATCCTAAATAAATATAATGTAAGGGTTCATTTGACTAATGCATATATAACCTATGTGTTTTAGCGATAGTCAATTCAAACATGGGTTCAATATGTTCAAAAGAATTGTTTGGTGACTTGCCTTGTTCAGCGAAAGGCGAGGGAGGGACTTTCGGGAAGTATTCCGGCTCCTCGACGGCGTCGTAGTCTTTTCAATAATAATAAAGTAAAATAAATACAACATTCTATATAAACAACGTAAAATCACACAACAAGCATATGAGTTTAAGTTGGTTTGATTTTAAATAAAATCAGTTGTTAAGGTTCTGAAATTTATTTCATGAATAATTTAAAATGAATCAAAATGAATTATGGTTTTTCATAAAATGGTTTTTAAGTGTGAATAATATCACCTTAAGTTTTCTAATTAATTTGATATGAATGGTTCAGAGGAAACTCTGTGGTTCTAGTATATAAACAGAAAGAAATAAATATATAAATTTTCTGAAGTTTAAATATTTGAATTTATATTTTAACCCTAAGAGCATTTGAATACTTATTTAAATAAACATGAAAAATTCCAAGTAAACCTACTGTTTTTATTGCATAAACATGTAGAGAATAATTTTATGAATTTTCTGAAATTGGAATGGCAATTTTTAGAGTCCAAATGCGCCAGATATGAATTTTACAAGTTTAAAGGTATTTCTGAAATTCATTTTCAAATTTTAAAACCCTCGGGTCCACGGTGAGCCAGGCCCACGGTGAACCCGCGCACTGTGCACGTGCGCCGGGTCGATCTGGACCGTCGGATCCAGATCCGACGCACGAGGGCGAGGCGGGACGCGTAAGTGACTACGGACGGCCAGGATTAAAACGTTCGAAGGGGTACCACGTGGACGCACGAGATTAAACGCGGGGTTTTAAAACTAACGGACGCACGAGATTGCACCGTACCGCTTCACTCAGATCCGACGGCGCCGATTAAATCGCACGAGGGACTAAATCCGGGCCGTTAGATCTAGATCGCACGGCGTGGATCGAATCCGACACGGCACGGGTACTCGACCCGTGCCGGTCGTCTTCTCCGACGACGGTGAGCGGGCCAGCGGCCACGGCGAGCGACGGCGACCCTAGCTAGGCCTAGAAATGGAAAGAGGGCACTACGGCGGTCACGACGGTACCTTAGGCGAGACGAGGGGTCGACGGAGCGCGGTCGGCGGCGAGGGTAGACGGCGGAGCGGTTCGGGCTTCTCGTCGGCGATGGTGTTCCGGCAGGGTTCGACGTCGGCGGAGGGGTGGCCGAGGTCGGGGTCGTTCTCGTGGTCACGTTGATGGCGGAGGCACGGGTGGAGGTGGTCCGGTGCGACGGCGAGCGGTGGCCGGAGGCGAACCAGAGGGAGTGCGCTAAAAGGCGAATCGCGGGTGCTCTGTTCGTTCTCGAGGCGATTGAGCGTGGGGGTCGGACGCGGCTCAGGCTGGGGGCTTAAATAGGACACCGGAGAGGGCTCGCATGCAAGGAAAGCTGGGGTAGAGCGTTAAGTCGCCGGCGAGGGCTCGGCCATGCATGGAGCTGCGTTCCCGGGGGCTTAAACGCATGCTTTTATGGGTTTAAATGGGCGGTGGGCCTCGGGGAGTTAATGGCCGGCGTCGGTTTAACGGGAGGGGGAGCCGGCGAGGGGATCCGAGGCGAAGTCTTCGCCGGCGGGATTAGGGGGGGGCGGCGTGGGGTTGAAGACGGTTCTGACGAGCGGGGGCCACCAGTCAGCGGGCGCGAGCGGGCGAGGGTGGCGACTGACGGGTGGGGCCGAGGCGTCGGGTTCGCGCGCGAGGGGAGGGATTCGGCGCCGACAGGTGGGACCGGGTTGTCAGTCTGAGGCGAGCGTGGTAACGGGCTGGGCCGGCCGGGAGAGAGAGAAGGGAGGGAGGGGAGCCCAATACTGTTTTAAAACATTTCTAAATAAAAGTAATTCCAGAAATTAGATTAAAATGTTAGGGCTACTTGCAAGGTTGATAAAAATTTATAAAAATTCCCAAAATTATATTTTGGTCTTAGGATCATATACAAAAAGTTTCACCTCCTAGTTTGGTCATCTACTCTATGTTGTAGTTCAAAAGGGTATAAAAGGGAATTAAAAGTATTTTCTGAAATAATAATTCCAAGAAATTGATTTTAATAATATTTTTATTGTTTTGAAAATTTGGGGTGTTACAACCCCACCCTGATGAACTAGGAGAGGATGCTTCTGCAGCAGATAAGCGTGCTTCTAAGAAGCATGCTAGTGATTACGTGGATGTCAGTTGTCTGATGCTTGCCTGCATGTCCTCTCAGTTTCACAAACAGTATGAGGAACGTGATGCTTACGATATGATCGTAGGGCTTAAGGGCATGTTTCAGGACCAAGCAAGGGCAGAAAGATACAATGTGTCTAAATGATTGTTTGGTAGTAGGTTGGCTGAAGGGAGCCTAGTGAGCCCTCACGCAATCAAGATAATTGGTTGCGTAGAGACTCTATAGAGATTGGGCACTCCACTTGATCCATATCTCGCTATTGATGTTATTCTCCAATCGATCCTACTTAGATTTGAGCCGTGCATCATTAACTACAACATGGTTGGACTAGAGAAGACACTAGCTGAGTTGCATGGGATGCTGAAATCTGCTGATGAGAGTATCAGGAAGGCTCCAAACCATGTGATGGTTGTTCATAATGAGGGCAAAAATAGGAGTAGGAAGAAGGCTAAGACTACAAATGTGATCTCTAGTGCGAAGTCTAAACCGACTGGAAAGTCCAGGTCTGGTCCAACCAACTCTGATGTGTGCCACCATTGCCACATGCCTGGGCATTGGAAGCGCAGCTGCAAGGTGTACCTAGAAGAGCAGAAAAACAAGAAGGGAACTGTGACTTCTACTTCAGGTATTAATGTTTGTTGTAGCATTTGCATTAGCTACAGCAGGTTTTTGTGTGTATATGGTGTATAGAGTGAACCTCGAAGGGTTCTCACAGGGGAAGAGAGGATTTATACTGGTTCAGGCCTCTCTGGAGGGATAATAGCCCTACATCCAGTCTACAGTGGATTTAGCATAATTTTGCCTCTACTAAACCTGACTATTACAAGGGCATGGCCCTGCTTTTATAGGGGCGCAGGCCAATGTAAAAGACCAAATTGCCCTCTACAAGCCGTAGGCTTTATAGCGGCAAAAAGGGAGAAAGGCTAGACTACTGTACATGTAGCTTTATAGCTTTACATACGTGGCAGACAAAATTCATTTTTGAAGCATACCAGGGGCGAGGGGGATCCAGTATTGCTTTACACTGTTGCGATCTTTGGATATTTCTTCTGGTCTGGAATACTTGCCAGAATCCTACTAGCGGAGGCAGTTGAGGAGATTCCGAAGGGCACTCTGTAGGACCGAAAGTAGCGACCAGAGGGGGGTGAATGGGCGCCTAAAAATTATTCTTGCTAAACTATGTGCTAATCCCAACACCCAAACAACCTTAGACACACAAATAATATTAGCAAAGCAAATTGCAGGAATTAAAATGGTTTAGCCTAAATATGATCGGTGTCCTAATTAAAAATTATATTAAAGCTAAACTAAATAGAATTACTGCAGTAAATAAAAATGGGTACTAGAAATATTTAATGACGTAATCAAAAAACCTAAATATCTTAATAAACTATTCGGATTGCAGTCTAAAAATAAAATACTAATTAACTGAATAAAATATGGATCATCCAAAAATTAATTCAGGAATAAACCTAAAATATTTCACGTAAAGACTAGAATTAAAAATACTACTGCGACTAATAATTTTTTTTCTTTTTATATAAGCAGATTAAACAGATATATAAATAAAAATATGTGAGTACAAAAAAAATATTTTGGCAGATTAAATTAACCACAAAATTTCTAAACAGATTTTCAGCTAACTAAACATAGATAAATATTGGTTTAACTAAACAGCTAAAAAATAGGAGATTAAAACAAACATACCCGCGTCTTCGTGCTCACCGCCGGGCGGTGAAAACAATCGTCGTGCCGCGTTCGCTTTGTCGATGTGACGCCGGTGGGTCCCACGCAGAAGGTTTGTCGAAGAAACAACGTGCTGAAAAATCACATGCAGTGTGCGCCACGGAATTCAACCATCAAAGCTGCAGGCACAGCCGTACACCCGTGGGGCCCGCCATTTGGCAGCTGCCGCACGCCAAAACCATGGCTGACCGCACGCCGGGGCTGCTGCAGTGCTGCAGTTGAGGACCGAAGAAAAACGCCCTGTCGCGTTGCGTTTTCCGCCTAGCGCCAGTCCTAGCTGGCCAGCTACTGCTGTAGGCAAGCAGCTAGCAGCTAGACATCAGGCTACGAGGCATAGATGCGCGTGTTAGGAAGTGAAGAGCCGAGAGAAAAATCGGTCGCACGAAGAGGAGAACAGCGGCGGCGACGGAGATGAGAGTGTCGGATGGCGGTAGGAGGAAAACGACGACGAAAAATTAGTAGATTAAAACTGGCAACTGAAAAATATGTGGACTGTAGATTTGTTCTGTGAAAAATAGTCAACCTATCCCCAGGGGGGTAGGGGCCTATTTATAGGCGACTCCTAATACATGAAAATACTAATTTACCCCTAGGGTAAATTAACACTAACTCTAAAATAAATTCCAAAAAATACTAAAATATTCTTAGAAAAATCACCTGACTCAATTAAAAATATTCTGAACTTAAAAACTAAATATTAATATCCTAAAAACAAAATAATCATAGGTTGTCAGTTTTGCGCCGAAACTGACAAAGCGTCCACCGTCTTCGCACCGGGTACCCGGATTGGGCCGACCCGACCCCGCAGCTTCCTCAGCCCGGCAATCGATGGCCGCCCGTGTACCTGAGTCAAACCCAGTCAACAGACCAGTGGATCCTCTGCCGCTCCTAGCCCATGTACCCAGATTGGGCCAACCCGACTCCACGGCTCCTCTGCCCGGCTGTCGCTCGCTGCCCGTGTACCTGAGTCACACGTGCCTCAGACACGGCATGTCTTTGTATCTCTTTCTTTGACTTCCATTGACAATCACTCATCACATGTGGAGTATCAAACCCATGTTCTTCAACATGGTTTCTCACACTCCGAAGTACACTCCAAGGAGGGCTCCGAAGGGCACTCCGAAGTGGACTCCGAAGAGCACTGCGAAATGGGATCCGAACCGACTCTCGGATGATGGCTCTGAAGGAAACCGGAGAGGTCCCGGAGGTTTGGCTCCGAAGGACTCCAAAGGGCGCCCTGAGGCTGGACTCCGGAAGGCTCCGAAGGGCACCCTGAGGCTAGACTCTGGAGGGCTACGGAGGGAGCCTGAACGCCAAGTCTGGTTGCTGCATGGAATTGACTTCGTCAGGAGGGACTCTTCTTTGTCTTCTTCCTTCGGTGGTGTCAGGCTCCGGGCTCGAGGCCTTCGGAGGCTGACGTCATTTGGCCCCTGTTAAAGGGAAACTTATTCCCCCAACAGTAGCCCCTCGCACGCAGCCCTTCGGAGCGAAGGGGTGTGCGCGCCTCGGGATAAATGACCTGGAGTAAATGTAGCTTCGGAGAAGGCAGGCCTTCGGAGCTTGGACCGAAAGGTGGCTTCGACTTGCATAGGAAATAAATGTCTGTTCAGATTGACGGGGCGCCCTCGGGGAGCTCAAGCGTCCCTGCAACAGTCAAAAAACTAACCGTTACAGCGCGGGAGGGTGTGACGGTTCGCTTCAAATTCACCATGGGCCCACCTGTCATAGACTGTGGATCAAAGCTTTCAAGATTGCAATTAAGAGTCTGAAATTATCATATTATCAATGGTCTCTTATACAAGGCTGGGGTATGTTCTCCCTTACTTTCCCAAACCGAAGGCCAAGATATACTCTGAGAAATTCACGATGGCCTTTGCGGTAGCCATCTTGCCCCTCGAGCCATAACCAAGAAAACACTTCGTCAGGGGTTTTATTGGCCTACAATAGTAGCTGATGCGGAAGCCTTGGTCCGCACTTGCCAAGGTTGTCAATGGATGGGAAGACGAAGTCATCGTCTTCCAACACATCTTCAAGTTAATGCTCCGGTGTGGCCCATGGCTAGGTGGGGTATGGATCTCATTGGCCCCTTCCCAATGGCAAAAGGACGTTTAAAATTTGCAGTGGTAGCAATTGAATAGTTTTCTAAGTGGGTCGAAGCAGAACCCCTCATAGCTATCACTTCCAATAATGTACAAAAAATTTTCTAGCAAAATATTATATGCGGGTTCGGAGTACCTCGACAGTTGACAATCGACAATGGCACCCAATTCGATGCTGAACCTTTTAGAGAGTTCTACGAAGGTCATGGCAAAGAAATGTGTTTTGTAGCTGTCCATCATCCTCAATCTAACGTAGCCATCGAGCGAGCTAACGGTAATATTTTATCGGGCCTGAATCAAAGGATAGTAGGATTGGCGAAAACATTGTGGACCGAAGAGCTCCCGAAGATTTTATGGTCCATTCGAACCACTCAAGCAAGGTCCACAGGTTTTACCCCTTTCAGATTACATTACAGAGATGAATCCATGACGCCGACGGAGCTTAAAGGAGGATCTCTTCGCACCATTGAAACTGAAAAAGAAGATGAAAGACAAGCTTCACTAGACTTAATGGGAGAAACAAGGCTTTGAGTTGTTGCAAACCTAACGAAGTATCAACATCAGACGAAGACGTGGTATGATCCGAAGATTAAGCTTAATGAACTTAAACCGGGTCATTTAGTTTTGCGAAGCATTATAGCACCAGGAAAGTTAGGAAATAAATGGGAAGGTTCATATATCATCCTTCGTTCAGGACGCCCTTGGTCTTTTAAATTAGCTAATTTAGCAGGGGAGGAATTAAAGCATGCATGGCATGTGGAGCACCTTAAGCGATACTTCGCATAGGGGCTCCTTGTAATTATTTGTAAACACTTTCTAAATGAATAAAGCTCATGGTTCAAATAATGCCTACTTCTCAAAACAATTCCTGCTTCTAGTGGACGCACTCGGAGAACAGAGCTGATTGCGAAGATACATGTTATTCATTCGAGCCAAACTTACGGACTTCGAACCACCGGTTCAAAGCTTTCGACAAGGTGGGAAAGTCACATGAAACGGATTCCGAGCCACCGACTTGAAAGCATCAGTAAAAGAGTCCAAATAGACCAAATGATACGGATTCCAAGCAACCAGCTTGAAAGCATCCGTAAAAAGAGTCCAAGGAGCCCACAAAAAGCGGATTCCAAACCACCGGTTTGATAGCATCCGTAAAAAGAGTCCAAAGAGACCAAATAATACGGACTCCGAGCAATTACTTGAAAAGGTCTGTAAAAAGAGTCCGAAGTGACCGTTATAATCGGATTCTAATACATCCAAAAATGAGTCCGAAGCGACCACATCCAAAAAAGAGTCTGAAGCGACAACATTAGAAAAAGAGTACTAAGCTACCATTTTTCAGACTCCGAATCAATAGAGTCGAAGATATTTTCGAGGTCCCTAGTGACCATTTTTTAAAAAAACATTGGGACTTCAACTCCTTAATTCCTCTTTTATATAATAAGAGGCTCCGAGCCTCCAAAACTAAAAGCCATTGAAATTGTACTCCTAACTAACGTTATCATCGTTGTGCGTAACCACCTTCAATTGAATTTTGAAGGTGCTTACCCCCAAAGAGGGGATGAGAAGTAATGAGACAATTTTGAAGCATTCTAGTTTATATTATTTAAACAAATTACATTACATTTTGAAAAATTTGTATCCAAGCCAAGGAGAAAGTGGAGACCCCTTCGATCCCCAGAGCTAGTTTTAGAATTAGTCTGGCTTCGAAGGCGACTTGTCCCGGAGCCTGGAGCCTTCAAAACTTTACGCTTAACTCTTTTCCCTTCCTTTGAAGCTCGGAAATCCTTTTGTTCTTGCTGAAGCTTGGCCCAGGTCCGAAGTCGTTCGGGGCTTCTCTCCCAGCTTCGAAGTTGTTTGGGGTGTTTTTTCCGCTTGCTCTTCGCTAGTATATTCTTCTTTGGACCATTCAATGTCCTTTGAAGATGAAGATGCTATACTAACTTCTTTTTCCTCCTTTTTAATGTAAGTTAACACTTCTTTACGTATATCGGGTATAACCTCTCCAGAACTTCCTCGAGGAATAGAAAATCAAGGACGCTTGTGAGGCTTTAAGGCTTCGAAGGTGGCCCATTGTAGGCGGAGTTCTTCGTTAAACTCTAATACTTTAAGCTTATCCAAAAAAGAGTGAGAAGCCTTAAAACATTTCCAAACAAGTATTTTTATTCAAAAGAGAACAAAAGATAAGTTTTTACAATAGGTGGAGCCCTAAAGGAAACTAAACCTTCGGGTTTGAAGGAGGTTTGCTGCTTGAAGGTTGTGCCCGCACTTGTTTTTGTCGAAGACCTTCATCGAGCCATGTTTTTATAGTTGATCAGCCTCCAGCTCTCTAGGATGGCTGAAAAGCCTCCAAAGCTGCGGCCACATCAAGCGAAGGGGTTAGAAGTCGGTCGTCAACAAAGTTAGCGGGGGCTGCTCCAGGCTCCGACGAAACAAATAATCCAATGTCTTCATAGTAGCGAAGTATTCCGAGAGCAGCTACTTGGCCAGAGATCTCTCCATACTAAGTACCTACAACCTTCATAGTCTTCACCACTACTTGGATCATCTTCATATTTCGTAGCAGGGAGTCGTTACTAGTCGACGAAGAAGCACAAGAAGTACTGAAGTATTCTAGGACACCCCGAAAGGCGTCCATGGTCTCTAAAGACACTTTCTCGCACTTTATCTTTTCCACAAACAAGGTCTTTTTTGACTTAGTCAGCTCATCCATCAAAGATGAAAGTCTAGCTTCCTCCATCATTAAAGAACCTTTTTTGTCCGAACAGCTTCTTGGCCTCATCCGTAAAATTTAGCTACTCCTCTCAAAGCTTGACCAATTTAGCTCCTGCAACCGCTTGCTCTTCCCGTAGTTTTTCCACCTGAGCCTGGAGCACAACCCGCTCAACTTCGAGTTCATTTTTTGCAGCCTCCAAGCTAGTTCTAGCATTCTGCTCTATAGATACCATTTCTTCCAAGTTCAAAGTCCGAGTCTCAAAGCTGACAAGGCTCCCTTGAAGAGTTGACACCTTCTCCTTGAGTCGGTTACATTCTCGCTCATTTGATATAGCTGCAGCTCGAGCTTGAACTACTTGCTGCAAAGGAAGAAGAACAATTTGTGTAAATTATGTACATATGTTCAAACTAAATTAATTTTTGCAGATGCTTTGTACCTAGTACGTTGCCCGTTCTACAGCAGCGTCTAGCTCCGACCCTTCGGCTTCTCCAAGAATGGAGATTAGGTTGGTCTCCCCAAGATTTCGACTAGCCCGAGCCAAAGGCTCCAGCAAAGTCTGAAGTCCTATTCTCCGCTCCAGGAAGGGAGCTAAGAGGGGGAGTCTTGACAAGGCGTTCTGATCGTCTTCATTGGGAGATGGATCAGAGCGTAGCGAAGCATCTTTAGAGGCCTTTGTAGATTGACCTCCATCAGTATATCCTGACGGAGTCCACCCTGGAATAGGAGCAGGCAAAGGATAACCTTTACACTTACCTTTTCCAGGGCCCATCGTCTTCTTCGGGGCTGTCTCCGAAGCCGGAGCCACCTGTGCTACGGCTGGAGTTGACATCGAAGCTGTAGTAGGCTCCAGCGCATCATATATAACAGGAGCCACCTCCTTCGAAGTCAATCATATACAAGACTATTTGGGGGAAAATACTCCATCCTCAGGGTCTCTATAGCAATAAGACAAAGCCAATCTACTAAACCGAAGTTCCAGTATTAACTCCGGTTTAGTACATGTTCAAGCTCAAAGAATTCATGCAGTCTTCTATTCGGAGTATGACTTCGAAGGTTGAATCTTCAGAGAGCTTATCTGCCAGCGAGGATGGAAGACTTATCTTCTTTCTAATTAGATTAGTCTTTTACCATTTTAACCCTATTAGGGGTACCGAATACTTTCCACTATGTCGGTTGTAATTGAGGGGTAAAAAAGTCTTTTCCTTAAGATTTTTACCTATAAATACCCCCTTCTAACCCTGTAATATGCATCGAATACTCAGTTATTCAATACACAACTTCGAACTGCTTCGAGCTATTATCCAATTCATAGGCTTGAAATAGTTCACTTCACAAACACTTCGTTTGTTAGTTCTTAATCTCCAAAAACCTGTTAGCGTATTCTTTTACGCCAACAGTTGGTGCTGTCCGTGGGGAACCTAGTCCAAAAAACTTCGTTCTCTACCAATTTCTTAGAACCATGCCTCCTAAGCGGAGCACAGGTGGTAGTCCTACTCAGAGGTCCCTTCAGACCTCCGAAGAAAGATCTTCGAATACAGTCGAGGTCAGAGGACCTTCAGTACTCCTTCCACCTCAGACCCCTGAAGGGAATTCCCTTCCTCGAGCATACGGAGCTCCTACTCTAACTCCATCTATGCTTCGGCCAGAAGGAGTCCCTCCTCCAACTCCGACTGTGCTTCGAACTGACATGTACAGTTCTCAATACCCGGAAGATCCTTCCGGAAGAAATGAAGATAGTCTTGGTGACATGGCGACCCAGATGGCCAGTCACAAAGCTGAAGTGGCGAGGTGGAGGCAAGAAGCCACAGATAGGCTTAGTTCTCAAGACACCCCGGTCATTCCCGAAGTGCCTCAAGACGACGACTCTCTTCTTTATCGCGAAGCCCCAGAGAATGCTTCCTTCGATAGCGAGTCTCTACTACATCCCGAGTTACAGAAAGTGCGCTTTGACCCTAAGTTGAAAACTTTGAAGCTTTATAAGTACTGCGGAGAAGAGGATCTAGGGGAGTTCGCCCGTTCGTATGCTTTGGCAATTGAGGCCAGCGGAGGAGTTCGAGACACCATGGCCAAGTGTTTCCCCTTTCTCTCGAAGGGGTGGCTTTGTGTTGGTTCTGGTCCTTGAAGACGGGATCAATTAGAACCTGGGAGCAGTTAAGGAGGATGTTTATAAGTAACTTTCAAGGTACCTTCGTACCCCCAATGTCTACGGGAAGTCTTTTCCAGGTGAAGCAGCCACCTGGAGAAACTTTAATACAATTTTTCAAGCGCTTCGCTCATACGAAGTCACAAATACGGGGACTGTCTACGTCGTCCGTGGTTGACGCAGCCCGAGAGGGAGTTACCCATGCGGGCCTCCTTGATAAACTTCATCGGAAACAGATATCCTCTATAGGATATCTGATGGCTTATTTTGAAGAATATGCTAGGTCAGAAGAAGGGTGGCTCTGAAGAATAGCTTCAACTCCATCAATCCTGCAAGAAGTCAAGCTTGAAGTGAAGACTTCAACACCTTCGCAGGGGCCTAGCATCGAGGTCCAGCATGACAGGCGTCGGGGGAAAAGCATCCTCGCTCTGAAGTCCTGAACATTGCTCCTCCACATAAATTTGCCCCTAGAAATCCACAAGCTTCGGGAAGCAATACCAGCAGATGGAGGCTGCCAGGGAAGCTGGCTGGCAAAGCCCAGGCCTTCTTCTACTGCGTTCATGGTGAAAATCGGAGTCACGCTACTCATGCGTGCAAGTCTATACTCGCTTTAAGAGGCGAGTACCTTGAAAGGACCTCTGGTCGAGGCACTACTGACCGAGTCCCTTCCGAGGCACGTGCGGAGCCTGTGCAGGCTGTCGCATGCGTAGACAACTTCGACCCTACAAGACAACCTCCGGTGGTCAATATTATGCCACCTCCGAAGTAGGAAGATGTCCAAGATCGCGGCAAAAGGGTAGTCCTCCCCATTTCTAGAGGAGGGACTCTCAACAGTATGTCGAAGAGACAGCGAAGAGAATATGTCCGGGAAGTAGGCCATATTGGAACTTCTTCATCTGTAGCTACCATGCCCGAGTGGTCTGAGGAGCCATGCTGAATAGCGTGGGCCTCATGGCTCCAGATGTGATGAGTCATTGTCAACGATAGTCAAAGAGGACAGAAGAAGAGAGGAGATCTGCTGTTTCATGGGCCGTGGGTGACTCAGGTACATGGGCAGCGAGCGACTGTCGGGCTGAGAGAGCTACGAAGTCGGGCTGGCCCAATCCGGGTACATGGGCTAGAAGCAGTAGAAGACCCACTGGGCTGTTGACCAGGGTTGACTCAGGTACACGGGCGGTGAGTGATTGCCGGGCTGAGAGAGCTGCAGAATCGGGCCGGCCCAATCCGAGTACCTGGTGCAAAGCCTGTGGAGGCTTTGTCAGTTTCGGCACAAAACTGACAACCGTTGATCTTGTATCCGACTGTCCAGAAGAGAAGCCGTAGTCGCTACGAAAACTTAGCTTCCGGATAAGTCATCTGTATCTCTAGGCCCACAATCAGTCAGTCGTGTCTGTAGAAATACCTAAGGGCAGTAGAGTCTTTTCCTTTATTCCTGCGTCTGTAAAAAAACCCTAAGGGGATGGTGGAATATTCTAGGCCATTGGGCAGCCTATAAATAGGGCCCCAATCCCTAGGGTTGGACTACCCTTTTGTCTGAAATCAATACTACTCCTTTGGGTCATTTTGTCTCTTGCTTTTTCTCTCTCTCTTCGGTTGTGCGCCGCCAGGCTGCTGTTCATGTGATTTTGGCTTGCATTTATTTCATTCGTTCTGATGCAGTGAAGC
Organism: Zizania palustris; assembly: GCA_019279435.1. Taxonomy (NCBI): domain Eukaryota; kingdom Viridiplantae; phylum Streptophyta; class Magnoliopsida; order Poales; family Poaceae; genus Zizania; species Zizania palustris. Next base: position 25,991,628 of record JAAALK010000079.1, read on the forward strand.
TTCTGTTCTTTAATCGTGCGCAACATTTTTGTAGCAGTTTTCATGGCTTCGTTTCACGTGCATAGCTGTTTTTCCTGAGCATTTGTGCCTCGGTTGCTACTGTTCTTCACGGAAGTAGTACTAGTCCATACTGGTTGCAAGTAGTACTACTACACTGTAGCAATAGTACACTAGTACTCTAGCATTGCTTTTATTGCACAGCTTTTTGATCGAGTTGACAGGACTAAAGTCCCTTTTCTGGCTGTTTTCTGGCGAAGCCCCTTCTCTGTTCGAAGCCCCTCAGCTCCGTGAGGTAGGCTTCGATCTAACATCTTCGAAGGCTTCGCTTGAACTTCGGCTTCATTTTTGTGTTGTGTCTCTAGCTTCGCAGAACACTTTGCACTCTGTCAGCTTCACATACTTCGATAGTCTTTGCGAAGGTGTTCTCAGTCACGAGCTGTTCGAAGTCTATACTTCGTCAGGCTTCGGAGTTAGCTTCGAAGCTAATATCACTGATAGACTTCGCTTAGTGTTTGCTGCTGTCAGTGTCGAAGGTCTTGATGCGTTTGTTTGAAGGTAGAATGTAGGCTTCGTTTTTGGTTTCTCTGTCGCGTGTCAGCCTCCGCTTCTTTTTTCGAAGGTTGCTTTTTCGAAGGTAGAGTGTAGGCTTCGAATTTGGTTTCTCTATCGTGTGACAGGCTTCGCTACCCCTTCGAAGGTTGTCTTTCTGTGCAACGTGTTCGAAGGTTGGTTCGAAGGTTGTGCCTCAAAGTACTCTGATCGAAGCAAGCTTCGTTACCTTCGTACGTTGCTTCGAAGCATACTTCGCTTTTTCCTCTTGAGATGGGCTAGATCAACTTAACCTTCGGCATGTATCTGTCAACCTTCGTCAATCATCTCCGAAGCAGGCTTCGACCAGCAAAGCAGGCTTCGACCACCGAAGCAGACCTCGACGGGCGAAGCAGGCTTCGCCAAGTTCCTAACAGGAGACAGAGCTGAACAGTAACCTCTTCTCTCTCATAGTGCACTTAGATTGCTTTACTGAGAAGTTTATCTTGCCTTGTCTCGTGTACTCTGTTTATCTGTCTATTAGCACTGCACTGGCATTTCTCTGTATATCAACAGTTGCTTCTAGGCTAGATACCCTAAGACTTAGGCTATCTGTTCATTCTCTGCTGATTAGTCTTTAGAGGTGCGTTGGGTATTGGGAGCAGGCCATTGATTCGAAAGAATTTTTTAGGCGCCCATTCACCCCCCCCTCTGGTCGCTACTTTCGGTCCTACATGGTCCCATGTGTCGATATCTTTCTCTACAGATGATGCAGCTGGCATAAAGTTTCCACATGCAGATCCCCTTGTTATTACTACCGATATAGCAGGGACCGAAGTCCGGAGAGTGTTGATTGATGGAGGGAGTTCATCAGATATCATCTTTGTTCAAGCCTTCGATCAGCTCTGTATTTCCGGGAAACATCTCCTCCCCGCAGCTCGTCCCCTGCAAGGCTTCGCAGGACCTCCTCTTGATGCCCTCGGCTAGATAGGTCTGGAGGTTGCTTTCGGAGAGGGGCTCCTGGCAAGGACGGAGGAAGTGATCTTCGATGTTGTAGATGCCCCTTATGCATATACTGTTATCTTCGGAAGGGGCATGTTAAATCAGTTTGGAGTCGTGGCGCATCATAACTATTTATGTATGAAGATGCCCACGCAAGCGGGAGTACTCACTGTCTTCGGAGATCAAGCCAATGCGCGAAGAACAGAATATGGTCATGGCCCCCCTCTCGACCCAAGACAAGTAAACAATGTATAAGGCAATCCGGAGGATATCTCTGCTCCAGGTGAACCTTTGAAGAATTCCTTCCCAAGACCCATCCCCGATGGAGAAATTATGACGAAGGTTATTGTAAAAGACGTCAAAGACTATTCTTTTCAGTTCGGTAAAGATTTGCCTCCAGAAATCGCTACTTTGTTAGAAAAGGTAGTTGAAGAAAATTTGGATGTCTTTGCTTGGTATGATGAAGACATCATTGAGCATAGCTTGCTTGTGAACCCGAGGGTTCGACCTGTTCGACAAGGACTTCAGAAGTTATCCGTAGAGAGGGCCATCCTTGCTAAAGCAGAAGTGGAAAAATTGCTTAAGGCTGGGATCATCAGAGAAGTAGCTCATACGGAGTGGTTAGCTAACCCAGTCTTCGTTAGAAAGAAATCCTCCGGGAAGTGGCGCATGTGTATTGATTTTACATCTTTGAATAAAGCATGCCCACGTGAACCCTATCACATGCCCCGAATTGATCAATTAGTTGATTCCACTGCTGGTTCGGAGTTATTAAGCTTCATCGACGTGTATTCTGGCTATCATCAAATCTGGTTAAAGCACGAAGATGAAATTAAAACAAGCTTTGTAACTCCTTTGGGAGTCTTCTGCTATGTAAGAATGCCTTTTGGCTTAAGAAATGCCAGGCAACTTTTTCGAGGTTAATTGCTAAAGCTCTAGGTCATCAAATAGGCCGCAATGTAGAAGCATATATGGATGATATTGTAATAAAGAGTGCTTTAAAGCACCAACATAGCCTAGACTTAGCAGAAACGTTCGATAGCCTTCGGGCATGTGGAGTCCGTCTCAACCCCGAAAAATGTATCTTCGGGGCTCAAGCTGGAAAGTTGCTAGGGTATCTAGTTTCGAGTAGAGGGATTGAAACCCTACTCCTCTACCTTGCAGCTACTGGCTCCGCTGTTAGTGTAGTCCTTGTCAAAGAAGTTGATCTCAATGGGAAGTTGGTACAGAATCCAGTCTATTTTGTATCCGAAGCATTGTCTAGAACAAAAACAAGATATTCCGAGCTTGAGAAGTTCACTTATGCTCTGATAATGGCTTCGAGGAAATTGAGACATTATTTTCTAGCACATAATGTAATTGTACCAACTTCGTATCCCTTGGGGGATATGCTCCGAAGCAAAGATTCTACCGGAAGAATTGGAAAATGGGTTGTTGAACTAGCACCCTTCGGCATCTCCTTCGTAGTAAGGACAACAATCAAGTCACAAGTGGTGGCAGATTTTGTGGCAGAGTGGACTCCATCCACAGTATTGGCTCTGGAGAAATCAAATGAAGGAATTTGGACTATATACTCCAACGGAGCTTTCCAAGCGTCTAGAGCAGGCATCAGAGCAGTAATAATTTCACCTTTAGGACAAAGAGCAATGTACTCCGCAAGGCTCAACTTTAAGTCCACTAATAATATAGCGGAGTATGAAGGAATTTTGTTAGGACTTTGAAAGGCGCGTGCTTTGGGTGCTACAAGAGTTGTTATTAAAACGGATTCTCAAATTGTAGCAGGGCACGTCGATAAAAGCTTTCAAGTCCATCACCCGCAGCTTGCAAAATATTTGGAAGAGATCCGTAAGATTGAAGCAGCATTCAAAGGGTTTTTCCATTCGAAGTATTCCATGAGCTAAAAATACGCAAGCTGATACATTCGCAAAAGCTGCAGCCGGAGCTATGGACATTTCAGAAGGAGCCTTTTATGAAGAGCTTACTTCGCCTTCAGTGCCACAAATCCCTTCTACGGAGGTTCTTTGCATTCCAAGCACTGATTGGAGGAGCTCAATTATAGAATTGTTGCAAGGTTAAGCAAATTTGACTGAAGGGCCATAGCTTTCGAGGTTGAAATTAAGAGTTCAAAATTATCGTGTAATCAATGGTATTCTCTACAAGGCTGGAGTATGTTCCCCTCTGCTCTGATGTATATCTCAAGCCGAAGGTCAAGAGATGCTCCGAGAAATTCATGAAGGCCTTTGTGGTAGCGATCTGGCCCCTCGGGCTTTGGCAAGAAAAACACTTCGCCATGGGCTTTATTGGCCTACAATAGTAGCTGATGTGGAGAGCTTAGTCTGCACATTCCAAGGTTGTCAACGAATGGGAAGACGAAGTCATCGTGCGCCAACGATTCTTCAAGTCATTGCTCCAGTTTGGCCCATGGCTAGATGGGGCATGGATCTCATTGGCCCCTTCCCAGTAGATAAAGGAAATCTGAAATTCACAGTGGTATCAATTGAATATTTTTCCAAGTGGGTCGAAGCAAAACCCCTCACAGCTATCACTTCGAATAATGTACAAAAGTTCTTCTGGAAGAATATTATATGCAGATTCATAGTGCCTCGACAGTTTACAGTTGACAATTGGACATAGTTTGATGTAGAGCCCTTCAGGAAGTTTTGCGAAGATCTTGGCATACAAATATGCTTTGCTATTGTGCGCCATCCTCAGTCTAACGGAGCTGTTGAAAGTGCTAATGATAATATTCTATCAGGGCTGAATCGAAGAATAGTAGGGTTAGCAAAGGGGCTGTGGACCCAAGAGCTCACGAAGATTTTATGGTCCATTTGGACCACTCAAACAAGGGCCACATGTTTTACTCCTTTCAGATTATTATTCTGAGATGAAGCTATGACACCGACAGAGCTTAAAGGAGGATCTCTTCGCACCACCGAACCTGAAATGGAAGGAGAAAGGCAAGCTTCGCTTGATTTAACAGAAGAGACAAGGCTTCTAGTTGTGGCTAATTTGTCGAAATATCAATAGAAAACGAAGACTTGGTATGACCCAAAGGTTAAGCTTAATGAACTTATGCCAGGTCACTTAGTTTTGCAAAGCATCATAGCACCAGGGAAATTATGCAATAAATGGAAGGTCCATATATTATTCTGCGTTCAGGACGCCTTGGTTCTTTCAAACTAGCTAATTTAGAAGTCGAAGAGTTAAAGCATGTCTGGCATGCCGAGCACTTAAAGCGATATTTGGTATAGGGGCTCCTTGTAATCATCTGTAAACACCTTCTGAATTAATAAAGTTCATGGTTCAGATAATGCCTACCTCTCAAACACTTCATACTTCTAGTGGACGCACTGGAGGAATGAAGTTGGTTGTGAGGGAAGTGTCATTCATTTGAACCAATTTTGTGGACTTTGAACAACTCGTTCGAAGCTTCCGACGAGGTGAGAAAGTCACAGAAAAATGGATTCCAAGCCACCGTCTTGAAAGCATCCGTAAAAAGAGTCCAAGGAGACCAAATGATATGGATTCCAAGCTCCGGCTTGAAAGCATCCGTAAAAAGAGTCCAAGGAGACCACTATGTGAATTCTGAACCACTAGTTTGATAGCATTCGCAAAAAGAGCCGAAGGAGGCCAAACAAAATAGACTTTGAGCTAATAGCTTAGAACGTCTGTAAAAAGAGTCCAAAGCGACCAACCGTTTTGGATAGTAAGGTATCCGAAAAAAGAGTCTGAAGTGACTACATTCAAACAAAAGGTACTAAGTTACCCGTTTTCAGACTCTATGTAGTCGAAGACATTTTTTGAGATTTTAATCAATCTTTAAGTTGTTAAGGGGCTCTGAGCCTCCAAAATTGTACTCCTAACTAAAGTTATTTTCATTGCGCGTAACCATCTTCGATGAATCTGGAAGTCTCTTACACCCAAAGAGGGGCAGGGAAGTAGGGAGACAATTTTGAAACTTTAATCTTTATCATTCGAACATATTACATTACATCATGAAAAGTTTGTATCTATACCAAGAAGGAAACAAAGACCTCTTCGATCCCTAGAACTACCACTAAAGCCAGGACGACTAGTTCCGGAGCCGGGAGTTTTGATAACTTTACGTTTAACTCTTATCCCTCCTTTCGAAGCTCGGAAATCGTTTTGTTCCTGCTAGAGTTCAACCCAAGTTTGAAGTCGCTCGGGGCTTCTCTCCCAGCTTCGAAGTTGTTCATGGATTTTCTTTATTTGTTCTTCAGTGGTATTCTCTTCATCGGACCATTCAATGTCTTCAGAAGATGAAGTTTCCAAGTTAACTTCTTTGTCCTCCTCTTTAATGTAAGATAATATATCTTTGCATATTTCGGGCGCAATTACACCGGAGCTTTCTCAAGGAATTGAAAATCGAGGGCGTTTGTGAGGTCTTAAAGTTTCGAAGGTAGCCCATAGCAGGCGAAGCTCTTCGTTAACCTCTAGCACTTCGAGATCATCCATAAAAAGTCGGAAAGCCTAAAAATATTTCCAAATAAGTCTTTTCATTCATAAACGATGAAAGCATAAATTTTTACATATTCGGAGCCCTAAGCAAAACTAGACCTTCGGGTCTGTTGGGGGCTGGCTGCTCGAAGCTTGCGATCGTGCTTGTTTATGGTGAAGTCCTTCATCAATCCAAGCCTTGATCGCTGATCGATCTTCAGCTCTCCAAGATGCTTGGAAGGCTTGCCAAGTTGCGGCTACATCCTCGGAATGGTTTATGAGCCGGTTGTCATCGAAGGTAATTGGAGCCACCCCCGAGTCTAGTGCTACTAACAGCCCTAGATCCTCATAGTAGAGAAGTACTCCGAGAGCGGATACTTGGCTAGAGATTTCTCCGTACCGAATACCCGTTGTCTTCATCATCTTCGCTGCTTCTTAGATCATCTTCAACCTTCGTAGCATGGGGACATCGCCAGTCAAAGGTAATATCCAAGAAGTGCCGAAGTATTCCAAGACACCCCGAAGGTTGTCCATGGTCTCTGCAGCTACGTTCTCGGACTTCACCTTGTCTTCAGCCAAAATATCCCTTGATGAAGACAGCTCGTCTATCAAAGAAGATAGCGTGGTTGCCTCCGTAACCAAGGAGTTCTTCTGATCGAGCAAGTTGTTGCCCTCTTCCATTGACTTCACCTGCTCCTCCCGGAGCTTGACCAGCTCGGCCCCCGTGATCGCTTGCTCTGTTTGCATTCTTTCTACTTCAGCCCGAAGCATGATTTGTTCGGCTTCGAGCTTCCGATTAGCAGCTTCCAGACCAAGTGTGGCTTTCCTTTCAACTGCTACCATCTCGTCCAAGCTGGAAGTTCGAATTTCGGATCTATCAAGACAGCCTTGGAGGGCAGTTATTTTCTCCTTAAGTCGATTGCATTCCCGCTCGTTAGAAACAACCGTAGCTCGAGCCAAGACTATTTGCTGTGAAGGAAAAAGCAATGTGAGTAAACTATTTACAAGTTGAAACTAACTCTGTTATTGCAGATACTTCGTACCTGGTATGCTTCCTGCTCCAAGGCTGCATCTAACTCCGACCCCTCAGCTTTCCCGAGTATAGCCACCAAGTCAGTCTCACCGACTTCTTGATTAGCTCGAGTCAAAGGCTCTAGCAGAGTCCGAAGCCCGATCCTTCACTCCAGGAAAGGAGCTAATAGGGGGAGCATTGACAAGGCTCTTTTGTCGTATTCATTGGGTGAAGGGCCGGAGCGTAGCGCCGCATCCCCGGAGACATCGGTGGATTGGCCTCCTTCCACGGATTGGCCTCCGTCTGTGGATTCCGACGGGGTTAATCCAGAGTTCGGAGGAGGAAAAGGATCCACTTTCCCTTTATCTTTTTGGGCCCCATTTTTATAACCTCCTCCAGAATTGACTTCGGAGATGTCGAGGTTTCAAGCGCAGTCTTTGCGGCAGGGGTCGTCTCAATGGGGGTTGATCCTACAAAATCAAAGGTGTTGGCGTAAAATATTACGCTAACAGGTTTCTGAGGATTAGAAACTAACAAACGAAGTGTTTGCGAAGGAAAACTATTCCAAGCCTCCGAAAGGATAATAACTTAGAATAGTTTAAAAGTGTGTATTGAATAACTTGTATTCGGTCCCTATTACAGTGTAAAACGGGGGGTATTTATAGGCCCAAACATTAAGGAAAAGACCTTTTTACCCCTCTATTACAACCGACATAGTGGCAACTATTCGGTACCCTTAATAGGGCTAAAATGGTAAAAGACTAATCTAATGAGAAAGAAGATAAGTCTTCCATCTTAGCTGGCAAAGAAGCTTCCGGAAGAGTCCAAGTTCAAAGATATACTCTGAACTAGAGCCCGTCATCATACTTCGAACTTGACTTAATGCATCTCTAAAGTTATATGTTGGAAATCTTCGTCTTAATCACCAGTCTTTATCTCGTCACTACAATAACCCTGAAGATGGAATATTTTCCCCCTACAGTAGCCCCTCGAATATGCTTCTCCCCTAAATCTGTAATGTTAGGAGAGCAGTATACGCAAGAAAAATAATCATGCGTAGGGGTTAGCAGATTTAAACCATCTCCGAACTACGTGGAGATGTAAACTTTGAATCAGTTTCTAATAAAATTACTTTCGATGTAACTTAGAACTAACTCGAAAAGTCTGAAAGCCTTTTTAGACTTAGAAGAAATAGCCGTTAGCTTCTTTCTTCTAACGGAAGTTACGGAATGCTTTAATTTCGGAGCAAAGTAACGGTTGGGAATGCGAAACGGCATAGGCAAACGGTAAAAAATCAGGGTCTGGGCTATAAATAGAGGGCCCAGACCCTTCTTGAGTACCTTTTCACTGCTTTCGTGCAAACAAGCCATCTTCGAATGAGGTATTGGACTTGTTCCACGTCACTCTCCCTCAACTTTCTCCGAATGCGGTAGCACGTATTGCCATCTTCGAATGGGCGTTGCGAGCCGAAGGTTGTGAAGGAAGGGCGCAGATCTTCGCAGCACTGCATAGAGCTTCATGCCAACCGAAGACTTTCGTAGGCCCCGGAGGTGAGAAAATAGTAGTGGCCTTCGGAAGCATCAACTTCAGACTACGGGACGAATATGCTCTCCGGTTTCCCGCTAAGGCCATTAATGCTAGATGGTACACCGATTGGATCCTGAAGTGGTTTTACGCCGAAGTTGGGGCAAGCAGCCGTCTAGCCGGACCTTTGCGAGACATCAACATCCGAAAGGATGCCCTTGTGCATCTAGATCCGTGTCAGCTCGAAGCTCGCCTCAGCTTACTTCAAAAAATTAGTCACCGGTTGAGCATGTGAGACTTAGCCGAAGAATTCCTCGGGCTTCAAATCCCTCCCCTAATGGCCAACTGGCCAATCACTTTCGAAGAGGATTCAGAAGGCGGTCTTCGGAAAATTTCTTCAACTTCGAGTCCTGTAGGTAACTACGAAAACAACATACTCTATGTATATTTATTCGAAGAGTTAACGAACTTAACTCCTTTTTCAGCTTATTCAGCCCCTATAACATCGGAGCAAATCGTACGAGCTTCGGAGAAGATTTTGGGCATCCCAACTCCGACCGAGAAAGAATGGAGAATCAAATTGGTTGGTAGTTGGGAGTGATCCAACCGAGTATGGGGGCTACTCGAAGTGGTTCCGCCCCCTTTGGTGGATTGGGTGCCTTCGGAGAAAGGGCCTAAGAAGAGGAAAGCCGAAGCTGGAACTTCGAGCTCTGCTAAGACTCCGGTCAAGAAGGTAGCTCGAAAGCCAAGAATTCCCGCGCCTTCGAGTCCAAGAGCTTCAATCTTCGATTCTCAAGAGGATGAAGGCAGGTTGCTCGTGAGGCTGATTGACGAGGATGCAGCCCAACAAGATACACATATTGAAGATGCTGAGAGCGTGCCAGAGTCTCAAGTCAACCTCGAACAAGTGAGGACTCCGGCATCTCAAGAAAATTTACCTCAAGAGGGAGTCCTAGACAGAGCCCCTGTGGATGAAAGCGGAGTCGAAGTTACTGCAGCTTCGATTCCGGGTGAAGTAACAACGGCTGTTCAAGGAGATGCTTCGACAGTCGAAGATTTGACTGTTGACTCTGACGAAGACCTTGCCTTCGACCCGCCAAGCAGCCCAATGCTCACCCGTCGCCAGAATGTCGAAGGTAAACTTCGCATAATTCTTTTGTTCTTTTTTCCTGCGAAATTATACAATGTATAATACCTTTTTTTATAGGATCCACTTCCATGGAAGAGGTCCGTCCTGAAGATACAATTCCTGGACCTTCGACAACTTCGGAGCCAATTCTAGGAGCCACTCAAATGGGGCCTGGAAAAGGCAAAGGGAAGATGGACCCCCTCCCTGCTCCAAGCTCAGGATCAACTCCGTCTGAGTCAATAGACGAGAGCCAATCTACTGAGGGGGGCCAGTCTACTGGGGCTCCGAAAACCACAGGTCAGCACTCTGGGCCTTCGCCCAGCAAAGATGACCAGCAAGCCTTGAGCATGCTCCCCCTCCTAGCTCCTTTCTTGGAGCGAAGAACTAGGCTTCGGACTTTGCTCGAACCTTTGGATCGAGCTAGTCGCGAAGTCGGGGAGACGAACTTGGTGGCTATCTTGAGCGAGGCGAAGAGTTCGGAGCTTAACGCTGCCATGGAACGCGCAGCATACTAGGTACGAAGTATCTGCAAAACAACATCAAATATATATACAAATAATTTCTCACCTTGATTTTTTCTTTTCGCAGCAAACAGTCTTGGCCCGAGCTACGAACATCTCAAATGAATGTGGAAGCGTTCGCCTTCGAGAGGAAAATGCAACTCTTCAATGAAATCTTACTATCTCCGAAGGTCGATTGGCCCACATGGACAACATGGTTTCAACGGAGCGTAGGGCCAGACAAAGCTTGGAGGTTGTGAACAAAGAGCTCGAAGCAGAAAAAATTGTGCTTCGAGCAGAAATTGAAAAGATGCGGGCGGAGCACGCTACTGCGGGGGCCAAGCTTGTTAGACTCCGAGAAGAAGCTAGCCAGCTACTGAATCAAAAGAATTCTTTAGCTACGGAGGCAGCTAGACTCTCTGGAGTAGTAGGAGAGCTAACTTCAACGAAGGATGCATTAATTGAAGATAAGCTGAAGTCAGAGAAGGCAGCTGCGGAGGTCATGGACCAATTGCTAGGCGTTCTGGAGTATTTCGGTACTACTGGGACGCTTCCTTCGGATGACAATATCTCTCTGCTGCGCCGGCTGAAGAGGATCCAAGGAGCAGCGAAGCAAATGAAGACAGCAGGCATTCGGTACGGAGAAATCTCCGGACAAGTGGCTGCTGTCGGCATACTTCGTTACTATGAAGATTTGGGCCGATCAATAACTCCGAGCGCGGGAGAGGGTCCCATTACCTTCGATGATGACCAACTTCTTACTCCCTCCGAAGGTGTGGCCGCTGCTTGGCAAGCCTTTCAAACTTCATGGAGAGCCAAAGGTCGCTCTACGATCAAGGCCTGGATTGACGAAGGACAACGCCAGAAGCAGGCTCGGTCTCAAGCTTCGAGCAGTCAACCTCCTTCAAACCCGCAGGTTTAGAATTACCTTAGGATCTTCAACTATGTAAAGCACTATGCTCTGTACATTTATGAATGAAGATTTGTTTATCATGTTTTTAGGCTTTGCCTCGTATGGAAGATGTCGAAGTGTTAGATGTTAACGATGAACTTCGCTTATTATGGGCTACCTTCGATATCTTAAAACTTCACAAGCGCCCTCGATTTCTAGTTCCTCGGGATAGTTCCGGAGCGATTACGTTCGAAATAAGCAAAGATATATTATCTTGTATTAAAGAGGAAGAAAAAGAAGTTAACATGGAAACTTCATCTTCTGAAGACATTATATGGTTCGAAGACGAATATGAAGCTCGAGGTAAAAAGCCTGAAGAACTTGGAAGCTGGGAAAAGAGCCCCGAACGGCTTTGAACTTGGGCCGAGCTTCAACAAGAACAAAAAGACTTTGGAGCTTCGAAGGGAGGTAGGAGAGTTAAACGCAAAGTTGTTAGAACTCCCGGCACTGGAACTAGTCGTTCCAACCCTAGCTGTAGAGATCGAAGAGGTCTTCGATTCCTTCTTGGTATAGATACCAATTTTTCATGATGTAATAATATTTGCTCGAATAATAAATATCGATTTAAAATTGTCTCCCTATTTATTAGCCCCTCTTTGGGCGTAAGCAACTTCGAACTGTATTCAAAGATGGTTAGGCGCAAAGAAAAACTTAGGAGTACAATTTTGGGGGTTCGGAGCCCCTCGGTAATTTAAAGATCAATTAAAATCTTATAAAATGTCTTCGACTATTTGTAGTCTGAAGATTGGCAACTTAGTACCTTATGTTTTTGAAAGAAATCACTTGAGATAACTTTCCGGACACTTTAGTGTCTTAGATAATTTGTCACTTTGGACTTTCTTAACAGACATTCCAAGCTCATGGCTCAAACTCTGTTTTGTTTTGGCCTCCTTCGACTCTTTTTTGTGAATTCTGTCAAACCAGTGGTTTGGACTTCGCAATTGTCTCTTTGGACTCTTTTTACGGATACCTACAAGCCGGTGGCTTGGGCTCCGCATTATTTGGTCTCCTTGGACTCTTTTTACGGATGTCTTCCAGCCGGTGGCTTGGACTCCGCATTCTGTGGTTTTTGGGCTCTTTTATGGATGTCTTCAAGCCGGTGGCTTGGACTCCGAATTATGTCAGCCCACCACCTCGGAAAATATGATTCAAATTAATGACACTTCCCTCTTGGTCAACTCCGCTATTCCAGTGCGTCCACTCGGAAGTGGGAAGTTTATGAGGGGTAGGCATTATTTGAACCATATGCTTTATTAATTCGGAAAGTGCTTACAAATGATTACAAGGAGCCCTTATGCGAAGTATCGCTTTAGGTGCTCCGCATGCCATGTATGCGCTAACTCTTCACCTTCCAAATTAGCTAATTTAAAAGAACCACGGCGCCCGGAGCGAACAATTAAGTATGGACATTCCCATTTATTTCCTAATTTTCCTGGTGCTATGATACTTCGCAAAACGAGATGACCCGGCCTGAGTTCATTAATCTTAACCTTCGGGTCAAACCAAGCCTTCGTCTGCTGCTGATAGTTTGATAAATTTGCCACAGCTCGAAGTCTTGTCTCCTCTGTTAAATCCAGCGAAGCTTGTCTTTCTCCTTCTACTTCCGGTTCGGTGCTGCGAAGTGATCCTCCTTTGAGCTCTGTTGGTGTCATAGCTTCATCTCCGAATAATAGTCTGAATGGAGTGAAACCTGTGGACCTCGTTTGAGTGGTCCGAATGGACCACAAAATCTTCAGAAGTTCTTCGGTCCAGAGTCCTTTTGCCAATGCTACTATCCTTCGATTTAGCCCTAACAAAATATTACCGTTGGCTCTTTCTATAGCTCCGTTAGATTGTGGATGTCTCACTGCAGCAAAGCATAGCTGGATGCCTAGATCTTCGCAAAATTTCTTGAAAGGTTCTGCGTCGAATTGTGTTCCATTATTAATTGTGAGTTGTCTAGGCACTCCGAACCAGTAAATGATATTCTTCCAGAAAAAGTTCTGTACATTGTTCGAAGTGATAGCTGTTAGGGGCTCTGCTTCGACCCACTTTGAAAAGTATTCAATTGCTACCACTGCGAACTTCAAATTTCCTTTTGCTATTGGGAAGGGACCAATAAGATCCATACCCCATCTGGCCATAACTTGAAGGGCTGTTGGTGGGCGATGACTCCTTCGTCCCATCCACTGACATCCTTGACAAGTGCGGACCAAGCTCTCCACATCAGCTACTATTGTAGGCCAATAAAGCCCCTGGCGAAGTGGTTTTCCTGCCAGAGCTCGAGGGGCCAAATGGCTATCGCAAAGTCCTTCATGGATTTCTCGAATAATTTCTTGACCTTTGGCTTGAGATATACATCGGAGTAGAGGGGAACATACTCCGGCCTTGTATAAAATACCGTTGATTATTTGATAATTCCGAGTTCTAAGCTTTAACCTTGAAAGTTGTGGTTCTTCGGACATATTTGCCTCTCCTTGCAATACTTTCATGATTGAGCTTCGTCAATCTGTACTTGGAATGCAAAGGACTTCTGCAGCAGGAATTTGTGGTACCGAAGGTGTATTAAGTTCTTCATAAAAATCTTCTTCGGGTATATCCATAGCTCCGGCTGCAGCTTTCGCTAAGATGTTCGCTTGCATATTTTATGCTCTAAGTATACTTCGAATGGAAATCCCTTTAAATGCTGCTTCAATCTTTCGGATTTCTTCTAAGTACTTTGCAAGTTGTGGATGTCGGACTTGGAAACTCTTGTCCACGTGCCCTGCTACAATCTGAGAATCTGTTTTAATAACAACTCTTGTAGCCCCTAGAGCACGTGCCTTGCGAAGTCCCAACAGAATTCCTTCATACTCCGTTGTATTATTGGTAGACTTAAAGTTGAGTCTTGCAGAGTACAAAGCCTTTTGCCTTGAAGGCGAAATTATCACAGCTCCGGCACCTGTTCTAGATGCTTGAAAAGCTCCATCGGAGTAAATAGTCTAAATTTATTCGCTTGGCTTCTCTAGAGCCCATGTTGCAGGGGGAGTCCACTCTGCTACGAAGTCAGCCAATACTTGCGACTTAATTGTTGTTCTTGCCAGGAAAGATATGCCGAAGGGTGCTAATTCAACAGCCCACTTCCCAATTCTTCCAGTGGAATCCTTACTTCGGAGCATATCTCCCAGAGGATACGAAGTTGGTACCACAACATTATGTGCCAAAAAATAATGCCTTAGCTTCCTCGAAGCCATTATCAGAGCATAAACGAATTTCTCAAGCTCGGAATATCTTGTTTTTGCTCCGGACAATGCTTCGGACACAAAGTAAACTAGATTTTGTACCAACTTCCCATTGAAATCAATCACTCTAACAAGAACTGCACTGACAGCAGAGCCAGTAGCTGCAAGGTAGAGGAGTAGGGTTTCATCCGCAACAGGCACCGTGAGTGTAACAAGATTACTGAGATAATTTTTAATATCTTCGAAGCTCTTTTGACACTCCGGTGTCCATGCAAAATCTTCGGACCCTTTCAATGCTTTGAAAATAGGCAAACTTCTCTTCGCAGACCTTGCCAGAAATCTGCTAAGTGCTGCTAGACAACCGGTTAGCTTTTGCACTTGCTTCAAATTCTCTGGGGGAGCCATCTTTTGTAACGCAGTTATTTGAGTGGGGCTAGCTTCGATCCCTCTGCTTGAAACTAGGTACCTTAACAATTTTCCAGCCTGCGCCCCGAAGATACATTTTTCGAGGTTGAGACGGATCCCACATGCCCAAAGGCTATTAAATGTTTCTACTAAGTCTAGGCTATGTTGGTGCTTAAAAGCACTCTTGATTACAATATCATCCATGTAGGCCTCTACATTACGACCTAGCTGATGACCTAGAGCCTTAGCAATTAACCTCGAAAATGTAGCCCCGACATTTCTTAAGCCAAAGGGCATTCTTACATAACAAAAGACTCCTAAAGGAGTTACGAAGCTTGTCTTGATTTCATCTTCGCGCTTAAACCAAATTTGATGGTAGCCGGAATACACGTCAAGGAAGCTTAATAACTCCGAACCAGCAGTGGAGTCGACCAACTGATCAATTCGGGGCATGGGGTAGGGGTCGCGGGGGCATGCTTTATTCAGAGATGTAAAATCAATACACATGCGCCACTTCCCTGACGATTTCTTCTTAACGAAGACTGGGTTGGCTAACCACTCCGTATGAGCCACTTCTCTGATAATCCTAGCCTTCAGTAACTTTTCAACTTCATCTTTAGCAAGGACAGCTCTCTTCGTAGACATCTTCCGGAGTCCTTTCCTAACAGGTCGAGCCTTCGGGTTTACAAGTAAATTGTGTTCAATAATGTCCCGACTGACTCTGGTGATGTCTTCATCAGACCAAGCAAAGACATCCAAATTTTCCTCAACTACTTTTTCTAAGGAGGCAGCAACTTCTGGAGGCAAGTCTTTACCAAATTGAAATGAATAATCCTTGCCATCTTTGACAAAAATCTTCGTTGCAATCTCTCCTTCAGGACTTGGTCTTGGGAAGGATCTTTTCGAGGATCCGCTAGGAGCAGAAAAATTCTCCGGATCATCTTGCACACTGTTTACTTGCCTTGGGTCAAGAGAAGGGCCATGACCGTACTTTGCCCTTCTTGCAATGGCTTGATCTCCGAAGACAGTGAGTACTCCTGCTTGTGTGGGCATCTTCATACACAAGTAATTATGATGCACCACAGCTCCGAATTGATTTAACATGCCTCTTCCGAAGATGACATTATATGCATATGGAGCATCTACAACATCAAAGATCACTTCCTCTGTCCTGGCCATTAGCCCCTCTCCGAAAGTAACTTCTAGGCCAATTTGGCCGAGGGCATCAAGAGGGGGTCCTGCAAACCCTTGCAAAGGACGGGCTGCTGGGAGAAGATGCTTTCTGGAGATACAGAGTTGGTCAAAAGCTTGGACAAAAATAATATCCGTCGAACTCTCTCCGTCAACTAGCACTCTCCGAACCTCAGTTCCTGCTATGTCAGCAGTGATGACAAGTGGGTCTGCATGTGGGAATTTAACACCAACTGCATCATCTGCGGAGAAAGATATTGGCACATGAGACCATTTGGGCATAGCAGCTGCAGATGAAGAGGTTCCAATATGGCCCACCTCTCTGACATACTCTCTTCTCTTCCTCTTTGACATACTTCCTAGAGTACCTCCTCCGGAGATGGGGAGGACTACTCTTTTTCCTCGGTCTTGCCCCTCTTCTTGCTTCGGAGGTGGCATAATATTGACCACCGGAGGGCGTCTTGCCGAATCGAAGTTTTCTATCCGCGCCACAACCTGGACGGGCTCCAGACGCACTTCACCTAGAACTCGGTCAGTAGTGCCTCTACCCGAAGTTCTTTCCAGATACTCTCCTCTCAAAGAAAGTATAGCCTTGCAAGTATCAGTTGCATGGCTTCGGTTTTCACCTTGGATACAGCAGAAAAGGGTCTGGCCTTTGCCAGCCGGTTTCCCTGGCGGCCTCCAGCCGCTGGTCTTGGTTCCTGATGGTTGCAGAGCTCTTTGGGCAAACTTCTGCGGGGGTGCAATGTTCAGAACTTCCGAACGAGGATGCTTTTGCCCCCTACGCCTGTCATGTTGAACCTCGAAGCTAGGCTCTTGCTGCCGTGCTGAAGTTTTCACTTCCAATTTCACTTCTTGCAATATCGACGGGGTTGCAGCAGTTATCCGAAGCCATCCTTCTTCTGACCTCGCATACTTTTCGAAATATGACATCAACTAAGAAACAGAAGATATGCTTTCCCGGTGAAGTTTATCAAGGAGGCCTGGATGAATGACTCCCTCTCGAGCTGCGTCAACTACTGAAGACGTAGTCAACCCTCGGATCTGCGACTTCGTATGAGCGAAGCGCTTGAAGTATTGTCTCAATGTCTCTCCAGGGAGCTGCTTCACGTGGAAAAGACTTCCCGTTGACATTGGGGGCACGAAGGTGCCTTGGAAATTTCTTACGAACTTCTTCTTCAGCTGCCCCCATGAATTAATTGATCCTGGCTTCAAGGACCAGAACCACCGCAATGTCACTCCTTGATGAGCTAGGGGAAAGCATTTTGCCATGGTGTCCAGCACTCCTCCACTAGCTTCAATTGCTAGAGCATAAGAACAGACAAATTCTCCAGGGTCTTCAGCTCCGGCATACTTGCAAAGCTTTGAAGTTTTGAACTTGGGGTCGAAGCGTACTTTCTGCAACTCGGGATGCAGCGGAGACTCGGTATCGAAGGAGGCATTCTCTGGGGCTTCAGGATAAATAACCTCGTTGTCTTCAGGCACTTCGGGAATGGTTGGGGTGGGTTGAGAGCGAAGCCTATTCGCGGCTTCTTGCCGCCACCTTGCAACTTCGGCTTGGTGACTGGCCATTTGAGCGGCCATATCACCAAAATTGTCTTCATCTCCTCCGGAAGGATCTTCCGGGTCTGGAGAACTGTAGGGATTAGTTCGAAGTGGAACCTGAGGTGGAAGAGGGACTCCGGGTGGCCGAAGTATAGATGGAGTTGGCGGAGGAACTCCGTATGCTCGAGGAAGGGGAATCCCTTCCGGGGTTTGGGGTGGAGGAAACGTCGAAGGTCCTCCGACCTCAACTGTATCTGAAGATCTTACTCCGGAGGTCCGAGGGGACCTCCGAACAGGATTACCGGCTGCTCTCCTCTTAGGAGGCATGGTGTAGGAAGTTGGTAGAGAATGAAGTTTCTTGGACTAGGTTCCCCACGGACGGCGCCAACTGTTGGCATAAAAGATTACGCTAACAGGTTTCTGAGGATTAGAAACTAACAAACGAAATGTTTGCGAAGGAAAACTATTCTAAGCCTCCGAAAGGATAATAACTTAGAATAGTTTAAAAGTGTGTATTGAATAACTTGTATTCAGTCCCTATTACAGGGTAAAACGGGGGGTATTTATAGGCCCAAACATTAAGGAAAAGACCTTTTTACCCCTCTATTACAACCGACATAGTGGCAACTATTCGGTACCCTTAATAGGGCTAAAATGGTAAAAGACTAATCTAATGAGAAAGAAGATAAGTCTTCCATCTTAGCTGGCAAAGAAGCTCCCGGAAGAGTCCAAGTTCGAAGATATACTCCGAACTAGAGCCCGTCATCATACTTCAAACTTGACTTAATGCATCTCTGAAGTTATATGTTGGTAATCTTTGTCTTAATAACCAGTCTTTATCTCGTCACTGCAATAACCCTGAAGATGGAATATTTTCCCCCAACAAAAGGTATTATATATTGCATAATTTTTTAGGACATGAAGAAAAAGGTGCTCTAATGAGGATTACCTTCGAAACACTGTCGACGAACGAGTATGGGACTACTTGGAGGATCGAACGCCCCCTCAAAGTCTTCATCAGATTCAGAGTCGGGAACCGAAGGATTAGCTGTTGGAACCTCTCCCTAAACAACAGTCATCACTTCGTCCGGAATCAAAGCTTTATCAGTTGCTACTTTGACTACGCCTTCAGCGGCAGGGGCTTCTTGGGTTGGCAGGACACTCGAAGTCCCTGCCTGTTCGAGGTCATCTTGCACAGCTGGCACGGTCGCTGCGTCATCTATAGCCGGGACTTCGGCATCTGCCTACACCTCTTCATCCCAAGTAACAAGGTATATAAAGACCCTTTACATTTCTATTGCTCCTTCATCCTCAGATGAATCTGAAGACGAAGTAGCGGACTTGGAAGGGGCCACGTTCTTGGGTTTACGGGCCAATTTCTTCATGGGAGTCTTGGCTGGTGCCAAGGTCCCAGCCTCAGGTTTCCTCTTCTTCGGACTAGCCTCGGAAGTAATCCAGTCTTGAAGAGAAGGGGCAACGACTCCGAGTATGCTCCATACCCGGTTGAATCGCTCCCAACTCCCTACCAGTTTCACCCTCCATTCTTTTTCAACGGGGGTAGGAGCTCTGAGGACCTTTTCCGAAGCCCGTATGACTTGCTCCGAAGTCAATGAGGCTTGTGGAGCTGAAAGATAAGTTTTTATCTGTTATATCATTTTCTATGAAATTATCATACATGAGACATTTCGTAGTTTTCAAAGTTACCTACAGAGCTCGAACTCAGAGAAATTTTTCGGAGTCCACCCTCCGGATCCTCTTCAAAGCTAACAGGCCAGATGGCCATCAGAGGCAGAATCTGGAGCCCGATGAACTCCTCTGCTAGATCCTCCATGCTCATGTGATGACTTATCCTTTATAGCAGATTGAGTCGAGCTTTGAGCTAGCCGGGGTCTGGATGAACTTCAGCTTCCCTTAGAAAATGTATATCTTGTAGAGGCCCGGCCAAACTGCTATCTACTCCAACTTCGGCGTAGAACCACCGAAGAATCCAATCCGTGTACCATCTGGCGTTGATGACCTTAGGTGGAAATCACATTTGGTACTCATCTCGGAGTCTGAAGTTAATACTGTCAAAGGCGGCTACGATCTTCTCTCCTCTAGAGCCCCGGTAAGTCTTTGGCTAGCAGGAGGCTTTGTGAAGTGCTACGAATATTTCTGCTCTTCCTTCGCAGCCTTTGGCTCACAGCGCCCACTCGAAGATAGCGAGGCACACTATCGCATTCAGAGAAAGTTGAGGAAGAATGACGTGGAAAAGCTCCAGTACATCCGATAAGAAGTTCACCGCTAGAAGCCCTAACCCTACCTCGAAGAAAGCTTAGAAAACAACTACTTCTCTAGGCCGAGGCGAAGGGATGGCCTCCTACCCAGGCTCGTGGATCCTAACTCCCAGGCTAATATCCCCTGCAACTGCTGTTGCAATTGTCTTCTTCTTGCAGGTGGATGGCCCTAGCATATAGGATTGGTCTGAGTACTTGGAGGAAGCCGAGAGAAGGTCGTGGGGGCCAGCTTGTGGGGGATTCCCCGCAAGAGTTGTCGCTGCTGCCGCCGCCATGGCTTGCTGCCTGGCCAAGGTCAAGGTTGCCCCGGGAGCCTTGAAGCTTGTCTTCACCATCAAACCGAACAGGAAGTTTGGAACTAGAGTTCTAGAGGCTAAGCAATGGATTGCGTGAGAACGGTGAGAAAGGTATCCCGAATGTCTCTGGGTCCTCTGTTTATTGCCTGGACTCCCAATTTTTTACCATTCAGACTTGGTGTTCCATCTTCTGGACCGTTACTATTTACAAAATTAAGGCAACGTTATAGCTTCTTCTGAAAGGTAAAAGATAATGGCTATTTCTTCTGAGTCTAATGGTCTTTTCAACTTCACAGAAATTGATTTTAAAGTTGTTTGAATAAGACCTTCACTTGGAAATTGATTTGAAGTTCTAAATTTTTTAATATTTCGAAGGTTGATAAATTTTATTAAACCCTGCGCATGATTATTTTTCTTGGGTATACTGCTCTCCTAACTTTACAGATCACTCGGAGAAGCGTATTCGAGGGGCTACTGTTGTGGGGAAAATACTCAATCCTCAGGGTCTCTACAGCAATAAGACAAAGCCAATCTACTAAACCGAAGTTCTAGTATTAACTCTGGTTTAGTACATGTTCAAGCTCGAAGAATCCATGCAGACTTCTGTTCGGAGTATAACTTCGAAGGTTGAATCTTCAGAGAGCTTATCTACCAGCGAGGATGGAAGACTTATCTTCTTTCTGATTAGATTAGTCTTTTACCATTTTAACCCTATTAGGGGTACCGAATAGTTTCGACTATGTCGGTTGTAATTGAGGGGTAAAATGTCTTTTCCTTAAGATTTTTACCTATAAATACCCCCCTTCTCACCCTGTAATAGGCATCGAATACTCAGTTATTCAATACACAACTTCGAACTGCTTCGAGCTATTATCCAATTCGGAGGCTTGAAATAGTTCACATCACAAACACTTCGTTTGTTAGTTCTTAATCTTTGAAATCCTGTTAGCGTAATCTTTTACGCCAACAAAGACAAAGGTAAATAGTTTTATTTTAATTGTACAGGTAAATGGAAGTTGTCTATCTGTTTGGCAAGGCTTGGGATGGTGATTTTCTTGAAGTATTAAATGACAAAATCAAACTAGTCAGCAACGAACAACCAATGCTTTCCCTTTGAAGGTGGCATGGACGAAGCAAAAGGTAAACTCGGTCAAGGCTTTGCTGCAACCGACGAGCTACAAGAGGTAGACATTAGACCCGACGATAGGCCGAGGCTGACCTTTGTAAGTGCTCAACTTCCCGATGAAACAAAGAACGAATTAATCACATTATTATGAGAGTATCAGGATTGTTTCGCATGGGAATATTATGAAATGCCAGGTCTAAGCTGATCGATCGTAGAACATCGGCTACAAATAAGACAAGGGTATCGTCTATTCATGCAGTCACCTCGGCGATTCAAGGCAGAAATATATCTAGATATCGTCTATTCATGCAGTCACCTCGGTGATTCATAAGACTGTGCTGATACAGAGAGTGGGTATCCAACATCATGTCAGTATGAAAGAAGAGTGGGAAGCTTAGAATATACGTCGACTTCAGAGATCTGAATAAAGCAACCCCTAAAGAAGAATACCCAATGTCGATCATGGATTTGATGGTGGATGCCACAATGGGTCATAAGATTATCATTTTCATGGAAGGAAATGCAGGATATAATTAGATTTTTATGGCTGACGAAAACATCCACAAGACGTCCTTCTGGTGCCCAAACGCTATCGGACTTTATGAGTGGGTGGTGATGACCTTCGGCTTGAAGAATGCCGGAGCGACTTACTAGAGGGCCATGAACTACATTTTCCATGACTTGATTGGTCTATTGGTGAAAATATATATAGACAACATCGTGGTAAAATCAAATAGTACTCAAGAACATGTGGCTGATCTACATCAAGTTCTGGAGAGAGCTAGGAAATATGGCCTAAAAATGAATCTTGAGATGTGTTCTTTCGGTGTATCGGTAGGGAAGTTTCTGGGCTTTATTGTGCATGAAAGAGGGATCGAGATAAGACAATGTAGTGTTGAAGCAATTAATAACACCCAACCCCCTGCCGATAAAACTAAGTTGCAGTCACTGATCGGGAAGATAAATTTCCTTAGAAAGGTTCATAGCCGACCTCTCAAAGAAAATAGAGTCGTTCACTCTACTATTAAAGCGAAAGCCTGACCAAGAATTCGTATGGGGTGAAAAGCAGCAGAAGGCATTCGATGAGATCAAAGAATACTTAGCCTTACCTCCAATGCTGATGCCACCACAAAAAGGGATTCCATTCAGGTTATATTTGTCAATCGATGGTCAAACCATCACATCGGTCTTGGTATAGGAGATTGACAAGAAAGAAAGGGTGATTTTCTACCTCAGTAGAAGGTTACTGGATACCTAGACCCGATACCCCGTAGTGAAGAAGCTCTATTTGTTCCTATACTTATCGTGCAACAAACTAAGTCATTACCTGCTATCATCAGAGTGCACGGTGATACGTAAGGCCGATGTCATTAAGTATATGCTATCGGCCCCAATATTAAAAGGGTGTATCGGTAAGTAGGTCCTCGCTCTCACCAAATTTGATCTCCGGTATGAATCGGCTAAGGCAATAAAGGGACAAGTGATAGCCAATTTCATAGTCCAATACAGAGATGAGGCAGTGACCCGCGTTGAGCCAACATCATGGACCATATTCTTTAACGGATCGGTGTGTTAGCAGTGATGTGGTATAGGCCTAGTAATTGTCTCCCCTCGGAGGGTATCATTCGAATTTGCATACACCATCAAGTGCTTTTCCACCAATAACCAGGCTGAATACGAAGCAGTATTGAAGGGGTTAAAACTATTGGAACAAGTGGACACCGATACAGTATAAATTATGGGGGATTCTCTGCTAGTAATGAGGCAGCTGTCATATGAGTACGATTGCAAGGATGGCATGCTAAAACAATATCATGATCGATGCCAAGCCGTAATGTCAAGCTTCCTAAATGTAATCCTTACTCATATCCCGAGAGAATAGAACTCAGAAGCAAACGACTTGGCCTAGATGGCATCATGATACAAGACGATGGCCATGTCGATCGAGGTGGAGATTGCATAGATAGAAGCCGATGATTGGAGGTATGATATCATTCATTACTTAAAAAATACTTCGACATCGGCACCAAGAAAACTCAGATATCAAGCCACGAGGTACGTTCTGCTCGGGGAAGACTTGTAACATTAAATAATTGATGGGGTTCTCCTTAAATGCATAAGTGTCAAAGAAGCCATGGTGGTGATGTGTGAAGTGCATGATGATATATGTGGGACCCAACAATCAGCCCAAAAAATGAAATGGTTGCTACGGATGGCAGGTTACTTTGGCTAACTATGATGAAGGATTGCATAAAGTATTATAAATGGTGTCAAGAATGTCAAAGGTTTGGAGCTATTCAGAGTGCGCCCACATCGGCAATGAACCCTATAATCAAACCATGGCCCTTTAGAGAGTGGATCATTGACATGATCGGTCGGATCTACCCAGCATTAAGCAAAGGACACAAGTTTATATTGGTAGCCACTGATTATTTCACAAAATGGGTAGAGTCCATTCCGCTCAAAAGGGTTACTTCTACCGATGCTGTTGAGTTCATCAGAGAACATATAATATATTAGTTTATGATTCCATAGTCCACCACAGATCAAGGAACAATCTTCATATTGGAGGAGTTCCAGCAATTCGTAGCCGGTATAGGGACCAAGCTCTCGAATTCATTGCCATATTATGTCAGGCCAATGGTCAAGCTGAAGTGTCCAACAAGAGTTTGATCAACTTAATAAAACGCAAGATCAATGAACAACTAAAGCATTGTGTTGGTGTATACTGTTCATCTAAATAAAACATGCCGGATAACATGTATATATCATGAAAATCATCACAGTAACTATATCAGACCTAACCAAGACAGTAGCTAGTCACGATGATCTTAATAATATGTCAAAGTATCTGGCATGCTTTATTTATATGAACGGTATACAACATGAAAGAGATACAATAGCAAGAGATGTCGGACCTAACCGATGAAGCCTCAAACTATCACACCTAGGTCTACTTGTCGGTGGTGTGCAGGTACTTTGAAGGTGATGGGACAGTTTGTAGAAGGTGAACCTAGGTCAAGCAGGGAGCTTGATGCCAGGTGAGCGGGGAGCTTAGTCACAAAGGCTGCATGGAGTCGAGGTCAGTCCTTGGGTCGAGGTCTGCCAAACGAAGGCAAAAAGTGCAAAGGGCGGCTCCGGCTGAAGGTACCCTTAGACGAAGTCCTCATAATTGAGGCAAGGCGTTCGAGGTGTGCTCAAGATGGAGGCACTCGAAGGTACACCTAACGAAGATCTCAGAAGTCAAGGTGCATCAAAGTCATGGTCTAGGTGAGGCTCTTTGTGGAGTGTGCTCACGATTGAGACACTACGAATGAGTACTTATGGAATGCTTTATGCGGAGGCCTTGGACGAAGGAGGGACTTTGGAAGGTGGTGAAGACACTTCGAAGGTGGGGCTTTGGAGTTTTGATGACTTGAAGTACTTCAGCCATGCATGGCTTTCGTACACGGACGGATGGAGTTCGAGCTTGGTGTACCTGCGAAGCCATGGTGATCCACTCCGGAGGTGATGGTGTGGAGGCTCAAGGGCTTTGACGGCTTCGGCTCAAAACCGTCAATGTATCGAAGACTGACTTTGGAGAAGCGAAGGCCTTCGTGTTCGAAGCATGTCACCAAAGCCTCTGCACACTTTGTGTGCAAAGGGGGCTCTAGAAGATTCCGCTTTTGCAAAAGCTGATCATGTCTATTCTATAAATGATGATACTCTCTACTCTGAGAAGCTAACAAAAGGAGCTTCCAATAAAGTAGACTACCATCTGTACCCCTGTGTCTACCAGAGACAAAAATGATGTAAACCCTAGGGGTAAAGTAGTCTATTCGCATGACTGAGTTGTGCTTATAAATAGTGAGGTCGGCTATGTCTAGGTAACACTTTGAGAGATCATTCAAGAGGTTCTAGAGCTAGTCGTCATTCTCATGTACTCAGTTCTGTGAGTCTTTTTTTGTTCCCTGTTTATGCAATGAACTTTCAGTTTTCTCAATGATTCACTTTGCATGAACTTGTATCTGTTGTCTTTGCACTATATGAGTAGAGTTTTCTACGTTTCATTTTGCTCTGTGCAAACTATAGTTCTTACTCCATGTTCGTCTGAACAAAGTATTGTGTCTCTCATATGTGTGATTTATGTGAGCAACTCTGGTGTGTATTCGCTCTGTGTAAATCGGAGGCTGGTCCTCACTAATTACTAGCGAAGCACATTGTGAAGCGTGCATTTGAGGCATGTTCTCCTCTCTTAGCTGAAGTCCTCATTGCAGTCAGTTTTGTCTCTGTTTACAGCACTCCGAAATGCTTAGCCTGGTACCCGTTACTAGTGCGGAGTATCTGTTCTGAGCTCTCGAAGGGAAACATACTTATCTGAAATACAGTAGGGTGAAGCCATCTCGAAGGCATCTCGTGTACGGAGCCTGTACTATCTTTGCCAAGTTCAGTGCATTTTTGTGTTTCTGAGTACGAGCGAAGTCTTCTGAAATTTGAACTTTTACCCCATTCGAAGCCTGTGTTCAGAGTGTCTCCGATACCTCCGAACTAGACACTTCGAAGGGTGTGTTCAAAGTTCAACAAAAGATAATTTTAAAAGATCCCATTCACCCCCCTCTGGTCGCCTGTTTTGGTCCAACAATTGGTATCAGAGCTTGGTTAAGATCACCAGTTGACCTTAACCGATTTTGTGATCTTTTGGCGACATGGACAGAGTTAGTAAAATACCTCTATTCAATGGAACTGATTTTTCATATTGGAAGGTGCGCATGGAGGCTTACTTGCTAAGCCAAGGAAATGCAATGTGGGAGATTGTGGACTCACAATACTCCATCCCTAAAACCCGCACTACTCAGGCAGAAAAAGATCACTATAATTCTAACTCCAAAGCTAGAAATATATTGTTCATTCGTTTGAGCCGAAGTGAGTTTGATAGGGTACAACACCTGAGGATGGCTAGGTAAATTTGGACTACACTCACTATTTTTCATGAGGGCCCTACATAGATCAAGGCTAGGCTCCAGAGCACATATAATCAATAGTATCAATTGTTTGTGCAAGGCCCTCACAAATCTATAGATGCCATGTTTTCATGCTTTGATGCGATAGTGAGTAACTTGAGGTCCACTAGGACGCTTGCTTATAATGACCATGTTATGGCTATCAAGCTTTGCTATGCTCTCGATCGTAGCATATGGGAAGTGAAGATATCCAGCATTGAGGAGTCCACAAGATATGACACATTGACCTATGATGAACTCTTCAGCAAGCTGAAGTCCACAGAGATTGCTAAGGCATCTCTTGCAGGGCACAAAAACTCTTTGCATCAACCCTTGGCACTAGTTTCTTTGCCTCATCTATCACTTGTGTTCTTGCAGGTTGTTTTGCTTTGTCCTCCCTGGTCTCTGTTACTAAAGAGCAGGTGGATACTTTGGATGATGAAGAGCTTGCTCTCATTGCCAAGAGATTCACCCGTTTTCACAATGAGAGACAGGATCAGTGGAGAGGTGGCTTTAGTGGGTGTTTTGAGTGTGGTGACACTTCTCACATCAAGGCTAACTGTCCTAACCTTAAGAGGAGAGAAGAGAGTGAGCGCCCCAAACACCACAAGAAGGAGAGAAAACCCTACACAAAGGGTAAGAGCGGCAAGATGGCTAAGAGGGTAGCCAAAGCCGTTTCCAGAGATTTTGTCATGGCACTCAGTGACATTGACACTTCCTCAACTTAAGAGTCAAGCTCTAATGAGGAGGAAGAGTGTCCAAGGAAGGAGGAAAAGAAGGAGAAGAAAGCAAGAGATTTCACTGGCCTTTGCTTCCTGGCCGACAGCAGTCACAACGGCGATAAGCTAGACTCATCTGAGGTACCACTATCCTATGACCAACTTTTCATTAAAATAGATGAACTAAATGAGGTAGTTCTTGGTCAGGACAGATTACTTGTTTAGGCTGCTAGAGAAAGAAAAGACCTTAGACTTAGGCTAGAATCTGTTTCGACTGATTATGCCATGCTTAAGTCTAAAACTGATGATGTTGATTGTGAGTCCTGCGCTGTTGTCATTGGTGAGCTTGCTCAGTTGCGTTCTCTGCGTGCTCAAACTATTAATGAGCTTGAGACTACACAAAAGTAGCTTTTGGTGGTGGAGTCTAGACCTATTTTTTCTAATGCTTGTTCAAACTATCCTTTATTGATTGATAGCATTAATTTGAGAGACAAGCATGTTAAGGAGTTAGAGGCTAGATTGGAGAGTGCTTAGTGTTCTAAGGATGTGCAATCTGCTTGTCCCACCTGCATCACACTTAAGGACCAACTTATTTTTGCTAGAGGGCAAGTTTAAAAGCTCATGGCTGAAAATGAATACCTTCTTTCTGTGATGAACAAATGCACTGAGGGAAAGAGAAGGATGAATTTGCTCTTGGCCAAGACCAAGATGTGTGCTGATAGGGCAGGGTTAGCTTTAGGGTTGGATTTTGAGAGAATTCCTCTCGACAGTGAAAGCAAAATAGTATTTACTTCACCCACTACCCTAGAGGAAGAGAGAGCCCAGTTAAACACTCCATGGAAAGCCAAGAAACCTACCCAACCTCCCAAGAAAATTCCACCTCCTCCACCAAAGAAAAACCCTCAGCAGAAACCAAAGGAGCCTGTGAGGATTGCTCCTATGACCCATGTGAGTACCCCCAAGAGATTCTTTCATTGCTCATATTGCCAGCGGGAGGGCCATTTGATTGGGTTTTATTTTTGTCGCATCAAGGATGAGCAATGTTTTCATGCGTTGAGTTTTCAGGATATGCATCACCTTTCTCTAGGTATGCATGAGTCTATCTCATACTCACGACCTGTTTTTGAGGCTTCCCGTGCTCTCTTGAGAGGTTTTGCCCCTCGTGGTGTACACCATGTCTCATATGGTGATAGACCACGTATTAGAGGCTTTGATCCTCAATAGGTTGGGAGACCTCTTCATTTTTCTTGCTTTCATCACGTAAGTAGACCTCGCACTATGCATCATCCTATTTTTCCTGTGCATAGATAGTCTACTGTTACTCTGCCTACTCCTCGTGTCTCTCTCTGCTGGATACCTCATCATTTTTTCTCTTACCCTAGCACTGAGCGATCGAGGGTGTCTCATGTTGTGTAGGCACCGGACAGAGGTTTGGAGAACACGTGGATCATGGACTCCGGTTGTTCGCGCCATATGACTGGGAACTCATCATGGTTCTCTAGTCTCACCACAACCAAGCAAAAGGAGCAAATCACCTTTAGCAATAATCGAAGGAGTAGAGTGAAAGGTAAAGGTGTGGTAAGAATCAATTCAAATTTCACTCTCAAAGATGTTGCTTTGGTTGAAAATTTGGGATACAATTTGCTTTTTGTATCTTAGTTGCTTGATGAGGGCTTCGAAGTGCGGTTTCATCGCGATACTTCGCAAGTACTCAATTATGATGGCGTTTTGGTTTGCAAGATTTTTAGAGTTGAGAGAGTTTTTGGTGCTGATTTTTCTGAGGCATTTGGTTCTTCTCACTACTTAGTTGCACACTCTACTTCTGAGCTCTGGAAGTGACATAGGATACTAGGGCATATGAGCTTTGAATTGCTAGCTCGATTTAGTGCCCTAGGACTGATCCGAGGATTGCCCAAGCTCAAATTTGAGAAGAATTTAGTTTGCGATCCTTGTTGTTGGGGAAAATACTTCATCCTGAGGGCCATTGCTGCAACAAGACAAAGGCAGGTGATTTAATCAAAGATTTCCAGCATCTAACTCCGAAAGTATAATGGATCAAGTTCGAAGGATAGAGGCGAACTCTAGTTAGGAGTATATCTTCGAACATTGACTCTTCTGAGAGCTTCCTTGCCAGCTAAGATAGAAGACTTATCTTTTTCTCATTAGATTAGTCTTTTACCATTTTAGCCCTATTAAGGGTACCGAATAGTTTCCACTATGTCGGTTGTAACAGAGGGGTAAAAGGGTCTTTTCCTTAAGATTTTGGCCTATAAATACCCCCCGTTTTACCCTGTAATGAGGACCGAATACTGAGTTATTCAATACACATCTTCGAACTGTTTTGAGCTATTATCCACTCGGAGGCTTGAAATAGTTTACTTCACAAACACTTCGTTTGTTAATATCTAATCTCTAGAAACCTGTTAGCGTAATCTTTTACGCCAATAGTTGGCGCCGTCCGTGGGGAACCTAGTCTAGAAAACTTCGTTCTCTACCAAGTTCTCAAACCATGCCTCCCAAGCGGAGTTCAGGTGGTAGCCCTACTCGGAGGTCCCCTTGGACCTCTGGAGCAAGATCTTCAAACACAGTTGAGGTCAGAGGACCTTCGACATTTCCTCCACCTCAGACTCCGGAAGGGATTCCCCTTCCTCGAGCATACGGAGTTCCTCCCCGAACTCCATCCGTACTTTCGGCCAACCGGAGCTCCTCTTCCACCTCAAAATCCACTTCGAACTGATGCGTACAGTTCTCAAGACCTAGAAGGTCCTTCCGAAGGAGAAGAAGATGGTCTTGGCGATATGGCCACTCAAATGGCCAGTCTTCAAGCTGAAGTAGTGAAGTGGCGGCAAGAAGCTGCAGATAGGCTTCATTCTCAGGCCACCCCAGTCATCCCCGAAGTGCCCGAAGATGACGAACTTCCTTATCCCGAAGCCCCAGAGAACGCTTTCTTCGACACCGAATCTCCGCTGCATCCTGAGTTACAAAAAGTGCGCTTCGATCCTAAGTTGAAAACTTCGAAGCTCTGCAAATATTCTGGAGATGAAGACCCTGGGGAGTTCTCCCGTTCTTATGCATTGGCAATTGAGGCCAGTGGAGGAGTGCGAGACACCATGGCCAAATGTTTTCCTCTAGCTCTTGAAGGGGTGGCACTGCGGTGGTTCTGGTCCTTGAAGCCAGGGTCAATCAGAACCTAGGAACAATTAAGGAAGAAGTTCATAAGCAACTTTTAGGGTACATTCGTACCCCCAATGTCAACAGGAAGTCTTTTCCAGGTGAAGCAGCTCCCCGGAGAGACTTTAAGGCAGTATTTCAAGCGCTTCGCTCATATGAAGTCGCAAATTTGAGGGTTAACTACATCCTCCGTAGTTGATGCATCTCGAGAGGGAGTTACCCATGCGGGCCTCCTTGATAATCTTCACCGGAAGCAGATATCTTATGTTGCTCAGTTGATGTCTTATTTCGAAGAGTATGCAAGGTCAGAAGAAGGGTGGCTTCGGAGAACTGCTGCATCTCCGTCAATCCTGCAAGAAGTAAAGCTAGAACTGAAGACTTCAACACCGTCGCAGGGGCCTAGCTTCGAAGCTCGGCATGACAGGTGTCGGGGGCAAAAGCATCCTCGTTCAGAAGTCTTGAACATTGTACCTCCACAAAAATTTGCCCCTAGGACTTCGCATCCTTCAGGAAGCAAGACCAGCGGCTGGAGGCCGCCAGGGAAGCCGGCTGGCAAAGCCCAGGCCTTCTTCTGTTGTGTCCATGGTGAGAATCAAAGTCACGCAACTGATGCGTGTAAGTCTATACTCGCTTTGAGAGGTGAGTACCTTGAAAGAACTTCAGGTCGAGGCACTACCGACCGAGTTCCAACCGAGGTGCGTCTGGAGCCTGTCTAGGCTGTGGCGTGTATAGATAACTTCGACCCTGCAAGACGGCCTCCGATGGTCAATATTATGCCATCTCTGAAGCAGGAAGATGGTCAGGATCGAGGGAAAAGAGTAGTCCTCCCCATTTCCGGAGGAGAGACCCTTGGAAGTATGTCGAAGAGGCAGAGAAGAGAATATGTCCGAGAAGTGGGCCATATTGGAACTTCTTCATCCGCAGCTGCTATGCCTGAATGGTCCCATGTGCCGATATCTTTTTCTGCAGATGATTCAGCTGGCATAAAGTTTCCATATGCAGACCCACTTATCATCACTGTCGACATAGCAGGGACTGAAGTCTGGAGAGTACTGATCGACGGAGGGAGTTCAGCAGATATCATCTTCGTCCAAGCCTTCGATCAACTCTGTATCTCCAGGAAGCATCTTCTCCCAGCAGCTCGTCCTTTGCAAGGCTTCGTAGGACCCCCTCTTGATGCCCTCGGCCAAATAGGCCTGGAGGTCACTTTCGGAGAGGGGCTACTGGCCAGGATGGAGGAAGTGATTTTTGATGTTGTGCATGCCCCATATGCATACAATGTTATCTTCGGAAGGGGCATGTTGAATCAGTTCGGAGTTGTGGCACATCATAATTATCTGTGTATGAAGATGCCTGGAGTGCTCACAGTTTTCGGAGATCAGGCCACTACGCGAAGAGCAGAATATTGTCATGGCCCTCCTCTTGACCCGAGACAGGTGAACAGCGTGCAAGGCAGCCCGGAGGATATTTCTGTTTCAGGTGAACCTTCGAAGAAATCCTTCCCAAGGCCAAGCCCTGAAGGGGAGATTATAACGAAGGTTATTGTCAAAGACGACAAAGACTATTCATTTCAGTTTGGCAAAGATTTGCCTCCAGAAGTCACTACTTCGTTAGAAAAAGTAGTTGGAGAGAATTTAGATGTCTTTGCCTGGTCTGATGAGGACATTACCGGAGTCAGTCGGGATATTATTGAACATAGTTTACTTGTGAACCCGAAGGTTCGGCCTTTCCGACAAGGACTCCAGAAACTATCTACGGAGAGGGCCATCCTTGCTAAAGATGAAGTGGAAAAGTTGTTGAAGGCTGGGATTATCAGAGAAGTAGCTTATATGTAGTGGCTAGCCAACCCAATCTTCGTTAGGAAGAAATCTTCCGGGAAGTGGCGCATGTGTATTGATTTTACATCTTTGAATAAAGCATGCCCCCGTGACCCCTATCCCATGCCCCGAATTGATCAACTGGTTGACTGCACTACTGGTTCGGAGTTATTAAGCTGCCTTGACGCGTATTCTGGCTATCATCAAATTTGGCTAAAGCACGAAGATGAAATTAAAACAAGCTTTGTAACCCCTTCGGCAGTCTTCTCTTATGTAAGAATGCCCTTTGGCTTAAGAAATGCCAGGGCAACTTTTTCGTGGTTAATTTCTAAGGCTATAGGTCATCAAATAGGCCGCAATATAGAAGCTTACATGGATGACATTGTAATAAAGAGTGCTTTAAAGCACCAACATAGCCTAGACTTAGCAGAAACATTCAATAGCCTTCGGGCATGTGGAATCCGTCTTAACCCCGAAAAATGTATCTTCGGGGCTCAGGCTCGAAAGTTGTTAGGGTATCTAGTTTCAAGCAGAGGGATCGAAGCTAGCCCCACTCAAATAACTGCGTTGCAAAGGATGGCTCCTCCGGAAAATTTGAAGCAAGTGCAAAAGCTGACTGGTCATCTTGCAGCACTTAGCATATTCTTAGCAAGGTCTGCGGAGAGAAGTTTGCCCATTTTCAAAGCATTGAAGGGGTCCGAAGATTTTGCATGGACACCGGAGTGTCAAAAAAGCTTCGACGATATTAAGAATTATCTCGGTAACCTTGCTACACTCACGGTGCCTGTTTCAGACGAAACCCTACTCCTTTACCTTGCGGCTACTGGCTCCGCTGTCAGTGCAGTCCTTGTTAGAGAAGTTGATCTGAATGTGAAGTTGGTACAGAATCTAGTCTATTTTGTATCCGAAGCATTGTCCGGAGCAAAAACAAGATATTCCGAGCTTGAGAAGTTCACCTATGCTCTGATAATGGCTTCGAGGAAGTTAAGGCATTATTTCCTAGCACATAATGTGATTGTACCAACTTCATATCCCTTGGGAGATATGCTCCGAAGTAAGGATTCCACAGGAAGAATTGGGAAGTGGGCTATTGAATTAGCACCCTTCGGCATCTCCTTCGTGGCAAGGACAACAATTAAGTCACAAGTGTTGGCAGATTTTGTGGCAGAGTGGACTCCCCCTGCAGCATGGGCTCCGGAGAAGCCAAGCGAAGGAATTTTGACCATATACTCCGATGGAGCTTTCCAAGCATCTAGAGCAGGTGTCTGAGCAGTAATAATTTCGCCTTCAGGGCAAAAGGCAATGTACTCCACAAGACTCAACTTTAAGTCTACCAATAATACAGCGGAGTATGAAGGAATTTTGTTAGAACTTCGAAAGGCACATGCTTTGGGGGTTACAAGAGTTGTTATTAAAACAGATTCTCAAATTGTAGCAGGGCACGTAGATAAGAGTTTTCAAGTTCGACATCCACAGCTTGCAAAATATTTGGAAGAGATCCGCAAGATTGAAGCATCATTTAAAGGGATTTCCATTTGAAGTATACCCAGAGCTAAAAATACGCAAGCTGATATCTTGGCGAAAGCTGCACCCGGAGCTATGGACATTCCAGAAGAAGCTTTTTACGAAGAGCTCACTGCAGCTTCGGTAGCACAGATCCCTTCTGTGGAAGTCCTTTGCATTCCAAGTACAGATTGGCGGAGTTCAATTATGGAATTGTTGCAAGGAGAAGCAAATTTGCCTGAAGGGCCACAACTTTTGAGGTTGAAGCTCAGAATTCGAAATTATCATATAATCAATGGTATTTTGTACAAGGCCGGAGTATGTTCCCCTCTGCTTCGATGTATACCTCAAGCCGAAGGTCAAGAGATTCTTCGAGGAATTCATGAAGGACTTTGTGGTAGCCATCTGGCCCCTCGAGCTTTGGCAGGAAAAACACTTAGCCAGGGGCTTTATTGGCCTACAATAGTAGCTGATGCGGAGAGCTTAGTCCGCACTTGCCAGGGTTGTCAATGGATGGGAAGAAGAAGTCATCGTCCGCCAACAACTCTTCAAGTCATTGCCCCAGTATGACCCTTGGCCAGATGGGGCATGAACCTTATTGGCCCCTTCCCAATAGCAAAAGGAAATTTGAAATTCGTAGTGGTAGCAATTGAGTATTTTTCCAAGTGGGTCGAAGCAGAGCCCCTAACAGCTATCACTTCGAATAATGTACAAAAATTTTTCTGGAAAAATATTATATGCCGGTTCGGAGTGCCTCGGCAACTCACAGTTGACAATGGGACACAATTTGATGCAGAGCCCTTCAGGAAGTTTTGTTAAGATCTTGGCATACAATTATGCTTCGCTGCAGTGCGACATCCTCAGTCTAACGGAGGTGTTGAAAGAGCCAATGGTAATATCTTGGCAGGGCTGAATCGAAGAATAGTGGGATTGGCAAAAGGATTGTGGACCGAGGAGCTCTCGAAGATTCTATGGTCCATCCGGACCACTCAAACAAGGTCCACAGGTTTCACTCCTTTCAGACTATTATTCGGAGACGAAGCTATGACGCCAACAGAGCTTAAAGGAGGATCCCTTCGCATCACCGAACCGGAAAAAGAAGCAGAAAGGCAAACTTCGCTTGATTTAATAGAAGAAACAAGACTTCGAGCTGTCGCCAATTTATCGAAGTATCATCAGCAGACGAAGACTTGGTTTGACCCGAAGGTCGAGCTTAATGAACTTAAGCCGGGTCATCTTGTTTTGCGAAGCGTTATAGCACCAGGGAAACTAGGGAATAAATGGGAAGGTCCATACATAATTCTCCATTCAGGACGCCCTGGTTCTTTTAAGTTAGCTAATTTAGAAGGCGAAGAGTTAACGCATACATGGCATGCAGAGCACTTAAAGCGATATTTCGCATAGGGGCTCCTTGTAATCATTTGTAAACACCTTGTGAATTAATAAAGCTCATGGTTCAGATAATGCCTACCTCTCAAACACTTCCTACTTCTAGTGGACGCACTGGAAGAACGAAGTTGGATGGGAGGAAAGTGTCATTAATTTGAACCAATTTTTTGGACTTCGAACCACTGGTTCGAAGCTTCCGACGAGGTGGGAAAGTCACTGAAAAACGGATTCCAAGCCACCGGCTTGAAAGCATCCGTAAAAAGAGTCGAAGGAGACCAAATAATGTGGATTCCAAGCTCTGGCTTGAAAGCATCCGTAAAAAGAGTTCAAGGAAGCCACTACGAATTCCAAACCACCAGTTTGATAGCATTTGCAAAAAGAGCCGAAGGAGGCCAAAACAAAACAGAGTTTGAGCTGATAAGCTTCGAATATCTGTGAAAAGAGTCCAAAGTGACCAATCATTTGGGACACTAAAGTGTCCGGAAAGTTTGTCCGAAGTGACTTCTTTCAAACAAAAGGTACTAAGTTACCAGTTTTACGACTCCAAACAGTCAGGCATTTTATAAGATTTTAATCAATCTTTAAATTACTAAGGGGCTCCGAGCCTCCAAAATTGTACTCCTAAGTTTTTCTTTGCGCCTAACCATCTTCGAGTATAGTTCAAAGTTGCTTACGCCCAAAAGAGGGGCTGGGAAGTAGGGAGACAATTTTAAAAATCAATCTTTATTATTCGAACAGATTACATTACATTACGAAAAATCTGTGTCTATGCCAAGAAGGAATCGAAGACCCCTTCGATCTCTAGAGCTACCACTAAAGTCAGAACGACTAGTTCTAGAGTCGGGAGTTCTAATAACTTTGCGTTTAACTCTTCTCCCTCCCTTCGAAGCTCGAAAATCTTTTTGTTCCTGTTGAAGTTCAGCCCATGTTCGAAGTCTCTTAGGACTTCTTTCCCAGCTTCGAAGTTCCTCAGGCTTTTTTCCTTGTTCTTCAGCAATATTCTTGTCTTCAGACCATTCAACGTCTTCAGAAGATGAAGTTTCCAAGATAACTTCTTTTTCTTCCTCTTTAATATAAGATAATATATCTTTACATATTTCGGGCGCAATTGCACCGGAGCTCTCTAGAGGAATGAAAAATCGAGGTCGTTTATGAAGTTTTAAAAGATCGAAGGTAGCCCATAGCAGGCGGAGTTCTTCGATAACATTTAATACTTCGACATCATCCATACGAGGTTGAGAAGCCTAAAAACATGATAAGTAAATCTTCATTCATAATATATGAAAGCATAATTTTTACATAGTCGGGCTCCTAAAACAAAACTAAACCTGTGGGTTCGGCGGAGGCTGGCTGCTCGAAGCTTGAGACCGAGCTTGCTTTTGGCGTTGCGCTTCGTCGATCCAAGCCTTGATCGTGGTTCGACCTTCGGCTCTACATGAAGCTTGGAAGGCTTGCCAAGCTGCGACCACGTCTTCAGAAGGGTTAAGTAGTTGGTTCTCGTCGAAGGTAATGGGAGCCGCCCCCGAGTCTGACGTTATCGGTAGCCCTAGATCTTCGTAGTAGCGAAGTACTCCGAGAGCAGCCACTTGGCCGGAGATCTCTCCATACCGAATGCCTACTGTCTTCATCATCTTCGCAGCTCCTTGGATCATCTTTAGAGGTCGCAGCAGGGGGACGTTGTCACTCGAAGGTAGTGTCCAAAGAGTACCGAAGTACTCTAGAACACCTAAGAGATTGTTCATAACCTCCGCAGCTACCTTTTCCGACTTCACCTTATCTTCAATCAAAGCATCCCTTGTCGAAGTCAGTCCATCTACCACAGCGGATAGCCTAGCTGCCTCCGTAGCCAGAGAACTCTTCTGGCTAAGCAAGTTGCTAGCTTCCTCCGTGGCTTTAGCCTTCTCCTCTTGGAGCTTAACTAGCTCAGCCCCCGCCGTGGCGTGCTCTACCCGCATTTTTTCTACCTTGGCCCGAAGCACAATTTGTTCGGCTTCGAGTTTTTTATTCGCAGCCTCCAGATTTTGTCTGGCCCTCCTCTCCACTGAAACCATTTTGTCTAAGCGGGAAACTCGAACTTCAGAGACGTTAAGACTCCTCTGGAGAGCAGTAACCTTCTCCTGAAGACGAAGACTTCTGTGCTCATTTGAGACAGCTGCAGCTCGAGCCAAAACTATTTGCTGCGAAGGGAAACACAAGGTGAGAGATTATTTGTAAGTTGAAATTAATCTTGTTTTGCAGATACTTCGTACCTGGTATGCTGCCCGTTCCAAGGCTGCATTGAGCTCCGAGCCCTCAGCTTCGGTAAGGATGTCCACTAGGTCCGTCTCCCCAACTTCACAGTTAGCTCGATCCAAAGGCTCGAGCAGGGTCCGAAGTCTGGTCCTTCGCTCCAGGAAAGGAGCTAGGAGGGGGAGCATGGACAGAGCCCTCTAATTGTCTTCATTCGGCGAGGGGTCGGAGCGTTGTGCTGCGTCTTCGGAGACCTCGATACACTGCCCCCCCTCCGCAGATTGACCTCCATCCGTTGATTCAGACGGAGTTAATCCTGAATTCGGAGCAAGAAAGGGGTCCATTTTGCCTTTACCTTTTCCAGGTCCCATCTGTGCAACTTCTGGAATTGGCACCGGAGATGTTAAGGTCCCAGGAGCCGTATCTTCGGGAGGAGCCACTTCCATGGGAGCGGACCCTGTTGAGACAAAGGTATTATACATTGCATAATTTTGTAGGGAAAAGGAACAAATGGTTCATGCGAAGTTTACCTCCGAAGTCCTGTCGGCGGGTGAGTACGGGGCTGCTCGGAGGGTCAAAGGCCACTTCGAAGTCTTCATCGGACTCGAAGTCTAGAACCGAAGGGTAGACTATTGAAGCCTCTCTTGGAGCTGCAGCTACAACTTGTCCGGAATCGAAGCTTGCCTAGCAGTAACTTCGACTCCACCTTTGTAGGACCGAGAGTAGCGACCAGAGGGGGGTGAATGGGCGCCTATAAATTCTTTCGAATCAATGGCCTGCTCCCAACACCCAACGCACCTCAAAAACTAAGCAGCAAAAACGTAAACAGATCACCAAAGCCTAAAAGTATCTAGCCTAGAAACTACTGGTGTCCAAGACAAAGAAACACCAATACAGTGCTAATAGGCAGATAAATAAAACAGTTAAAACATGGGCAGATCAAAGTACTCAGAACTAAACCATCACAGCAAAAACTCAGTGTGGACGTTAAAAGGAGATGAGAAGTTACTGTTCATGGTTGTCCTCAGTAAGGTACTTGACGAAGCCTGCTTCGCAGTGTCGAAGCCTGCTTCGGAGTCCTTTTGTCGAAGGCTGACAAAGTCTGTCGTGGAAGTGTTGAAGGTTGATGAAGTTTCAGCTAGTTCGGTGAAGAGTGTTGCAGAAAGCGAAGCATGCTTCGGTGCGAAGTGCCTTGTGCTAAGTATGAAACTACCGAAGCCTACTTCGATAAGCACACTTCGAAGCTACTAAGCTTAACACAAGAAAAAATCAACTTCGGAACTTAACAGAGAAGAATCGAAGCCAGCAACGCAACCTTCGAAGCTAGATTGATTGAAGTATGACTACCGGAGTGGTAACCTTCGGATCACAGACCAACTTCGAAACAGAGTCTGCTGGTGCTCTCGCACAAGAAACCGAAGCCTAGAAACACACTTAGAATCACAAACTTCGAACACACAAGCTGAGATTCCTAGAAATGTCAACAGCAGAAACCTCTCAGTAACACACTCCGAGCGAAGCCAACCAGAGAAACATGCTTCGAAGCTAACTTCAAAACCTATTGAAGTATGCTTCGTAAAACTGCCGAAGTATGTCAGAATAAAACCTTGAAATCAGTGCATACATCGAAACAGAGTTCACACTTTAAGATCTGAGTTACTGAAGGTAGCAGAGCCTATGGAGAAGTTTGATCGAAGCCTGCTTCACAAAACATAAGGACTTCGAACAAAGTGTGGGGCTTCGCCAGAAACGTCAAGAAAGGCGTCAGAGGCTTTCTTCTCGATCAAAAAGCCATGCCAGGAAAAAGTATCAATAGAAAAACTAGCTGCAACCTATGAACAGAGTAGCCTGGCATTAAACAGTACATCAAGGACTAGGTACTACTTGCTGCTAAAGGAGCCAGTGAGTAGAACTAGTATCCTCAAAGAACAAAACCGCAGCAACCAGAGAGAATATACGCGCTTAGAAGCAGGAAACTTGCAGACAGTAGAGATCTTGGGAATAAAACAAGCGTTTCCGCAAGAAGCAGAAGGCTACAGCCAAACAAAATTCACGAAAATCGAGACACACAGAAATCTTAGAGATAAAAACGTAGTTCGATTTACTTAGTGAAGAACAGGAGTACCGTGTGCGAGAAACAATGGCGGCGGACGCACGAACAGGAACAGGAGAAGGATGAACAAAAAGTGACCCAATTGATTAGTAAAGTGATTTCAGTAAAAAGGGTGACCTAACCCTAGGGATTGGGGCCCTATTTATAGGCAGCCTAATTAGCCTAGAATATTCCACTAGACCCTTAGGGTTTTTTACAGACGCTGAAATAAAAGGAAAAGACCCAACTGCCCTTAGGATATTTTTACAGACTCGACTGACTGACTGTGGGCCTAAGGACAAAATAGTAAACTCCTATTTACAGATGACTTATCCGGAAGCGGAGCTTTTGTAGCGACTACGGCTTCACTTCTGGACGGTCCGTTCCAAGATCAGCGGTCGTCAGTTTTGCGCTGAAACTGACAAAGTGTCCATCGGCTTTGCACTAGGTACCCGGATTCGACCGGTCCGATTCCACAGCTCCCTCAGCCCGGCAATCGCTCGCCGACCGTGTACCTGAGTCAATCCTGGTCAATAGCTAGTGGATCATTTGCTGCTCCTAGCCCGTGTACCCGGATTGGGCCAGCCCGACTTCGCGGCCCCTCTGCCCGACAGTCGCTCGCTGCCCGTTTACCTGAGTCACACGCAGCCTAGACGCAGCAGATCACCTCTCTTCTTCTGTCCTCTTTGACTACTGTTGACAATGACTCATCACATCTGGAGCCATGAGGCCCACGCTCTTCAGCATGGCTCCTCAATCTCCCCCTTGATGAGTGCATTGTCAACACTTCTCTTCATCAGCTCCTCAGTACCTGCGAACTCATGTGGAAACACGAAAATAAAGCACAAGAAATAGAGAAGAAGAAAATAAAGTAAAAGTTTAACCCTAATGACCAAAAGCCGAACAAAAGCAAGAAGCGGTCATTATGGTTAACCAAAAGTGAAAGACTCAAAATGAGTGCAATCTCAGAATCATCAACAAGGATATCAAAAGAGTAAGGACAAATGGGACAAAAACTCCCCCTGAAACAAATCCCAGAGAGAGCCAAAACTCCCCCTTAAACTCTTCTCCCAAAATTTCTCCCCCTTTTTGACAAGTGAACTCATCAAGCGAGACTAAATGCACTCGAAAGAGACACAGACTCCCCCTGAAATGCAACTCCCCCTCAAAATATGCAATGAATGCAACTGGGGTGCAGGTGGAGTGTGGAAAGCATGCTTCTCAGATATGATTGACTGCAATTACAACATCTAACAAGTATAGAAAGAGACATACTGTCTAAGACACATGGCATGATCAGTGCAACAGATGATATCTAAAGAAAGTCATTAGCACGCATTTTTCAATTTTTGCAAACAAAAGCATCACCACATTTTCTATTTGACAAAAAAGGTAAAACATGAGATGTAGAAGCTAACCGATATCTACCAAGATAAGCATTGTCCAAAACAAAGTGCTTCACCATACTTGTTATCATTTCAATTTTTAGGCTTTTTCTTTTTCCTTTTTTCATATTTTCCAGGGGTTATTTGCAAGTCAAGCCTTATGCTGACCGACCATGTCAAGCCTAGGCCAGAACTGGACCATCGGAAGCTTAAGACATTGGTCTTGGCATACACTACATTGTCCTAGTTCATACCAAAGTGCTATGGTAAGCAGTCTAGAACAATCCAATGCGACAAAGCAAACCCACCTGGATCTTTTCAATCTCAAGCATAAAAAGGCATGGAGTTTTCATTTTTCTGTTTTTTCATCATTTTTGTAGCACATTTTCCATGATAAAAGCTTAAAGATGTCCAAGTTGCATAGTCGCATCTAAGTTAGGAACTAGCTACAAGGCATGTAACAGATAGCAAGAGTATTCAACCTACACATGCTAGTTACCAGAAGCAATGGTGATCATTTTTCAATTTTGAAGCATAAAAGCCAAGCATATGACAGATATCAGACATATCAAGTGAACTGAACCAAAGCATGATCATCGACAAGTAATCAAAGCATGTACCGGCTAGAAAAAGTAAAGCAGTTCAATCATATAACAGAAGCAAGTTCAAAAGTGTGATATGTGAGTATGTATGATATGAACACACACAAAGAGACTCAAGAAAAAGAGTAAAGAAGAAAGAAAACTAATGCAAAATATCCTAAAAAGGGTACACAACACCCAAATCCCCTCGTAAATGCTCAAAGGTAGACTGATCTAGGGGTTTGGTGAAAATGTCAGCCAACTGATGATGGGTATCAACATGAACAAGGTCAATGACACCTTTCTCATATTGATCCCGCAAAAAGTGAAAGCGCACATCAATGTGTTTGGTTTTTGAATGGAGACAAAGGTTTTTTCCCTACACTAATAGCACTGGTGCTGTCGCAAAACAAAGGAACTCTGGTAGGAAAGAACAGCCCAAAATCTCGCAGAGTCGAAATCATCCAAACCAACTGTGAGCAGCAGCTACATACTCAACCTCAGTGGTCGAAAGAGCTACTCCAGATTGCTTTCGAGAAGACCAAGACACAAGA
Organism: Zizania palustris; assembly: GCA_019279435.1. Classification (NCBI taxonomy): domain Eukaryota; kingdom Viridiplantae; phylum Streptophyta; class Magnoliopsida; order Poales; family Poaceae; genus Zizania; species Zizania palustris. Next base: position 26,033,191 of record JAAALK010000079.1, read on the forward strand.
GACGAACCAAGAAACTAGCAAGTACTGGAAGTCGACTTGCGATCCCACCGGCACCCACCAAAGTCAGCGTCTGAAAAGCCAGATAAATCAAGAGATGATGATGCTGAATAATAAAGACCAATATCGGGCGCATAAGTGAGATACCTGAAAATGCGCTTGATAGCCTGCCGATGAGATGCGCGTGGTGAAGACTGGAAGCGCGCGCATAGTCCCACGGCGAACTGTATGTCCGGTCTTGTCGCCGTCAAGTATAGCAATGAACCAATCATCCCTCGAAACTCTCTCTCGTTGACCTTGCCGCCGCTCTCGTCCTTGTCCAGGCCCCCAGATGTGCCCATTGGGGTCATCTGAGGCTTCAACTCTCCACCAAAGTCGAATTTTTTCAACATGTCACGAGTGTACTTACCTTGGTGGATGAAGGTGCCATCCTTGGTCTGCTTGATCTGGAGCCCTAGGAAGTACTTGAGCTCACCCATGAGGCTCATCTCAAACTCGCTGTGCATCTGCTCAGAAAACTTGGACACAAGAGTATCAGTAGTTCCGCCAAAGATAATATCGTCCACGTAAATCTGAGCGACTAAGAAATCTGAAGCATCTCTGAGCAAGAAAAGAGTTTTATCCACAGAACCCATTACAAAGCCCTTCCCCAACAAAAACTTCTTTAACCGGTCATACCAAGCCCTAGGGGCTTGCTTCAGACCGTATAAAGCTTTCTGCAGCTTAAAAACATGTCGAGGAAACTTGGGGTTCTCAAAACCGAGGGGGCTGCCTAACATAAACTCCTCCTCTATGTACCCGTTCAGAAAAGCACTTTTGATGTCCATTTGAAAAATCTTAAAACCCTTCGAAGCGGCAAAAGCTAAGAGAATGCGAATGGACTCAAGACGGGCAACAGGAGCAAAGGTTTCTTCAAAGTCAATACCTTCATTTTGGCAAAAACCCTGGGCAACTAGTCGAGCTTTGTTGCGCACCACAACCCCATCTTCACCTTGCTTGTTCTTGAACACCCACTTGGTGCCTGTGGGGTTGCATCCGGGTGGCAGCTCAACCAGTGTCCAAACCCGATTACGGACAAAATTCTCAAGCTCTTCTTACATAGCATTAATCAAATTCGAATCATAAAGAGCATGAGAAACGTCTCTGGGCTCAAAAGATGCAATAAAAGTAGATTCAGCAAACACAGCAAGTGAGTCAACAGAAGAACGCAAAGTCCTTGCAGACAAATCATCGATGATGAGCTCTGAGGGGTGATCGCGCTGAACTGCTCAGGATCCCTGGTGATCTGAAGTCACCTCACCGGAGTCAGCAGCTAGCACCTCTGGACTCGACTGAGGGGGCTCGATCGAAGTGGAAGAAGTGATTAGAGGTCCGCCCTCGTCCTTAGTCGAAGTCTCAGAAGGTGTGGGTTCTACAGGCTGTGCAGAAGGCCCACCCTCATCAGCAGCTGGAGTGTCATCATCTTCCTCGAAGATGGACTCTCTGAGCTCACCATCACCAGAAAGCTCAAAAGAAGAAGTCAAAGAAGGCAAGGACTCATCAAATGACACCTCGCAAGTCTCGACAAGCTGCTGGGAGTCGAGGTTCCAAACACGGAAGCCTCGAGAATGCAACACATAGCCAAGAAAAACTCCATCCCAGCAACGAGACTCAAATTTGTCCAAATGCCCACCCTTCTTGAGCACAAAGCACTTGCAGCCAAATGCTCGCAAGTGGCTCATCTTGGGCTGTCTGCAAAACCGCAACTCATAAGAAGTCTTACCAAGATAAGCTCTCAGAAAAATGTGGTTGGCAAGATAGCAAGCCGTGTTCATGGCTTCATCCCAAAAACGCCTAGGAGTCTTGTGCTCATTGAGCATCGTCCTGGCCATCTCGACTAGCGTGCGGTTCTTTCGTTCCACAACGCCGTTCTGTGGAGGAGTGTAAGGGGCATAAAACTGATGGTCAAGACTCTGATCACTATGGAAGTTGACGAACTGAGAGTTCTTGAACTCAGAGCCGTTGTCAGAGCGAATTGCTCGCATCCGACCATTGTTCTCATTCTTTAGCTTCAAAATCAGGTCATGAACAAACTGAAAAGTTTCATCCTTAGACTCCAAAAAGAAAACCCACGAGAATCGAGAAAAGTCATCAACAATGACAAGTGCGTAGCACTTCCCACCGACTGAGCGTACCCGAGCTGGACCGACAGTGTCCATATGTAATAGCTCACCTGGATACGAAGTCATCACCTGAGTCACAGGTGAGTGAGAAGCGGCAACCATTTTCCCATGACGACAGGGATGGCAAACTAGATCCTTCTCAATTTTAAGCTTGGGCAATCCTCGGATGAGGTCCATAGAGCTCAACCTGACTAGCAGATCAAAACTCAAATGGCCTAACCTCCTATGCCACTTCTAAAGCTCAGAAGAAGATCCAGCAATCAAACATCGAGAAGGGCCAAAAGAACTAGAGAAGTCAATCCGAAAAACCTTACCAAATGGTAAGATCTGGCAAATCAAAGACCCTCTAGAATCAATCACAGAAGAATTGCCCTTCTTAAAATGAACCTCCAACCCATTCTCAAGAAGTTGCGAAACATAAATCAGATTGAAGTTCAAATTTCCAACCAAAGCAACGTTCTTTAAAGAAAAATGGTTAGAGATGCGAATTGAGCCAACACCGTTTACCTTCCCTTGACCACTGTTCCCGAATGTGATGTACTCTTTGAAGCTCGGGGGAGTGAGACTGGAGAACCATCTGTGATGTCCCGTCATGTGGCGAGAGCATCCTGAGTCCATGATCCAAACGTCCTCTAGTCCCCAATCCTACACTATCAGTGGTTGTCAGGGGGAGCAAATGGTCCGGCACCAGGTTTAGCAAAAGAACTAAACCAGTGTTGAGCCATCTGCTCAAAATACGGAAAGCAAAAACCATCAGAAGAGTTTGGACCAAAACGCAGCTCAAAGCGTTGTCCATGGTTTTGCCTAAAACCTCGGCCACGAGGTCCAGAACCGTAGCCAAAATGGCCTAGAACTCTGCCGGAACGAACACCACCAACTGGAGCACGGGCATGAAAGTCGTCTCCTCTACCACCACCTACACGACGCGGCCTGGCCTCCAGCCTCTCCCCGCGTCGAGGAACTCTTAGTCTACCACCCTGCTGGTAGAATTGCTCCTGACCACCACGAGCACGCTCTGCTCTCTCAACCCGCTTCCTCCTGAAGAAAACTCCGCAAGATGCCCGTCTCTCTGACAATACTCACAATGATAGGTGAGCTTCTTGGGATGTGGTTGAGGCTTGGGGTTCTTGGGCTTAGTGGTGTTTGGTGTTGTCTTCTTGGGTTGAGAGGGTCCAGGAAGAGAGTTGTTAGCGTAAAAGATTACGCTAACAGGTTCTCTGAGATCAAGAACGAACAAACAGTGAGCTTGTGTTTAAGGGCTACCTCAAGCCTCCGAATGGATAATAGCTTAAGTAGTCCGAATGTGTGTATTAGAATAGCTGAGTATTCGATCCCCGTTAAAGGGTAGAGAAGGGGGTATTTATAGGCAAAAATGTGTAAGGAAAAGACCTATTTACCCCTTGATTACAACCGACATAGCGGAAACTATTCGGTACCCTGCGTAGGGTTAAAAAGGTAAAACTATCCGAGGCAAACGGATAAGCTAAACGTCTTATCAATCCTATCGCTCTGCTTCAAGGCCTCATATCCAGCGAAGGGCTTCTTCGGACTTCAGATCGAAGCACCCTTCGGTTAAACGTCTCAACCATCGAGTACGAATTCATCAGCTCCGAAGCTTAGTGAGTCCCTTTGAACTATTAAACTCTAAGTCCTGAAAGTGATGCATTTTCCCCCAACAGTAGCCCCTCGAATACGCCTCTCCGAATTTAACCTGTACGGAAGGGAGGCAGTATACGCAAGGAATATTTTCATATTCTGAGACTTAGAACACATTACAGTCTTTTGGAGGATCTCTGATCCAAAGCATTCGGACCCTGACTCCGAGTTCTCAACCGTTGTGTGAATGCTCCATAGGAGAGTATACCGTTACGAAGCCCAAACATCGTGAAGGACCGTTTGATTATAACCGTTACTACGCAAGTATCCGTTACACTCTTGTAAAAGGTAACGGTCGAAATTTACAGCAGTCTCCCACCGTTCCACTTTCTAGACCTACCAGTCAGCGATGGAAGCCGAACCTGCAATGTGAATGCGATCGAAGCATAGCAACCAGCGGACGGTTATAAAAAGGGGATTATAAGTTACCCATGGCTTTTTACCGTACCCAGTGCCTGCGAATCACTTTCTTCAACCTTCATTTCTCACAACTTTCCAATCCACCGAGCCATGGCGAGGACCAGCCACACCATTCCAGCAGCGGCGAGCACTCTAGCGCAGAGGCAAGCTTGGGCCGCATCGGCTGCGGCAGCAATGGCGGGAGCTCCGGGTGATGCCTGGCCTAAGAATCCTCGGGAGCTCCGCCCGCCATCTAAGAAGAAGATTCCTCAGAGCTTCCTCATCGGCCAGTCCATGAGCACCGCTGAGTCCATTGAAGAGGCCGTGGAAGGGAAGCTGGGGACCGGACTAAGGACTCGAGTCCCCAGGTCGGAGTCAACCCCGAGGCCACGAAGCGGACAAGTCGTGGTGTTCGAGGCCTTCTTTGAGGCAGGCTTGGGGCTTCCGGCCATCGACTTCCTGGCCGAGGTACTGGAGATGTTCCATATCACCTTACCTCAACTTTCCCCCAATGCCATCACTCGTCTAGCTGTCTTCGAATGGGCGCTCCGGGCCGAAGGGTGCGAGGGGCGATCGGAGATCTTCGCCGCCACCCACGAAGCCATCTGCCAGCCGAAGCCGCAGGACGGGCCCGGGGACACAAAGGTGATAACAGCCTTCAGCAGCGTCAATTTCCAGCTGTGGAGGGAGCACGCCCAACACTTTCCCGCGAAGGCCATCAACGATCGATGGTACACCAACTGGATCCTTCGGTGGTTCTATGCCAAAGTTGGAGAGGACTCTCCCCTCGCGGGACCGCTTTAGGAGATCTGGTTCTGGAAGGAGGCGGAGATCGCTCCGAACCCTAGCCTACTCTCAACGCGGCTATGGCTATTGACCTCAGTGGCTCGCCGCATGAGCATGCACGACCTCGCCGAAGAGTTCATTGCTCTTCGGATTCCACCTCTCGGGGCCAACTGGCCGATAGTGTTTCAACAGGCTTCGGAGGGTGAACTCCGAACTTTAGGTAAGACCACTCCTGCAATAGTATGTTAAATGATGAAAATAACATCCTTATAATATGTTACCCTTTTTTTAGTGGCTCCACTGGCGCTGGCTCCAGAGGAGATAGCTTCGGCCACCAAACGGGTCCTCGGAGCCCCTATGGTGGCTGAAAGACAGAAGAGGCTGGAGCTGGTGGGGAGCTGGGAGCGTTCCAACAGAGTGTGGGGAGCCTTCAGGATGGTGCCTCATCCTCTGCCAGATTTTACCTCGACCGGAGCAGCTCCTCGGAAACGGAAAGCCGTCGCCAAACCTCCGAAGAAGGTCAACAAGACCCCACCGAAGAAGAAGAAAGTGGCGAAGATCCCTCCACAGCTGGCTCCAGCCTCATCTACTTCGTCTTTGGATGTTCGGAGCTCGGCCTCGGAGGATTCCGAGGACTCCAACGCCCATCTGGTGGAGACCTTCGAGAACTATCTCTTGGAGGGTGATGAAGATGCGGCAGGGGTCCCAGTCGAAACTTCTGCTCGGGAGGTTGCGGAGGTAGACTCGACACTCACACCTGTGCCTGCTGTCGTGGACTTAGAGCCGAACCCCGTCACCCCCAACTCGCCCGTAGCCGGGGTGATGACGGCGGAGGTCGAGGCTCCAGTGGAAAACACGCCGGAGAGGACTTCTGGAGACGATATCAACGATATCCTCTGGATGTACGAAGTCCTGGAGGATCCGACGATCTTGCCTCACGGTGCCTCCGAAGGTATACTTCAAATCTTTTACCTTGGTTGATTCCTGCAACAATTTTAACTCGTGAACGCTCACCTATACCTTGGTATCGTAGGTACATCGAAGGGTGACGAAGCCCCTACCGTACGCGAAGTCCCAGCTTCTTCGGAGGTCGTGGTTCCGATGGACACCTCTACTCCGCTGGACGCCCTGGCCCCAGTTATGGGTGCCATTTCTGCCGACGCGGCTACGGTGACCGACGTAGCTCCTGCTGATGTGGCTCCCGCTGGAGGGGTAGCCATCGAAGGACAAGCTACTTCCGCCGCAGTCGTGCCCCCTGCCGTCGTGCCGGGGAGGAGCAAGAGCATGTCCAGCCTCGGGCTCCCTCCCGGCCCAACGACTACCTCGGCCAGCAACTCGGAGAAGGAGGCCACGGCGGACGATCACCAGGCTTCGTCTTGGCTTCCTCTGCTGGCTTCGTTCTTGGAACACCGGACCGGCCTCCGGGCGCTCCTGGAGCCCTTGGCGGAGAAAAGCCAGGACATCGCCAATTCTGATTTGGTTTCTGCTCTGAGCGAAGCCAGGGCTCCGGTGCTAACCATGGCCCTCGAAAGGGCTGCCCTTCAGGTATGAAAAGCACCACAACTATTTCTGATTAGTAACTGTGAATACTTGGTACTTACTTATTCTTTTTTGCAGCAATTCGTCCTTGCTAGAGCGGCAGCGACTTCCAATGAAGTCGAAACCAATCGACTCAAAAGGAAGGTTACCACCCTCCAAACCACGCTCAAAGGGTCCAATGAAAGATCACTTCGGTTGGAGGAGGAAGTCCTCGAAGAACAAAGGGCCAGGGCCGAGGCCGACGAAGCCCTCCGATTAGCGAGGCAAGACAGCGACGCGCTCCGGACCTCGGCCCAAGAAGCTGAAGCCGAGTGCGTAGTGCTTCGAGCGGAGGTTGACAAGCTCCAGCAAGCGGCGGCCACTTCGAGCGCCCAGCTGGTAGAGCTCCAAGGATCTCTCAATCAAGCGATGGCCCAGAAAAGCTGCTTGCTGCTCCAAGTGGCCGAAGTGTCTGCTACCACAGCGGGGCTGGAGACAGCGGAGAAGAAGAACGCCAGTGCAGCGGAACGTACTTTGGATGCCCTTCAGGGTACCTTGGAATATTTCGGCACTATGTGCCCTTTGTCCTCTGCGGCGGCCAGCAAACCCCTCGACTGGAAACTGAAGAGGATTCAAGTGGCGGCGTCGCTGATGATGAACTCCGGTGTCCGGTACGGAGAGATCTCCGTCCAGTGTGCCGGAATTGGAGTTCTCCGCCACCTCGAAGCCCTTGAGATCCCCCTCGCTCTAGTCGGGGGTTCGATCCCCTGAAGCTTTGCCTCCGAGGACCTGCTGCACCCATCTTCGGACGTAGCCTTGGCCTGGGAAGCTTTCTGGTCAACCTGGAAGATGTACCACAAGGCTGCGACCAAAGCTTGGATCGACGAGGCCCGCCGACAGAAGCAAGCACAAACGAGGCCAACGCTCCCAGCCTCGCCAGCTCCGGCACCTTCTGCTTCACCGACCGACCCACAGGTCTAGCTTATAGGGCAATTATGTATAAGAACTCTTGTAAAGCCCCTTGCATTAATAAAAAGTTTATAAACGAAAAGCTTGTTTTGTTGTTTTGCTCCTTTAGGTTTTGTCATGCGCCTCGGAACCTGACTTCGAAGTACTGTACTTTACCGAAGGGCTCCGGAAGGAGTGGGCAAGCCTTGAGAGCTTAAAGCCCTACCACTGCCCACGCTTCTCTGTTCCTCGTGGAGACAAAGGGGAGGTAACCTCCGAGGTTTTTCAAGAGGTCTTATCTTACTTATATCAAGGAAGAAGAAAAAGAGAAGGCATCTTCATCCTCCGAACACATGGATTGGTCTGACTCGGAGTACCAAGCTGAGGCTAGCTCCGACAGACTTCTGACATGGGCCGAGCTTCAAGAGGAGCAAAAGAAACTGTGAGCCTCGAAGAAGAAGATAAGCACTCGCACCAAAAGTACAATCCCGGCGGCTTCGAGCTCCAAAGGACGGAGTAGTTGGAGAGGTAGCTCTAAAGGCCGACAGGGTCTTCGATATTTCTTAGGCTTGGACCAAAACTTCTCTTGAAGTACGAGTACTATGAATTAAAGTGAATTGCACCGGAAGCATCTCGTTTGTTCTTTACCCTCCTACCCCTCCTTGTGGGTGGGGGATCTTTTGTATTGCAAAGAGGTTCGCCGGACACAATGACGCGCCGAACAAACCGACGCTTCGCACCACACTTTATCATCCGTATTGTACTTTTTCGTAGGGTTCTTCGAACATAGTTTCATATTATGATTTCGTAAGTTTTGAAGTTGGATCTACCTCTATAAGGTTTTATACGTGTCACTTAGGACTTAAAAAGTGTCTCATTGGCCGGAGCCTTGAAACCTTATTACTTGGTCACCTTTGACTCTTTTATAGATGCTTCGAACCCGTAGGCCGGAAATATGTTCTTTTAAAGTCCTTAGACTCCTCTACGATTCCTAACAAGCGGAGCCTGGAATCCGTAGGCTGGCCACCTTCAGCTCTTTTACAGATACTTTGAACCCATAGGCCAAAAATCTGTTCTTTTAAAGTCCTTAGACTCTTCTACGAATCCTAACAAGCCGGAGCTTGGAATCCGTAGGCTGGCCACCTTTGGCTCTTTTACAGATACTTCGAACCTGGACGCCGGAAATATGTTATTTTTAAAGTCCTTAGACTCTTCTACAGATCCTAACCAGCTAGAGCCTAGAATCCGTAGGCTGGCCACCTTCGGCTCTTTTACAGATACTTCGAACCTAGAGGCCGGAAATCTGTTCTTTTTAAAGTCCTTAGACTCTTCTACGGATCCTAACAAGCCAGAGCCTGGAATCCGTAGGCTGGCAGCGATGCCCTCGAACACACGGTTCATAGGCTATTGCCCGGGTCTTGGGAAAGATGCTTGACTCTGCAAGCATCTCCATCCTCCCGGTGCGTCCACCCGGAGTAAGGGATACTCAAAGAGCAAACAAAATTCAACCCTCCACTTTATTTAGAAAAGGAATTTTACAAGTCATTACAAGGAGCCCCTAAGCATAATAACGCTTAAGGTGCTCTGCATGCCATGCATGTTTCAATTCTTCCCCTTCTAAATTAGCTAATTTAAACGAGTTGGGGCGCCCTGAGCGTACGATAATATATGGTCCTTCCCATTTATTTCCTAGCTTCCCCGGGGCTATTACACTTCGCAAAACTAGATGACCTGGTCTAAGTTCATTCAGCTTTATCTTCGGGTCATACCATGTTTTTGTTTGGCCTTGGTACTTCATCAGATTGGCGACAGCTCGAAGCCTTGTTTCTTCTGACAAGTCCAGCGAAGTGCTCCTCTCGTCTTCATCTTCGGGTTGCATTACACGAAGGGATCCACCCCTGATCTCCGTAGGAGTCATGGCCTCATCTCCGAATAGTAGCCTGAACGGGGTAAAGCCTGTAGCCCTGGTTTGGGTGGTTCGAATGGACCACAAGATCTTGGGAAGCTTTTCGACCCACATCCCCTTGGCCAACCCGACAATCCTTCGATTTAGACCGGATAGGATATTCCCGTTGGCTCGCTCGATAGCTCCGTTGGACTGTGGATGGCGCACGGCTGCGAAGCATAACTTAATGCCCAGTTCTTCACAAAATTCTTTGAATGTGTCAGCTTCGAACTGGGTTCCATTATCCACGGTTAGCTCCCTTGGTACTCCGAACCTGCATATAATATTTTGCCAGAAAAACTTTTGTACATTCCTGTAAGTGATAGAAGTCAATGGTTCTGCCTCGACCCACTTTGAAAAATACTCGATTGCTACCACTGCAAACTTTAAGCTGCCTTTGGCCATTGGGAAAGGGCCTATGAGGTCCATGCCCCATCGAGCCATTGGCCACACTGGGGCAATAACATGAAGTGGTACTGGCGGACGGTGGCTTCGAATCCCCATCCACTGGCATCCTTGGCAGGTTCGGACCAACTCCTCCGTATCTCTCACAATTTTCGCCCAGTAAAGCCCCTGCCGAAGTGTTTTGCCTGCTAGCACACGAGGGGCTAAATGACTTCCACATAAGCCTTCGTGAATGTCCCAAAGTAAGTCTTGGCCTTCGGGTTGAGAGATGCACCGAAGTAGAGGAGAACACACTCCGGCTTTGTACAACACTCCATTGACAAGCTTATAATTTCTAGCCCTTGCCTGCAGCCTTCGGAAATCCGGACCTTCGGAAGAGTCTGTACTACCTTGCAAGATATCCATTATCGGAGCTCGCCAATCCGTGGCTGGAATGCAAAGGACTTCCGTGGAGGGTAATTGATTGACAGTAGGCTTGACTAGTTCTTCATAAAAAGCACCCTTCGGTAGATCCAATGCTCTGGCCGCAGCCTTTGACAGAATGTCTGCAAGTTGATTATCTGCTCGAGGGATACTGTGAACAGAAAATCCTTTGAATGCTTCTTCAGTCTTTCAGATTTCCTCTAGGTACTTCGCTAGATGTGGGTTCTTCACTTGGAAACTTTTATCGACATGCCCTGCGATGACTTGGGAATCTGTTTTAATTATTATAATTACTGCTCCAAGTGCCTTTGCCTTTTGGAGGCCTAGCAGGACCCCTTCGTATTCTGCGATATTATTGGTGGTCTTAAAGTTGAGCCTCGCAGAATACATGGCCTTTTGCCCTGACGGTGATATGATGACCGCTCCAGCTTCGATGCCAGATGCCTGATAAGCTCCATCAGAAAATATTGTCCATAGATCTTCGGAGGGCTCCTCTAGAGCCCAAACTGCAGATGGCGTCCATTCTGCTACGAAGTCGGCTATGATTTGGGACTTGATAGTTGTTCTTGCCATGAAGGAGATTCCGAAGGGGGCTAGCTCGACAGCCCACTTTCCGATCCTACCCGTAGAATCTTTGCTTCGGAGCATATCACCAAGAGGGTACGAGGTAGGAACGATTAGGTTATGCACCAGAAAGTAATGCCTTAGCTTCCGCGAGGCCATTACCAGGGCATAAGCAAATTTCTCGAGCTCGGAGTATCTTATCTTAGCTCCGGACAAAGCTTCTGAAACAAAATAAACTAGGTTCTGCACCAGCTTTCCCTTAAGCTCAACTTCCCTGACCAGTACTGCACTTACTGCAGAGCTTGTTGCTGCAAGATAAAGGAGGAGTGTTTCTTCTGGGAGGGGCACAGTAAGCGTTGATAGGCTGCCGAGGTATGCTTTTATATCATCGAAGCTCTTCTGGCACTCCGGCGTCCAACTGAAGCTTTCGGACCCCTTTAGGGCTTTGAAAATTGGGAGGCTTCGTTCTGCCGACCTGGCCATGAATCTGCTAAGAGCTGCGAGCCTTCCTACTAGCTTCTGGACTTGCTTCAAATTCCCTAGTGGAGCCATTCTTTGCAGTGCACTTATCTGCGCTGGGCTAGCTTCGATTCCCCTGCTCGAAACTAAGTACCCCAGCAGTTTCCCTGCTTGTGCTCCGAATATACATTTTTACGGGTTGAGGCGTACTCCACATGCTCGGAGGCTCTCAAACGTTTCAGCTAGGTCTAGGCTATGCTGGTGCTTTTGAGCACTTTTTATTACAATGTCATCCATATAGGATTCGACATTTTGGCCTATTTGGTGACCTAGAGCCTTAGCTATTAAACGTGAAAAAGTGGCTCCGGCATTCCGCAAGCCAAAAGGCATTCTTACATAACAAAATACCCCGGAAGGAGTTATGAAACTTGTCTTGGCTTCGTCTTCACGCTTTAGCCAGACTTGATGATACCTGGAGTAAGCATCGAGGAAACTTAGCAATTCGGAGCTGACTGTGGAATCCACCAGCTGGTCTATTTGGGGCATCGGGTAGGGGTCTCGTGGGCATGCTTTATTTAATGAAGTAAAGTCAATACACATGTGCCACTTGTTCGAGTCCTTCTTCCTTACAAAAACAGGGTTTGCTAACCACTCGGTATGGGCTACCTCCCTGATGATGCCAGCCCTTAACAATTTTTATACTTCGGTCTTGGCGAGGCTTGCCCTTTCTGCAGACAGCTTGCGGAGCCCCTGGCGCACTGGCCTGGCCCTCGGGTTGACGAGCAGGCTGTGCTCGATGATACTCCGATCAACCCCGATGATGTCTTCGTTAGTCTAGGCAAAGACGTCCAGGTTTTGCTTGACGACTTCTTCCAACGAGGCAGCTATCTCTGGGGATAGCCCCTTGCCGAACTGTACTGGATATTCTTTGCCATCCTTTGAAATTATCTTTGTCTCGACATCACCTTCTGGGCTTGGCTTAAGGAGAGCCCCTTCAAAGAGTTCGAAGCCTCCTGAACCTCTTCTGCGTGCTCCATCACGCTGTGCACTTGCCGGGGATCCAACGGCTGGCCATGCCCATATTCCATTCTTCGGGCTATAGCTTGGTCTCCTGAAACAGTAAGAACTCCGCCTTGCGTGGGCATTTTGAGATAGAGATAGTTGTGATGCGCTATAGCCCTGAATTGGTTCATCATCCCTCGCCCGAAGAATGCGTTGTAAGCATAGGGGGCATCGACAACGTCGAAGATCACCTCTTCTACCCTGGCCAAAGTCCCCTCTCCGAAAGCAACCTCGAGGCCTATCTGGCTGAGGGCATCGAGAGGCGGTCCTGAGAAACCTTGAAGTGGCCGGGCCGCTGGAAGTAGATGTTTCCGAGGTATGCACATTTGATCGAAGGCCTGGACAAAAAGTATGTCTGCGGAGCTCCCGCCGTCCACCAGGATCCTTCGGACTTCCACCCCTGCTATATCTACGGAAATGACCAAGGGGTCAGCATGGGGGAACTTCACCCCCACGGCATCACTGGTAGGAAAAGAGATGGGCACATGGGACCATTCTGGCATTCCCTCCACGGAACTCGAAGTCCCAATGTGCCCTACTTCGCAGACGTATTCCCGTCGCTGCTTTTTGGACATGTTACCGAGGGTCCCCCCTCTGGCGATGGGTAGGACCACTCTCTTGCCGTGGTCTTGTGGGTCTTCCTGCTTTGGTGGTGGCATAATGTTGGCCACCGGCAGTCGCATGGGGGCTTTGGGGACACCGGCTCGGGCCACGATTTGCACAGGCTCCGACCATGCCACCGGTGGGGCTCGATCTGAAGTACCCCGCCCGGTACTTCGTCCTAGGTATTCATCCCGAAGGGTTAATACCGACTTGCAGTCCTTCGTGTCATGGCTTCTATTGTTGCCATGCACGCAGCAGAAAAAACTCTAGCGCCTGCCAGGTACTCTTTCTTGAGGCTTCGGCGCTCTAGCCTTGAAGTCTTGCGCCTGCTGATAATTGGCAGGCACCTTCGGAACGGAGGGTGCAATGCTTAACACCTCCGAACGGAAATGCTTCTTTCCTCGCCTGTGATCCCCAAAGCGATTGTCTTGAGGGGGTTGCAGAGAGGCTGAGGCTTCGGGCTCCGTCTTTACTTCTCGGAGAGCAGGTGTGGGCGCTACGGCCCATCGAAGGCAGCCTTCCTCTGCCTTGGCATACTGGTCGAAGTATGCCATTAGTTGTGCTACGGACGACACATGCTTCCGATAGAGTTTGCTGAGGAGATCGAGGTTCAGCACCCCTTCGCGGGCGGCGTCGACATGACGAGCACGTCTACATCGGCAACGACTACTATGACTATGACAACAGTACCCCTATCGCCGATGGACCCGGTGGCATGAACACGGAAATCGACAATCGCAACATCATCCTCCCTACTCTTGTGGACATCCCCGAAGAGGATCAGGCCCAAATCAAAGCCAAGATGGAGGAATTCCATGCCCTCATGCTCGGGCGCTACACAAAAACTAGCACAAGCTTCGTTAAGCGTGACATCGACTACCGAGGAGGTAGACATGCCCTTGATCTGCGACTTGGTGTGTGCGAAGCACGTGAAGTACTCCCGAAGTATTTCTCCCGCTCGCTGCTTCACCTGGAACAAACTTCCTATCGACATCGGGGCCATAGAGGTACCCTCGAAGTTGCTCACAAACTTCTTCTTGAACTGCTCCCAGGACCTGATCGATCCTGGCTTCAAGAACCAAAACCATCAGAGCGCCACGCCTTCGAGAGCGAGGGGGAAACACTTCGCCATAGTGTTGCGCACCCCTCCGCTTACTTCTATTGCCAGGGCATAAGAACGAGCGAACTCTCCGAGGTCTGACCCACCAGAGTACTTGTGCAACTTCGACGCCTTGAACCTAGGATCAAAGGGCACTCTTTGCAAGTCCGAATGCAGTGGAGACTCATCATCGAAAGACGCGTTCTCTGCCTCCTCCGGGACTTGGACAGCTTCTGGAAGATTGCGAGCACCACCGTCTTGGGGTCCTTCTGGAGTCTCGGTGGAGGCTTGAGTGCGGAGGCGATCGTCCGCCTCTTGTCTCCACCTAGCCACCTCCTCCTGAAGCCTTGCTAATTGAGTAGCTTCGGTTCCAGGAAGGTCTTCGTCTTCATCATAGGGTAGCTCCGAGTCTTGGGAGCCGATATAATCAGTCCGAAGCACCGTAGGAGGAGCTCGGGGACCCTTGGGCACTCGACGCCCAGCGGCACCCTCGGGAATTGTTGGGACAGTTGAGGGTCTGGCTCCGTTGGTCCGAGGGGACCTTCGGAGAGGACCCGAGGCTTGGCTTCACTTCGGAGGCATTGCTAGTAATAGAGAGATCCGAAGACCAAGGACTTCGATTGGTCCGGGAAGGCGAGCAAAGGCCTTCGAACCGCACTAAGAAGCCCCTTACCTAAGGGTGCGCGGAATCTTGGGACTCCGAGGCTCCCTCCATAAGTGCTCTTCGAAGTGCAGTCAGCAGTAGAGAACAAGCTTCTAGAACTTGGTTCCCCACGGACGGCGCCAACTGTTGGCGTAAAAGATTACGCTAACAGGTTCTTTGAGATCAAGAACGGACAAACAGTGAGCTTGTGTTTAAGGGCTACCTCAAGCCTCCGAATGGATAATAGCTTAAGTAGTCTGAATGTGTGTATTAGAATAGCTGAGTATTCGATCCCCGTTACAGGGTAGAGAAGGGGGTATTTATAGGCAAAAATGTCTAAGGAAAAGACCTATTTACCCCTTGATTACAACCGACATAGTGGAAACTATTCGGTACCCTGCGTAGGGTTAAAAAGGTAAAACTATCCGAGGCAAACGGATAAGCTAAACGTCTTATCAGTCCTGTCGCTCTGCTTCGAGGCCTCATATCCTGCGAAGGGCTCCTTCAGACTTCAGATCGAAGCACCCTTCAGTTAAACGTCTCCACCTTCGAGTACGAATCCATCAGCTCCGAAGCTTACTGAGTCCCTTTGAACTATTAAACTCTAAGTCCTGAAAGTGAAGCATTTTCTCCCAACAAGAGTTAAGAGAAGTGTGGAGGAGTTTGGGCTTTGGAACCCAGATGGGCTTCTTGGGTGGAGCTTTGGGCTGGTCTTGGATCACTCCATCCTTGGGCTGACTAGCCTGGAAAGACTCAGTGGAGTGAGTCTTGGGGTATCTCTGCTCAGGAGTCATTTTACTCCACTCCACTGCCCGGCTAATGGCACTCTCAAAGTCAGCCTTGGTGTAGGTGGAACCTACCCCAAACCCATCCTGCCTCTTAAACTGTTGGATCATCATGCCGAGTTGTGGCTCTCTGGCACTGATCCAACTCAGGATAGAACGGAGGTAAAAGTTCTCATTTTGAGCATCAGCTAGCTCCTCTCTCAAGGAAGCTAGAACCTCCACCTGAGACAAGCAGGTTTCACACTCTCTATCTACTTGGATAGACTTCTCGGCTTTCAGCTTAATCAACTCCAGTCTAAGAGATAAGCAGTTCTCACAGACAGTGGGTGAAACTGACAATGTCTCAAGCTCTAGCCTAGTCTGCGCCAGCTCAGCTCTCACTCTCTCCAACTCACCCAAATGCTCATCGCCCTTGGCTTTCAGCTCGGCTAAACTAGCTAGATGAGATGGGCAATTAGCACAGGGCACGATGATAGTGGCTTGAGCATCTTTCAGCTCCAACTGAGCGCTTTCAAGCTCAGTGGCCAAAGCGTCCCTCTCATCAACCATTTCTGTGTACCTGGACTTCAGAGTCGACAGGTCACACAGAAGCACCTCACACTTTGTGCACTCACTTCTATCACCCAAGCAAGGGGAAGAAGATAGACTCTCAATTCTGTCGTTGGCCACGGCAAGCTCACTCTCTAATTCATCTATCCTTTTCTTAGCCCCTCTAAGCAGTTTTTCCCGATATTTTAACTCATGACGATTGCTTTCAAGTAAATCAATGATTTCATGTTCATAAGATGATACCTTTTCGTTGTTGTCGTCGTCGGAGTCATCGGAGGAGCCCTTCTCTTCCTTATCCCCAAGAGCCATTGAGCAGAAGCTCTTGTGGGATCTTCGGCGCTGATGTGAGCGGCTCTTCGGTCTGTCCCCGAAAGCCATGAAGCATAGGCCTGCTGGATCGTCCTTGTCCTTCCCCTTCCTGACGATGATCTCCTCATCGCTTGAGCTTGATGAAGAGGAAGAAGACGTGGACCGCTTGGAGTAGCTCTTCTCCATCTCGCTTTAAATTGTTCTTTTATCTTTCAATGTACATTCCTTGCCCTAGGATTAGCCAATTAATGTCCATCTTCGTGGGTTTGCACTGAAAGCCATCCATTCGCCGCGTCGAAATCATGGTAACCCTTGTTGATTCCTCGTGAATCTCCCATTTAATCCATGGAATGGATTTTTATTGTTTTATCATTTTTCTTCTGCTATTCTTGGGATTTCGGCCTCTAGGCTGGATTGCACTTGATCTTTTACTGTTTACAGGGGAAACATCTTCAAAATCATCGCCAAGAAGTTTGGGGGTGATTGCTATTCATCTACAAAGTCGTCGGAGCACTCTTCGCTGTCGCGCTAAAGCCCTCTTCGGCGATAATCTCTCCGCAGTGAACCACTCCGCACTGGAGCACCCTTCGCCATCGCGACGAAGCCCTCTTTGGCGAGAACCTCTACGCAGTGAACCACTCCGCGTCGGAGCACTCTTCACCGTCATGGTGAAGCCCTCTTCAGCGAGAAGCCTCCGCAGTAAACTACTCCACACCAGACCCCACGGTGCCAAAGCCCCTGGTCTGACTGAGGCTTCACCATCGGTCTGACAGGGTACCCTCCGCCGGTCGAACCGCCCGGAGACTGCTTCGCACCAGAACACCGAAGCCACCTTCGGTGACCCCTTCACAATAGAACATCGAGGCCCCCTTCGGTGATACCTTGCATCACCGGGCTAACTGGGAGTATACCTCTAGTCCGACCACCATTTTATTACAGATCAGAATCGACCCTATTCTACCCAGTTTGATGAGGTTTTATTATTGTTAGTAATCTTCTCATACATCAGCTAATCGAATTTTATTTCTTAATATTTGTTTGATTACCTAGCGACTCCGTTACCCTTACAACCATTAAGGATCCGTCGGAACGCTACGTCGGTGCCATGTCACGCTTAGGTTTATCCCTAAGTATCCGCGCTCTTTTGGATCGTCGAACTGATCCGAGTGTGAGGGTGTGTTTCCATGCCAACACACTTTTTGGTGACTCCGCTGGGAACGACATCGACATGACGAGCACGTCTACATCGGCAACGACTACTATGACTATGACAACAGTACCCCTATCGCCGATGGACCCGGTGGCATGAACACGGAAATCGACAATCGCAACATCATCCTCCCTACTCTTGTGGACATCCCCGAAGAGGATCAGGCCCAAATCAAAGCCAAGATGGAGGAATTCCATGCCCTCATGCTCGGGCGCTACACAAAAACTAGCACAAGCTTCGTTAAGCGTGACATCGACATCCCAGACACCTTCGGAAACAAGGAAACGCCACCATCCCTCCCGTCTTAATCCCCTTTGAGATTAGACAGGAGATAGCCTCTAAAGTGGATCAGGCCATTAGTGCTACATTTTCAAATCGACTAGGGCCTAAAATGGAAGTGATGTTTAGGAGATTCGGCTTATCTGAGGCTGTTTCACATACCCCGATTGCTAGCCTACCCCCGCGCACCACGTACACAGTAGAACAGATGGGATCACCGGAAAGGCCATTACATATACATCTCCAATTTCTGGGGCCGAGGCTATGCACACCACTGTCGGTCAGGTCGGCCCTTGGGCCGGCCAAACCAGCAAGTACCAGGCACCATCACCGATGGCAGTCAGTCTGACTGGCTACCAGGCTGGCCCGACCGACCCATATACCTATGGTCAGACCGGCTACCAAGCCGGTCCGACCAGCCAGTGTGCCTACGGTCAAACCGGCCCTATGGCCGATCAGACCACCCTATTTTATTACACGCCAACTGCGCCCACACTGCCCTTTCACGCGCTGTCTGCGCCTCCTACTCCCGCATACTCACATAGGCCTGAGCATCCCATTTATCATGGGCCAGCACGAGAGGAGGGAACACATAGCCGGCATCCCGACATACCACCACGTGTTGTGCCCCCACACGAGAGACGCGCGCAGGCCAGAAGCATAGAGGATATTGACGAGCAAATTCGCACACTTGTTAGGGAATGCACTGGTTACACACCTCGGGATCGGATTAGGGTTTACCATAAGCCGTACCCAGACCATTTCGATGCCATGCCATATCCTCGTGGCTTTAGGGTTCCTGAGTTCACCGAGTTTGATGGCGAGAGTAGCAAGACCACCCTAGAGCATATAGACCAATTTCTAGCACAGTGTGGTGAAGCAAGCGGGTCGGATGCACTTAAGCTCAGATTATTTTCCTTATCGCTGTTCGGCACTACTTTCACTTGGTTTTTGGTGCTACCGCCGAACTCCATCCAGACTTGGGCCCAGATAGAACAGAAATTCTATGATTATTTTTACACTAGGGAAACCGAACTTAGGCTCTCACATTCTACATCGGTTAAACAGAATATCAATAAGAGTGTCTCCGACTATATTTGGCGCTTTTGGGACACTAGGAACTGATGTTTTAATTTAAACATCTCCGAGAGGGATCTAGCCAACTTAGCTTTCAACGGTTTGCATTCTAAGATTAAGGAAAAGTTAGACGGCTGAAACTTCCACAAGGTTAGTCAGGTTTTATAGCAGTCTCTCGACTAGGAAGGCAGAGCCAAGGGCAAAATGTCTGTTAAAGTTTTTAGTGAGCCTAAGGCCGAGCTACACATCATGGAGCACTCCAAAGAAGAGTCATCAGGAGAAGAAGATTCGGCTGACATGTACGCGGCCGAATGGACCTGGCCCAGTGGGTCTAAAACAATCACGTGCTCTGAATTACAGCCCTCTCCTATTAAGAGTCGGCCCAACGAAGTTAAGTACTCATTTGATGTGACCAAGTGCGATAAAATATTTGATTTCCTGTTGAAAAGAAGGCTCCTCAGGTTGCCCAAAGGTCACATCATTCCATCCGCCGATGACTTGAAGAAACGTGTGTACTGTAAGTGGAATGATTCACTTTCCCATTCTACTAATGAATGCAATATTTTTCATCGGTGTTGGCGTAAAAGATTACGCTAACAGGTTTCTGTAGAAAAGAAACTAACAAACGAAGTGTTTGTGAAGCAAACTGTTCTAAGCCTCCGAAAGGATAATAGCTTAGAATAGTTCGAAAGTGTGTATTGAATCACTTGTATTCGGTCCCTATTACAGGGTGAAATGGGGGGTATTTATAGGCCTAAACATTAAGGAAAAGACCTATTTACCCCTCTATTACAACCGACATTAAGGAAACTATTCGGTTTCCTTAATAGGGCTAAAATGGTAAAAGACTAATCTAATAGGATAGAAGATAAGTCTTCCATCTTAGCTGGCAGAAAAGATCCTGAAGGGCTTTGGTTCGAAGACATACTTCGAACCAGTGCCTGTCTTCGGGCTTCGAACGAGGTTCTGGGCATCTTCGAAGATGGTCTTCGGACAATCTTCGAACTGGTTGACTGTCTTTATGCTGCTTCGGCAATAACCCCGAAGATGAGATATTTTCCCCCAACAGTAGCCCCTCGAATACGCTTCTCCGTTCGACCTGTAACGTTAGGAGAGCAGTATACGGAAAGAAAAGATAACCAATCATAGGGGTTATTGGTTTTTATTTTATCTCCGAAATGCACGAAGATATGAACTTCGAATCAGTCGTAAGGTAATTACTTTTCGAACTATCTTAGAACTGACTCAGGAAGTTCGAAAGTCTTTTTAGACTTAGAAAAAATAGCCGTTAGTTTCTGTTTCTAACGGAAGTTATACGATGCGTTATTTTCGGAGGAAAATAACGGGCGAGAATGCGAAAGGGCAAAGCTCAAACGGTAACAAACGGAACATTTAAGCTATAAATAAAGGGCCTAAAGCATACCCGATTACCTTTTCACCGCTTTCTCACAGTCAAAAACTTTTTGAGCCCCTTGAGTTCTTGAGCCCTAGCTTTTGAGTTCTTGATCCCTAGCCTTCATTTCCTCCGAACAATCCAGTGATCGTAATGGTGAATACCAAGGGATCTGCGCCTCCTTCGACTTTGGCTCGGCAACAGGCAGCCGCAGCGGCAGCAGGAGCAACATTGGCGGCGGCACCGTCGATGCAGGCGGCGACATCCATGGCGGCAGGGGGGAGAAATCCCCAAATCGTCGATGACCAAGGTCTGTGCCCTCCATCGACCAAATATTTAGATCAGTCCTTTGAATTAGGGCCTTCGACCTGCAAAAGAGAGTCCTTGACAATCGCAGTAGGAGGAAATATTGGTGCGGGAGTTATGATTCGGAAACCGGGGAAAGAAGTAATTCCAGTGCCAAGACCCGGAGAAGTAGTAGTGTTCGAAGCCTTTTTCGAAGCAGGCTTGGGTCTCCCTGCAGTGGACTTTTTGGCGGAGGTACTCGACCTATTTCATGTAACCCTCCCCCAACTATCTCCGAATGCGGTAGCTAGATTAGCTATCTTTGAGTGGGCCTTAAGAGCCGAAGGATGTGAAGGAAGGGCTGAAATCTTCGCTGCATTACATAGAGCAACCTGCCAGCCGAAAACCTTCGTAACTCCCGGAGGTGAAAAAGTAGTAATATCTTTTGGCAGTATCAACTTTAGACTTCGGGATGAGTATGCCCTTCGCTTTCCTGCTAAAGCTATCAACGCCAGATGGTACACCGATTGGATTCTGAAGTGGTTCTATGCTGAAGTTGGGGCAAGCAATCCTCTGGCCGGACCCCTTAAAGAAATCCAATTCCGAAAGGAAGCTTTGGTGCGTCCTGACGAAGGCCAATTCGAAGCTCGTCTGAACCTGCTTGAAAAAGTTAGCCGAAGGCTCAGTATGCGAGATTTGGCTGAAGAATTCATCGGTCTTCAAATTCCTCCACTGATGGCCAACTGGCCTATCATCTTCGAAGATGACTCCGAAGGCGGTCTTCGCAAAATTAACTTGACTTCAAGTCCTACAGGTAACTTCGAAACCAACATGCATTAAACATATTTACTTCGAAGAAAAAACTGACTTGAATTATTTATTTTGTAGTTTCTTCAGCCCCTGTTACTTCAGAACAGATTATAAGGGCTTCGGAAAAGATCTTGGGTGCTCCAACTCCAACTGAGAAAGAGTGGCGAATTAAACTGGTTGGGAGTTGGGAGAGATTTAACAGAGTATGGGGAATGCTGAAACTCACTCCTCCCCCTCTGATGGATTGGGCGCCTTTGGAGAAAGGGCCTCAGAAAAGGAAAGCCGAAGCTGGAACTTCAAGTTTAGCAAAAACTCCGATGAAGAGGGTGGCTCGGAAGCCGAAGAACCTCGCACCTTTAGATCCTGTACCTTCGAGCTCAAGAGCTTCGGTTTCTGACTCCCAAGAAGAAACGGGGAGATTACTTGTGCACCTGATGGAAGAGAATGAGACTCAAAGGGCCGCACAAGCCGAAGTACCTGCGAACGTACCGGAGTCCGGAGAAAATGTTGATCAACCAAGGACTTCGGTAGTTCAAGAAGATGTAACTCAGGACGGAGTTCCTGTGAATGAAAGTGAGGTCGAAGTCACTATGGCTTCGATTCCCAAAGAAGCAACAAGGACTGCCCAGGACGATGCTCCTGCAGTCCAAGATTTAACGGCTGATTCGGATGAAGAATTAGCCTTCGATCCACCAACCAGTCCGACGATGACTCCTCCGCAAAATGCCGAAGGTAGACTTCGAATAACTTTTATATTTATTTGAGTATTTATACTATGTATAATACTTTTCATTATTTTATAGAGCCCACTCCTATGGAAGAAGTCCGTCAGGGGGAAATAATTCCTGGGCCTTCGACGACTTCGGAGCCAGCCCTGAGAGTTACTCAAAAGGGGCCTGGAAGAGGCAAAAGACAAATAGAGCCCCTGCCTGCTATAAGCTCCGAATCAACTCCGTTTGATTCAACAGACGAGAGCCAATCTTCCAGGGAGGCTCAAACTCCAGTGGCTCCGAAGACCATAGGCCAAAGCTCCGGTCCTTCGTTGAACGAAGATGACCAAGAGGCAATAAGCATGCTCCCCTTGCTGGCTCCTTTCTTAGGGCAAACAACTGGTCTTCGGACTTTGCTCGAACCTTTGGATCGAGCTAGTCGTGACATAGGGGAGACCAAATTAGTGGCCATCCTGAGCAAGGCTGACAGGACGGAGATTAATGCCGTTATTGAACGTACAGCCTACCAGGTACGGAGTAACTGTGAAATATTATAGAATTTATCTTCGAATAAATATTTACTTTGGTTTTTATTTTGACAGCAAACTGTCTTGGCCCGAGCTGCAAGTCTATGTAATGACGAAGAAATCGATCGGCTTCGGGAAGAAAATAGCACTCTTCAAAGGAATTTTAACATCTCTGAAAGTCGAGTGACTCAAATGGACAATATAATATCAACAGAGCGAAGGGCCAGGCAAAGCTTGGAAGCTGCAAAGAAAGAGCTCGAAGCGGAAAGGATTGTGCTTCGAGCAGAGGTTGAAAAACTGCGGGCGGAGCATGCTACTGCAGGGTCTAGGCTCGTCCGACTCGAAGAGGAAGCTAGCCAACTGTTGACCCAGAAAAACACTTTGACCACTGAGAATGCTAGGCTTTCTGGGGTTTTGGACGAAGTTACTTCGACGAAGGATGCGCTGAACAAAGATAAGTTGAAGTCTGAGAAGGTGGCTACGGAGGTTATGAATCAATTGTTAGAAGTCCTGGAGTACTTCGGTACTACTGGAACTCTCCCTTCTGATGATAACATCAGCCTTCTGCGCCGGTTGAAAAGGATCCAAGGGGTGGCGAAGCAGATGAAGACGGCGGGCATTAGATACGGAGAACTCTCCGGACAAGTGTCTGCTGTTGGTCTACTTCGCTATTACGAGGATTTGGGCCGATCAATAACTCCGGACGCAGGAAGAGGTCCAATCACCTTCGACGACGACCGACTTCTCAAACCTTCCGAAGGTGTAGCTGCTGCTTGGCGAGCCTTCCAAACTTCATGGAGAGCCGAAGGTCGTTCTGCGATCAAGGCTTGGATTGATGAAGGCCAACGCCAGAAGCAAGTTCGGAGCCAAGCTTCGAGCAGTCAACCTCCTTCGAACCCGCAGGTTTAGGAATATTTTAGGATTTCTAACCATGTAAAGCTTTATGCTTGTAAACATTTATCAATGAAAGTCTTGTTTGTCATATTTTTAGGCTTTGCCTCTTATGGAAGATATCGAAGTGTTAGAGCTTAACAGCGAAGTTCGCTCATTGTGGAACACCTTCGAACTTCTAAAGAGTTATAAGCGTCCTCGATTTCTTATTCCTCGAGATGACTCTGGCGTTATTGCGCCCGAAGTAATCAAAGACGTATTGTCTTATATTAAAGAGGAAGATAAAGAGATTGACGCAAACACCTCGTCTTCTGAAGACACTAATTGGTCCGAAGACGAAGGTGAAGCCCAAAATAAAAGATCTGAAGATCTTAGAAGCTGGGAAAGAAGCCCCGAGCGGCTTCGAACTTGGGCCGAGCTTCAACAAGAGCAGAAGGATTTTAGAGCTTCGAAGGGGAGGAAGAGAGTTAAACGTAAAGTTCTTAGAACTTCCGATGCTGGAACTAGTCGTTCCACCCCTAGCTCTCGGGACCGAAGAGGTCTCCGATTCCTTCTTGGTATAGATACCAATTTTTCATAATGTAATCTGTAAATACATTTATTTCAATAATGAATGCCGATTTAAAATTGTCTCCATATTTACTAGCCCCTCTTTGGGTATAAGCAACTTCGAACTGTATTCAAAGATGGTTATGCGCAAAGAAAAAACTTCGGAGTACAATTTTTTTTTGGGGGTTCGGAGCCCCTCTGTTATTTAAAGATCTTTTGAAATCTTATGAAATGTCTTCGACTTTTTGTAGTCAGAAGAATGGTAACTTGGTACCTTTGTTTAATGAAAGAAATCAATTGAGATAACTTCCAGGACACTTTAGTGTCTTAAAGAATTTGTCACTTTGGACTATGTTAACAGACATTCGAAGCTCATGGCTCAAATGTTGTTTTGCTTTAGCCACCTTCGGCTATTTTTGCAGAAGTCTACCAGCCAATGGCTTGGACTTCGCAGAATTTGGCCACCTTCGGCTCTTTTTACGGATGTCTACCAGCCAATGGCTTGGACTCCGTATAATTGTAGCCACCTTCGGCTATTTTTGCAGAAGTCTACCAGCCAATGGCTTGGACTTCGCAGAATTTGGCCACCTTCGGCTCTTTTTACGGATGTCTGCAAGCTGCAGCTTGGACTCCGCAGATTTTGGCCACCTTCGGCTCTTTTTACGGAAGTCTACCAGCCAATGGCTTGGACTCCGTAGAATGTGGTATTGGCTCTTTTACGGATGCCTAGAAGCCGTGGCCTGGGCTCCGGATGGATTTCAGCCACCACACCGGAGGCTTCGACTTTATGGGTACGATGTCCGGAAATACAGCCCAGCTTAATGACACTTCCCTCTCAGTCGACCCCACGGTTCCAGCGCGTCCACTCGGGAAGCTGGGAGTGTATGAGGGGAAGGCAACTATCAGGGTGTATGCTTTATTAATTTAGAGGTGATTACAAGCGAATTACAAGGAGCCCTTATGCGAAGTATCGCTTTAGGTGCTCCGCATGCCAAGTATGTGCTAACTCTTCACCTTCTAAATTAGCTAATTTGAATGAACCAGGGCGCCCTGAGCGGACAATTAGATATGGACCTTCCCATTTATTGCCTAACTTCCCTGGTGCTATAATGCTTCGTAGAACCAAATGACCCGGCCTTAACTCGCTGAGCTTAACCTTCGGGTCATACCAAGTCTTCGTCTGCTGATGATACTTTGATAAATTAGCTACAGCCCGAAGTCTTGTTTCTTCTGACAAATCTAACGAAGCTTGTCTTTCTTCTTCGATGTCTGGTTCGGTGCTGCGAAATGATCCCCCTTTGAGCTCCGTTGGAGTCATAGCTTCATCTCCGAATAGCAGTCTGAACGGAGTAAAACCTGTGGACCTTGTTTGCGTAGTCCGAATGGACCACAGAATCTTCGGAAGTTCTTCGGTCCACAGTCCCTTTGATAATCCTACTATTCTTCGATTTAGCCCTGATAAAATATTTCCATTGGCTCGCTCAACGGCTCCATTCGACTGAGGATGTCTCACTGCAGCAAAACATAGTTGAATGCCTAGGTCTTCGCAAAACTTCCTGAAGGGCTCTGCGTCGAACTGTGTTCCATTATCAACTGTGAGATATCTAGGCACTCCGAACCGGCAAATAATGTTCTTCCAGAAGAATTTCTGTACATTGTTCGAAGTGATAGCTGTTAAGGGCTCTGCTTCTACCCACTTAGAAAAATATTCAATAGCTACCACTGCGAACTTCAGATTTCCCTTTGCTAACGGAAAGGGACCAATTAGATCCATACCCCATCTGGCCATAGGCCATACCGGAGCAATGACTTGAAGAGCTGTTGGTGGGCGATGACTCCGTCGACCCATCCATTGGCATCCTTGACAAGTGCGGACCAAGCTCTCCGCATCAGCTGTTATTGTGGGCCAATAAAGCCCCTGGCGAAGTGTTTTTCCTGCCAGAGCTCTAGGGGCTAAATGGCTTCCACAAAGGCCTTCGTGAATTTCTCGAAGAATTTCTTGGCCTTCGGCTTGAGATATACATCGGAGTAGAGGGGAACATACTCCGGCCTTGTATAATACACCGTTGATTAACTGATAGTTTCTTGCTCTGAGCTTTAATCTTGACAATTGGGGCTCTTCGGGCAAATTTGTTCCTCCTTGCAAGAGTTCTATGATCGAATCTTTCCAATCTGCACTACGAATGCAAAGAATCTCCGCAGAGGC
This sequence comes from Zizania palustris, assembly GCA_019279435.1. Classification (NCBI taxonomy): domain Eukaryota; kingdom Viridiplantae; phylum Streptophyta; class Magnoliopsida; order Poales; family Poaceae; genus Zizania; species Zizania palustris. The sequence goes on from JAAALK010000079.1 coordinate 26,059,440, forward strand.
AATTTGTGGCACCGAAGGTACATTGAGCTCCTCGTAGAAAGCTTCGTCAGGCACATCCACAGCTCCGGCTGCAGCCTTCGCTAAAATGTCCGCTTGCACGTTTTCAGCTCTTGGTATACTCCGAATGGAAATACCCTTGAAGTGTGCTTCGATCTTGCGGATTTCTTCTAAGTACTTTGCAAGCTGTGGATGTCGGACTTGAAAACTTTTGTCTACGTGCCCTGCTACTATCTGAGAATCTGTCTTTATAATTATTCTTGTAGCCCCTAGAGCACGTGCTTTCCGGAGTCCCAATAAAATCCCTTCGTACTCCGCTATATTATTGGTAGACTTAAAGTTGAGTCTTGCGGAGTACATTGCTCTTTGCCCTGACGGTGAAATCAATACTGCCCCAATGCCTGCTCCGGATGCTTGGAAAGCCCCATCGGAGTAAATAATCCAAACTCCGTCATCTGATTTCTCTGGAGTCAACTTCGCAGGTGGAGTCCACTCTGCTACGAAGTCTGCTAGGACTTGAGATTTGATAGCTGTCCTTGCCAGGAAAGATATGCCGAAGGGTGCTAGCTCTACTGCCCACTTTCCAATCCTTCCAGTGGAATCTTTGCTTCGGAGCATATCTCCTAAAGGATACGAAGTTGGTACAATTACATTATGAGCCAAAAAATAATGTCTTAACTTCATCGAAGCCATTATCAGAGCATAAACGAACTTTTCAAGTTCGGAGTATCTTGTCTTCGCTCCTGACAATGCTTCGGATACAAAATAGACAGGATTTTGGACCAACTTCCCATTGATATCTGCTTCTCTGACAAGGACTGCGCTGACAGCTGAACCTGTAGCTGCAAGATACAGGAGTAGGGTTTCGTCCGCAATAGGCACCGTGAGTGTAGCAAGATTGCTGAGATAATCTTTAATATCTTCGAAGCTTTTCTGACACTCCGGTGTCCATGCAAAATCTTCGGACCCTTTCAAAGCTTTAAATATTGGCAAGCTCCTCTCCGCAGACCTTGATAAAAACCTGCTAAGTGCGGCCAGACGTCCAGTCAGCTTTTGCACTTGCTTTAAATTCTCCGGAGGAGCCATCTTCTGCAGCGCAGTTATTTGAGTAGGGCTAGCTTCAATTCCCCTGCTTGAAACTAAGTACCCTAATAACTTTCCATCCTTAGCTCCGAATATACATTTTTCGGGGTTAAGACGGATCCCACATGCCCGAAGGCTATTGAATGTTTCTGCTAAGTCTAGGCTATGTTGGTGCTTTAAAGCACTCTTTATTACAATATCATCCATATAGGCCTCCACATTGCGGCCTAGTTGATGACCTAGAGCCTTAGCAACTAATCTTGAAAAAGTAGCCCCGGCATTTCTTAGGCCGAAGGGCATTCTTACATAGCAGAAGACTCCCGAAGGAGTTACAAAGCTCGTCTTGATTTCATCTTCGCGCTTCAACCATATTTGATGATAACCAGAATACGCGTCAAGGAAGCTTAGTAACTCCGAACCTGCAGTGGAGTCAACTAGTTGATCAATTCGGGGCATGGGGTAGGGGTCACGTGGGCACGCTTTATTCAGAGATGTGAAATCAATGCACATGCGCCACTTCCCGGAAGACTTCTTCCTGACGAAGACTGGGTTGGCTAACCATTCTGTATGGGCCACTTCTCTGATAATCCCAGCCTTCAACAGTTTTTTAACTTCATCCTTAGCTAGAGCAGCTCTCTCTGCGGACATCTTCCGGAGCCCTTGTCGAACAGGCCGGGCCTCCGGGTTTACAAGCAAACTGTGCTCAATAATATCCCGATCGACTCCGGTGATATCTTCGTCAGACCAAGCGAAGACATCCAAATTTTCTTCTACGACCTTTTCCAAGGAAGTTGCAACTTCAGGAGGTAAATCTTTACCAAATTGAAAAGTGTATTCTTTACCATCTTTGACAATGATCTTCGTTGCAATCTCTCCTTCGGGACTTGGTCTTGGAAACGACTTCTTCGAAGCTTCGGAGGAGGCTGAAAAAATTTCTTCATTATCTTGGACACTATTTACTTGCCTCGGATCGAGAGGAGGACCGTGACCATATTCTGCCCTCCGAGCCATGGCTTGATCTCCGAAGATTGTTAGGACTCCTGCTTGCGTGGGCATCTTCATGCACAAGTAGTTGTGATGCGCCACAGCTCCGAACTGATTCAACATGCCCCGTCCAAAGATGACATTATAAGCATACGGGGCATCTACCACATCAAAGATAACTTCTTCAGTTCGGGCTAGTAAACCTTCTCCGAAGGTTACCTCCAAGCCTATCTGGCCAAGTGCATCAAGCGGAGGTCCTGCGAAGCCTTGCAGAGGACGAGCCGCTGGGAGGAGATGCTTCCGGGAAATGCATAACTGATCGAAGGCTTGCACAAAAATGATGTCTGCTGAGCTACCTCCGTCAATTAGCACCCTTCGGACTTCAGTCCCTGCAATATCAGCAGTGATAACCAATGGATCTGCATGCGGGAACTTAATACTAGCTGCATCCTCCGCAGAGAAAGATATTGGAACATGAGACCACTCCGGCATTGCAGCTGCAGATGACGAAGTCCCAATATGGCCTACTTCCCAAACGTACTCTCTTCGCTGTCTCTTGGACATGCTTCCGAGGGTACCTCCTTCGGAGATAGGGAGAACTACTCTCTTTCCTCTATCTTACCCTTCCTCTTGCTTCGGAGGTGGCATAACATTGGCCACCGGATGGTGCCTTGCAGCATCAAAATTTTCTATCTACGACACAGCCTGGACCGGGTCTGGGCGCGCTGCTGCTGGACTTCGGTCGGTACTGCCTCGACCCGAAGTTCTTTCCAAGTATTCTCCCCTTAGGGTAAGGATAGCCTTGCAAGTGTCAGTTGCATGGCTTCGATTCTCTCCATGAATACAGCAAAAAAGGGTCTGGCCCTTGCCAGCCGTTTTCCCTGGCGGCCTCCAGCCGCTGGACTTGTTCCCCGCAGACTGTGGAGCTCTTGGTGCAAACTTCTGTGGGGGTGCAATGTTCAAGACTTCAGAGCGAGGGTACTTTTGCCCTCTTCTTCGATCATGTTGCGCTTCGAAGACTGGTTCTTGCGGCTGTGCCGAAGTCTTCACCTCTGCTTTAACTTCTTGCAATACTGTTGAAGTAGCAGCAGACCTCCGAAGCCAACCCTCTTCTGACCTTGCATACTCCTCGAAGTATGACATCATCTGTGATACTGTGGTGATGCTCTTCTGATGCAGTTTATCCAGAAGGCCTTTATGACTGACGCCTTCCCGAGCCGCATCAACCACTGAGGATGTGGACAGCCCCCGAATTTGCGACTTCGTGTGAGCGAAGCGCTTGAAGTACTGCCTTAATGTTTCTCCGGGGAGCTGTTTCACTTGGAAAAGGCTTCCTGTTGACATGGGAGGCACGAAGGTGCCCTGAAAGTTACTTATAAACTTCCTCTTCAACTGTGACCATGAATTGATTGATCCTGGCTTTAAAGACCAGAACCATCTCAACGCCACTCCTTGAAGAGCTAACGGGAAGCACTTCGCCATAGTGTCTCTGACTCCGCCACTAGCCTCAATCGCTAGGGCATAAGAACGCGCAAACTCACTGGGATCTTTGTCTCCGGCATACTTGCAGAGCTTCGAAGTTTTGAACTTTGGATCGAAGCGAACCTTCTGCAGCTCAGGATGCAACGGAGATTCATTGTCGTAAGAGGCGTTCTCCGGGGCTTCGGGATAACCAAGATCGTCGTCTTCGGGCACTTCGGGGATAGCTGGGGTGGCTTGAGAGCGAAGCCTGTTCGCAGCCTCTTGTCGCCACCTCGCTACCTCAGCTTGAAGATTGGCCATTTGAGTGGCCATGTCTCCAAGGCTATCTTCATCTCCTCCGGAAGGACCTTCTGGGTCTTGAGAACTGGTATGATTAGTTCGTATCGGAATGGAGGGTGGCGGAGTGGCTCCGGGCGGTCGGAGTATGGAAGGGGTTGACGGAGAGGCTTCGTACCCTCGAGGGATAAAAGCCCCTTCCGGAGTTTGAGGTGGAGGGATAGTCGAAGACCCTCTGACTTCGACTGTGTCGAAGGGTATCTCTCCGGAGATCCGAGAGGACCTCCGAGTGGGATTGCGAGGTGCGCTCCGCTTAGGAGGCATGATGTAAGAAGTTGGTAGAGAACGAAGTTTTTCGGACTAGGTTCCCCACGGACGGCGCCAACTGTTGGCGTAAAAGATTACGCTAACAGGTTTCTATAGAAAAGAAACTAACAAACGAAGTGTTTGTGAAGCAAACTGTTCTAAGCCTCCGAAAGGATAATAGCTTAGAATAGTTCGAAAGTGTGTATTGAATCACTTGTATTCGGTCCCTATTACAGGGTGAAATGGGGGGTATTTATAGGCCTAAACATTAAGGAAAAGACCTATTTACCCCTCTATTACAACCGACATTAAGGAAACTATTCGGTTTCCTTAATAGGGCTAAAATGGTAAAAGACTAATCTAATAGGATAGAAGATAAGTCTTCCATCTTAGCTGGCAGAAAAGATCCTGAAGGGCTTTGGTTCGAAGACATACTTCGAACCAGTGCCTGTCTTCGGGCTTCGAACGAGGTTCTGGGCATCTTCGAAGATGGTCTTCGGACAATCTTCGAACTGGTTGACTGTCTTTATGCTGCTTCGGCAATAACCCCGAAGATGAGATATTTTCCCCCAACAATCGGCAAGTTCAATCGGCCATAGATGAAGCACGATTGAAGATAGATTCTAGCCCTAGAATGAAGCTAGATCATGATCCCTTTCCAGTAAACAACATTGATCTTGACGGGAAGAAGGTACTGATTCGGCCCAAATAGGCCGAGTCATCTAAAGGAAAGGCATACGTCATTGGGAAACCTCGCACACGCATGCTTATGCCGAAAAACCCTGAGGTAGGAGTATGGAAAGTAAATGTCGACAGGCCATCATCGGCTGAATCCCGCAAAAAGCCAAAGGGCAGAGGACAAACACCCTCGGCCACCCCTGCCAAACAGGTCGAACTCTCAACAGGAGCATGAGTACGGCATGCGTGTAGCTAAGGCCATTCCGGATACACCCCGTTCGGCTGAAGGTTCTGTGAGCAAATTTGCGACGCCCGGAGCCAAGCCGCAAGCTTCATGGGCACCTCCCAGGATGACTAAGTCCCAAAAGAGGCGATTGCAACGTCTTCATAATGAATATCTTAGAGAAAAAAGGCCGAAGAATGCAAAGGTGGCCCACCCAGCGAGTCCACAGCTATAGCTAGGACACACCAGGTGTGGAGACCAAAGTTGGTTGGCAAGCCAGCTTAGGAACTACGTCCTCGTGAGGGACTCGGGGGGCAGAACTAATAAAATAACTAAAGGCTGATTTGATGAAATATCTGGCGCTTAAGTCCCCTAGTCATATTAGTGAGTCGTACAAATTGTCCTCATCAAGTTCAAATGTCTTGGGTTATGAAATGGACGATTTTGTAGGTAAACAAATAGATAGTACTGCCCATGGTTCACTGTGCTTTTAGCTCACTAAGATTGCTAAAATACAGGGGGCATGTGTTGACACTCAAATTTGGCATTAATGGTTGAAATTGTCGAAATATCAATTTTGGTAATTTTGGCCGAAAATATGCCATCTCCGGCATAGGCTGAAGCCCTGAAGTGTCGAAGGCCCATCCTGTATTGGGCTTCGGCAGCACCTTCGGAGGCCTGCTTCGTAGGCAGGCTTCGGCCTAGTGGGCCCCTTCAGCGACATGTAGGCTTCGGCCCGGTAGGCTGGCTTTGGCGAGGCCCACAGAGGCCGACTCCGGCCGACAGAGTTCTATTCAGATTAGTATGGTTCGGCTGTTTTTGATCTCTTATCCAAATCTTAACCACTTGGCTGAATCCTACTCAGATGAGGTGAGATCTCTTATCCAAATCTTAACCACCTGGCCGAATCCTACTCAGATTAGGTGAGACCAGCCCCTATAAATATAAGGGAGAGGCCGATTCAAGAGGACCCCCACTATCCTATCAACACAAAACCCTCGCTTTGAATCATTCTTTTATCTTTCAATCTACTTTCCTTGCCCTAGGATTAGCCAAGTAATGTCCATCTTCGTGGGTTTGCGCTGAAAGCCCTCCATTCACCACGTCGAAATCACGGTAACCCTTGTTGATTCGCTCGTGAATCTCCCGGTTAATCCACGAAATGGATTTTTAATGTTTTATCAGTTTTCTTCTGCTATTCTTGGGAGTTCGGCCTCTAGACCGGATTGCACTTGATCTTTTACTGTTTTGCCGGGGAAAAATCTTCAAAATCATCGCCAAGAAGTTTGGAGTTATTGCTATTCATATACAAAGTTGTCGGAGCACTTTTCACTGTCACGTCGAAGCCCTCTTCAGCGAGAACCTCTCCGCAGTGAACCACTCCGCGCTGGAGCACTCTTCGTAATCACATCGAAGCCCTCTTCGGCGAGAACCCTCCGCAGTAAACTACTTCGCACTGGACCCCACGGTGCCGAAGCCCCTGGTCTGACTTAGGCTTCACCATCAGTCTGACTGGGTACCCTCTGATGAGGTCATCACTTCACATGATACACACATGGAGCCTCCACCTACAATTCAATTACAAGGACCAATCACACGCGCCCGTGCCCGTCGCTTGAACCATGAGGTTAATTCTTTCCTTAGCAACTATGTTAATATTTGTTTGGATGGGATGCTACTGAATACTAGTGATATTTTGTTGCTTAGGAACATGGGAGATGGAATAGGAGAGTTGGAGTTGAAGACGGAGTTGCACGGATGATTTGAAGTCAAGAATTCGCTGGTTCAGACTACATCAACCACCATGCACCAAAATAGGCATAACTTCCTCATACGAAGTCCGATTGGTGCGTTCTTGGACTTTTTGGAAAGCTAAGGAGAAGACGGATCTGAGTCGTCCTGTATTACTGAAACAGTCGTGCATGACCGAATTGGGCCGAGTTGGACCTTGTACTGAGTTGGAGGCCGTGTTGGCCCATGGTCCGAGTCGTGTGCGCCTCCTACAGGCTGCTCACGCCCTATATACTCATGACAGCTGTCATTAGGGTTAGGTTTTGCTTTGTTTGCATCTACACTCGTGTGTTTAGATCCCGCTCTTGTACCGGACCGATTGGCTGCTACAACAGCGTTTGTGAAACCTCTCCTCATCATAGTTCATCTGTGATTTGGCATTCGACTTGTGTTCTTCTTGTTATTGCTTGTGTTCTTGGGTTCGCTTGTAGGAACTAGCCTTCGTGGCGAGGTCAATCGCACCCTGCGTGGTTGATAACCGACAGAGACGGTGGTGTAGCGATTGTAAGGTTTTGATCCGTCGGACCGAAGCCTTGAATCGTCAACGTCGAGATTCTCCACCAATCCAAGTTATGCTTACCTAGCGGAAGTTCGGAACCAATCCCCCATTAGTTGGTATCAGAGCTCAGGTTTCCCGTTAGGTAATCTCGATCTTCTTTTATTTTTACCTAGAGTCCAGAAAACTCGCACAAAAAAATCCCCACCGAGAACCCCTTTGTGCCTTGCGATTTTAATTTCAGTTTTTAGCTTTGTTGAGTTTGTGTTCTTGGTCGAGTCTTGTTGCTGGTTTAATCATCCCTTTGTGTCGTTTGAGTAGTAGTTGATCTTGTGTCTCAAAAAATTCCCCACCCGAAACCCTCCCTCCACAACCCTAGTCGGTTTCCACATCGAGTCCTTGTGACCCCCCTTCGGTAAAACAGGCATAACTTTTCGCTCGTTTGTCAGAAAAATCTGAAATTGTTTGAGCATCTTCTCCTCCCAATTTGGAGCCAACCCAGTTTGCCTTCATCAGAATTGCCAAAAAAAATCAGGAAGATAAAGAAAAAAATTGGTCAAAGTTTTTGCACGCCGTTCAGAGAACTTGTTCAATTTCTGTGAACCACATCCCACCTCAGTTGCATGTGCCAATTTTTGTGGTTGCATCTCTTGTCATCCTTGTACAAAAAAATATAGTGAAAAAAAAAGAAGAAAAAAAGAAACGAGAAGTAGCGAAGCAAAAGAGAACCGGTCCTATCGTTTGCTACCTTGTTCTGCCTCCACTTGAGTTTTGGGCACATAGTTTCCCTCTATTGCTTGAATTTCACCTTGGAAGCACTTAGACCAGCAACTTTGACGAGTACTAGGGAACACTTATTGAACTTGGTTTAACTGTTATTACTATCACTATTCCTTGCTACTTACTTTGCCTTCCCAGCTATCTTGGTCAGGACAGGTTCATTTCTTGCAATCGCCCACCACCCTCCACTTGGTTCGTCACCTGTAAGCCGGTGTCCTCACTACGGCATGGTAAGAACACTTGCAAGTGTGGGTAAGGCACTTGACGGATTGCTTCCACCACACACCCACCACCCCACCTAGTTGCTTTCCATAAGGATTATTTTTTGTTGTTTTGTCTTTTCACTAACATGGCAGATAACAATGGTACCCCTCCATCTGATTTTAATGACTGTGTCTCACGACGTGCTCTACTGGAGTCTTAGCGGTAGACCCAACACTCCACCGAACGTCTCGCGCGTACTGTGGCTGACCTAGTGGACCGGATGACTGCCCTCGAGACACGCTTGCCTGTTGCACAAGACGACGACGACCATGTTGAGGAGGAAGACGACCATGTTGAGATTGAAGCCGACCTATCCGATGCTGGGAATAATGGCATTGACCCTGACAAGGCTGCACGTTATCGCTTTCAGTTCAATCGTCAAGGTATGGGCGGCCACCGCAACTGCCATCCACGAGGTAACAATGGCAACCGCGGGAACAATGATCTCTACTCCAAGGTAAAATTTTTAGTACCTCATTTTGCTGGCACCTATGAAACAGTCATGCGTGACCGAATTGGGCCGAATTGGACCTTGTACTGAGTTGGAGGCCGTGTTGGCCCATGGTCCGATTCGTGTGCGCCTCCTACAGGCTGCCCACGCCCTATATACTCACGACATCCATCATTAGGGTTAGGTTTTGCTTTGTTTACATCTACACTCGTGTGTTTAGATCCCGCTCTTGTACCGGACTGATTGGCTGCTACAACAGCATTTGTGAAACCTCTCCTCGTCATAGTTCATCTGTGATTTGGCATTCGACATGTGTTCTTCCTGTTCTTGCTTGTGTTCTTGGGTTCGCTTGCAGGAACTAGCCTTCGTGGCGAGGTCAATCGTGCCCTGCGTGGTTGATAACCGACGGAGATGGTGGTGTAGTGATTGTAAGGTTTTGATCTGCCGGACCGGAGCCTTGGATCATCAACGTCGAGATTCTCCACCAATCCAAGTTATCCTTACCTAGCGGAAGATCGGGACCAATCCCCCATTACCCTCCACCGGTCTGACCGCCCGGAGACTGCTTCGCACCAGAACGCCTAAGCCACCTTCGGTGACCCCTTCGCAACAGAACGCAGAGGCCCTCTTCAGCAATACCTTGCATCAACGGGCTGACCGGGAGTATACCTCCAGTCTGACCGCCATTTTATTATAGATCAAAATCGGGCCTGTTCTGGCCGGTTTGATCAGGTTTTAGTATTTTTAGTTATTTTCTCATACATGAGCTAATCGAACTTTATTTCTTAATATTTTTTTGATTACCTGGCGACTCTATTACCCTTACAACAGTTAAGGATCCATCGGAACATGACGTCGATGTCGCGTTACGCTTAGGTTTATCCCAAAGTATCCGCATGTTTTTTGGTCGTCGAACTGACCCAAGTGTGAGGGTGCGTTTCCGTGTCAACACACTCTATTTCACTACAAGAGAACTACATGTGAAATTTTTGGACTAAATCTTCCCTAGTAAAAATAGAATGAGTGGGTAAAGACATAAACCATTCATAAGCAGTTGTGCATAGAGATAAAGAGAACAAACTAAACTTATGCTCATTGCAACTACCCGCCTCACCACAATGGACTAAGAATCATCCTATGTGGTTGTTTGTGGTCTCAACATCATTGCCGCTTGTGGGATCAAAATGGCGACTAGAGGGGGGTGAATAGGCGCCTCGACAAATTCTCGTGAATTAGATGGCCTTTTAGAAACACCCAACACACCTCCAAGGTTTCAAATTCAAATTTAAAACAATCAGTGAATCAAAACAACAGAATCTTTTCAAATTCAGATTTCAGTCTTGTTCAAAGATTGAAATGTCGAAACACTATGTCGATGAATGATATTTCGAACTACAGAGAGTAGATCACCAACTGAGAGATCGACAGAAGTAATCGGTGTTTGAAACTCCGAAATAGACCAAAACTTAGAAAACTTCTCTAACACTTGTTCTTGTCACTTTGTGCCAATACTTGATGAAAGGTGGATCTAATTTGATACTTATAGCAATAGTTCAACCTTTCAAATCATTTCAGATCACTTCAAAAAGATTTTAGATGAAACACCACAACTTCTGAAAATTTCTCGACGATGAATAGTACCAATCAGTTTTAACTCAATTCAGAATTCAGATTTCAATTTCAAATTAGTTCAGATGTGCAGATTATATAACTGAAACAGTTTCACAAATTTCAGGAATCAAAGATGATCTCAAACAAGTTAATTCAGACAGATTTAGATTACACCACTCAAAGCAATTTGACTTCGATTTAACACTAAATCACTATGACGTTTCTGAAATGGTAATTAACTATACTAACTACAATTTGAAAAACTGAATTTAAACTCACAAATGATTTCAGAACAGGATTCAGTTGAAGAACCAAATGTATCTCAGTTGTATTCACAAAATTTCAAAAAACTCCTTGAAGAAGAATAGTGACACTAGATTCAAAACTAATCACAGATTCATTTTTCAGTTTGTAAGATCATCTCTAAAGAAACAAACCAGTATCCTCTTGTCTTTTGATTGGAAAATATCCTCAAAATCACATGAGTAGAAGTTCCAAGAAGTTCCAGCAAAAACAAAGATCAAATTGAAGAAATCAGCACTGAAACAGAAAATTTCATACATCCTATAGTAGCGCTGGGATTCCTGTTGCAGATCAGAAGGTTTTGTCCAAAAAATCCTGTAGTCCATACAGAAAATCCATCCGAGCTGAATATGTTTTCTCTCAGATTTGTGATCAAAAAATTTGATCCCCAAAAGTGTTCAGCTGAGAAATTTCTAGATGTTTTCTTCTCCCAAAAATCTACCAACTCCTTGGGTATGTTGCTCCTTTTATAGCCACACCCAAAAAGCCAACTTACACATAGGTCCATTATCTTTTATAGAAATACACACTAGGACAAGACACAATTTCAGATTTAGAAAACCTGAAAAATACTCTTCTAGACCTCTATTACTAATTATTACAACTTGACTCAACACTTTTTAATATATTTTCAGAATTGGGAAATCTTGAAAAAATACTAAAAGTTCACTCATTACTCTAAATGACTCAAAACAAAAAGACTCCTAATTATTGAAATTAGCAAATCTAGATATGTGATGGTTTTCAGCAAAAACCGACAAAGCCTCTCAACCCTTCGACTCATGACACCGCTTTGCGACTCCGAGCGCCAGCAAGCCTTTTCCGCTCTCGATCCCCTCGAGTCGCCTGAATACTTGCCCTAGCCTCCCTCTCGTAGACCCGGTAATCACAAAGTCGCAACCATTCATCTGTCCAAGTCTTGCTCAGTCTTTCCGTGCACTCTTGAGATCTTCTCCAACTTCACCTGGCCTCCCCGATCCTTCGGCATCGAGCTCCCTACTCGACCCTCGATCCCTCACCATTGACAGTTGGTCAGCATCTCCACCCTCCACATCCAAGACAAGCTAAAACAAGAACGTGACGCACCACATAATGCCTCGGCAACCAATCCTCATTTGTACATCTAACCCTTCGATGCACCCAAACCATCACTCAACCACTCAATCGCTCATCCTTGTCAATTACTCATCATATAGATAGAAACCACCCTGGGTTTCACAATCTCCCCCTTGATGAGTGCATTGACAACCCCAAGCAAAGACACGATGAAGGTTTCAAGTTAAGCGCACAAGTGACCATAAAAACTCATAAAAGAGCAAAACATGTCACTTGGTAAAAGATCTCCCTCTTGGGCAAAAACTCATGCACACCAAAGCATTTTAGCAAAATCATCTCAAGGCATGATGAAAGCCATTACTCCCCCTTAACCATGCAATCCAAAAGCCTTCATGGGCATAAACTCGTGCAAACCAAAGCATTTTGGCAAAGCATCTCAAGGCATGATGAAAGACATTACTCCCCCTTAACCATGCAATCCAAAAGCCTTCAAAAGCATCATGTAAACTATTTCTCCTCATTTGGCAATGCAAGCATCAAGGAGATAAAAAGATGCAAAGAGGGGTGTGAGGGTAAGGTAGAGATGCGAGCTTCTGAAACATGAGTAACTTCAATTACAATACAAACAATTATTTGCCTTGAATATTGTCTAAAAGGACTGTATGACAAGCTCAGATGAATACCATCTAAACAAAAGGCATGAGCAAGCATTTTTAGATTTAAGCAAATAAAAGCATCACCACTCAGATTAGCATACTAGACATGGAAAGGCATGAGATGCAAAAGCTAGCCAAATACTAACCCGATAAGCATATCCCACTTCAAGGAGCTTCATCAAACATGATATGCAATGAATTTTAAGTTTTCATTTTTGTGCCAAGGGTTATTTGCATGTCAACCTTATGCTAACCGACCAAGCCAAGCCTAGGTCAAGTAAAGAACCATCATAAGCTTAAAGCATTGATCTCGGTATACACTATAACGTTCCAATTCTTACCAAAGTGCCATGGTAAGCAGTCCAGAATAAAATAGTGCGACAAAGCAAACCCACCTGGATCTTTTCAATTTTAGCACACAACAGCATGAATATCATTCATTTTCATTTTCATTCATTTTCCATTTCCATTTTCATTCATTTTCATTTTCAGCATAATATTTTTGATGAAATCAAGTTGCGTATTAGCATCCAAGTGAAAAGGATCTAGCCATCAGGTGTGTAAAATATAGCAAATGCACTCAACCTATTCATGCTAGTTTCTATACTAAGCAGTGATCATTTTCAACTTTTCACAATAAAAACCATGCTCATGACAATTATCACAAGTAAACATTCCAAGTATAGTCAACAGCATTACAGGCAATAGTTCAAAGGCATTACAAAGCATGTACTTGTAAAAGCAATTAATCATATAACAAAAGCTCATGCAGTGCTACACAACTCCCCCTCAATACATGCTAGAAGATCTTGGGTGCTTAGTGAGTGGATGCGTTAAAAACTGTTTCGGAATCCAACATCGCAAAAGTCGAGAACCAGGCAAAGTAGTAGACTTATCATGCACATGATATGAACAATGACAAAATGTGTGTGGTCTACCTACAAAGCGCGAACCTGGAAAATGATGAGGTCTCCCAACCTGTCAAAAATCAAAACCTCTTACACGCAGTCTAGCACCATATGAAGCATGGTGTACACCACGAGGGGCGAAATCACTCATAAAACCATGTGGGGCCACAAAATCAGGATAAGAGCGAAAAGCAGACTCATGCATACCTAAAGATGGGTAATGCATGTCCTGAGAGTTCATCGCAAAAGAACGTCGTTCATCCCTAATACAGCAAAAGCAAAACCCAACCAAGTGACCCACCCAATGACAATAGGAGCAGTGATACACTCTCTTGGGTGTGTGAGCATGGGTCTCAGATGCAAATCTCACAGTTTTCTTGCGTTTTTTTGAGGAGGTTCATCTCGTGGAGTTAAAACGTTCTTTACAAGTTGAGTAGGATTCTTGGCTTTTTGATCGGTGTCTAACTGGGCTCTCTTTCTCAAGGGTAGCGGGAGGAGTGAACACAGTTTCGCTCAAAGTGTTTGAAGTAGTTCTCTCATAGCCCAACCCGAGAGCTAACCCTTCCCTGTCAGCACACATTTTGGTTTTAGCCAAAAGAAGATCCATCCTACCCTTTCCTTCAGTGCATTTTTCCACCACGGAGAGAAGGTAATCATTCTCACATTTCAGTTTTTCGACTTGCTCTCTAGCAAAGTTGAGTTGGTCCTTAAGGGTAATGCGGGTGGGACACGCCGGCTGCACATCCTTAGAACACTCAGCACTCTCCAATCTAGCCTTAAGTTCATCAACATGCCTATCTCTCAAATTAATGCTTTCAACAAGTAAAGGACAATTCATGCATTCATTAATGACTGCAGGACTAGACTCCACCACCAAAAGCTGCTTTTCAGTTGATTCAAGTTTTTCAATAGTTTGAGCAAGTGTAAAATGATGCTGAGCAAGTTCATCCATGACAATAAGACATGACTCACATTCGGCATCATCAGACTTAGATTTCAGAATTGTAAGTTCAGTGGAAATAGTTTTAAGTCTGAGTTTTAGTTCTTTTCGTTCTTTAGCAGCAAGTTTAAGTAATCTATCCTGAGAACAAAAAGCATCATGCAATTCATCATTTTGAACAAGAAGCTGACCATGGGATAGATATACCTCAGAAGTGTCGAGCTCATCGCTGCTATCGTTTCCGTCGACCATGAAGGAAAGGTTGGTGAGGTCCACTATCTTCTTCTTCTCCTTCTTCTCTTTCTTGGGAGGCTCCTCTTCCTCTGAGCTTGGCTCCTCGCTTGATGTACCGTTGATATCGCTGAGGGCGGCCACAAAAGCTCTGGCTACTCGTTTAGCCACTTTTTTGTGTTTCCCTTTGTAGTAATGTTTCTTGTTCCACTTTTGGTGCTAGTGCTCATTTTCATTTTTCATTTTTAATTTAGGGCAATTAGCTTTTATGTGAGATGTATCTCCACATTCAAAACACCCCTGTGACCTTCCTCTCCTTTGGTCTCGTCTATTATTGTAGAAGCGAGTGAACTTCTTGACAATGAGAGCTAGCTCCTCATCATCTAGAGTGTCCACTTGTTCTTTTGTGACAGAGACAAGGGAGGACAGGACAAAACCACTAGAATAAGCACAAACTCTAGAAATGCTAGAAAAATTACCTCCAGATGAGGTACCACTGCCAGGACCAAAAACTAAGGCAATAGAAGGCAACAAAGAGTTTCCGACTCCTAGACGAGACGCCTTGGCAATCTCAGTGGACTTAAGCTTACTAAAGAGTTCATCGCAAGTCAGGGTGTCAAAGCTCGCTGACTCTTCAATACTAGAGATCTTCACCTCCCATATGCTACGATCAAGAGCATAGAGAAGTTTGATCGCCCTATCATGGTCAGAGTAAGCTAAAGACCCAGTGGAGCGTAAATTACTCACAATTCCATCAAAACGCGCAAACATGGCATCTACAGATTCGCCAGTGCCTTGCACAAACATTTGGTATTCTTGATTATAAGTGCTTTGCCTCCTAGCCTTAATCTGAGTAGTGCCCTCATGAAAAAATTTCAAAGTAGTCCAAATTTCACGCGCAATTCGTAGGTGCTGAACCCTGTCAAACTCTTTGTGACTCAGGCTGACAAAAAGTATGTTTCTCGCTTTGCTATTGCAATCATACTTTGATTTTTCAGCCTCTGAGGTTCGAGTTTCAGGGATTACATATTGGGAATCGACGATGTCCCAAATAGCACTTCCTTGGCTTAGTAAATAAGCCTCCATGTGCACCTTCCAATAAGAATAATCAGAACCATTAAACATCGAAATTTTTGAGTTTCTTTCCATCTCGCCAAAACAAGGATCACAAACCGGTTAAGGTCAATTGGTGATCTAACCGGCTCTGATACCAATTGTGGGATCGGAATGGCAACTAGAGGGGGTGAATAGGTGCCTCGACAAATTCTCGTGAATTAGATGGCCTTTTCAAAACACCCAATGCACCTCCAAAGTTTCAAATTAAAATTTAAAACAATCAGTGAATCAGAACAACAGGATCTTTTCAAATTCAGATTTCAGTCTTGTTCGAAGATTGAAATGTCGAAACACTATGTCGATGATTGATATTTCGATCTACAGAGACTAGATTGTCATCTAAGTGATTGATAGAAGTAATCGGTGTTTGAAACTCCGAAACAGACCAAAACTCAGAAAACTTCTCTAACACTTGTTCTTGTCACTTTGTGCCAATACTTGATGAAAGGTGGATCTAATTTGATACTTATAGCAACAGTTCAACCTTTCAAATCATTTCAGATCACTTCAAAAAGATTTTAGATGAAACACCACAACTTCTGAAAATTTCTCGACGATGAATACTACCAATCAGTTTTAACTCAATTCAGAATTCAGATTTCAATTTCAAATTAGTTCAGATGTACAGATTATATAACTGAAACAGTTTCACAAATTTCAGGAATCAAAGATGATCTCAAACAAGTTAATTCAGGCTGATTCAGATTACACACTCAAAGCAATTTGACTTGGATTTAACACTAAATCACTATGACATTTCTGAAATGGTAATTAACTATACTAACTACAATTTGAAAAACTGAATTTAAACTCACAAATGATTTCAGAACAGGATTCAGTTGAAGAACCAAATGTATCTCAGTTGTATTCACAAAATTTCAGAAAACTCCTTTGAAGAAGAATAGTGACACTAAATTCAAAACTAATCAAAGATTCATTTTTCAGTTTGACTACAGTTCTAATTAT
This sequence comes from Zizania palustris, assembly GCA_019279435.1. Lineage (NCBI taxonomy): Eukaryota > Viridiplantae > Streptophyta > Magnoliopsida > Poales > Poaceae > Zizania > Zizania palustris. Next base: position 26,076,038 of record JAAALK010000079.1, read on the forward strand.
TCAAAACAGTTCAATTACAAAATGGTGCATGAACCAGAGTAAAAATTCAGAATCAGTACAGAGTTTTCATGAATCAGAATTGAACACACTCAGATTAGTTTCAACACATTTCAGGAAATAGAGATAGTAAAAATCAAGTTAATTTAATACTGAAATCATATTGCAGTGCACTATTGCAAAACAGAACACTGAAAAGTACAACTGTTCTGATTTCAAATTTCAATTTCAAACCAGTTCAGATTGCAACAGACAGATTTCAGACCCAATTTCAGTTCTTAATATTGGTAGAACTCACCATGTATAATGTAACACAACAATGATTACAATGTACAAGTTTGTCACACAAAGCAGTTTCAGCTGAAATGCTACAGAACCAATTTCACATAACCAGAGTTGTATTTTCAGAGGATAGAACAGAGCTGAATTAAATGGATTTAAATCTGAAATAGATTTTAACTTCACAATAGATCACATAATAGATTTCAGTTAAATATCCAACTCCGCTGAATACTCCTTGATGACGAACAGTAATTATCAAGAAACAGGTTCAAATTTCAAAGATCAGTAGCTTCAAATTCAAATCTTAGCTGTTGTATATTCAGAATGTGTTCAAAACAGAAACTCTAATTAAAATGAAACTTGAATACGAGATTACAAAAACTAAATCAAGTTTCTGTTGAAACAACAATACTTCTGAAAACTCCCTTGATGAAGAATAGTGACTCCTATATCAAAACAGATCACACATTCAGATATTCATTATTACTTCAAAACTGTAAACTTCAAACAGAATTACTAATTCAACTCCTGCACATGATTAAGCTTAATCCAAACAAATAGGATCAGATTTTTTTTCAGCAAACTAGTCACACTCATTGTGAAATAGTAAATGATGACATGAATACAAAGATTTCAGTATGCACCAGAAATCAGTTTCATCTATGAATTGAAACAGAGAACAAATATCTGAAACCAAATAAAATTTTCAGATCAAGAACAAGACTTCTGAAAATTTCTTGAAGATGACCAGTGCTCACACACAATCAACTCAGAATGATCAGTCATTTGATGATTGATAAAACAAAAACTCAGTTCTGAAAATTTTCTGAACCTTTCTTTCTCAGATTATCAAAGTGATGTAACAAAGGATTAATCAAGACACAAAAAGATGAACTCAGAGACAAAACAGAATCATCCAGAACCATTCTTCAGAAGATGTGCTACAGGAGCGAAAACACTGTTGATGATCAAGAATCGATGTTACCGCTGATGATTAGCCAAAGAAACAACATTTGCAGAAGATTTTTGACAGTAACAAAACAAAACAGCAGAAAAGCTTCTTACACGCTACAGTACTGGCATAGGTTGTTTATTGTAAGATCATCTCTAAAGAAACAAACCAGTATCATCTTGTCTTTTGATTGGAAAATATCCTCAAAATCACATGAGTAGATGTTCCAAGAAGTTCCAGCAAAAACAAAGATCAAATTGAAGAAATCAGGACTGAAACAGAAAATTTCTTACATGCTACAGTAGCGTTGGGATTCCTGTTGCAGATCAGAAGGTTTTGTCTGAAAAATCCTGTAGTCCATACAGAAAATCCATCCGAGCTAAATATGTTTTCTCTCAGATTTGTGAGCAGAAAATTTGATCCGCAAAAGTGTTTAGCTGAGAAATTTCTGGATGTTTTCTTCTTCCAAAAAGCTACCAACTCCTTGGGTATGTGGCTCCTTTTATAGCCACACCCAAAAAGCCAACTTACACATAGGTCCATTAACTTTTACAGAAATACACACTAGGACAAGACACAATTTCAGATTTAGAAAACCGGAAAATAACTCTTCTAGACCTCTATTACTAATTATTACAACTTGACTCAACACTTTTTAATATATTTTCAGAATTGGCAAATCCTGAAAAAATACTAAAAATTCACTCATTACTCTAAATGACCCAAAACAAAAAGACTCCTAATTTATGAAATTAGCAAATCTATATATGTGACGGTTTTCAGCAAAAACCGACAAAGCCTCTCAACCCTTCGACTCATGACACCGCTTTGCCACTCCGAGCGCCAGCAAGCCTTTTCCGCTCTCGATCCCCTCGAGTCGCCTGAATACTTTCCCTAGCCTCCCTCTCGTAGACCCGGTAATCACAAAGTCGCAACCATTCAACTGTCCAAGTCTTGCTCAGTCTTTTCGTCCACTCTTGAGATCTTCTCCAACTTCACCCGGCCTCCCTGATCCTTCGGCATCGAGCTCCCTGCTTGACCCTCGATCAGTAGCCGTTTACAGTTGGTCAGCATCTCCACCCTGCACATCCAAGACAAGCTAAAACAAGAACGTGACGCACCACTGAATGCCTCGGCAACCAATCCTCATTTGTACATCGAACCCTTCGATGCACCCAAACCATCACTCAACCACTCGATCGCTCATCCTTGTCAATCACTCATCATATAGATAGAAACCACCCTTGGTTTCACACCGCTGAATTTTGTGAATTCTGGCATTTCGGAACCATCGGGAAGCTTGCAATATTTAAAATATGTAGGATACGACTTTTGATTGATTTGATCTTTTGACTCGACTTCTAAATACTTCCTGAGCATGGTGTACACTTTCTTCCTCGAACTTTTAGGCCTTGTATTGCTATCTTGTTGCGCTATTGACCTAAAGGGAGAGGGCACAATGGGAGTGTGAGCAGGGTTGTCCCACTGGCCATGAGGACTGGTAGTGGGATTATTATCCTTGACCGATGTATAATGTGTATCATCATTTGCTACTGCTGGTGCATGTGGTTAGACCGATCGTGGTGGACTAATAGGGGTTGCCAATGGGAGTGTGAGCAGGGATGTCCCGCTGGCCATGAGGACTGACAGTGGGATTATTATCCTTGACCGACGTATAATGCGTATCATCATTTGCTACTGCTGGTGCATGTGGTTATACCGATCGTGGTGGGCTAATAGGGGTTGCCAAAACATTATCGGTAGGGCGAGACAAGTAATTCTGAGCCGATGCAGCATAACAAGGTGTGTGCCCAGACCTACACACATGCGGGGTAGATAGGGGTACAACAGGTGCAGGAAATGGACGCATCGGTGCAGGTGGTGATGTGAAAACTATAGTGTAGTGGGAGTCGGTCAGACTGACCTGCTTTGGCCAGTTGGAGCGACTATACTCATCTGGTTGGATCGGCCAACTGGGTCTAGTAAGACCGACGTTTGTCGGAGGTGCGGTCACACCGGCCTAGTGGCCGATTGTAACATCCCAAGATTTAAAAGTAAATAAAATAAAGGAAATATATTTTTCAGGGAATTAAAGGAATTATTTAATTAAAGAAAACCCTGAAAGAGCGCTTCTAAAGCCAAACAAGGAGAAATATTCAAAATTTCAACTTGGAAAATTTATGATAGAATCCAGAGGCCGAGATATAATTTTAGGAATTTTTACAAATTTTTATCAACAGTGATTCAACCTTTAATCAAATAAATGAATTACTGGATTTATTTTAATCAGAAAACCACTTTAAATCCTAATGGGCCGCAACCCCCAATCTGCCTCAGCCCAGCCCAGCCCAGCGCCAGTGTCACTAACATGTGGGACCCACCTGTCGGCGCGCTCCCCTCTCTCCTCTCCCACGCCCGCGTCAGCTTGGCCCCGCCTGTCAGCCTCTCTGGCCCGCGCCTCAGTCCCTGTCCGCCTGGTCCCACCTGTCGTCCCTTTCCTTTCCCGCTCGCCCATTGACAGGTGGAGCCCACCTGTCAGATCCTTCGTCCCCAATGGAAGGGGATCTCTCCCCTTTCCTTTCCGGCGACCACCCTTCCTTTTCTCGCTTCCTTGGACCACCGCGAGTCCCTGGCCGCCTGGTCCCACCTGTCGGCCCTTTCCTTTCCCGCTCGCCCGCTGACAGGTGGAGCCCACCTGTCAGATCCTTCGTCCCCAATGGAAGGGGATCTCTCCCATTTCCTTTCCGGCGACCGCCCTTCCTTTTCTCGCTTCCTTGGACCACCGCGACCCTCTTCCATCTATAGCTCACGTGTTTTAACAAGTATGGAAGCTAGCCCACGCAAATGGAACCCTCACCGGAGAAGGTTCGGTTTCCTTCCATTTGGCCGCCGCTGGTGACCCTATAAGAACCCCTCGGTTCACCGCCCACTGCCCACACTACCTAAGCCCTAGCCGGAGCCCTCTAGAGCGTCGTCGCCCGTTTTTCGGCCTCTAGCTCTGCTTCACCTCTGGCCACCATTCGCCGCCGCCTCGGGCCCCCTCCGTCCACGCCGCCGCCACCGTCGAGACCACCGGAGCCCGCTCGTCCTCGGCCACGCCTCCGTCGGCCAAGAGGACCACCGGATCGTCGTCGCCGTCGAGCACCCGTGAAGCCTCCGTCGTCTACCCTCGCCGCCGTTCGCCTTCGGACGTCCTTCTCCACCGCCGAAGGTACGGTCGTGACCGCCGTCCTATCCTCTTTCCATTTTCACCAAAACCTAGGCTCCTAGGCACTCGCCGTCGCCGCCGCGCTCGAGCCCCGCCGTCGTTGAAGACGAAGGGGGGTAAGAGCCCCTTAGCACGTGCCGTGCCGGATTTGATCCTGGCCGCACGATCGCAATCGGAGCGCATAGATCAGGATTTAATCTGGGCCGTCGATCTCACCCGAAAGGGTACCGAGGCCTCACAACCATTCGTTGCCACTTAAGCGATCCCGCCTCGTGCCTAGCCACTAGATCCAGATCCGACAGCTCTGGTTGATCTGGTCCACGCGCATAGTAACCTAGTCCACCGTGGGTCTGGCTCACCGTGGACCAAAACCTGTTTTCTATTTAAATAAAAATCCAGAAATTTGTTTAAATTTAAAAATTCATAACTTGCTCATTTTAACTCCAAATTTCACCATTCAAATTTTGTTAAACTCAGCATTTTATTCTCTACATGTTTAAGCCATAAAAACAGTATGATACTTTGGAACAAAATATTCTTATTAAATAAATGAATAAAAACCCCTTAGGAATAAATTGTTAATTCCTAAAATAAACTAAGAAAAACCTTAAAATTTAATCTTTAATGATTTTTAACATAACTCTAGAATAAAAGAAGCTTGATTCCACATACTTAAACTCATAAAACTTGTATACTTATGTTTTGTGATATTTTGTTTGTTTATTGAATGTTATGTTTACTTTTTCCGTATCGAGAAGACTATGAGTTCGTCGAGGAGCCAGAGTTTTACCCCGAGGTTCCACCTTCACCCTTTGCTGAGCAAGGCAAGTCACAACCCCCATTTTGATCATCATTGATCCCATGTTTTAATAAATTATCGCTATAACTCATAGGATAATATTGCATTAGTCAAATATCAAACCCTACACTATATTTATTAGATCCCCGTCCTTGTGTGCAAACCCAAGCCATGCTTATTGAGCCTTAACTCCTTGTCACTCTACTATAATATATTCGCTAGTGTCCAATGTACCGACACAACTGCTATAGGATAAAAAAAGAATGAGTCGTAGATAGCTGGATTCTACTATATGTATTTCCCCGTTATTCTCGTCTCTGGACTATGTTGGAGTTGGCTATGTTATAGGTATGGTTGGTTCCGGGTGCAAGCTAGGGCATTGGTTGGTCCCACCCGGGGTACTATAAGGACCGGTCTGCGGGATCTGTTGCAAAGCACTTCCGTACTAACCACAAGTCTAATGGGTAAGTCCTAACTAAAAGTATGGAACAATCCGACTCGATGCACCATAGTGGAGGGGGCAAGGGGCAACCTGCGGGTGACTTGTACCGACGTGGCTCAAGGGGGGTATGGTGTTGGCTCGACGCGTCAGGGCACCACATGAAATCCATAAGAGGGTGCTATCGGGTCGAGGTAGACCATATGGAAGGTTTTGGCACGAGTTCCCATGGTATGGGTCATCTCGTTACACTTTGGTGTAAGTGATGAGTGTGTGCTTTGTGGGTACAGTGGTACACCTCTGATCAAAGTATTCAATCTTTTCGAAAAGCCGAGCCCACGGTCAAGGGCGGGTTGTGTGACTTCTCGCAGTTAGTTTACTATTGTTTGAATGGTTGAGTTATTCATGGCATGTAAGGACTGTTGAGCGAGGGTGGGCTGACTGTACCCCTCAAGTTAGATGATGATGATGCATACTCATGTTTACATTTCTGTAATAATAACTTGATCTCATTTAAATGCTTTACAAATATGCTTTTCCACAAAATTAGCCATTATCTCCCTTGTTATTACTCTGCATTATATTTGCATCCGGTGGCTTGTTGAGTACGTTTGTACTCACCCTCGTTGACTTACACCACCAGAGTCTGTCTACTACGAGGAGGATGAAGGTCTGGAGTAGCGACCCAGTCAAGGCGAGACTGGAAGGAGGCGTTCATCTAGGACCTTTGTTTTATTAGTTTCTCTTCACCTTTATTCACTTTTGTACTAATACGGTCTACGAACCGTGAATGATTGATCGTATTGTACGTGGTCGTGTGATGAACGTCTTGATTTATTGATTTTCTATGGAATTTCAATAAAAGTCTGGATTTATTAAATCTGGGCGTGACAAGATGGTATTAGAGCCGACTTGACTGTAGGAAGCCAAACAGACCTGACCCTAAGACTTATATTAACCATAATTTCTTACAAAAATACTTACCCTCTCATCTTCTAGAGTTTCACCAAAAATTTTCTCTCTTTTGTAGATGCCGGTCCATACCATGAGTGGGACTCTTCGCGACAAGGCTAGATTCATCCGCGAGTTTCGCATGCTCGTCAGTTTCCTTGGGTTCGAGCACGAGCCGATGTTTCACGGAGTCTTCCCCGATGAGGATGAAAGCTACTGCGAGGTCACCATCGTCATCCAGCCCTCTACACAGACAGCCCACACTTATCGAGCCAGAGGACCCACCTTTTTGGTTGCTAGTCAGCGCACCGCCCTTCAGGCCCTCACCGAGCTCTGGGTGATCTACGACAGCCAGCTCTACGACACGGACTATCGCTTCATGCCCCTACGCGCTCCAGGGAGTCCACACAGCGTCTACATCAACACACTCTCCCAGCGCCACTCCGTCGTTGGGCACACGGTACGCCTGTTGGAGGCGATGGACGAGCTCCACTATGAGGCCCTACAGGATGCCAACGGACAGCGTGACACGGTTGACTTCTATCGTCACTCTTCAGAGGATCTGAACCGCGAGAGCGGAGAACTTCATCACCGTGTCCAGCAGGGGCACCGGTTGGCTACCGAGGCTGAGGAGTTGAGGCGCTACAATGAGCTCCTACGTCAGAGCGTCGCCGACACCGCACAGCTTCGCCAGCAGATCAAGGAGTTGCTGAAGGAGCTAGAGGAGGTCACCCCCCTTCCGCCCGGCAAGTGGAAATCACTCCGGATCCCCTCAGTGAGGCCGAAGAGGATTTCCCGCAGTGCACCTCCCGCTGGACCCTCCCGCTCCACCACCCCAACCATCTCCGACGAGCCCGTGATCGAGTCGTCCCTCGAGCTGCCTTAGACGTAGTTTTTACGGTTGATTGTTTCCTTTTTATTGTTTTGGATTGTATTGCCACTCAGGTCAAATATAAGGCATGAGTGAAGATTAAATAAAAGATTTATATGTAATCGTGAGGATGACACATTGTGAAATAAAACTTAGCCTCATTTCCCCTAAGAGATTATTGTCTGTCTGGAAACTTCAGGATGACTAACACTCAGGGATCCGATGCTCCCCAAAATGGAGGGGACAACGGAAACTTGCCCCAATGGGGAGCAACTGGGCAGAGGCAAGCCCCAGTCGCCAACCACCCCACCTTGGCCGAGATGATGGCCAACCAAAATCAGTTGATATCCACGCTGTTGAACTAGATGCAACAACAGCAAAACCAGATGCAGGAGCAGCAGGCTCAATTCTTCTGTCTTCACCAACAGCAGCCCGAGATTCCTCGCCCCGCCACTCCCACTCTGGCACCTGCCTCACAGCTGTCAGAATTTCTCCAAGTTCGCCCTCACATGTTCTCTAGCACCACCAACCCCATGGAGGCTGGTGACTGGCTGAGGACGATAGGGAAGAAGTTGGATCTCCTGGCTTGCATTGAGCAGGAGAGGGTAGCCTTCGCTGCCCACCAACTCCAGGGACCCGCCGCAGAATGGTGGGATAACCTACGCGAGACTCTGCCTGAGGTACACGTCCACACTTGGGCGGAGTTCTCCGCCGCTTTCCACGCGGCCCACGTCCCCGATGGCATTATCGCCCAGAAGCAGCAGGAGTTTAGGGATCTGCAACAAGGAAGCAGGTCCATGACTGAATACCTACACGAGTTCTACCGGCTAGCCCGGTATGCGCCGGAGGAAGTCTGTACTGATATGGCCGGATAGTCCAAGTTTCTCCGGGGGCTGAAGGGCGAGCTTTCCCTTTAGCTGGTCTCCAGAGACTACGCCAACTTCCAAAAGTTGGTCAACAAGGCAATTATTCAGGAGACCGAGCAGAATAAGGTCGACCTAAAGAAGAAGAGGATGATCGCCTTCCGCCAGAATCAAGGAATGGCACAGAGGCCACGCTTTGCACCTCCCCCATCGGCGCCCCAATATCATCCGCGCCCAGTGTACCGTCCCACACCACTCGCCGCCAACGCCGGAGCCGGACATCCTCGCCCCGCTCCCGCCGCACCAGCCGCTCCAACTGCCCCTACCAAGAAAGCAGAAGTTCTGTGTGACAAGCACGGCAAGCCCGTGATATGTTTCAACTGCCGCCAGGAAGGGCATTATTCCCAACAATGCCCCTACCCCAAGCGTATGCAAGGAGTCGCGGCCAACCCTGCCGTCCACGCCCGCGTCAACCATGTCTCCGCCGAGGAAGCTCAGGCCGCACCCGAGATCGTCATGGGTAAGTTCACAGTACATTCGGCCCGTGCAGTGGTATTATTTGATACTGGAGCTACGCACTCCTTTATTTCAACAACTTTTGTGGAGAAGTATAATCTGAACAAATGTGGTTTAGCAAGACTAGTATTAATAGCCACCCCTGGCAAACAAGCCCAAGCCCATTCTTATAGTCCAAGGGTATGGGTAGATATCCAAGGCACAATATTCTGGGCCAACCCCATCCTAATAGAATGCCAAGGTTTGGATCTGATTCTAGGAATGGATTGGCTCAACAAACACCAAGGTGTGATAAGATGTGCCCGGAGGCAAGTAACTGTGACCAGTGAAGAAGGGACTGTTGTCACGTTCCAGATGCCAAGCCAGAAGTCCGGAAGACCTCGTCTACACCATATTACCTTGAAAGAGATACCAGTGGTCTACGAGTATCCTGACGTATTTCCAGAGGATTTACCAGGGATGTCACCCAAAAGGGACATTGAGTTCCGGATTGATCTAGTACCTTGAACCACTCCCATCTACAAGCGACCGTATCGGATGGCCACCAATGAGCTAGCTGAGATGAAGCAGCAACTTGAGGATCTTGAGAAGAAAGGATACATCAGACCCAGCACATCCCCGTGGGGCACCCCCGTCATCTTCGTTGAGAAGGAGGACAAGGCTAAGCGTATGTGCGTGGATTATCGAGCCTTGAATGAGGTGACCATCAAGAATAAGTATCCTTTACCTAGGATCGATGATCTATTTGACCAGCTGAAAGGAGCCACGGTATTTTCCAAGATCGATCTGCGGTCTGGTTATCATTAGCTAAGGATTCGAGAAGAGGACATACCCAAGACGGCTTTTACCTCTCGTTATGGACTTTATGAGTGCACTGCCATGTCCTTTGGATTGACCAACGCCCCGACTTTCTTCATGAATATGATGAATAAGGTATTCATGGAATACTTGGACAAGTTTATTGTGGTATTTATAGATGACATCCTCATCTATTCCAAGGACAAAAAGGAGCACGAGACTCACATCTGATTGACGTTAGGAAAACTAAGGGAACATCAGTTATACGCCAAGTACAACAACTGCAAATTTTGGACGGCGAAGTAAAGTTCTTTGGACATATTATCTCTGCACAAGGTATCGCAGTAGACCTTGCCACCATGGAAGCAGTTACTGATTGGCTGCCACCCACCAACGTATCAGAGATACGAAGTTTTCTTGGTTTGGCAGGATACTACCGTTGTTTTATCGAGAATTTTTCCAAGATCGCCAAACCTATGACTAAGTTGTTGCAGAAGGGAGAGAAGTTTGAATGGACTCCCGAATCCGAGGAAAAATTTTGTGCCCTCAAGACTCGGCTAGTGTCAGCACCCATACTGACCCTACTGGATATCAGGAAGGACTTCCATGTCTATTGCGACGCATCCTGCCCGGGATTGGGATGTGTTCTTATGAAAGACGGAAAGGTTGTCTCGTACGCCTCTAATCAATTGAGACCTCATGAGCTAAACTACCCTACACACGACCTAGAATTGGCCGCTGTTGTGCATGCCCTAAAAATATGGAGGCATTATTTGGTCGGAAACCACTGCGAAATCTTCACGGATCACAAGAGTCTGAAGTATATCTTCACGCAGCCGGATCTCAACCTTAGGCAAAGGCGATGGTTAGAATTAATAAAGGACTACGACTTATGTATTCACTACCATCCCGGCAAAGCAAACGTGGTGGCTGATGCTCTAAGTCATAAAGGATATTGCACCGCCATCATAATCCAGGATCACGTGCCTATGCTATATAAAGAAATGGAAAAGTTAAATCTCGAGTTAACCACAGGAGCCTATCTAGCCACCCTGGAGACACAACCAGTCCTGTTCGAACAGATCCGTGGGGCTCAGTTAGAAGACCCGAATATAGCCGCCATTAAGAAGAACATGAGACAGGGCAAGGCCCTTGGATTTTCAGAGGATGAGAATGGCACCATATGGTTCGGAACCAGGATCTGTGTGCCAAATAAACCAGAGATAAAGACCCTTATTCTAAGGGAGGCCCATGATACTATGTACTCCATCCATCCCGGGAGTACAAAGATGTACCAAGACCTGAAGGAACGTTATTGGTGGGTTAGCATGAAGAATGAAATTGCTCAGTTTGTCGTAGAATGTGACACCTGCCGATGAGTAAAATCAGAACATCAGAGACCCACAGGGCTGTTACATCCACTTAAAGTGCCTGAATGGAAATGGGAAGAGATCGGCGTGGACTTCATCACCGGACTCACAAAGACCCAACTTGGATATGATTCTATATGGGTAATCATTGATCGGCTAACAAAGGTAGCTCACTTCATAGCCGTCAAGATGACCTTCAGTGGCCCTAAACTAGCAGAATTGTATATGGCCCGCATAGTGTGTCTTCATGGGGTACCCAAGAAGATAGTCTCTAATAGAGGAAGTCAGTTTACGTCTCGATTCTGGAAAAACCTTCAAGATGAAATGGGAACGAGACTAAACTTCAGCACCGCATACCACCCTCAGACGGATGGACAAACTGAAAGGGTGAATCAGATATTAGAGGATATGCTTCGGGCATGCATCTTGGATTTTGGAGGAACTTGGGACAAGAGTTTACCGTACGCCGAGTTTTTGTACAACAACAGTTACCAAGCCAGCCTTCAGATGTCCCCGTTCGAAGCTTTATATGGACGTAAGTGCAGGACGCCTTTACTTTGGGATCAAACCAGTGAATCCCAAGTGTATGGAACAGACATCCTTCGGGGAGCTGAAGAGAAGGTACGGATTATCAGAGACCGACTCAAGACAGCCCAATCTCGACAGAAGAGCTATGCAAACAATCGTCGTTGGGATTTAGCCTTTGAAGAGGGAAACCATGTCTACCTCCGAGTCACTCCTCTCCGTGGCACACAACGGTTTAACATGAGAGGAAAGTTGGCACCTCGATACGTTGGACCTTTTCCATTGTTCGGCGCCAAGGTGAAGTCGCTTATCAGTTGGAACTACCACCCTCATTGGCTGGGTGCATGACGTGTTTCATGTGTCACAACTAAAGAAGTGTCTTCGAGTCCCAGCAGAGCAAGTAGACCTTCAGCAGTTGAACATTCAAGAAGATCTGACCTACGTGGAAAATCCCATCAAGATCTTAGAAGTCAAAGAAAGGACCACCAGGAGTCGTGTCATCTGCTTCTACAAGGTTCAGTGGAGCAATCATCCCGTAGAGGAAGCTACGTGGGAAAAAAGGAAGAACTCAAAGCACAACATCCAGAGCTATTCGAGGATTGATCTGAATCTCGAGGACGAGATTCTCTGTAAGGGGGATAGGATTGTAACATCCCAAGATTTAAAAATAAATAAAATAAAGGAAATATATTTTTCAGGGAATTAAAGTAATTATTTAATTAAAGAAAACCCTAAAAGAGCCCTTCTAAAGCCAAACAGGGAGAAATATTCAAAATTTCAACTTGGAAAATTTATGATAGAATCCAGAGGCCGAGATATAATTTTAGGATTTTTTACAAATTTTTATCAACAATGATTCAACCTTTAATCAAATAAATGAATTACTGGATTTATTTTAATCAGAAAACCACTTTAAATCCTAATGGGCCGCAACCCCCAATCTGGCTCAGCCCAGCCCAGCCCAGCGGCTGTGTCACTAACATGTGGGACCCACCTGTCGGCGCGCTCCCCTCTCTCCTCTCCCGCGCCCGCGTCAGCTTGGCCCCGCTTGTCAGCCTCTCTGGACCGCGCCTCAGTCCCTGGCCGCCTGGTCCTGCCTGTCGGCCCTTTCCTTTCCCACTCGCCCGCTGACAAGTGGAGACCACCTGTCAGATCCTTCGTCCCCGATGGAAGGGGATCTCTCCCCTTTCCTTTCTGGCGACCACCCTTCCTTTTCTCGCCGCTAGCCGCCCCGATCCGACTGGATTCGCCCTGGACTCCCTTCCTTGGACCACTGCGACCCCCTTCCATCTATAGCCCACACGTTTTAACAAGTATGGAAGCTAGCCCACGCAAATGGAACCCTCGTTGGATAAGGAAGGAAACATTCGGTTTCCTTCCATTTGGTCGCCGCCGGTGACCCTATAAGAACCCCTCGGTTCGCTGCCCACTGCCCACACCGCCTAAGCCCTAGCCGGAGCCCTCTAGAGCGCCGTCGCCCGTTTTTCGGCCTCTAGCTCTGCTTCACCTCCGGCCACCGTTCGCCGCCGCCTCAGGCCCCCTCCGTCCACGCCGCCGCCACCGTGTCGAGACCACCGGAGCCCTCCCGTCCTCGGCCACGCCTCCGTCGGCCGAGAGGACCGCCGGATCGTTGTCGCCGTCGAGCACCCGTGAAGCCTCCACCGTCTACCCTCACCGCTGATGGCCCACCGAATGCTGTTCGCCCACCTCGGATCACTCCCACACGCACTCGCTTGCCGGTGGCTCAACGGAGAAGATGAACAGTACACTGTAATGGCAACGAATGCCCCAGCCGTGCTGCGGCCTGTAAGTTGGCTTTGTTATTTCATCGGATCGAGCAAAGATTACACAAGGGGTGGCGGCTCTTATAGCCCACGGTGGAGCACACCTCCACGACTCCAGCTTCCACGCCATGTCCTGCACTTGCGCACGCATCGTGAACGAGCGACTCGTTCCCCGGACGACGCAGCCATGCCCAACAGCCACAGCGACACTCACGCCACCATTCCAACAACCCTGACCGAGTCCCTGTACTCACGCTCGCTCAGCCTACCACGCCACCCGAGCCAGCTTGAGCCTGCAGCTCCTCTGCACCGAGCTCGCCGGGTGTGGCGTGCTCGCGCCAATGGAGCACACACTCGCCAAGCTTCACGCACGCATGCACTAACTTGCATGATGTCAAGCTTAACTCTAACAAACTCTCGCTAAGCTTGACATTGCGCACCTCCATCTTTATAGCAGCACAGGATCCTCGCCGGCGTCCGCGAGAAACATCGTCTCCCACGCCGCGTGCACCACCATTGCCACTGCGCCTTGCATCGCAGCTGTTCACCTTGATCCGCACAGTCCAGCCACTACGTCAGCACGACGTTCACGCGCTCCGGACGACCCGGCCTCTCCTTGTGCGTCGAATGGCTTCAGCCTACCTGCCTCCGCAATCTCCGAACGATCAGCACCCGCGTGGTCACCAGCGCGCCGGCGCACTCACCACGCGCAGCTCCCGCGCTCTCTCTACACGTACCACATGTGTGTGCCTGCCTCGCTCAGCAAACACACACACACGAGCTGAGGCCCTAGCGCCCCGCACGCCTGTGCACGACACAACTCCAACCGCGCTCATGGCGGACACACACTCACGCCGTGCTCATGGCGCTCACACATCGCGCGGACATGCACACACGCGTACACGCCCGCACACTGCGCTCAAGCGCGTATATTTCAACAGTCACCCCTCTAAACGCGACGTGGCGCTACCCGCTCGCCGTCGCGACCCGATGACGTCCGCTGCTCAGAGCAGCGCTGGCTCCTCCTCTACTGTCACGCCCCGATTTATACAAAATCGAGACATTATTGAATTTCCATAGAAAAACAATAATACAAGAGGTTCATCATGCGACAACGTACATACGGTAAAATTCATGGTACGCAGACCATATTTATTACAACATTGTTTTAATAAAACAGTAGAGTAAAATAATTAGAAAACGGCATGACGAACTTCTTCTTCAGGATTTTTCTTCTTGACTGGGTCGCTACTCCAGACCGTCTTCGAGATAAGCATCCTCTGTGGGGTCCAACGGGTATGAGTACAAAGAGTACTCAACAAGCCACCGCAAATGCAAATAATAATGCAGGATAATAAACAAGGAAGGATAAAGGCTAACAATGCGGAATAAAGCAGTTGCAGTTATGGCATTTAGTGTAATCATATTTTAATCATGCGGAAAGTAAACATGAGCATCATCAACATCAACTAACTCGAGGAGTACGTTTTACCTCCTCGCACAACGGTCCTTACATGACAAACAACATGCACATCCATATTCAAGTAAACTAACTGGGGGATGTCACGCAACCCGCCCTTGACCGTGGGCTCGGCTTTTCGAAAAGATTTAAGACTCTGATCAGAGATGTACTACTGTACCCACAAGGCACGCACTCATCTCAACGAGATGACCCATTTCACGGGAACTCGTGCCAAAACCTCAATATGAGATGTTCCAAGCGATAACCACCCGCTCTAGGTTTCGCCGGCGCGCCGGGCCGCATCCCGGCTAACGTCGCACCCCCCTTTGCGCCACATTGGTACAAGTCACCCGCAGGTGCAACTTGACCCATCTCCAAGTGGTGGCCTCGGTTTGGAACAACCCATACTTTAGTTAGGACTTACCCACTAGACTTGTGGTTAGTACGTAAGTGTATTGCAACGGATCCCTCAGACCGGTCCTTATAGTGCCCCGGGTGCGACTGACCAATGCCCTAGCTTGCACCCGGAACCCACCATGCATACACTCACAACCATGACTCATCACCAACAGAATTTCCAAAGATAAGAAGTAACGGGATCATATAATAGAACCATTTCACTACGACTCATTTTTACCCTATAGCGGCCGTGCCAATACATTGGACACTAGCTAATATCATTGATCATATGGTGACAAGGAGGTTAGGCGAGATAGCATGGCTTGGGTTGCACATCAAGGTCGGGGGATCCTAAATAAATATAATGTAAGGGTTCATTTGACTAATGCATATACATAACCTATGTGTTTTAGCGATAATCAATTCAAACATGGGTTCAATATGTTCAAGAGATTGGTTTGGTGACTTGCCTTGTTCAGCGAAAGGCGAGGGAGGGACTTCCGGGAAGTATTCCGGCTCCTCGACGGCGTCGTAGTCTTTTCAATAATAATAAAGTAAAATAAATACAACATTCGATATAAACAACGTAAAATCACACAACAAGCATATGGGTTTAAGTTGGTTTGATTTTAAAGAGAATCAGTTGTTTAGGGTTCTGTAGTTTATTTCATAAATAATCAAAATGAATTATTGTTTTTCATAAAAAGGGTTTTAAGTGTGAATAATACCACATTAAGTTTTATAATCAATTTAATATGAATGATTCAGAGAAAACTCAGTGGTCCTAGTGTTTAAACAGAAAGGAACAATTACATAAATTTTCTGGAGTTTAAATATTTAAATTTGCATTTTAATCCTAAGGGCATTTGAATACTTATTTAAATAAACATGAAAATGTCAAAGTAAACCTACTGTTTTTATTGCATGAACATGTAGAGAATAATTTTATGAATTTTCTGAAATTGGAATGGTAATTTTTAGAGTTCAAATGTATTAGATATGAATTTTACAAGTTTAAAAGCATTTCTGGAATTTATTTTCAAATTTTAAACCTCTCGGGTCCACGGTGAGCCAGGCCCACGGTGAACCCGCGCACTGTGCGCGTGCGCCGGGTCGATCTGGACCGTCGGATCCAGATCCGACGCGCGAGGACGAGGCGGGACGCGTAAGTGATAACGGACGGCCAGGATTAAAACGTGCGAAGGGGTACCACGTGGACGCACGAGATCGCCTGGCGGGTTTAAATGAAAACCAACGCGCGAGATTAAAACATACCGCTTTGACCAGATCCGACGGTGCGGATTAGATCGCGTACGTGGACTCACGCGCGTCGTCCGATCGCGATCGCACGGTCGAGATCAGATCCGACACGGCACGGGTACTCGACCCGTGCCGGTCGTCTTCTCCGACGACGGCGAGCGGGCCAGCGGCCACGGCGAGCGACGGCGGTCCTAGCTAATCCTAGAAATGGAAAGAGGGCACTACGGCGGTCATGACGGTACCTTAGGCGAGGCGAGGGGTCGACGGGAAGTGGTCGGCGGCGAGGGTAGACGGCGAAGCACTTCGGGCTCCTCGTCGGCGATGGGGTTCCGGCGATCTCCTTGACCGGCGGGGACGTGGCCGAGGTAGGGGACGTCCTGGCGGTCACGACGGTGGCGGAGGCGAGGGCCGGGGTGGTCCGAGGCGACGGCGAGGGGCGGCCGGAGGCGAAGCAGGGGAAAAATGCTCAAAGGCGAAGGAGGGGCGCTCTGTTCGTTCTGAGTGCGAATTGAAGCGTGGACCGAACGCGGTGGAGGGCAGGGGTATAAATAGTGGTGCCGGCGGGGACAGGGAGGGCGCCATCGGGGGAGGGCAGTGAGTTAACGCCGGCGAGCGTTTTCTCTGCATGCGGGCGACAGCGGGGGGGGATTACGCGTGGGATTAAAGGGAAAACGGGCGACGCGATCCGGGGGTTTTAATGCTGGCGAATAATGAAGGGGAGGGGACCGGCGACGAGCGGATCCGAGGGAGTAAAGGTGGCCGGCGAAGTTTGGGGGCGACGGCGCGAGGTAGAAGGCGAAGCTGACAGGTGGGGCCTACTGGCCAGCGGGCGCGAGCGAGTGGGGTGGCGACTGACGGGTGGGGTCGGGCTCGGGCGCGAGGGGAGAAAGTTGGCGCCGACAGGTGGGACCGGGTTGTCAGCCAGAGGGGAGCGCGGTAACGGGCTGGGCCGGCCGGGAGAGAGAGAAGGGAGGGGGGAGGAGGCCCATTACTGTTCTAATGCTTTTCTGAATAAAAATAATTCCAGAAAATAGATTAAAAGATTAGGGCTACTTCCAAGGCTGGTAAAAATTTATAAAAATTCTCAAAATTATCTTTTGGCCTTAGGATCATATACAAAAAGTTTCACCTCCTAATTTGGTCATCTACTCTATGTTGTAGTTCAAAAGGGTATAAAAGGGATTTAAAAGTATTTTCTGAAATAATAATTCCAAGAAATTGAATTTAATAATATTTTTATTGTTTTGAAAAATTGGGGTGTTACAAACCTATCCCCCTTACAAGAATCTCGTCCTCGAGATTGGAACGCTACTCGAATAGCTCGGGGTATTGGGCTTTCAGCTCGTCTTCTTTTTCCCAAGTGGCTTCTTCTGCGGGATGGTTGTTCCATTGGACTTTGCAGAAGCGGACGACGCGACTTCTGGTTACTCTTTCCTTGGTTTCCAAGATCTTGACGGGTCTCTCTATGTAGGTCAAGTCTTCTTGGACGTTGAGCTGCTGAAGGTCGGCTTGCTCGGTGGGCACACGGAGACACTTCTTCAGCTGAGAGACGTGGAACACATCATGAACTCCTGCCAGGGATGGAGGCAGTTCAAGTTGATATGCCACTTCTCCTTGTCGACGGAGGATCTGGAAAGGTCCGACGTAGCGGGGTGCTAGTTTGCCTTTCATGTTGAACCTTTGAGTGCCACGGAGGGGAGTGACTCGGAGGTAGACATAATCACCCTCCTCAAAGGCTAGATCTCTTCGACGGTTATCGGCGTAGCTCTTTTGCCTGGATTGGGCTGCCTTCAGTCGGTCTCTTATGATCTTAACTTTCTCTTCGGCTTCTCTCAATAAATCCGTCCCAAACAGTTGTGATTCTCCGGTTTGATCCCAGAGCAACGGCGTTCTGCACTTACGCCCATAGAGTGCTTCGAACGGGGACATTTGCAGGCTGGTTTGATAGCCGTTGTTGTAGGAGAACTCTGCATAATCTTGTCCCACATTCCGCCAAAGTCTAGAGCACAAGCTCTAAGCATATCCTCCAATATCTGGTTGACCCTTTCGGTCTGACCGTCGGTCTGTGGATGATAGGCGGTGCTAAAGTTCAGCCGGGTGCCGAGTTCCTCTTGAAGGTTCTTCCAAAACTTGGAGGTAAACTGACTCCCGCGGTCAGATACAATCTTCTTGGGAACTCCGTGGAGGCACACGATCCGGGTCATATACAACTCAGCCAACTTGGCGACGGTGTAAGTTGTCTTGACCGGAACGAAGTGGGCAACCTTGGTGAGTCGATCAACGATCACCCAGATAGAATCATGACCAGCTTGGGTCCTGGGCAGTCCCGTGATGAAGTCCATTCCTATTTCTTCCCACTTCCATTCAGGGACTTTGAGGGGTTGAAGAAGTCCGGCAGGTCTCTGATGCTCTGCCTTGACTCGCCGGCATGTGTCGCACTTGGCCACATACTCAGCTATTTCTCTCTTCATGCTGACCCACCAATATTTCTCCTTCAGGTCTTGGTACATCTTTGTACTCCCGGGATGGATGGAGTATAGAGTATCGTGGGCTTCCTGAAGGATGAGAGTCTTCAACTCAGGTAGGTTGGGTACGCATACTCGGTTTCCGAACCAAATGGTACCATGTTCATCCTCGGAGAATCCGGGGGCTTTACCCTTCCTCATGTTTTGCTGGATCTCCAGGATGTCCGGGTCTTCCTTCTGCTTCTCTCGGATCTGGTCTATTAAGACAGGCCGAGACTCCAAGGCAGCGAGGTACTCTCGGGTGGTGATCCCTAGGTTTAGCCTTTCCATCTCTTTATAAAGTAGAGGAGCCTGGTCTTGAATCATGATGGCATTGCAGTACCCTTTTCGACTAAGGGCGTCTGCCACCACATTCGCTTTGCCTGGATGATAATGGATGCCCAAGTCGTAATCCTTGATCAGTTCCAACCATCTCCTTTGCCTGAGGTTCAGATCTGGTTGGGTGAATATGTACTTGAGGCTCTTGTGGTCGGTGAAGACCTCACACCGGTTTCCCACAAGGTAATGTCTCCATATCTTCAAGGCATGAACCACGGCTGCTAGTTCCAGGTCGTGGGTTGGGTAGTTCAGCTCATGCGGTCTCAATTGCCGGGAGGCGTAGGATATTACTTTCCCTTCTTGCATTAAGACACATCCCAATCCTTGACGAGAGGCATCACAGTAGACGTGGAAGTCTTTCCGGATGTCTGGCAGAGTCAGAATGGGGGCTGATACTAGCTTCTTCTTGAGAGTCTGGAAGCTTTCTTCGCAGTCGGGGGTCCAATCAAACTTCACTTCCTTCTGCAGAAGTCTGGTCATAGGCTTTGCGATCTTGGAAAAATTCTCGATGAACCGGCGGTAGTATCCGGCCAATCCGAGAAAACTCCGGATCTCGGTCACGGTCGTTGGCTGTAGCCAGTTGGTTACCGCTTCTACGGTGGTTGGGTCCACTGCTATTCCTCCGGCAGATATGACATGACCGAGGAACTTCACCTCAGACGACCAAAAATCGCACTTGCTGTATTTGGCGTACAGTTGCTGCTCCCTTAGTTTTCCGAGGGTCAGACGGAGGTGAGTCTCGTGTTCTTCCTTGGTCTTGGAGTAAACGAGGATATCGTCGATGAATACCACAATGAACTTATCCAAGAACTCCATGAATACGTTGTTCATCATGTTCATGAAAAAGGCCGGGGCATTCGTGAGTCCGAACGACATCACAGTGTACTCGTAGAGTCCATAGCGGGAGGTGAACGCAGTCTTGGGTATATCCTCCTCCCTGATTCTCAACTGGTGATAACCTGACCTGAGGTCAATCTTGGAAAACACCGAGGATCCTTTCAGCTGATCGAACAGGTCGTCGATCCGAGGCAATGGGTATTTGTTCTTGATGGTTACGTCGTTCAAGGCTCTATAGTCCACGCACATCCTCTTGGTCCTGTCCTTCTTCATAGCAAATATAACCGGTGCACCCCAAGGTGAGGTACTCGGTCGGATGTAACCTTTCTGCTCTAGGTCTTCGATGTTGCTCTTGACTTCGGCTAGTTCGTTGGCGGCCATGCGGTATGGGCGTTTGGAGATTGGAGTGGTCCCCGGGACAAGCTCGATTCTGAATTCGATGTCCCGTTTGGGAGGCATTCCGGGCAGATCTTCGGGGAAAACATCTGCAAACTCCTTGACTATTGGCACCTCTTCAAGAGTTATAGAGCGAAGGGATGCTCCGAGTGGTTTGCGACTGACCATCCGGAAAGTGACGGTTACGCCTTCAGGACTGGTCACCGTGACGGACTTGTTGGCACAGTCGATCACTCCCTTGTGCTTCATCAACCAATCCATACCTAGTATAAGGTCGAGTCCAGTGCATTGGATGAGGACAGGCTCGGCCCGAAACAGCACTCCTTGGATGTCAAGTTGAACCTTAGGGCTGTAGAAGCGAGCTGAGGTCCTGTTGCCGGGGGTGGCAATCACCATGGGAATGGGTAGAGGGAGCACGTCCAGATTGTTTGTTTTTGCAAAATCTTCCGAGACGAAAGAGTGGGTTGCTCCAGAGTCGAATAATATGACGGCCGGTACGGAATTCACAGTAAACGTACCGAGTACGACTTCAGGAGCCTCCTGAGCTTCCTCCGCGCTGATGTGGTTGACGCGGGCGCGAACGGCCTGGTGGGGTGCTGCGCCTTGGTTCTGCTTGGGGTGAGGACACTGGTGCGAGTAGTGCCCTTCCTTGCGGCAGTTGAAGCAGACAACCGGCCTTCCTTGACGATCTCTCAAGATCGGGGCTTTGGCGGCCGGTGCGGGCTGAGCGGCCGGAGCTGGTGGAGCGGGGCGAGGATGCCCGGCGTTGGATCCACCGGCTGCGTGAGGTGGCCTGTAGGCGGGCCGAGGATGGTAGGCGGGCGCTGGTGGCGGAGGGACGAAGCGGGGCCTCTGAGAGTTCGCCTGTTGATGCTTGAAGGCGATCATCTTCCTCTTCTTGAGGTCCAGCTTGTTCTGCTCAGTCTCTTGGATGAGCGCTTTGTTGACCAGCCGCTGGAAGTCGGCGAAGTCGGCGGCGACGAGCTGGATGGACAGCTCATCCTTAAGTCCCCTGAGGAACTTGGCTTGGCGGAGGGCGTCGGTGCGCACTTCCTCCGGTGCGTAGCGTGCGAGGCGGTTGAACTCATGGAGGTACTCCATGACAGTTCGGTTGCCTTGTTGCAGGTCGCGGAACTCCTGCTGCTTCACCGCGATGACACCGGCGGGGACGTGGGCGGCACGAAAGGCGATGGTGAACTCCGCCCAAGTCACCATGTGACCCTCCGGCTGGGACGCACGGTAGTTATCCCACCATTCAGCGGCGGGACCCTGGAGCTGATGAGTGGCGAAGGCCACTCGCTCACGGTCTGTGCATGGGAGGAGGTCGAGCTTCTTCTCGATGGTGCGAAGCCAATCTCCGGCCTCCATCGGGTTGGTCGTGCTCGAGAAGATGGGCGGGCGCACGCGCAAGAACTCGGAGAGTTGCGGAGCGGCCGCGGGTGCTGGTGCGCGAGGGGCGGGCTCCCCATTCTGCAGACGGTCCAACTGAGCCTGTTGGTGCTGCATTTGGGTGAGGAGGGCGGTAATCAGGTGGTTCTGATTCGCCATCATTTCCGCCAAGGTGGGGTGGTTGGCGGAAGGCGACCCGGATTGGCGCGGGCCTGTCGCACCCCAGTTGGGCACAACGCCCTCGGGCGCATCTCGGCTCCCTCCTGCTCCGTTGTTGGAGCCGGTGTTCTGGTGGTCGGCCATCTTCTGAATTCATAAGGTTATAAGGCAAAAAGTCGACCACACAATTAACAAGAATATTTCAAGCATATAAATTAAGTGGTAAAAATGTTCATTACAATCAATTTCTTATTCTACCCACAACACACTCGTCATGGGTAGCACCACATACAAAATAATGCTTTTTATTTAATCTCGCGTCTCCTAACGCCTACTCGCCACCGGAGGCGGTCTCCGTGCTCTCGGAACCACGAGTGCGCGGCTCCAGCGGGATGGTGGGCTCGAGAAAATTCTCGATGATGGAGTCGGAGACGAGGCCGGGGCGTGGAGGAGGGGCGCTGGTAGAAGGCCTGGCGGGGGAGGGTCGTGGCGAGATCCTCTTGGGGCGAGGGAGGGGCTCACGGATGGGCTTCTTCTTCCTTGGAAGAAGAGGAACCATCTCAGCGATGTCCTTCTGCAGTTGCATGATCTTGCGCTGCAGCTCGCCGTTCTGTTGGATCAGGTTCTTCGTTTCTTCACGAAGAAACGCAACCGCCTCATGGTGCTCGTCGGCGTCGAGCACCGCCTCGGTGTGGAGATCATCCATGGCCTGCAGAAGACGCGACTGCCGGGCCATGACCGGATCACGCACGGAGTGAACTCCGAGGTAGATGCTACGGTGGGCTCCGGGAGTACGTTTCGGCACCAGCCGGAAGGATGAGTTCTGAAGACGATCGTCGTAGATCATCCTCAGCTCCATGAGGGCCTGGAGGGCGACTCGTTGGCACGCGACGTCGAAAGTCGGGCCTCCAAGTGCGGTGGTGTAGGGCGGCAGATGTTCTCCGGAGCCATGGACGGTGAGGGAGACGTCGCAAGGCCCGGCGAACTCGTCGGGGTAGACTCCTTGAAATTCGGGTTCGAAGAGGAACCCGAGGAAGGTAAGCATCATGCGGAGCTCCCGGACGAAGCCCTCATAGTGGCGGCAGTAACTGTGAACTTGGTAGACTAGCATCTACAAAACAGTAAGTTGAATAAAAGTGAGGAGAGGAACCAAGTTTATGAAGTAGATTTCAAGAAATAATTTCCTATGGCTTAATGGCTAGGCGGGTCTGTTTGGCTTCCTACAGTCAAGTCGGCTCTGATACCATCTTGTCACGCCCCGATTTATACAAAATCGAGACATTATTGAATTTCCATAGAAAAACAATAATACAAGAGGTTCATCATGCGACAACGTACATACGGTAAAATTCATGGTACGCAGACCATATTTATTACAACATTGTTTTAATAAAACAGTAGAGTAAAATAATTAGAAAACGGCATGACGAACTTCTTCTTCAGGATTTTTCTTCTTGACTGGGTCGCTACTCCAGACCGTCTTCGAGATAAGCATCCTCTGTGGGGTCCAACGGGTATGAGTACAAAGAGTACTCAACAAGCCACCGCAAATGCAAATAATAATGCAGGATAATAAACAAGGAAGGATAAAGGCTAACAATGCGGAATAAAGCAGTTGCAGTTATGGCATTTAGTGTAATCATATTTTAATCATGCGGAAAGTAAACATGAGCATCATCAACATCAACTAACTCGAGGAGTACGTTTTACCTCCTCGCACAACGGTCCTTACATGACAAACAACATGCACATCCATATTCAAGTAAACTAACTGGGGGATGTCACGCAACCCGCCCTTGACCGTGGGCTCGGCTTTTCGAAAAGATTTAAGACTCTGATCAGAGATGTACTACTGTACCCACAAGGCACGCACTCATCTCAACGAGATGACCCATTTCACGGGAACTCGTGCCAAAACCTCAATATGAGATGTTCCAAGCGATAACCACCCGCTCTAGGTTTCGCCGGCGCGCCGGGCCGCATCCCGGCTAACGTCGCACCCCCCTTTGCGCCACATTGGTACAAGTCACCCGCAGGTGCAACTTGACCCATCTCCAAGTGGTGGCCTCGGTTTGGAACAACCCATACTTTAGTTAGGACTTACCCACTAGACTTGTGGTTAGTACGTAAGTGTATTGCAACGGATCCCTCAGACCGGTCCTTATAGTGCCCCGGGTGCGACTGACCAATGCCCTAGCTTGCACCCGGAACCCACCATGCATACACTCACAACCATGACTCATCACCAACAGAATTTCCAAAGATAAGAAGTAACGGGATCATATAATAGAACCATTTCACTACGACTCATTTTTACCCTATAGCGGCCGTGCCAATACATTGGACACTAGCTAATATCATTGATCATATGGTGACAAGGAGGTTAGGCGAGATAGCATGGCTTGGGTTGCACATCAAGGTCGGGGGATCCTAAATAAATATAATGTAAGGGTTCATTTGACTAATGCATATACATAACCTATGTGTTTTAGCGATAATCAATTCAAACATGGGTTCAATATGTTCAAGAGATTGGTTTGGTGACTTGCCTTGTTCAGCGAAAGGCGAGGGAGGGACTTCCGGGAAGTATTCCGGCTCCTCGACGGCGTCGTAGTCTTTTCAATAATAATAAAGTAAAATAAATACAACATTCGATATAAACAACGTAAAATCACACAACAAGCATATGGGTTTAAGTTGGTTTGATTTTAAAGAGAATCAGTTGTTTAGGGTTCTGTAGTTTATTTCATAAATAATCAAAATGAATTATTGTTTTTCATAAAAAGGGTTTTAAGTGTGAATAATACCACATTAAGTTTTATAATCAATTTAATATGAATGATTCAGAGAAAACTCAGTGGTCCTAGTGTTTAAACAGAAAGGAACAATTACATAAATTTTCTGGAGTTTAAATATTTAAATTTGCATTTTAATCCTAAGGGCATTTGAATACTTATTTAAATAAACATGAAAATGTCAAAGTAAACCTACTGTTTTTATTGCATGAACATGTAGAGAATAATTTTATGAATTTTCTGAAATTGGAATGGTAATTTTTAGAGTTCAAATGTATTAGATATGAATTTTACAAGTTTAAAAGCATTTCTGGAATTTATTTTCAAATTTTAAACCTCTCGGGTCCACGGTGAGCCAGGCCCACGGTGAACCCGCGCACTGTGCGCGTGCGCCGGGTCGATCTGGACCGTCGGATCCAGATCCGACGCGCGAGGACGAGGCGGGACGCGTAAGTGATAACGGACGGCCAGGATTAAAACGTGCGAAGGGGTACCACGTGGACGCACGAGATCGCCTGGCGGGTTTAAATGAAAACCAACGCGCGAGATTAAAACATACCGCTTTGACCAGATCCGACGGTGCGGATTAGATCGCGTACGTGGACTCACGCGCGTCGTCCGATCGCGATCGCACGGTCGAGATCAGATCCGACACGGCACGGGTACTCGACCCGTGCCGGTCGTCTTCTCCGACGACGGCGAGCGGGCCAGCGGCCACGGCGAGCGACGGCGGTCCTAGCTAATCCTAGAAATGGAAAGAGGGCACTACGGCGGTCATGACGGTACCTTAGGCGAGGCGAGGGGTCGACGGGAAGTGGTCGGCGGCGAGGGTAGACGGCGAAGCACTTCGGGCTCCTCGTCGGCGATGGGGTTCCGGCGATCTCCTTGACCGGCGGGGACGTGGCCGAGGTAGGGGACGTCCTGGCGGTCACGACGGTGGCGGAGGCGAGGGCCGGGGTGGTCCGAGGCGACGGCGAGGGGCGGCCGGAGGCGAAGCAGGGGAAAAATGCTCAAAGGCGAAGGAGGGGCGCTCTGTTCGTTCTGAGTGCGAATTGAAGCGTGGACCGAACGCGGTGGAGGGCAGGGGTATAAATAGTGGTGCCGGCGGGGACAGGGAGGGCGCCATCGGGGGAGGGCAGTGAGTTAACACCGGCGAGCGTTTTCTCTGCATGCGGGCGACAGCGGGGGGGGATTACGCGTGGGATTAAAGGGAAAACGGGCGACGCGATCCGGGGGTTTTAATGCTGGCGAATAATGAAGGGGAGGGGACCGGCGACGAGCGGATCCGAGGGAGTAAAGGTGGCCGGCGAAGTTTGGGGGCGACGGCGCGAGGTAGAAGGCGAAGCTGACAGGTGGGGCCTACTGGCCAGCGGGCGCGAGCGAGTGGGGTGGCGACTGACGGGTGGGGTCGGGCTCGGGCGCGAGGGGAGAAAGTTGGCGCCGACAGGTGGGACCGGGTTGTCAGCCAGAGGGGAGCGCGGTAACGGGCTGGGCCGGCCGGGAGAGAGAGAAGGGAGGGGGGAGGAGCCCATTACTGTTCTAATGCTTTTCTGAATAAAAATAATTCCAGAAAATAGATTAAAAGATTAGGGCTACTTCCAAGGCTGGTAAAAATTTATAAAAATTCTCAAAATTATCTTTTGGCCTTAGGATCATATACAAAAAGTTTCACCTCCTAATTTGGTCATCTACTCTATGTTGTAGTTCAAAAGGGTATAAAAGGGATTTAAAAGTATTTTCTGAAATAATAATTCCAAGAAATTGAATTTAATAATATTTTTATTGTTTTGAAAAATTGGGGTGTTACATCTACGCAATTAAGGAGCGCCTCCTTCTTCGCCGTGGTAGCCACGCTGCATGTCGTCACCCCGCGCCACCATCTTCTTTCTCAGCGACACACGCCGAGCTTCTCCGCCAGCGACTTCCTCGCCACGGCCGCATTCACGAGCTGCGTCGTGCCCGTGCGACGCGCTCGCCCGCATGACCCGCACGTGCGACCAAACGCCCGGCGACCTTGCCGCTTCTTCTCCACTGGTGACACGCTGCCACGTATGTCTAGCAGGATCGACACACAATCCACTGCCGCAACGCCTCCATCGGTGATCACGCATAGGTCGACACACGACCGAACGAACTCGCCGCACCGTCATCACTCGACGCCATCACGCCGCCGGCCACCATCAGCGCACCTCCAACGACACCGGCTCTGATACCAATTGATGGCCCACCGAATGCCATTCGCCTGCCTTGGATCACTCCCACACGCACTTGCTTGCTGGTGGCTCAACGGAGAAGATGAACAGTACACTATAATGGCGACGAACGCCACAGCCGTGCTGCGGCCTGTATGTTGGCTCTATTATTTCATCGGATCGAACAAATATTACACAAGGAGTGGTGGCTCTTATAGCCCATGGTGGAGCACAGCTCCACGACTCCGGCTTCCACGCCATGTCCTACACTTGCGCACGCATCGTGAACGAGCGACTCGTTCCCCGGACGACGCGGCCATGCCCAACAGCCACAGCGACACTCACACCACCGTTCCAACAACCCTGACCGAGTCGCTGTACTCGCGCTCGCTCAGCCTACCACGCCACCTGAGCCAGCCCGAGCCTGCAGCTCCTCTGCACTGAGCACGCCGGCTGTGGCGTGCCCGCGCCAATGGCGCACACATTCGTCGAGCTTCACGCACGCATGCACTAACCTGCATGATGTCAAGCTTAACTCTAACAGCCGCCGGTCACCATCGGACATCCTTCTCCGCCGCCGAAGGTACGGTCGTGACGCCGTCCTCTCCTCTTTCCATTTTCACCAAAACCTAGGCTCCTAGGCACTCGCCGTCGCCGTCGCCGCCGTGCCCGAGCCCCGCCGTCGTCGAAGACGAAGGGGGGTACGAGCCCCTTAGCACGTGCCATGCCGGATTTGATCCTGGCCGCACGATCGCAATCGGAGCGCATAGATTAAATCCACGCCGTTGATCTCACCCGAAAGGGTACCGAGGCCTCACAGCCGTCCGTTGCCACTTAAGCGATCCCACCTCGCGCCTGGCAGCTGGATCCAGATCCGACGGCTCTGGTTGATCCGGTCCACGCGCATAGTAACCCAGTCCACCGTGGGCCTGGCTCACCGTGGACCAAAACATGTTTTCTGTTTAAATAAAAATCCAAAAATTTGTTTAAACTTTAAAAATTCATAACTTTCTCATTTTAACTCCAAATTTCACCATTCAAATTTTGTTAAACTCAGCATTTTATTCTCTACATGTTTAAGCCATAAAAACAGTATGATACTTTGGAACAAAATATTCTTATTAAATAAATGAATAAAAACCCCTTAGGAATAAATTGTTAATTCCTAAA
Source organism: Zizania palustris (assembly GCA_019279435.1). Taxonomy (NCBI): domain Eukaryota; kingdom Viridiplantae; phylum Streptophyta; class Magnoliopsida; order Poales; family Poaceae; genus Zizania; species Zizania palustris. The sequence goes on from JAAALK010000079.1 coordinate 26,104,295, forward strand.
ATAAACTAAGAAAAACCTTAAAATTTAATCTTTAATGATTTTTAACATAACTTCAGAATAAAAGAAGCTTGATTCCACATACTTAAACTCATAAAACTTGTATGCTTATGTTTTGTGATATTTTGTTTGTTTACTGAATGTTATGTTTACTTTTTCCGTATCGAGAAGACTACGAGTTCGTTGAGGAGCCAGAGTTTTACCCCGAGGTTCCACCTTCACCCTTTGCTGAACAAGGAAAGTCACAACCCCAATTTTGATCATCATTGATCCCATGTTTTAATAAATTATCGCTATAACTCAGAGGATAATATTGCATTAGTCAAATATCAAACCCTACACTATATTTATTAGATCCCCGTCCTTGTGTGCAAACCCAAGCCATGCTTATTGAGCCTTAACTCCTTGTCACTCTACTATAATATATTAGCTAGTGTCCAATGTACCGACACAACTGCTATAGGATAAAAAAAGAATGAGTCATAGATAGCTGGATTCTACTATATATATTTCCCCGTTATTCTCGTCTCTGGACTCTGTTGGCGTTGGCTATGTTATAAGTATGGTGGGTTCCGGGTGCAAGCTAGGGCATTGGTTGGTCGCACCCGGGGCACTATAAGGACCGGTATACGGGATCTGTTGCAAAGCACTTCCGTACTATCCACAAGTCTAATGGGTAAGTCCTAACTGAAAGTATGGAACAATCCGTCTCGATGCACCATAGTGGAGGGGGCAAGGGGAACCTGCGGGTGACTTGTACCGATGTGGCTCAAGGGGGTATGGTGTTGGCTCGACGCGTCGGGGCACCATATGAAACCCATAAGAGGGTGTTGTCAGGTCGAGACGGACCATATGGAAGGTTTTGGCACGAGTTCCCATGGTATGGGTCATCTCGTTACACTTTGGTGTAAGTGATGAGTGCATGCCTTGTGGGTACAGTGGTACACCTCTGATCAGAGTATTCAATCTTTTCGAAAAGCCGAGCCCACGGTCAAGGGCGGGTTGTGTGACTTCTCGCAGTTAGTTTACTATTGTTTGAATGGTTGAGTTATTCATGGCATGTAAGGACTGTTGAGCGAGGGTGGGCTGACTGTACCCCTCGAGTTAGAAGATGATGATGCATACTCATGTTTACATTTTTGTAATAATAACTTGATCTCATTTAAATGCTTTACAAATATGCTTTTCCGCAAAATTAGCCACTATCTCCGTTGTTATTACTCTGCATTATATTTGCATCCGGTGGCTTGTTGAGTACGTTTGTACTCACCCCCATTGACTTACACCACCAGAGCCCGTCTACTACGAGGAGGATGAAGGTCTGGAGTAGCGACCCAGTCAAGGCGAGACTGGAAGGAGGCGTTCATCTAGGACCTTTGTTTTATTAGTTTCTCTTCACCTTTATTCACTTTTGTACTAATACGGTCTACGAACCGTGAATGATTGATCGTATTGTACGTGGTCGTGTGATGAACGTCTTGATTTATTGATTTTCAATGGAATTTCAATAAAAGTACGGATTTATTAAATCTGGGCGTGACACCGATCACCGTCGTCGGGCGTGAGTCAGTCGTACCATCCTGAAGGCGGTTAGACCGACCGTCATTGGTTGTGTAGTGGCACCAGGGCTTAGTGCTACGGGCTAGCACGCGAGGGTCGGACCGGTCTCGTATGGCCGGTTGGACCAACCATGTTCACTCGTTTGGACCGACCAACTTGGCATGGTCAGACCAACAAGATCCAGAGGGGCCTCGGTAATGAAAGCCGAGGCTACAGATGTCACATCTCTCCCTATGCTTCCATCCATTCTACTGTGTACGCAATGAACAGGGGGAGCACTAGCGATTGTAATAGGGGAATCGGCTTCGGAAAAACCGAATCTTCTGAACACTACATCTATCCTAGAGTTTACTCTAGAAACCACGTATTCCATGTGTTTATCCAATGTGGGGTTAATCGCTCGGTTTACCTTAGAAACTATCTCTTGTTCAAGGTCCGAGGGAAAGAGGGGAGGATTGGAGTTTACCTTAGTGGGCGTGGCAACAGTGATGGTTCTCACGTCATGCTTGACGAACGTGTCGCCTACCATGATGTATTTTCCAAGTATGCGATCGCGAAGTTCCATCACCTTGGCTTCAAGTTCTGCATGGTCCTCCTCCGAGAGATCCACTAGGGCAACGGTACCAGAGTCATCGTTGTCCTCCGTGTTCCTCGCCATGCTTGTTGGCATAGAAGGTACCATTGATATAGTCTTAGTAGTCATATTTGCCATCAATGTAGTCGCACTTGGCGTGTATGTACCCAATGGAGTCGCCAAAAAGTGTGTTCACACGAAAATGCGCCAAACACACTGACGTTGATCCGATGATCCAAAAGCATGTGGATACTTAAGAGTAAACCCCTAAGCATAACACAATGCTGATGTCTCATTCCAACGATCCTTAAATAGTGGTAAGGAAATAGCGGAGTCGCTAGGCAACTAGATCAAACCCTAGGGGTAAGACCTAATTTACCGAAGTGTGTGGAAAAGCAAGCAACCTGCCAAACAAGGGCCGGTTGGACCAAAGTAATCACGGTGGTCAGACTAAGTCGAGACCATCGGTTGGACTGACGTGTGCCGGCAACACCCAATCAGACCGGCTATAGATGGTTGGTCGGACCGACAAGGTGGACGATGAAGCCTCCGTCTTGGCGGCCATCTCTTCGGTGACTTGGATTGTTGCAGTGGAGTTGATTTGACAAAGACGACAACCTTTGATGAGAACATCACCAGTTGGGATAGGATCATGATTGTAAGGAAACAAGTTAAGGTGCATTCTTTCCATGTTAGATTTAATTTTTCTATATTTGAACTTCAGATGCTACAATATGAGATACATTCATTTTCAATTTCAGAAATACTTCCTTGGATTAATAGAAGAGATGCATGTATATGGAACTGTTGTATTATCATGGAAGTTGATTTGGGACTAATAGACGTTGAGTCGATGATTACTCCAAATCAAGAAGGGGAGGATGATGAGAACATTCCTACCAATGATACAACCATACATGAATACCAAGATCCAATTATTCGAGTTCGAGCATGACGATTAAATCTCCAGGTCAAGTTGTTTCTAAGTATCTGAGTATATTATCTTGGGAATAAATTACTACCTAATATTATTATTATTGTTAGGAACCATGGAGATGATGAAAATCACTTGGAGATAAACAAAGAGTTGGAGAAGAACCAGGAAGGACATCCAAGCCAATTTGAGAGTCCAATCCAACTACAATTCGTGTCCAACTCGGATTCCAGGAGTAGCGTGCACTAAAATCATCGCCCAGGCCGCATACGGACTCCGTTTTTGACGTTCCACCCAGAATTGGAAAGATAACTTAATAATCTTTCCAATGCCGCCAGTTTAATCTCAAAATTCGTTCTATATCAACGGGAATCATCAAAACAAGATAGAGTCCAGAATCTGTCAGCATGATGTTTTCTGCGTTATTGGGCCTTTGGGCCGTGTATCCAGTTGAGCCCATTAGGGGTGCGTCCCAAACTACTATGTAAGGTGTTTCTACAGCCATCTAGGGTTTTTGGGTTTAGTTTACACGTTGCTTTGATAGCCGCCGCTTCGCCGGATTTGTAAGTGAACCCCAATTCGCAAGCAAGGATTAGCCTTATTGGCGAGGTCAATCAGGATGTGCTTGGTTGATAACCAACGGAGCAGTGGTGTAGCGATTGCAATGGCCGATCTCGTGGATCAGAAGCCGGATCATCAACGTCGAGTTCTCCACAAATCATTGTTTATCCCCTACCTGACGGAAGACCGGGCACCCCCTCTTCCATCAACCTTGATTCTTACAAAACACAAGAAACTGACGGCAATTCGGCCTATGGACAAAATCACTGGTAAAAACCGATAAAACGATAAAAACCCATACGAGGGTGAAACAAAAGGTTTTGGATCAAACCCACAAAGAACTCGCTGTAGCGTGGTGAAGTATGGACAATTTGCTGATCAAATTGACAAAGATCTATTGCTAGGAGTAAAGTAATGCTAGGGCAAAAGGTAGATTGAAAAGTAAAGGTACAATACAAAACTAGGGTTTTGAAGTATTGATATGTGTGGAGATACCCTTTGAATCGGCCTCACCCCTTTATTTATAGGGACTGGTCTGAAGTTCGCCGACTCCTAAACTGAGTAGGATTTGGCCAAAAGTGGTTCGGATTTATTTATAGATAAAAACAGCGTAGAATCAAACTCTATCTCTAATTTTAGACTTGGGTCAGTCTGACTGGACCCATTGGGCCAGTCTGACTGGGCCTACCATGGCCGGTCGGAACGGCTTGTGCCAGACAAGGCATATTTTCGGCCCAAATTACCAAAAATTGATATTTTGACAATTTTAATCATTAATGCCAAAAAGTTTATTGCGTAGATTTTTCAGCTCATTTTTTATTTATCTACATAGCACTTCTTTGCAGCAAAATTGTATCACATCTTCTTAGTTTGTCTTGTTTGTGCTCCTAGTAAAAAAAGTGTAAAAAAGAGTTCAAAAAGAGTTCAAAAAATATCGAAAAAAGAGCACTTAAGGATTAGCTTGGAAGATATTAGTTTTGTGTGGTGCTATTTTTGGTACTGTTTTGTGCTGATTTTATCAATCTAATTGCCATCCTTTGAGCCTCAACCACTCTCTCATTTAAGCCTTGTTGTCATAGGTATCACATTCAGATCAGCAATTTGTACAACTACTCTAGACATTTATTTAATATTACTATCTATTTCTGAATCATGTTCCACCATATAGATTACTCTTATTTAACCGCCAAGACTCCACATATATAATTCTGAGCAGTGCAGCTTGAGTCTTTGCAATCGTATACCACTCTCTTTGGAAGTCACCAACTAGTCAAGAATTGTGCCACGACCAAGATTGTGTCATCCACTTCCCCGCGATGGTAAGAACCTTGTAAGATTGTGGTAAGATGCTTGAATGTGAGCGAGAATACATTCCACTACCTAATAGTTGATAGGGCTCATATTTTTTCCAAGTGTTTTTCCTTTTTTACTAACCATGGCAGGTATGGAAGGTGCGACAAATCATAATCATGGTAACAATGTTTCTTCTATCAGAAGTAAGTTTACCATCCCATCTTTTTATGGTGAATATGGTGCTGAAGAATACCTAGATTGGGAGATGACCATAGAGCATAAATTTAACTTATATCTAGTTCCTGAACAACATAGAGTTAAACAAGCAACTAGTATGTTTAAAAATCGTGCTTTAATCTGGTGGAAAGATATAAGTGAACTTCAATTACAACATGATACATGGGTCATTTAAAAAGAGCTATGCGTTGTAAATTTGTCTCTCCTTCTTATCATCGTGAATTCTGTAAGAAACTACAATGCTTAGTTCAAGGTAACATGTATGTGAGAGAGTATTATGCTGAGCTTCGTGAGAGCATGACCCGTTGTGGTGTTGTGGAGCACTCGGAGGACACGATGTGGTGCTTCTATGATGGATTGAGGCATGAGATTCAAGATATCATTTATTATAAAGAATTTAATACTCTTAGTTGTTTGTTCCATCTTACCATCATTGTAGAGAAAGAATTGAGGGAACGACAATACAAGGCAAGAGACTCCTATCCACCACGAGTGACGAGCACACTGGTACTAACCAAGCCTTTCTCTTCTTCAAGTGTTCGTCATGCACATGCACATGTACCTGCACAAACATCAGCAAACATATGGCCTTCCATCTCTGCACGAGTTGAGGTATTAGGTAAAAAGTCCTTACAGGTACCCGTTGAGGTTGCTTCATTAGCTGAAATAATAGAACACCCTTTGCAATTTGATAATGATACACTTCACCATGATAGGACTAATAACTATACCGTTGTGCATGATGATGTGAAATCTACTTTGTTACTTTCAACTTCTGATGAAATTGTTAAAGATGATATTGAGACGGCAACTAATGAGAGCAAACAACCTTATATTAGATTTGAAATTCAGCATGGAATCGAATTAAAAGATTCTTCTATCCTTGCACATAAAACTGATCAAACTGAAATTCATAGTCAAGATGTGTGCTATGTTGTGATTTGTGAAACTCCTTATTATTCTCTTATTAATATAGTTTATACTTTGCCCCCAGTTATCGCTAAGTATTTGTTGGCGTAAAAGATTACGCTAACAGGTTCTTGAAGATTAAGAACTAACAAACAAAGAGTTTGTGATGTGGACTATTCTGAGCCTCCGAAAAGGATAATAGCTCAAAGTAGTTAGAGGTTGTGTATTGAATAGCTGAGTATTCGATGCCTATTACAGGGTAAGAAGGGGGGTATTTATAGGTAAAAACTCTATGGAAAAGACCTATTTACCCCTCAATTACAACCGACATAGTGGAAACTATTCGGTACCCCGAATAGGGTTAAAATAGTAAAATCTATCCGGAGAAGGTAGATAAGGCAGACGTCTTATCAGTCTTGTTATTTTCCACTGTAGCTTCGGAGCCTTCGAAGGATACCTTCGGACCAAAAAGCCGAAGTATCCTTCGGCTTAGAAACTTCATCATCTCCGGAGATGAACGCAAACTTCGATGCTAGTGAATTATCTTTAACTGTTGATCTCTAAAGTCCTAAGGATGAAGTATTTTCCCCCAACAATATTTATCTCATATTGATCTACATAAGTGTAAATTTGATATGCCTCCTGAGTTTTTATCTTATGTTGAGTTACATAAATATAAACTTGTCTTGCCTCCCAAGTTTTTGGATAGTTCCACATTTAACGTTGAATAATTGAAACCAACCATGGGAGCAAAATATGAGTATGAGTCGAGGATGACTCTATTTCAAGAGGGGGAGAATGATGAGAACATCACCAGTTGGGATAGGATCATGATTGTGTGGAAACAAGTTAAGTTGCATGCTTTCCATGTTAGGTTTAATTTTTATATATTTGAACTTCACATGCTACACTACGAGATGCATTCATTTTCAAATTTAGAAATACTTTCTTGGATTAATAGAAGAGATGCATGTATATGGAACTCTTGTATTATCATGGAAGTTGATTGGGGACCAATAGATGTTGAGTCAAAGATGACTCCAAATCAAGAAGGGGAGGATAATGAGGACATCCCTACCAATGATACAACATACATGAATACCAAGATCCAATTATTCGAGTTCGAGCATGACGATTAAATCCCCAGGTCAACTCATTTCTAAGTATCTTAGTATATTATCTTGGGAATAAATTAATACTTAATATTATTATTATTGTTAGGAACCATGGAGATGATGAAAATCACTTGGAGATAAACAAAGAGTTGGAGAAGAACCCGGAAGGACGTCCAAGCCAATTTGAGAGTCCAATCCAACTACAATTCGTGTCCAACTCGGATTCCAAGAGCAGTGTGCATTAAAATCATCACCCAGGCCGCATACGGACTCCATTTTTGACGTTCCATGAATCCACGGAAAGATAACTTAATAACCTTTCCAATGCCGCCAGTTTCATCTCAAAATTCGTTCTAGATCAACAGAAATCATCAAAACAAGATAGAGTCCAGAATCTGTCAGCATGCTATTTTCTGCGTTATTGGGCCTTTGGGCTGTGTATCCAGTTGAGCCCATTAGGGGTGTGTCCCAAACTACTATGTAAGTGTTTCTACAGCCATCTAGGGTTTTTGGGTTTAGTTTACACGTTGCTTTGATAGCCGCCGCTTCGCTGGATTTGTAAGTGAACCCCAATTCACAGATTCCAATAGAATTTTTAGTTCGATTGTGTTTTCTGCGTTCTTGCTTGTGTTCTTCGATTCGCAGGCAAGGATTAGCCTTCTTGGCGAGGTCAATCAGGCTGTGCTTGGTTGATAACCAACGGAGCAGTGGTGTAGCGATTGCAAGGGCCGATCTCGTGGATCAGAAGTCGGATCATCAACGTCGAGTTCTCCACAAATCGTTGTTTATCCCCTACCTCACGGAAGATTGGGCACCCCTTCCTCCATCAACCTTGATTCCTACAAAACACAAGAAAATGACGGCAATTCGGCCTTGGGACCAAATCACTGGTAAAAACCGATAAAACGATAAAAACCCGTACGAGGGTAAACAAAATGTTTTTGGATCAAACCCACAAAGAACTCGCTATAGCGTGGTGAAGTATGGACAATTTGCTGATCAAATTGACAAAGATCTATTGCTAGGAGTAAAGTAATGCTAGGGCAAAAGGTAGATTGAAAAGTAAAGGTACAATTCAAAACTAGGGTTTTGAAGTATTGATCTATGGAGATACCCTTTGAATCGGCCTCACCCCTTTATTTATAGGGGCTGGTCTGAAGTTCGTCGACTCCTAAACTGAGTAGGATTTGGCCAAAAGTGGTTCGGATTTATTTATAGATAAAAACAGCCCAGAATCAAACTCTATCTCTAATTTTAGACTTGGGTCGATCTGACTGTACCCGTTAGGCCAGTCTGACTGGGCCTACCATGGCCGGTCGGATCGGCCTGTGCTAGGGAAGGCATATTTTCGTCCCAAATTACCAAAAATTGATATTTTGACAATTTTAACCATTAATGCCAATTTGGGTGTCAACGGGATAAACCTTGGATCCCAAGGGTGGCGATGTGCCGAGTAGTTGATTGATAGAGATGTGTTTTTCTAAGCTAACTAGGGATACATATTTATAGTCCACGGACTTGCCATCCAAGCATTCTATCTTAACCGATTCTGAATAATATTCATCTTCTTGTAATCTTTATCACCATCTGCTCTTCCGTGTTCGGCCATCTTGTAACAGCATGGACATGCTTGCTTGACTTTTCTTGACCAGATCCTCTTTGACTTATGTTGACCATGTGGTATCTTTGGTGGACCTAGGCTTTGCCAAATCATGGTGTCAACACATGCTCCCAATTTTGAAGCATTAAGTGGCTATTGATTATTCGAAATTAACAACAGTCATTATCCCTACTGCCATGTCTTTTCAAATGTCTATCTACACGATCTTTTCATTTTTTTCTAGCCTTCCCCTATCACTGCGTTAGACCAGTCGGCGTACAACCTAGGTTACGCTCAATTGGCTCTGACTATTAGAGACACCGACGTGGACTTCGTCACCGAGGCCGATACTCCAGAGGTCATCATTGCTTACACTGACGCATCAGCCGACGCTGCTATTATGAGTAGACCAGCTGGGGTCGACACATCAGAAGGTGTACCAGCAGTCATCGATATCGTCACCGAGGTACCTCTAGCCGATGGCTCTCATCAAGTACTTTTGTTTTTCCTTCTTGTTGCTTTCCATATGACTCACATCGGCCTTGAATGCATCCGATGATGGGCGTCACAAGCTTGCCTGCCCCCCAGGGTGTAACACCCCAAATTTTCAAAGGAATAAAAATACTATTTAATATATTTTCCTGGAATTAATTATTTAGGAAATACCTTTAATACTCTCTTTCACCATTTTGAACTACAACATAGGTGAAATGCCCAAACCAGGAGCTGAAAATTTTTATGTATGATCCTAAGGCTAAGATATATTTTTGAGAATTTTTACAAATTTTTATCAACCTTGGAAGTAGCCTTAAGATTTTAATCTATTTTATGCAATTATTTTAAATCAGAAAACCTTTAAAACAGTAATGGGCCACGCCCCTCCCTTTCTCTCTCTCCCGGCCGGCCCAGCCCATTACTCTCACCCGCCTCGGACTGACAGCCCGACCCCACCCGTCAGTGAGCCCCTCTCCTCTCACGCGCGCGCTCGACACCCTGGCCCCACCTGTCGGTGCCATCCGCCCCTCTCGCGCCCGAGCCCGACCCCACCTGTTAGCCACCGCCCTCGTGCGCTCGCGCCCGCTGACCGCCTTGGCCCACCTGTCGGACCCATCGTCTACCTCCCGCCTCCGCCCCCAAATTGTGCCGGCCGACGACCCCCGCCTCGGATCCGCCTCGCTGCCCCCCCTCTTAAATCCGTCGCCATTAAACGGTCCCCCGCGCCCGGCTGACCGTTTTCCATCGTTAATCCTCGCGATTATGCCCCGGGATCGCGCTGCGCGTGCATGGCCGAGCCCTCGCCAGCGAGTTAAGTCCCTCCCTCAGCTTTCCTTGCCTGCGAGCTCCTCCGACGCCCCTATTTAAACCCCTGGCCTCCACCGCGTTCGACCCCCACGGCAATTCACAGCGAGAACGAACAGAGCACTCCCCTTCGGTTTTTAACACCTCACCGCCGCTCCTACTCCGGTCGCCCCTCACCGTCGCCAGTAACCTCCTCCGCCCTAGCCAACCACACCGTCGTGACCGCAAGGATGTCACCAACCTCGGCCACCCCTCCGTCGACGCCGAACCTCGCCAGAACGCCGTCGCCGACAAGGAACCGGAACCACCTCGCCGTCTACCCTCGTCGCCGGCCACGCCCCTTCGACCCCAGACTACCGTGAAGGTACCCCTGTGTTCCCCTAGGCATCCTCTTTCCATTTCTAGGCCTAGCTAGGACCGCCGTCGCTCGCCGTGGCCTCTGGCCCGCTCGCTGTCGCCGGAGAAGACGACCGGCACAGGCTGAGTACCCGTGCCGTGTCGGATTCATGCGCGACCGTGCGATCTGGATCCGACGGTGATGATTAAGTCCCTCATGCGATTTAATCGGATCCGTTAGATCTCGGCAAAGGGGTACGTTCTAATCTGAGCCGTTCGCTAGATTTAAAATCCCGCGTTTGATCTGAGCCGCACGATGCGTACTGGTTCGATGTTTTAATATCAGTCGTCCACGTCGACTTAAACGCCCCGCCTCGCCCTCGCGCGCTGGATCTGGATCAAACGGTCCAGATTGGGCCGGACCACGCGCACAGTGCGCGGGTTCACCGTGGGCCTGGCTCACCGTGGACCCGAGGGGATTTAAATTTAAAATAAATTCTATAAACTGTTTTAAACTTGTAAAATTCATATCTGGCGCATTTTAACTTCAAAAATTACCATTCCAATTTCAGAAAATTTGTAAAATTATTCTCTACATGTTCATACAATAAAAATAGTAGGTTTACTTTGGACTTTTCATGTTTATTTAAATAGGTATTCAAATGCCCTTAGGGTAAAAATATAAATTCAAATATTTAAACTTCAGTAAAGTTTATATTTATTCCTTTCTGTTCATATACTGAAAACCACTAATTTGGACATGAACTTTTCATTTTAAAATTTATTAGGAAACTTAAAATGAGACTACTCACTTTTAAAACCCCTTTTTATAAAGGACAACCTTTCATTATAATTCCTTATAAAATTATTTATAAAATAAATTTCAGAAACTTAACAACTTGGTTTTCATTCAATTAAACCAATTTAAACCTATGTGCTTATTGTGTGATGTTATATTGTTTGATTGAATGTTGTATTCTACTTTGTTTATAATGGGAAGACTACGACGCCACCGAGGAGCCGGAATATTACCCGGAAGTCCCTCCCTCACCTTTCGCTGAACAAGGCAAGTCACCAAACAACATTTTTGAGCATATTGAACCCATGTTTTATTAAACTATTGCTAAAACACATAGGGTATACATGCATTAGTCAAATGGAACCCTTACAATATATTTATTAAGGATCCCCTGACCTTGATGTGCAACCCAAGCCATGCTATCTCGCCTAACCTCCTTGTCACCACATGATTAATATTATTAGCTAGTGTCCAATGTATTGACACGATCGCTATAAGATAAAAATGAGTCGTAGCAACTTGGTTCTACTATATGATCCCCGTTACTTCTTATCCTTGGAATTCTGTCGGTGATGAGTTATGGTTGTGAGTGTATGCATGGTGGGTTCCGGGTGCAAGCTAGGGCATTGGTCGGTAGCACCCGGGGCACTATAAGGACCGGTCTGCGGGATCCGTTGTAATACACTTCCGTACTAACCACAAGTCTAGGGGGTAAGTCCTAACTAAGGTATGGAGTGTTCCAAACTGAGGCCACCATTTGGAGATGGGTCAAGCAGCACCTGTGGGTGGCTTGTACCGACGTGGCGCAAAAGGGGTGCGACGTTAGCCGGGATGCGGCCCGGCGCGCCGGTGAAACCTAGAGCGGGTGGTTATCGCTTGGAGCATTTCATGCCGAGGTTTTGGCACGAGTTCCCGTGGTATGGGTCATCTCGTTTGGGATGAGTGCGTGCCTTGTGGGTACAGTAGTACATCTCTGATCAAAGTCATTAATCTTTTCAAAAAGCCGAGCCCACGGTCAAGGGCGGGTTGCGTGACATCCCACAGTTAGATTACTTTGAATATGTATGTGCATGATGGTTTGACATGTAAGGACTATTGTGCGACGAGGAGAAACGTACTCCTCAAGTTAGAAGATGTTATTGTTGTTCATGTTTACATTTCCACATGATTAAATCTAACTACACTAATTGCAACAACTGAAAATGTACTTTTCCGCACTACTAGCCATTACTCCTTCCTTTGTTATTACCTTGCATTATTACTTGCATTTGCGGTGGCTTGTTGAGTACTTTTTGTACTCTTACCCGTTGAACACCACAGAGGATGCCTACTATGAAGACGGTCTGGAGTAGCGACCTAGTCAAGCAAAGATCCTAAAGAAGGCGTTCGTCATGCATTTTTAATTATCTTTATTAATTTTTTTATTAAAACTCTGATGTAATAAATATGGTCTGTGTACCATAAATATTGTCGTATGTACGATTGTCGCAAGATGAACCTCTTGTATTATTGTTTTTCTTATGAAATTCAATAATGTTCCGATTTCGGTAAATCGGGGCGCAACAAGATGGTATCAGAGCCGACTTGACTGTAGGAAGCCAAACAGACCCGCCTAGCGAGTAGCTGCAGAAAATTATTTCTCGAAAACCTACTTTATAAACTTTGTTCCTCCCCTCACTTTTCCTCAACTTGCTGTTTTGTAGATGCTTGTCTACCAAGTCCACAACTACTGCCGCCACTTTGAGGGCTTCGTCAGGGAGCTCCGCATGATGCTCACATTCCTCGGGTTCCTCTTCGAGTCCGAATTCCAAGGGGTGTACTTGGAGGAGTTTTCTGGACCTTGCGATGTCTCCCTCACCATCCACGGCTCTGGAGAGCATCTGCCGCCTTACACCACCGCACTTGGGGGCCCGACTTTCAACGTCATGTGCCAACGAGTCGCCCTCCAGGCCCTTATGGAGTTGAGGATGATCTATGATGATCGTCTTCAAAACTCATCCTTCCGGCTTGTGCCGAAGCGCACTCCCGGTGCCTACCGTAGCATCTACCTCGGAGTTCACTCCATGCGTGATCTGGTCATGGCCTGGCAGTCGCGTCTTCTTCAGGCTATGGATGACCTCCATACTGAGGCGGTGCTCGACGCCGATGAGCACCATGAGGCGGTTGAGTTTCTTTGTGAGGAGATGAAGAACTTGATCTAGCAGAATGGCGAGCTGCAGCGCAAGATTATGCAGCTGTAGAAGGATATCGCGGAGATGATGGCAAACCAGAACCAGCTAATCACCGCCCTCCTCACTCAAATGCAGCACCAACAAGCTCAGTTGGACCGCCTGCAAAATGGTGAGCCTGCCCCTCGTGCACCAGCACCCACACCCACTCCCCAACTCTCGGAGTTTCTGCGCGTGCGCCCGCCCATCTTCTCGAGCACCACCAACCCCATGGAAGCCGGAGATTGGCTCCGCACCATTGGGAAGAAGCTGGACCTCCTCCCCAGCACCGACCGGGAGCGAGTGGCCTTCGCCACTCACCAGCTCCAGGGTCCCGCAGCCGAATGGTGGGACAACTACCGTGAGTCCCAGCCTAAGGACCACGTGGTGACATGGGCAGAATTCACCATCACCTTTCGTGCCGCCCACGTCCAGGCCGGAGTCATCGCAGTCAAGCAGCAGGAGTTCCGCGACCTGCAACAGAGCAACCGGACGGTCATGGAGTATCTCCATGAATTCAACCGCCTGGCTCGCTACGCGCCAGAAGAGGTGCGGACTGACGTCCTCCGCCAGGCTAAGTTCCTCCGGGGACTTAAGGATGAGCTGTCCATCTAGCTTGTCGCCACCGACTACGCCGACTTCCAACGGCTAGTCAATAAAGTGCTCATCCAAGAGACTGAGCAGAACAAGCTGGACCTCAAGAAGTGGAAGATGATCGCCTTCAAGCATCAACAGGCGAACTCTCAGAGGCCCCGCTTCGTCCCTCCGCCACCAGCACCCGCATACCATCCTCGGCCCGCCTACAGCCCGCCCCACGCTGCCAGTGGATCCAACGCCGGGCATCCCTGCCCCGCTCCACCAGCTCCGGCCGCTCAACCGACGTCCGCCGCCAAGGCCCCAATCTTGAAGGATCGCCAAGGGAGGCCGGTCGTCTACTTCAACTGCCGTAAGGAGGGACACTATTCACACTAGTGTCCTCACCCCAAGCAGCCACAAGGCACGGCACCCAACCAGGCGGTTTTTGCCCGCATCAACCACATCACCGTGGGGGAAGCTCAGGAAGCTCCCGAAGTCATGCTCGGTACGTTTACCGTAAATTCCGTACCGGCTATGATTTTTTTTGACTCTAGAGCAACCCATTCCTTCATCTCTAAAGATTTTGTGAAAACCCACAACTTGGACGTGCTCCATCTATCCGTCCCCATGATGATTGCCACTCCAGGCAATAAAACCTTAGCCCACTTATACAGTCCCAAGGTTAAGATAGAGATCCAAGGAATATTATTCTGGGTCGAGCCAGTCGTCATAAGATGCACCGGACTCGACCTCATCCTAGGGATGGACTGGTTGATGAAGCACAAGGGAGTGATCGACAGTGCCAACAAGTCCATCACAGTGACCAACCCTGAAGGCGAAGCCATCACCTTTCGGATGACCGGCCGCAAACCACTCGAAGTGTCCCTTCATTCGCTAGCCCTTGAAGAAGTACCCATAGTCAAGGAGTCCATGGACATCTTCCCTGAAGACCTACCAGGAATGCCTCCCAAGCAGGACATCGAATTCAGAATCGAACTTGTCCCCGAGACCACTCCAATCTCCAAGTGCCCATACCGGATGGCCGCCAATGAACTAGCCGAGGTCAAGAGCAACATAGAAGACCTGGAGCAGAAAGGGTACATCCGACCGAGTACCTCACCCTGGGGTGCGCCTGTCATCTTTGCCATGAAGAAGGACAAGACCAAGAGGATGTGCGTGGACTATAGAGCCTTGAACGACGCAACCATCAAGAACAAGTATCCATTGCCTCGGATCGACGACCTGTTCGATCAACTAAAGGGATCCTCGGTGTTTTCCAAGATTGACCTCAGGTCAGGTTATCACCAATTGAGGATTAGAGAAGAGGACTTACCCAAGACTGCCTTCACCTCCCGCTATGGACTCTACGAGTATACTGTGATGTCGTTCGGACTCACGAATGCCTCGGCCTTTTTCATGAACATGATGAACAATGTTTTCATGGAGTTCTTGGATAAGTTCATCGTGGTGTTCATTGACGATATCCTCGTCTACTCCAAGACCAAGGAAGAGCACGAAACTCACCTCCGTCTGACCCTCGGAAAGCTAAGGGAGCAGCAGTTGTACGCCAAATACAGCATGTGCGAATTTTGGTCATCTGAGGTAAAGTTCCTCAGTCATGTCATATCAGCCGGAGGAATAGCAGTGGATCCGACCACCGTGGAAGTAGTGACCAACTAGCTGCAACCCACGATCGTGACCGAGATCCGATGTTTTCTCGGATTGGCCGGATACTACCGCCGGTTCATCGAGAATTTTTCGAAGATCGCCAAACCTATGACCAGGCTGTTGCAGAAGGAAGTAAAATTTGAATGGACCCCAGATTGCGAAGAAAGCTTCCAAACCCTTAAGAAGAAGCTCGTGTCAGCCCCAATACTGACCCTGCCTGACATCCAAAAAGACTTTAACGTCTACTGCGATGCTTCTCGCCAAGGTTTAGGATGCGTCTTAAAGCAAGATGGGAAGGTGATATCCTACGCCTCACGACAGCTGAGACCGCATGAGCTGAACTACCCGACCCATGACCTGGAGTTAGCAGCCATGCTTCATGCCTTGAAGATATGGAGACATTACCTTGTGGGAAACCGGTGCGAGGTCTTCACCGACCACAAGAGCCTCAAGTATATATTCACCCAACCAGACCTGAACCTCGGGCAAAGGAGATGGTTGGAACTGATCAAGGATTATGACTTGGGCATCCATTATCATCCAGGCAAGGCGAATGTGGTGGCATACGCCCTTAGTCAAAAAGGGTACTGCAATGCCATCATGATTCAGGATCAAGCTCCTTTGCTTTACAAGGAAATGGAAAGGCTGAATCTAGGGATCACCACTCGAGCGTACCTCGCTGCCTTGGAGTCAAGACCTATCTTGATTGACTAGATCCGAGAACAGCAGAAGGAAGACCCAGATATCTTGGAGATCCAACAGAACATGCGGAAGGGTAAAGCCCCCGGATTCTCCGAGGACGAGCACGGTACCATCTGGTTTGGAAACCGGATATGTGTGCCCCACAAGCCTGAGTTGAAGACTCTCATTCTCTAAGAAGCCCATGATACTCTATACTCCATACATCCCGGGAGTACCAAGATGTATCAAGACCTGAAAGAAAAATATTGGTGGGTCAACATGAAGAGGGAAATAACTGAGTATGTGGCCAAATGCGACACATGCCGGTGAGTCAAGGCAGAGCATCAAAGGCCTGCTGGACTATTGCAACCTCTCAAGGTCCCTGAATGGAAGTGGGAAGAGATTGGAATGGACTTCATCATGGGACTGCCCTGCACCCAAGCTGATCATGATTCTATCTGGGTGATCGTCGACCGACTCACCAAGGTAGCTCACTTCATCCTGGTCAAGACAACTTACACTGTCGCCAAATTGGCCGAGTTGTACATGACCCAAATCGTATGCCTTCATGGAGTTTCTAAGAAGATCGTATCTGACCGTGGGAGTCAGTTTACCTCCAAGTTTTGGAAGAACCTTCAAGAGGAACTCGGCACCCGGCTGAACTTTAGCACCGCCTATCATCCACAGACCGGCGGTCTAACCGAAAGGGTCAACCAGATACTGGAGGATATACTTATAGCTTGCGCTCTAGACTTTGGCGGAATGTGGGACAAGAACTTACCCTACGCGGAGTTCTCCTACAACAACAACTATCAGGCCAGTCTGCAATTGTCCCCGTTCGAAGCACTTTACGGGCGTAAGTGCAGAACGCCGCTGCTCTAGGATCACACCGGAGAGTCGCAGCTATTTGGGACAGATATACTAAGAGAAGCTGAAGAGAAGGTCAAGATCATAAGGGATCGATTAAAGATAGCCCAGTCCCGACAGAAGAGCTATGCCGATAACCGTCGAAGAGACCTAACCTTTGAGGAGGGTGATTATGTCTATCTCCGAGTCACTCCCCTCCGTGGCACTCCAAGGTTCAACATGAAAGGCAAGCTAGTACCCCGTTACATCGGACCCTTTCAGATTCTCCGACGGCAAGGAGAAGTGGCATATCAACTTGAACTGCCTCCATCCTTGGCAGGAGTTCACGATGTGTTCCACGTCTCTCAGTTGAAGAAGTGTCTTCACGTGCCCACCAAGCAAGCCGATCTTCAACAGCTCAATGTCCAAGAAGACTTGACCTACATCGAGAAACCCATCAAGATCTTGGAAAACAAGGAAAGGGTAACCAGGAGTCGTGTAGTCCGCTTCTGCAAGGTTCAGTGGGACAACCACCCCGCCGAAGAAGCCACATGGGAAAAAGAAGACGAGCTGAAGGCCCAATACCCGAGCTATTCGAGTAGCACTCCAATCTCGAGGACGAGATTCTTTGTAAGGGGGATAGGTTTGTAACACCCCAAATTTTCAAAGGAATAAAAATACTATTTAATATATTTTCCTGGAATTAATTATTTAGGAAATACCTTTAATACACTCTTTCACCATTTTGAACTACAACATAGGTGAAATGGCCAAACCAGGAGCTGAAAATTTTTATGTATGATCCTAAGGTAAGATATATTTTTGAGAATTTTTACAAATTTTTATCAACCTTGGAAGTAGCCTTAAGATTTTAATCTATTTTCTGCAATTATTTTAAATCAGAAAACCTTTAAAACAGTAATGGGCCACGCCCCTCCCTTTCTCTCTCTCCCTGCCGACCAAGCCCGTTACTCTCGCCCGCCTCGGACTGACAGTCTGACCCCACCTGTCAGTGAGCCCCTCTCCTCTCGCGCGCGCGCCCGACACCCTGGCCCCACCTGTCGGCGCCATCCACCCCCTCTCGCGCCCAAGCCCGACCCCACCCATTAGCCACCGCCCTCGTGAGCTCACGCCCGCTGACCGCCTTGGCCCACCTGTCGGACCCGTCATCTACCTCCCGCCTCCGCCCCCAAATTGCATCGGCCGACGACCCCCGCCTTGGATCCGCCTCGCTGGCCACCCCCCCCCCCCCCCCCCCCCCGTCTTAAATCCGTCGCCATTAAACGGTCCCCCATGCCCGGCCGACCGTTTCCCCTCGTTAATCCTCGCGATTACGCCCCGGGATCGCGCTGCGCGTGCATGGCTGAGCCCTCGCCGACTTGTTAAGTCCCTCCCTCAGCTTTCCTTGCCTTCGAGCTCCTCCTACGCCCCTATTTAAACCCCTGGCCTCCACCGCGTTCGACCCCCACGGCAATTCGCAGCGAGAACGAACAAAGCACTCCCCCTTCGATTTTTAACACCTCATCACCGCTCCTACTCCGGTCGCCCCTCACCGTCGCTGGTACCTCCTCCGCCCTAGCCAACCACACCGCCGTGACCGCAAGGACGTCACCAACCTCGGCCACCCCCCCCGTAGACGCCGAACCTCGCCGAAACACCGTCGCCGACAAGGACCCGAAACCACCTCACCATCTACCCTCATTGCCGGCCATGTCCCTTCGACCCCAGACCACTGCGAAGGTACCCCCGTGTTCCCCTAGGCATCCTCTTTCCATTTATAGGCCTAGGTGGGACCGCCGTCGCTCGCCGTCGCCAGAGAAGACGACCGGCACGGGCTGAGTACCCGTGTCATGTCAGATTCACGCGCCACCATGTGATCTGGATCCGACGGTGATGATTAAGTCCCTCGTGTGATTTAATCGGATCCGTTAGATCTCGGCGAAGGGGTACGTTCTAATCTGAGCCGTTCGCTAGATTTAAAATCCCGCGCTTGATCTGAGCTGCACGATGCGTATCGGTTCGATGTTTTAATCTCAGCCGTCCACGTCGACTTAAACGCCCCGCCTCGCCCTCGCGCGTTGGATCTGGATCCAACGGTCCAGATTGGGCCGGACCACACGCACAGTGCGCGGGTTCACCGTGGGCCTGGCTCACCGTGGACCCGAGGGGATTTAAATTTAAAATAAATTCTAGAAACTGTTTTAAACTTGTAAAATTCATATCTGACGCATTTTAACTTCAAAAATTACCATTCCAATTTCAGAAAATTTGTAAAATTATTCTCTACATGTTCATACAATAAAAACAGTAGGTTTACTTTGGACTTTTCATGTTTATTTAAATAGGTATTCAAATGCCCTTAGGGTAAAAATATAAATTCAAATATTTAAACTTCAGTAAAGTTTATATTTATTCCTTTCTGTTCATATACTGAAAACCACTAATTTGGACATGAACTTTTCATTTTAAAATTTATTAGGAAACTTAAAATGAGACTACTCACTTTTAAAACCCCTTTTTATAAAGGACAACCTTTCATTATAATTCCTTCTAAAATTATTTATAAAATAAATTTCAGAAACTTAACAACTTGGTTTTCATTCAATTAAACCAATTTAAACCTATGTGCTTATTGTGTGATGTTATATTGTTTGATTGAATGCCGTATTCTACTTTGTTTATAATGGGAAGACTACGACGCCGCCGAGGAGCCGGAATATTACCCGAAGTCCCTCCCTCACCTTTCGCTGAACAAGGCAAGTCACCAAACAACATTTTTGAGCATATTGAACCCATGTTTTATTAAACTATTGCTAAAACACATAGGGTATACATGCATTAGTCAAATGGAACCCTTACAATATATTTATTTAGGATCCCCCGACCTTGATGTGCAACCCAAGCCATGCTATCTCGCCTAACCTCCTTGTCACCACATGATTAATATTATTAGCTAGTGTCCAATGTATTGACACGATCGCTATAGGATAAAAATGAGTCGTAGCAACTTGGTTCTAATATATGATCCCCGTTACTTCTTATCCTTGGAATTCTGTCGGTGATGAGTTATGGTTGTGAGTGTATGCATGGTGGGTTCCGGGTGCAAGCTAGGGCATTGGTCGGTAGCACCCGGGGCACTATAAGGACTGGTCTGCGGGATCCATTGCAATACACTTCCGTACTAACCACAAGTCTAGTGGGTATGTCCTAAAATACACTTCCGTACTAACCACAAGTCTAGGGGGTAAGTCCTAACTAAGGTATGGAGTGTTCCAAACTGAGGCCACCATTTGGAGATGGGTCAAGCAGCACCTGTGGGTGGCTTGTACCGACGTGGCGCAAAAGGGGTGCGACGTTAGCCGGGATGCGGCCCGGCGCGCCGGTGAAACCTAGAGCGGGTGGTTATCGCTTGGAGCATTTCATGCCGAGGTTTTGGCACGAGTTCCCGTGGTATGGGTCATCTCGTTTGGGATGAGTGCGTGCCTTGTGGGTACAGTAGTACATCTCTGATCAAAGTCATTAATCTTTTCAAAAAGCCGAGCCCACGGTCAAGGGCGGGTTGCGTGACATCCCACAGTTAGATTACTTTGAATATGTATGTGCATGATGGTTTGACATGTAAGGACTGTTGTGCGAGGAGGTGAAACGTACTCCTCGAGTTAGAAGATGTTATTGTTGTTCATGTTTACATTTCCGCATGATTAAATCTGACTACACTAATTGCAAAAACTGAAAATGTACTTTTCCGCACTGCTAGCCATTACTTCTTCCTTTGTTATTACCTTGCATTATTACTTGCAT
This sequence comes from Zizania palustris, assembly GCA_019279435.1. Taxonomy (NCBI): domain Eukaryota; kingdom Viridiplantae; phylum Streptophyta; class Magnoliopsida; order Poales; family Poaceae; genus Zizania; species Zizania palustris. The sequence continues at coordinate 26,125,288 of JAAALK010000079.1, forward strand.
TTGCGGTGGCTTGTTGAGTACTTTTTGTACTCATACCCGTTGAACACCACAGAGGATGCCTACTATGAAGACGGTCTGGTGTAGCGACCCAGTCAAGCAAAGATCCTGAAGAAGGCGTTCGTCGTGCATTTTTAATTATCTTTATTATTGTTTTTATTAAAACTCTGATGTAATAAATATGGTCTGCGTACCATAAATATTGTCGTATGTATGATTGACACATGATGAACCTCTTGTATTATTGTTTTTCTTATGAAATTCAATAATGTTCCGATTTCGGTAAATCGGGGCGCCACACAGGGTAATCTTGTACAAGAAGGCTCCCATATCGTTTCGGTAGCCACAACGGAGGATGATGTCGATACCTCTACTGCCGATATAGCTCCACCACCGGCCATCTGTAGGACCGAAAGTAGCAACCAGAGGGGGGTGAATGGGCGCCTAAAAATTTCTTGCTAAACTATGTCCTAATCCCAACACCCAAACGAACTTAACCAGACAAACAATATTAGCAAAGCAAATTACAGGAACAAAAGTTGTCTAGCCTAAAAATGACAGGTGTCCTAATTAAAAATATATTAAAGATAGTCTAAATAAAAAATATTGCAATAAATAAAAATACCTAGATATACCACGAAATATTTATATTGCATTCTAGAAATAAAATACTAATCAAAAGAATAAAAACATGGATTATCCAGAAATTAATTCGGAAATAAACCTAAAATATTTCATGTAAATCTAAAATAAAAATATTGCTGCGACTAATAATAATAATTTTTTTCTTTTTAAATGAGCAGATTAAAAATATCTAAATAAAAATATGCGAGCACTAATAATATTTTAACAGATAAAAATTAATCACTAAAATGATAATAATATTTGCAGTTAATAAAAATAGATGATTATCTATCTAATTAATCTACATAGGAAATAGGAGATTAGATTAGAGAAACTAAACTGCATCACGCGCCCGTAGAAAAAAAATACGGCCGAAGCAAACTTTGTCGTGCGCCTGCCGCCTAGAGAGCACGCCAGCCGAGATGAGTGTGCAGCTGCCGAAGAAGAAAACAGTTGTCGTGTGCACAAGCTGCCACAGAAAAAAAATTGTTGTGTAGGCTAGCTAGTAGCCTGTAGCTTTTTCTGCCATGGGGCCCGCGAGATGAAGACCAGCAGCTGCTGCAGCCTTTCGCCGTGGAGCTCGCCGCTGTAAACTGTGCTGCTCTGCTGCTTTTGAAATCAGACGGCGTGTTGTGGGTTGATGCGACGCATGACGCTGTAGCCTGCTACCTCCTGTCGTGGGAAAAAATCAGCACCGGTTCCCCGTGCTGCCAGGCATGGCGCTCGCGTCCCATGGACAAGCGCGCTTGGCGCTGCCCTGCTGCTCGCGCCGGCCAGAGAAGGAAAATGCTCGATAAAATTTACGGCGATGATGCAGATCGAACTCGAAAGAAAAAAATTGTAGATCAAAAACTAATCGGTGGACTGTAGATTAATTCTAGAAAACAGTCACCCTATCCCTAAGGGGGTAGGGGCCTATTTATAGGCGACCCATAATACATGAAAAAGACTAATTTACCCCTAGGGTAAATTACATTGACTCTAAAATAAAATTTGAAATTACTAAAATACCCGTTGAAAAAATCAACTGACTCAAATAAAATATTCTGGACTTAAAAAATAAATATTAATATCCTAAAAACAAAATAATCATCGGTTGTCAGTTTTGCGTCGAAACTGACAAAGCGTCCATCGTCTTTGCACCGGGTACCCGAATTGGCCTGACCCGACCCCGTGGCTTCCTCAGCCCGGCAATCGCTCGCCGCCCATGTACCTGAGTCAAACCCGGTCAACAGACCAGTGGATCCTCTGCCGCTCCTAGCCCATCTACTCGGATTGGGCCAGTCCGACTCCGCGGCTCCTCTGCCTGGCTGTCGCTCGCTGCCCGTGTACCTGAGTCACACACGCCTCAGACACGGCAGGTCTTCATGTCTCTTATTTGACTTCCGTTGACAATCACTCATCACATCTGGAGTATAAAACCCATGTTCTTCAACATGGTTTCTCACCGTCCCTGCTGGGTCTGCTGACGTAAGTTTTTCTTGCCTTTGCGGTTGTTATGCGGTTAGCTTCTGCCTAACTCCTCTTTTCAGTCTTTTGCTCAGCAATTTCCCTTTGACGTTCGGCCATTTATTGTGGGAGCTATTGGTGTTCCCTCATTGGCCTCGACTCGGCTACCCTCGGCCATAAAAGAGGTGCTGTCGGACCTGCTACGCCACCTCGGTGATCTAGTGGAGGTCTTGGTTAATGATTTGGGGCTGATACGGGGGCGCTTCAATGATGTCCTAGACCACCTTCCGTCGAAGTAGGACGATGCTCTCATGCCGGTTGTGTACCTAGAGTACCATCGCCCGTCCGTGCAGGGTGCTGCCAAGAGGATAGCCGACCTAGCTTGCCAGGCATCATTCTTAGAGGAACGAAAGCTCGTAAGGAGGCAGTCGTGGCTGAGTGGTTCCTCTTGGAGCATGTTGAGGCCGAGTATTCAACCGCATCGTAGGAACTTGATCGGTTGTGATCGAGGGAGGCTGACCTGGTCACGGAGCTGGAGCGGACCCGGGCGCAGATTGCCGAACAAGAGGGTGACGTGGTTTATTTTTTGGCCCGAATCAACGCTCAGAAATGTCGATTACTGATGTCGTCCGCCATGCAGAACGCTACCACCGCACCCTTCAATATATAATTGGCTCGGACACCAAAGACCGGGTCATTATTCACAACATAGATCTTATACGGCTGCAGGCGATCAAGGCCATCCGTCGAGTACTCTAAACTTTATGTAGAATCAGCGGTGTTGTAATGAACCATTTCCTTTTTGCAATATACTGCCTTTGATTCCTTCGATTTGCATATTGAGTTTCTAAATTGTATTTTTGGTCTATGAGCGATGCCTCTGCATCGGCTATCTATGCTTTGTTCGAACGATCGAAAAAATGTTTCCATAAATAATTGTTCGGCCTTTCCCCAGACCCTCTAGTGTAGTAGTCTTTAGCTGGCTCTTATCTCGTTGGGGAGTTTGGTTACTTGCGAAGGTTGGCCTCAGCCTCCTACCTAATCCGATGCCCGCATCACTGTGGTTCATCGTCTATGGCAAGGTTTGGCCGAGTTTGCCCTTCGCTTTTCGGCGTTTTCTTCATAGCATGAGTTTGGGCAGATCCTCATTGATCGGGTTGACACCGCTATCTGATATGTTCTCAACTTCATGATCAGCCTTATCTTTCAGTCGCTATTCACTCTTGATTCTTCGTGGCTAATCAGTTTCTTCTTCGCACATCTGTGCCTTCCCTTCTCTTTGCCGCAAATGTTGCACCCTTCTGTTATGTCTCCTCATGAAGATCCTAGGAGGACGCCACTATGTATTCCTTGCTCTGCCCTCACCATCGTTGGCCGTCTGGATGATTCTAACGGGACCGAATCTTTCTAGCGTCGGTACCCTTCGAGGCGACAACCTTTGGTGCATAGTCTCGCGATCACGCAGCCCGAGCTTGATGTCGCGTGGCCGATGACCGTCTTGCATCCTACCTTGAGTACCGCATCACGGGCAGTCACCCATGGATGGTAGACGTAGCCCCTCATTCCAGCAAAGCCTAAAGAACTCACAGTTCCAATGGGGATTGAAATGCGAGTAACCACGACCGTCTTTGTTGTTCTCCCTCTCTTCCAACCTCCTCTAGTTCTCGCTGATGAGACTTGACGAGGTGATGTTACTGCCGATCTGTCTTCCTCTCCTCGTGTGTCAATCATCAATGTAATGAGCATGTACCATGTTGACCGGAACAGATGACCATCGATGTTCATTGGCTTCTTCCCGTCATCGAACTTGATTCAGCCTTGCTCTATGGCTGATTGGATCTGTTGCTTGAACACTTTGCACTCTTAGTATGGTGTGATGGGGAGTTGTGCCACTTGTAGTACTTTCTTTTCTTCAGCTCATCAATAGGTGCTATTATGTAGCCATGTGACAAGTGAATCTGCTTCTCTTTATGTAACAGGTCAAATATCTTGTCGGCCTTATTGATGTCGAAGTCATACTTCTCCTCCTTCTCGGCCCGCTTCACCCACGAGCATGCAACATGTTTCTTGTTCTTGGAGCACTCGGCCATACCGACCTCTGCATTGAGTTGCTGCTCTCGTTAGAGTCCGAGTAGTACATGTAACCCCCTAAATTATAGAGCAATAAAATAAATTCAGAAAAAATCAGTAATTTTCATAAAAGGATTTATTTTAATTCTCCTAAATTCATAAATGCCTGAATAAATAGAATCTAGAGAAATAATTCAAACCATTGTCTAAAAAATTTATATTATATTCCTAAGACCAAGATACAATTTTGGAATTTTTACAAATTTTTCCAACCTTTGCTTCTAGCTCATAATCTATAAAGTATTTTCTGTGATTATTTTTATTCGAAAATGAATTATAAATAGCAGTGGGCCACTCCCCTCATTTCTCTCTCCCTAGCCAGCCCAACCCATCCACCACGCCACCCTCTCACTAACAAGCGGGCCCCGCCTGTCGGCGTGCTCAGTCTCACCCGAACCCCGGCCCACTTGTCAGTCCCCTCCCCTCACAGCTCACGCCCTAGCCCCACCTGTCTGTGCCGATAGTTAAACCCCTCATCCTTTCACACTCACCGACCAATGGGTCCCACCTATCGGTCTTCGTCTTCCTCGCACGCCCAAGATCCCCAGCCACCGTGGTTAAGTCCCGATAACCGCCGTCGTGGGGACAAGCTCAGATTTAACGCCGGAATGATGATCCATGTTACTCCCGCATTTGATTGCCCTCAGATCCCCTCACCATTATGCTCCAGAATGTTGTAATTAACCCGCTTAACACCTCGTCGGAGTAATGGAAATTAATCCCTCGGTTTCCCCCTTTCTCGCCGCTATTAACCTCGCTGGAGCACTATAAAAAGACCCCTGGCCACACCGCATTTAGCACATAGCACAATTGCCATCTCTCGCCCAAGCCCGAGAGCAAACAGCCCATTTTAGCGCCGCCTCTCTGTCCAGCCTCCAACCACCGCTCACTGTCATCAGAGTGCTAACCTCGCCGCGCCAATGCCACCGGAGTGATCCCTATTATCCCCTTGACCTCGGCCACCGCTCCACTCAAGCTCATCGCCACTGGAACATCGTCGCCGATGAGGACCCGAGAGATCGCCGTCGCCCCGCATGTCGCCAGCCTCGTCTAATCGACCTCGAGCCTCATTGACAGTACCATCAGGACCCCCTTACTATTCTCATCGCATTTTTTGGCTCAGGTTGAACATTAGGCCATTGTCGCCGCCACTAGAGCCCTCGTCATACTCGGTCGTCATCGGAGAAGACGACCGGCACAGTAATTATATTGTGTCGTGTCGGATATGATCTCGACCGCCCGACCGTGATCGAACTATAAGGATTAAATTGTATCAGCGGTTTAATCCTAGTCGCTTGATCTGAATGAAGGGTACCAAGAGATCCCAGCCATGAACCCAGTCCACTGTGAACTGCAGGCCAAATTAGAATTTAAATTAAATTCCAGAAATTAGTATAAACTTTTGAAATTCATAACTTGATCAAATTAAATCCAAAATTGACTATTTAAATTTCAGAAAGTTTATCTTTTTATTCTATTCCTGTTCATCCAATAAAATTTATATGTTTACACTGGATATTTTATATTATTTAATTGAGATTTAAAATAAAATTTAAGAAATGAATTCCTAACTTCAAAAATTCATAACTCCTTGGGATCAACTCTAAAAATTACCATTCAAACTTTAGAAAACTTGTCTTTTTGTTATCTTTGGGCTTATCCAATAAAAGTTATATGTTTACACTAAACATCTTACATTATTTAATTGGAGATTAAAATAGAATTTAATAAATCATTTTATACCTTCAAACATCCATAACTCCCTTAAATTAACTCTAAAATTCCCTATTTTAATTTCAGAAGCTTTATATTTTTATCCCCTTCAATTTTACTTAATATAATATATATGTTTGTGTTGTGATTTTATACTGTTTTAATTGATTGTTATTTCTCTATTTGCGTACCAAACAAGGCAAGTCACCAATCCCATTTTGAGCATATTGAGCCCAGATTTCAATTAAATATCGCTAAAACTCATAGGTTATATTTGCATTAGTCAAATGAATAACCATACATTATATCTATCGAATCCCCGACCTTGATGTGCAAACCCAAGCCATGCTATCGAGGCTTAATTCCTTGTTACCAGTATAATTATTAATATTAGAAGTATCAAATGTATCGACACAACTGCTATAGGCTTAAAAAAGAGTCGTAGGTACTTGGATTCTGATATATGATCCCCTATGTCTCTCACCCCTCGTATTCTGTTGGTCTTGGAATTGGTTTGATAAGTTAGCATGGTGGGTTCCGGGTGAAAGTGAGGCTATTGGTTAGTCGTACCCGGGGCACTATAAGGACTGGTATGCAGGATTCATCGCAAAGCACTTCCGTAGCAACCACAAGTCTATTGGGTAAGTCTTAACTAGAGGTATGGGTCGTTCCAACCCGAGGCACTATGTGGAGAGGGGCAAGAAGCACCTGTGGGTGGCTTGGGCCATGTGGCACAAAAGGGGGCGCGATGTTGATCTGGTGCACCGGCACGCCAGCGAAACCTATAGTGTGTGTCATTGAGTTGGAGGGATTGATGCCAACGGTTTCGACATAAGTTTATGTGACTTGGGTCATTTTACACACTGTGGTGTGTAGGAATGAGTGCCTTGTGGGTACAGTGGTACACCTCTGATCAAAATTAAATCTTTTCAAAAAGTCGAGCCCACGGTCAAGGGTGAGTGGAGTGACATCCCACAATTAGTTTATACTTGAGAAGTATTGCATAATTGTTTGGGCATGTAAGGACTATCGAGCGAGGAGGGCTGACTGTACTCCTCGAGTTAGAAGATGTTGCATCATCCATGATTTAAATATTTTGTATGAATAAACCTGACTCACATTAAAAGCTGCATGATAAAAATGTACTTTTCCGCACTTTAAACCATTACCTCCCTTTGTTATTACCTTGCATTATTATTGAGTTTTCTCACTCGTTGGAAAAACCACTTCAGAGGTGTACTATGATAAGGATAGTCTGGAGTAGCGACCTAGTCAAGGAAGTGAACATGGAGAAGATGTTCATCGAGTTTATTGTTTTTCATAGTTTCTTTTATTTTAACCTTTGTGTAATAATGTGGTATGCGAGCCACGAATGTTTGACGTATATGCGTCATTGTGTGATGAACATCTTGTGATTTTTGATTTTCTATGGAATTTCAATAAAGTCTGGATTTTATTAAATCTGGCCGCTACAAGATGGTATCAGAGCCGACTTGACTATAGAAAGATAAACATACTTTCCTGATGCCTAGCTTTATAAAAATTTATTTCGTAAAACTATACTTCATATTTTTCTCCTCTCCCTTTCTCTTTAAACTTTCCCTTCTTTGTAGATGTCGATCCACATTCATAGTTTCTGTCGGGAGGCCACTAGTTTCATCCAAGAGCTTTGTATGTTGGTAGTTTTACTACATTACACCCATGAACAAGAGTACCGCGGGATCTACCAGATCGGCGGGAGTGGCCCATGCCAAGTAACCTTGACCCTCATCGCCTCAGACCCAAAGCTGGCGTCCTTCACCACCTCGGTTAGAACTGTAAGCTTCGAAATTGGTTGTCAAGAAACAGCTCTTCAAGCATTGGGAGAACTTCATAAGATCTACGACGACCGCTTGGAAGGCACCACCTTTCGCCACCTACCATCTCGGGAGTCAGGGTTAGATCGCAGCACCTATGTCAGCCATCTTGATGGCTGCGACCCTCTGGTAGCCCGATAGACCCGTCTCTTATCGGCTATGGACACCCTCCACACCGAGGCTCTCATACTCGCTGACAAGACACAAGCTTGGGTCGACTACTACCGTTAGGAGGCCGATGAACTTCAGTAGCAATATACCCAACTCCTTAGTCAGAACTGGGAACTCAAGAAGGATATTGCAGAACTAGTACCCACTGTTCTCCCTAAGAGGAAGACCCTTCGTAAGGCCCTTCGCCGCCCAAATAAATTGGCCAGACGAAGCACGGTCCTACCCAATCCAGGTGAGCCTGGAACGTCCAAAGGACTTAAGGCAAACGACCAGGCCGAGCCTACCACCACAGCAGGATCTGTCCAAGGGTCTGAAAACACCCACGACAGCACCCCCGACAGCCACTAGATGGTTATGCTAGTCGCTAGACACCGGATGTTTATTATTCTTGTTTGTGATACCATACATAACGACTTGTGTTATGGGTGAGATAGAAAATAATAGTTGAATTGAAATGAATTTCATGTAACATTTAACAAAGAAAAATGTGAGATATTTTGAGTATAATTTTCTAAACCTCCTCTTATGATCTTGGAGAAATTTCCATTATCAGGATGGTCAACAAGCAGAACCCGTCCTCCACCCCCAACCTACCAAGCCACTCGGTGCCCAATGGAGAAGTCCCAGGGCAATGCTAAACCGGGGCACCCATTGCCAACATCCCTACCTTGGCCGATATGATGGCCAATCAAAATCAACTCATCACCACGTTGTTGGCTCAGATGCAGCAGCAACAGGCCCACACGCATGAGCAGCAGGCTCAGATAAACCGTCTATAGAAACAACACCACTTGGAGCTACCTCTACGCCCTCAAGCCCATGCACCAGCCCCCGCCACCCAACTATCAGAATTCCCACGAGTGCGACCGCCCACCTTCTCAAGTACGACCAACCCAATGGAGGCAGGGGGTTGGTTGAGGATGGTCGGGAAGAAGTTGGACCTCCTCCCGTGCTCTAACTCGGAGCGAGTGGCCTTCACCGCCCATCAACTCTAGGGCCCATCAGCAGAGTGATGGGATAACTACTAGGAGTCCCAACCCGAAGGTCACTTGGTCACTTGGGCGGAATTCCCCACTGCCTTCAGTGCAGCCCATGTACCAGCTGGGCTCGTGGCCTAGAAATAGCAAGAATTACGTGACTTGCAGCAGGGAGGCAAGTTGGTCATGGAATACCTCCATGAGTTCAACCGTCTGGCCCATTATGCTCCAAAGGAATACTGCACCGACGCCGCCCGCCAGGCCAAGTTCCTCTGGGGACTGAAGGACAAGCTATTCGTCCAACTTGTCACCGTGGACTATGCCAACTTCCAACAGTTGGTGAGTAAAGCTATCATACGGGAGACCGAGCAGAACCGGCTGGACCTCAAGAAGAGAAAGATGATAGCCTTCAAGCACAACCAGGGAATCCTTCAGAGGCCCTGCTTCACTCCTCCAGCCCATGAACCAAGCCATCACCCTCATCCCGCCTTCAGGCCGTAGTACAACTCCGGCGGTCTAAGTACCGGGAACCTTCGCCCAGCTCCACCAGCTCCATCAGCCCCATCGGTGCCGGCAGTCAAGGTCAACACTCTAAGGGACCGGAACGACAAGCCAGTCATGAGCTTCAACTGCCGCAAAGAAGGGCACTACTCCCATCGGTGTCCTCACCCCAAGCAAACTCAAGGAGCCGCTCCCAACCCGGCGATCTGTGCCCGTGTCAACCACGTCTCCGCGGAAGAAGCCCAAGAAGCCTCGGAAGTCATCATCAGTATGTTTATTACAAATTCCATACCCGCAGTAATATTGTTCGACTCGGGAGCAACACACTCCTTCATATCTAAGAATTTTGTGAAAAATAATGGACTAGAAGTACTCCAATTACCTAAACCCTTGGTAATTGCCACCCCCGGCAACCAAAGTCTAGCCACCCTATTTAGCCCAAGGATAAAGATAGAGATCCAAGGGGTATTATTTTGGGCAGACCCGATCCTTATAGATTGCAAGGGCTTAGATCTCATCCTCGGCATAGACTGGTTAATGAAGTAGAAGGGTTACTGTAACCAGCGAGGATGGAATCACCATCACCTTTGAGATGTCCACCCAGGGTCTAAGAAGACTTCTCTCCACCAAATGGTAGAAGAAGTGCTTGTAGTCCGAGAGTATGCGGACATTTTCCCAGAAGAACTGCTAGGAATGCCACCCAAGAGGGACATCGAATTTAGGATCGAGCTCATCCCTGGAACCACGCCCATCTCCAAATGACCATACCGCATGACCATAAATGAACTAGCAGAAGTGAAGAGTAACACTGAAGAGCTCAAACTGAAAGGTTATATTCGACCAAGTACCTCACCTTGGGGAGCACCGGTCATATTCGCCATGAAGAAGGACAAGACGAAGAGGATGTGTGTGGATTATAGGGCTCTGAATGATGTAACCATCAAGAACAAGTACCCTTTACCACGGATCGACGACTTGTTCGATCAGCTCAAGGGATCCTTAGTCTTTTCTAAGGTTCACCTCCGATTAGGCTACCATTAGCTTAGGATTAGAGAAGAGGACATCCCCAAGACTGCCTTCACATACCATTATGGACTATACGAGTATACTGTGATGTCTTTCGAACTCACGAATGCCCCCGCATTCTTCATGAACATGATGAACAATGTCTTCATGGAGTTCTTGGACACGTTCATTGTGGTGTTCATAGACGATATACTCGTCTACTCCAAGACCAAGGAAGAGCATGAGGCTCATCTTCGTCTGACCTTGGGAAAGCTATGGGAGCATCAGTTGTATGCCAAGTATAGCAAGTTTGAATTCTAGTCGTCCGAAGTGAAGTTCCTAGGGCATGTCATATCTGCCGGATGAATAGCCATGGATCTGACCACTATGGAAGCAGTAACAAACTAGTTACAACCTCAGAATGTATCGGAGATCTGTAGTTTTCTAGGATTGGCCGGATATTACCGGTGATTCATCGAGAATTTTACCAAGATCGCTAAGCCCATGACCAAATTGTTACAGAAGGAAGTAAAGTTCGAATGGACTCCAGATTGTGAAGAAAGCTTACAAACCCTCAAGAAGAGACTCGTATCATCCCTAGTGTTGGCGTAAAAGATTACGCTAACGGGAAAAACCAACAAATGAAGTGTTTGCAAAGTAAACTAGTTCAAGCCTCCGAAGTGGATAATAGCTCAAAACAGTTCGAAGATGTGTATTGAATAACTCAGTATTCGATCCTCTTTATAGAGTAAAACAGGGGGTATTTATAGGCCAAAACCTTAAGGAAAAGACCCTTTTACCCCTCTGTTACAACCGACATAGTGGAAACTATTCGGTACCCTTAATAGGGCTAAAACGGTAAAAGACTAATCTAATGAGAAAGAAGATAAGCCTTCCATCTTAGCTGGCAAGGAAGCTCTCTGAAGAGTCAATATTCGAAGATATACTCCGAACTAGAGTTCGCCTCTATCCTTCGAACTTGTCCCAGTACATAACCGGAGTTAGATGCTAGAAACCTTCGACTAAATCACCTGCCTTTATCTTGTTGCATCAGTGACCCCGACGATGAAGTATTTTCCCCCAACAGTAGCCCCTCGAATACGCTTCTCCGCTAGATCTGTAACGTTAGGAGAGCAGTATACGCAAGAAAAATAATCATGCGTAGGGGTTAACAGATTTAATCAACCTCCGAAATATATGAAAATTCAAAACTTCGAATTGATTCCTAAGGAAGTTACATTCGAACAATCTCAGAATTAACTTAAGAAGCCAGAAAGCCTTTTAGACTTAGAAGAAATAGTCGTTGGCTTTTTCCTTCCAGTAGAAGTTACGCGGTGCGTTAACTTCGTAAATGGTAACGGTCAAGAATGCGAAACGTCAAATGTGAACGGTAAAAAATTGTGGGCCTAGGCTATAAATAGAGGACCCAAACACTTCTCGAATACCTTTCTCACCGTTTTTGCACATCCAATCTTTACTCTCCCAACTCTAGCTTCAGCATTCGGTGCGAATCCATGGCGAAAACTAGCTTCAAGGCTCTTGGGGTGACTTCGGCCTTAGCCCGGCAACAGGCTGCGGCTGCGGCAGCAGCAGCAACAGTTGCGGCGCCAGCAGCGGCGGCGGCTCTGGCGGGGAATCCCCAAGAGACCAGTCCTCAAGATCTCCTTCTGTCTTCTTGAAAGTATCTGGACCAATCTTATACACTAGGGCCATCTACCTCCAAGAGGGAGACGATCGCAGCGGTAGTAGAAGGGAAGATTAGCTCAGGGGTCATCATCCGGAAGCCTGGAAAAGAGACCATCCCTTCACCGAGGCCTGGAGAAGTGGTGGTCTTCGAAGCTTTCTTCGAAGTGGGGTTAGGACTCCCAGCAGTGGACTTCCTATCAGAGGTATTGGACTTGTTTCATGTTACCCTTCCTCAGCTATCTCCGAATGCGATAGCGCGCTTAGCCATCTTCGAATGGGCGCTACGAGCTGAAGGCTGTGAAGGAAGAGCAGAAATTTTCGCAGCACTGCACAGGGCATCTTGCCAACCAAAAACTTACCAAGGCTCTGGAGGGGAGAAAATTGTAGTAGCCTTCGGTAGTATCAACTTCAGACTTCGGGACAAATTCCAACTGTGATTTCCAATGAAAGCCATCAACGCTAGATGGTACACAGATTGGATTCTCCGATGGTTCTATGCTGAAGTTGGAGTAGGCAGTCGTATGGCCAGACCTCTGCAAGATATAAACTTCCGAAGAGAAGCCCAAGTTCACCCAGACCCCGGCCAGCTCGAAGCTCGCCTTAGCTTGCTCCAAAGGATTAGTCGCCGCATGAGCATGCGGGACTTAGCTGAGGAGTTCATCGGGCTCCACATTCCACCTCTGATGGCCAACTGGCCTATAACCTTCGAAGAAGATCCAGAGGGTGGACTCCGAAAAATTTCTTTGAACTCGAGCCCTGCAGGTAGCTTTGAAAACAACTTGTTGTATATACAATTATTTGATGAAATTACTAACGCAAACTTATCTTTCAGCTTCTCAAGCCCCTATGACTTCGGAGCAAGTTGTTCGAGCTGCGGATCGGAGAAGATTCTGGGAGTTCCAACTCCGGCCGAAAAGGAGTGGAGGAAAAAACTAGTGGGTAGTTGGGAGCGGCTCAACCGAGTATGGGGCGTACTCGGAGTCACACCCCCTCCTCTTCCGGACTGGGTACCTTCTGAGCAAGGGCCGAAAAAGGAAAGTGGATGCTGGGCCTTCAGCTCCGGCCAAAACTCCAGTGAAAAAACTAGCCCGAAAGCCAAAGAATGTGGCTCCAAGACCTATGGCTTCTCCCTCCGATTCATCTGAAGATGAAGGAGTTAGAGAGATGAAAAGGGTCCTCGCAGACCTAATTACCGAAGACGAGGCCCAGGTAGATGTATACACTGGCGACGCAGCAAGCGTGCTAGATGTTCCAGGCAGCTCCAAACCGGCTGAGACCTCAAGCGTCCAGCCTGACTTGCCCCATCAAGAATCCCCTGTTGCTAAAGGCGGAGTCGAAGCTACAGCCGAAGAAGCTTCGATTCCGGACAAAGTGGTAGTTGTGGCTCCAGAGAAGACTCCAACAGTTAACCCTTCGGTTCCAGCCACCAAGTCTGATGATGACTTCGAAGTGGCCTTCGATCCTCCGAGTAGCCCGTACTCATTATCCGACAGGGCTTCGGAGGTAAGCTTCACTTGAACTGCCTTTTTCTTTACCCTGCAAAATTATGCAATATATAATACCTTTGTTTTGGAAGGGTCTGCTCCAATGGAGGTGACTCCTCCCGAAGATACCGCTCTTGGGACCTCGACATCTCCGGGGTTAGTTCTAGAAGCTGCCCAGATGGAACCTGGAAAAGGTAAAGGCAAAATGGACCCCTTTCCTGCTCCGAACTCTGGATTAACTCCATCTGAATCAACAGACGGAGGTCAATCTACGGATGGGGGCTAGTCCACCGAGGTCTCCAGAGATGCAGCGCAGCGCTCTGACCCTTCGCTGAATGAAGACGATCAAAGGGCTCTGTCCATGCTCCCCCTCCTAGCTCCTTTTCTAGAGCGAAGGACCGGACTTCGGGCCATGCTCGAGCCTTTGGATCAAGCTAACCATGAAGTTGGGGAGACGGACTTAGTAGCCATACTTAGCGAAGCTAAGGGCTCGGAGCTGAATGCAGCCTTAGAACGGGCAGCATACCAAGTACGAAGTATCTGCAAAACAAGATTAATTTCATCTTATGAACAATTCCTCACCTTGCTTTTTCTCTTCGCAGCAAATTGTCTTGGCTCAGGCTGCAACTGTCTCGAATGAGTGAGGAAGCCTTCGTCTTTAGGAGAGGATTTCTACTCTCCAGAGGAGTCTTGAAGGCTCCAAAGTTTGAATCTCCAGCTTAGACGAAATGGTTGCAGTGGAGAGGAGGGCCAGACTTGGTCTGGAAGCTGCAAATAAGAAGCTCGAAGCCGAACAAATCGTGCTTCGGGCTGAGATAGAGAAAATGCGGGCAGAGCATGCCACGGCGGGGGCTAAGCTAGTTAAGCTTCAAGAGGAGAAGGCTAAAGCCACGGAGGAAGCCAGCAACTTGCTTAGCTAGAATAGTTCTTTGGCTACGGAGGCAGCTAGACTATCAGTTGTGGTAGATGAGCTAACTTCGTCAAGAAATGCTTTAATTGAAGATAAAATGAAGTCAAAGAATGTAGCAGCGGAGGTTATGAACAATCTTTTAGGTGTTCTAGAGTACTTCGGTACTCTTTGCACACTACCTATGAGTGACAACGTTCCCTTGCTGCGACGGCTAAAGATGATCCAAGGAGCAGCAAAGATGATGAAGACAGCAGGTATTCGGTATGGAGAAATCTCTGGCCAAGTAGCTGCTCTCGGAGTACTTCACTACTACGAAGATCTAGGGCTCTCAGTAGCACCAGATTCGGGGGTGGCTCCCATTACCTTCGACGACAACCAACTGCTAAACCCTTCCGAAGATGTGGCCACAGCTTGGCAAGCCTTCAAAGCTTCATGGAGAGCCGAAGGTCGAACAACGATCAAGGCTTGGATCGATGAAGGGCATCGCCAAAAACAAGCTCGGTCTCAAGCTTCGAGCAGCCAGCCTCAGCCAGACCCGCAGGTTTAGTTTTGTTTAGGGATCCGAATATGTAAAAATTACGCTTTCATATATTATGAATGAAAACTTATTTATCATGTTTTTAGGCTTCTCAACCTCGTATGGATGATGTCGAAGTATTAAATGTTACCGAAGAACTCTGCCTGCTATGGGCTACCTTTGATCTTTTAAAACTTCACAAACGACCTCGATTTTTGATTCCTCGAGAAAGCTCCAGTGTAATTGCGCCCAAAATATGTAAAGATATATTATCTTATATTAAAGAGGAAGAAAAAGAAGTTAACTTGGAGACTTCATCTTCTGAAGACGTTGAATGGTCTGAAGACGAGAATATTGCTGAAGAACAAGGAAAGAAGCCTGAAGAACTTCGGAGCTGGGAAAGAAGCCCCGAGCAACTTCGAACTTGGGCTGAACTTCAACAGGAACAAAAAGATTTTCGAGCTTCGAAGGGGGGGAGAAGAATTAAACGTAAAGTTATCAGGACTCCCGGCTTCGGAACTAGTTGTTCTGACTTTAGTGGTAGCTCTAGAGATCGAAGGGGTCTTCGATTCCTTCTTTGCATAGACACAGATTTTTCGTAATGTAATGTAATTTGTTCGAATAATAAAGATTGATTTTTAAAATTGTCTCCCTACTTCCCAGCCCCTCTTTGGGCATAAGCAACTTCGAAGTGTAGTCGAAGATGGTTAGGCGCAAAGAAAAACACTCAGGAGTACAATTTTGGAGGCCCGGAGCCCCTTTGCAACTTAAAGATTGATTGAAATCTTACAAAGAATCTGAAACCTAGTAACTTAGTACCTTTTGTTTGAAAGAAGTCACTTCGGACTAATTTCTTGGACACTTTGGCGTCCAAAACGATTGGTCACTTTGGACTCTTTTTACAAATATTCGAAGCTTATTAGCTCAAACTCTTTTTGTTTTGGCCTCCTTCGGCTCTTTTTGCGAATGCTATCAAACCGGTGGTTTGGAATTCGCAGTGGTCTCCTTGGACTCTTTTTACGGATGCTTTCAAGTGGGAGCTTGGAATCCGCATCATTTGGTGTCCTTGCACTCTTTTTACATATGCTTTCAAGCCGGTGGCTTGGAATCCGTTTTTCACTGACTTTCCCACCTCGTCGGAAGCTTTGAACCAGTAGTTCGAAGTCCGAAAAGTTGGTTCAAATTAATGACACTTCCCTCTCAGCCAACTTCCTCCTTCCAGTGCGTCCACTAGAAGTAGGAAGTGTTTGAGAGGTAGGCATTATCTGAACCATGAGCTTTATTAATTCAGAAGGTATTTACAAATGATTACAAGGAGCCCCTATGCGAAATATCGCTTTAAGTGCTCTGCATGCCATGTATGCGATAACTCTTCGCCTTCTAAATTAGCTAACTTAAAAGAACAAGGGTGTCCTGAGCGGAGAATTATGTATGGACCTTCCCACTTATTCCCTAACTTCCCTAGTTCTATAATGCTTCACAAAACTAGATGACCTAGCTTAAGTTCATTAAGCTTAACCTTCGGGTCAAACCAAGTCTTCGTCTGCTGCTGATACTTTGATAAATTGGCGACAGCTCGAAGTCTTGTTTTTCTGTTAAATCAAGTGAAGTTTGCCTTTCTGCTTCTATTTTTGGTTCGGTGTTGCTAAGGGATCCTCCTTTAAGCTCCGTTGGTGTCATAGCTTCATCTCTGAATAATAGTCTGAAAGGAGTGAAACCTGTGGACCTTGTTTGAGTGGTCTGAATGGACCATAAAATCTTTGGGAGCTCTTCAGTCCACAGTCCTTTTTCCAATCCTACTATTCTTTGATTCAACCCTGACAAGATATTACCATTGGCTCTTTCAACAGCTCCATTAGACTGAGGATGGTGCACTGCAGCGAAGCATATTTGTATGCCGAGATCTTCACAAAACTTCCTGAAAGGCTCTGCATCAAACTGTGTCCCATTGTCAATTGTGAGCTGCCGAGGCACTCCGAACCGGCATATAATACTTTTCCAAAAATAATTTTGCACATTATTCGAAGTGATAGATATGAGGGGCTCTGCTTCGACCCACTTGGAAAAATACTCAATTGCTACCACTGCGAATTTCAAATTTCCTTTTGCTACTGGGAAGGGACCAATAAGGTCCATGCCCCATCTGGCCATGGGCCACACTGGGGCAATGACTTGAAGAGTTGGCGGACGATGACTTCTTCTTCCCATAAATTGACAACATTGGCATGTGCGGACTAGGCTCTCCGCATCAGCTACTATTGTAGGCCAATAAAGCTCCTGGCGAAGTGTTTTTCCTACCAAAGCTCGAGGGGCCAGATGGCTACCACAAAGTCCTTCATGAATTTCTTGGAGAATCTACTGATCTTCGGCTTGAGATATACATCGGAGCAGAGGAGAACATACTCTGGCCTTATACAAAATACTATTGATTATATGATAATTTCAAATTCTGAGCTTTAACCTTGAAAGTTGGGGCCCTTTAGGCAAAGTTGCTTCTCCTTGCAGAAATTCCATAATTGAACTCCGCCAGTAGCCACAAGGTAAAGGAGTAGAGTTTCGTCCGCAACAGGTACCATGAGTGTAGCGAGGTTACTGAGATAATTCTTAATATCATCAAAGCTCTTTTGACACTCCGGTGTCCATGCAAAATCTTTGGACCCTTTCAACGCTTTAAAAATGGGCAAACTTCTCTCTGCGGACCTTGCTAGGAATCTTCTAAGTGCTACAAGGCGACCAGTCAGCTTTTGCACTTGCTTCAAACTTTCCGGAGGAGTCATCCTTTGCAACGCAATTATTTGAGTGGGGCTAGCTTCGATCCCTCTACTTGAAACTAGATACCCTAACAGTTTTCTAGCCTGAGCCCCGAAGATACATTTTTCGGGGTTAAGATGGGATCCACATGCCCGAAGGCTATTGAATGTTTCTGCTAAGTCTAGGATATGTTGGTGCTTTAGAGCACTCTTTATTACAATGTCATCCATATAGGCTTCTACATTGCGGCCTATTTGATGACCTAGAGCCTTAGCAATTAACCTCAAAAAGTTGCTCCGGCATTTCTTAAGCCAAAGGACATTCTTACATAGCAGAAGACTCCCGAAGGAGTTACAAAGCTTGTTTTGATTTCATCTTCGTGCTTTAGCCAGATTTGATGATAGCCAGAATGCACGCCAAGGAAGCTTAATGTAACACCTCAATTTTTCAAAACAATAAAAATATTATTAAATTCAATTTCTTGGAATTATTATTTCAGAAAATACTTTTAAATCCCTTTTATACCCTTTTGAACTACAACATAGAGTAGATGACCAAATTAGGAGGTGAAACTTTTTGTATATGATCCTAAGGCCAAAAGATAATTTTGAGAATTTTTATAAATTTTTACCAGCCTTGGAAGTAGCCCTAATCTTTTAATCTATTTTCTGGAATTAATTTTATTCAGAAAAACATTAGAACAGTATTGGGCCGTTTCCCCCTCCCTTCTCTCTCTCCCGGCCGGCCCAACCCACTCCCACCCGCGCGCGCCTTCTGACCAGTGGAGCCCACCCGTCAGTGAGCCCCTCTCCTCTCACGCGCGCACCCGACGCCTTGGCCCCACCTGTCGGCGCCAACTTTCCCCCCCCCTCGCGCCCGAGCCCGACCCCACCCGTCAGTCGCCCGTTCGCTCGCTCGCGTTCGCTGGCTTGTGGCCCCCGCCTGTCAGACCCGTCGTCAACCTCTCGCCACCGCCCCCAAATCCCGCCGGCCGACGACCTCGCCCTCGGATCCGCCTCGCCAGCCCGCCCCGCATTAATTCATCGCCATTAATCGGTCCCCCGCGTCGCGCCGACCGTTTCCCCGCTTTAACCCTCGCGTTTATGCCACGGGATCGCCGCTCCGCGTGCATGGCCGAGCCATCGCCGGCGAGTAAAGGCTCTCTGGCCGGTTTCCTTGCATGCGACCCCCGCCGGTGACCCTATTTAACCCCCCTGCCTCCGCCGCGTTCGACCCCCACGCTCAATCGCCACGAGAACGAACAGAGCGCCCCTCCTTCGCCTTTGAGCATTTTCCCCCTGCTTCGCCTCCGGCCGCCCCTCGCCGTCGCCTCGGACCACCCCGGCCCTCGCCTCCGCCACCGTCGTGACCGCCTGGACGTCCCCTACCTCGGCCACGTCCCCGCCGGTCAAGGAGATCGCCGGAACCCCATCGCCGACGAGGAGCCCGAAGTGCTTCGCCGTCTACCCTCGCCGCCGACCACTTCCCGTCGACCCCTCGTCTCGCCTAAGGTACCATCATGACCGCCGTAGTGTCCTCTTTCCATTTCTAGGCTTAGCTAGGACCGCCGTCGCTCGCCGTGGCCGTTGGCCCGCTCGCCGTCGTCGGAGAAGACGACCGGCACGGGTCGAGTACCCGTGCCGTGTCGGATCTGATCCCGGCCGTGCGATCGCGATCGGACGACGCGCGTGAGTACACGTACGCGATCTAATCCGCACCGTCGGATCTGGTCAAAGCGGTATGTTTTAATCTCGCGCGTTGGTTTTCATTTAAACCCGCCGGGCGATCTCGTGCGTCCACGTGGTACCCCTTCGCACGTTTTAATCCTGGCCGTCCGTTATCACTTAACCCTCCCGCCTCGCTCTCGCGCGTTGGATCTGGATCCAACGGTCCAGATCGACCCGGCGCACGCGCACAGTGCGCGGGTTCACCGTGGGCCTGGCTCACCGTGGACCCGAGAGGTTTAAAATTTGAAAATAAAATTCCAGAAATGCTTTTAAACTTGTAAAATTCATATCTAATGCATTTGGACTCTAAAAATTGCCATTTCAATTTTAGAAAATTCATAAAATTATTCTCTACATATTTATGCAATAAAAACAGTAGGTTTATTTGGACATTTTCATGTTTATTTAAATAAGTATTCAAATGCCCTTAGGATTTAAATGTGAATTTCAATATTTAAATCCCAGAAAAATTGTATAATTGTCCTTTACTGTTAAAACACTAAAACCACTAGGTTTCCTATAAATCAATTGAACTAAATTGGTTAGAAAACCCAATGTAGGGTTATGCCCACTTAAATACTCTTTTATGAAAAACAATGATTTATTTAGATTCACTTTAAATTAATGGAGGAATAAATTTCAGAACTTTAATATCTGAATTTATTTTATTTTTAATCCAACCAACCTTAACTTATATGCTTGCAATGTAGTGTTGTATGGTTTGATTGAATGTGGTACTCTTTTTATTTGACTTTATATTAAAAAGACTACGACGTCGCCGAGGAGCCGGAATACTTCCCGGAAGTTCCTCCCTCCCCATTCGCTGAACAAGGCAAGTCACCAAACCAATCTTTTGAGCATATTGAACCCATGTTTGATTAAACTATCGTTAAAACACATAGGTTATATACGCATTAGTCAAATGAACCCTTACAATATATTTATTTAGGATCCCCCGACCTTGATGTGCAACCCAAGCCATGCTCTCTAGCCTAAACTCCTTGTCACCATATGATATATGTTATTAGCTAGTGTCCAATGTATCGACACGATCGCTATAGGATAAAAATGAGTCGTAGTATTTGGTTCTACTATATGATCCCCATGGTTTCTTATCTATGGAATTCTGTCGGTGTTGGAGTTATGGTTGTGAGTGAATGCATGGTGGGTTCCGGGTGCAAGCTAGGGCATTGGTCGGTAGCACCCGGGGCACTATAAGGACCGGTCTGAGGGATCCGTTGCAATACACTTACGTACTAACCACAAGTCTAGTGGGTAAGTCCTAACTAAGGTATGGGTTGTTCCAAACCGAGGCCACCACTTGGAGATGGGTCAAGTTGCACCTGCGGGTGACTTGTACCAATGTGGCGCAAAAGGGGGTGCGACGTTAGCCGGGATACGGCCCGGCGCGCCGGCGAAACCTAGAGCGGGTGGTTATCGCTTGGAACATCTCATATTGAGGTTTTGGCACGAGTTCCCGTGAAATGGGTCATCTCGTTGGGATGAGTGCGTGCCTTGTGGGTACAGTAGTACACCTCTGATCAGAGTCATAAATCTTTTCGAAAAGCCGAGCCCACGGTCAAGGGCGGGTTGCGTAACATCCCACAGTTAGTCTACTTTGAAAATGTATGTGCATGTTGAATTGTCATGTAAGGACTGTTGTGCGAGGAGGTAAAACGTACTCCTCGAGTTAGTGGATGTTGTTGATGTTCATGTCTACTTTTCCGCATAATTAAAATGTGATTACATTAAAGGCAATAACTGTAAATGTACTTTTCCGCACTTTGAGCCATTACCCTTCCTTGTTTATTACCTTGCATTATTATTTGCATTTGCGGTGGCTTGTTGAGTACTTTTTGTACTCATACCCGTTGGACCCCACAGAGGATACCTACTATGAAGACGGTCTGGAGTAGCGACCCAGTCGAGAAGAAAGATCCTGAAGAAGGAGTTCGTCATGCCGTTTTCCTAAAATATTTTATTTGTTGCTTTTACTAAAGACAATGATGTAATAATTATGGTCTGCGTGCCATGAATACTGTATGATGTACGTATGTCGCATGATGAACCTCTTGGATTATTGTTTTTCTTATGAAATTCAATAATGTCTCGATTTGATAAATCGGGGCGTGACAAGATGGTATCAGAGCCGACTCGACTGTAGGAAGCCAAACAGACCCGCCTAGCCACGGACCATAGGAAATTATTTCTCAAAAATCTAATTTACAAATTTTGTTCCTCTCCTCACTTTTATTCAACTTGCTGTTTTGTAGATGCCAGTCTACCGGGTTCAAAGCTTCTGCCGACACTTTGAGGGCTTCGTCAGGGAACTCCGGATGATGCTCACATTCCTCGGGTTCCTCTTCGAACCCGAATTCCAAGGGATCTACTTGGAGGAATTCGCCGGGCCTTGCGACGTCTCCCTCACCGTCCACGGCTCCGGAGAGCATCTGCCACCCTACACTACGGCACTTGGAGGCCCGACCTTCGACGTCGCGTGCCAA
The DNA here is from genome assembly GCA_019279435.1 of Zizania palustris. Classification (NCBI taxonomy): domain Eukaryota; kingdom Viridiplantae; phylum Streptophyta; class Magnoliopsida; order Poales; family Poaceae; genus Zizania; species Zizania palustris. The sequence goes on from JAAALK010000079.1 coordinate 26,147,290, forward strand.
CGAGTCGCCCTCCAGGCCCTCATGGAGCTGAGGATGATCTACGACGATCGTCTTCAGAACACATCCTTCCGGCTTGTGCCGAAGCGTACTCCCGGCGCCCACCGCAGTATCTACCACGGAGTTCACTCCGTGCGCGATCCAGCCATGGCCCGGCAGTCACGTCTTCTACAGGCTATGGATGATCTCCATACTGAGGCGGTGCTCGACGCCGACGAGCACCATGAGGCGGTCGAGTTTCTTCGTGGAGAAACGAAGAACTTGATCCAGCAGAACGGCGAGCTGCAGCGCAAAATCATGCAGCTGCAGAAGGACATCGCTGAGATGGTCCCTCTCCTTCCGAGGAAGAGGAAGCCCATCCGTGAGCCCGTCCCTCGCCCCAAGCGGATCCCACCTCACCCCTCCACCGCCGGACCATCTACCGCCAGCATCCCTGCACCACGCCCCGGCCTCGTCTCCGACCCTATCATCGAGAACTTTCTCGAGCCCACCGTCCCTTCGGAGCCGCGCACTCGTGGTTCCGAGAGCACGGAGACTGCCTCCGGTGGCGAGTAGGCGTAGGAGTCGCTAGTTTAAAAATAAAAATTCGTATGTGGTGCTACCCATGACGAGTGTGTCTTGGGTAGAATAAAAACTTGATTGTAATGAACATTTTACCACTGAAATTATTTATGAGATGGAGCTATTATCGTACATTGTTTTGTCAATTCGTTTGTCTTATGACTATGCATATTCAGAGGATGGCCGACCACCAGAACACCGGCTCCAACAACGGAGCAGGAGGGAGCCGAGATGCACCTGAGGGAGTTGTACCTCACTGGGGTGCGACAGGCCCACGTCAGTCTGGGTCGCCTTCCGCCAACCACCCCACCTTGGCGGAAATGATGGCAAACCAGAATCACCTGATCACCGCCCTCCTCACCCAAATGCAGCACCAACAGGCTCAGTTGGACCGTCTGCAGAATGGGGAGCCCGCCCCTCGCGCACCAGCACCCGCGGCCGCTCCGCAACTCTCCGAGTTCTTGCGTGTGCGCCCGCCCGTCTTCTCGAGCACGACCAACCCGATGGAGGCCGGAGATTGGCTCCGTACCATCGAGAAGAAGCTCGACCTCCTCCCCTGCACAGACCGGGAGCGAGTGGCCTTCGCCACTCATCAACTCCAGGGTCCCGCCGCCGAATGGTGGGACAACTATCGCGCGTCCCAGCCAGAGGGCCACATGGTGACTTGGGCAGAGTTCACCATCGCCTTTCGTGCCGCCCACGTCCCCGCCGGTGTCATCGCGGTCAAGCAGCAGGAGTTCCGCGACCTGCAGCAGGGCAACAGGACTGTCATGGAGTACCTCCATGAGTTCAACCGCCTTGCCCGCTACGCACCGGAGGAAGTGCGCACCGACGCCCTCCGCCAAGCCAAGTTCCTCAGGGGACTTAAGGATGAGCTGTCCATCCAGCTCGTCGCCGCCGACTTCGCCGACTTCCAGCGGCTGGTCAACAAAGCGCTCATCCAAGAGACTGAGCAGAACAGGCTGGACCTCAAGAAGAGGAAGATGATCGCCTTCAAGCACCAGCAGGCGAACACTCAGAGGCCCCGCTTCGTCCCTCCGCCACCAGCGCCCGCCTACCATCCTCGGCCCGCCTTCAGGCCACCTCATGCAGCCGGTGGATCCAACGCCGGGCATCCTCGCCCCGCTCCACCAGCTCCGGCCACTCAGCCCGCACCGGCCGCCAAAGCCCCGATCTTGAGGGATCGCCAAGGAAGGCCGGTCGTCTGCTTCAACTGCCGCAAGGAGGGGCACTACTCCCACCAGTGTCCTCACCCCAAGCAGAACCAAGGCGCAGCACCCCACCAGGCCGTTCGCGCCCGCGTCAACCACATCAGCGCGGAGGAAGCTCAGGAGGCTCCTGAAGTCGTGCTCGGTACGTTTACTGTGAATTCCGTATCGGCCTTAATATTGTTTGACTCTGGAGCGACACACTCCTTCGTCTCTGAGGATTTCGTAAAATCACATGGACTGGACGTACTTCCACTACCCACACCCATGGTTATTACTACTCCCGGCAACAAGACCTTAGCCCGCTTATATAGCCCGAAGGTTCAAATTGAGATCCTAGGAGTATTGTTTCGAGCCGAGCCAGTTCTCATCCAATGCATCGGACTCGACCTTATTCTAGGTATGGATTGGTTGATGAAACACAAGGGAGTGATCGACTGTGCCAACAAGTCCGTCACGGTGACCAGTCCCGAAGGCGTAACCGTCACCTTCCGGATGGTCAGTCGCAAACCACTCGGAGCGTCCCTTCGCTCAATAGCTCTTGAAGAGGTGCCAATAGTCAAGGAGTTTGCAGATGTTTTCCCCGAAGATCTGCCCGGAATGCCTCCCAAGCGGGACATCGAATTCAGAATCGAGCTTGTCCCGGGGACCACTCCAATCTCTAAGCGCCCATACCGAATGGCCGCCAATGAACTAGCCGAAGTCAAGAGCAACATCGAAGACCTCGAGCAGAAAGGTTACATCCGACCGAGTACCTCACCCTGGGGTGCACCGGTCATATTTGCCATGAAGAAGGACAAGACCAAAAGGATGTGCGTGGACTATAGAGCCTTGAACGACGTAACCATCAAGAACAAATACCCATTGCCTCGGATCGACGACCTGTTCGATCAGCTGAAAGGATCCTCGGTGTTTTCCAAGATCGACCTCAGGTCAGGTTATCACCAGTTAAGGATCAGGGAGGAAGATATACCCAAGACTGCCTTCACCTCCCGCTATGGACTCTACGAGTACACTGTGATGTCGTTCGGGCTCACGAATGCCCCGGCCTTCTTCATGAACATGATGAACAATGTATTCATGGAGTTCTTGGACAAGTTCATCGTGGTATTCATCGACGATATCCTCGTTTACTCCAAGACCAAGGAGGAACACGAGACTCACCTCCGTCTGACCCTCGGAAAGCTAAGGGAGCAGCAACTATACGCCAAATACAGCAAATGCGAATTTTGGTCGTCTGAGGTGAAATTCCTCGGCCATGTCATATCTGCCGGAGGAATAGCAGTGGACCCAACCACCGTTGAAGCGGTAACCAACTGGCTACAGCCAACGACCGTGACCGAGATCCGGAGTTTTCTCGGATTGGCCGGATACTATCGCCGGTTCATCGAGAATTTTTCCAAGATCGCCAAGCCGATGACCAGACTTCTGCAAAAAGAGGTGAAGTTTGATTGGACCCCCGACTGCGAAGAGAGCTTCCAGACTCTCAAGAAGAAGCTCGTGTCAGCCCCTATTCTGACTCTGCCAGACATCCGGAAGGACTTCCACGTCTACTGCGATGCCTCTCGTCAGGGGTTGGGATGCGTCTTAATGCAAGAAGGGAAGGTGATATCCTACACCTCCCGGCAGTTGAGACCACATGAGCTGAACTACCCAACTCACGACCTGGAACTAGCAGCCGTGGTTCATGCCTTGAAGATATGGAGACATTACCTTGTGGGGAATCGGTGTGAGGTCTTCACCGACCACAAGAGCCTCAAGTACATATTCACCCAACCAGATCTGAATCTCAGGCAAAGGAGATGGTTGGAACTGATCAAGGATTACGACTTGGGCATCCATTATCATCCGGGCAAAGCGAATGTGGTGGCAGATGCCCTCAGTCGAAAAGGGTACTGCAACGCCATCATGGTTCAGGACCAAGCTCCTTTACTGTATAAGGAGATGGAAAGGTTAAACTTGGGAATCACCACCCGAGAGTACCTCGCTGCCTTGGAATCTCGGCCTGTCTTAATAGACCAGATCCGAGAGAAGCAGAAGGAAGACCCGGATATCCTAGAGATCCAGCAAAACATGAGGAAGGGTAAAGCCCCCGGATTCTCCGAGGATGAACATGGTACCATTTGGTTCGGAAACCGAGTATGCGTACCCAACCTACCTGAGTTGAAGACTCTCATCCTTCAAGAAGCCCACGATACTCTATACTCCATTCACCCCGGGAGTACGAAGATGTACCAAGACCTGAAGGAGAAATATTGGTGGGTCAGCATGAAGAGAGAAATAGCCGAGTATGTGGCCAAGTGCGACACATGCCGGCGAGTCAAGGCAGAGCATCAGAGACCTGCCGGACTTCTTCAACCCCTCAAAGTCCCTGAATGGAAGTGGGAAGAGATAGGAATGGACTTCATCACGGGACTGCCCAGGACCCAAGCTGGTCATGATTCTATCTGGGTGATCGTCGATCGACTCACCAAGGTAGCTCACTTCGTTCCGGTCAAGACAACTTACACCGTCGCCAAGTTGGCTGAGTTATATATGACCCGGATCGTGTGCCTCCACGGAGTTCCCAAGAAGATTGTATCTGACCGCGGGAGTCAGTTTACCTCCAAGTTTTGGAAGAACCTTCAAGAGGAACTCGGCACCCGGCTGAACTTTAGCACCGCCTATCATCCACAGACCGACGGTCAGACCGAGAGGGTCAACCAGATATTGGAGGATATGCTTAGAGCTTGTGCTCTAGACTTTGGCGGAATGTGGGACAAGAACTTACCTTATGCAGAGTTCTCCTATAACAACAGCTATCAAGCCAGCCTGCAAATGTCCCCGTTCGAAGCACTCTATGGGCGTAAGTGCAGAACGCCGTTGCTCTGGGATCAAACCGGAGAGTCACAACTGTTTGGGACAGATTTATTGAGAGAAGCCGAAGAGAAAGTTAAGATCATAAGAGACCGGCTGAAGGCAGCCCAATCCAGGCAAAAGAGCTACGCCGATAACCGTCGAAGAGATCTAGCCTTTGAGGAGGGTGATTATGTCTACCTCCGAGTCACTCCCCTCCGTGGCACTCAAAGGTTCAATATGAAAGGCAAACTAGCACCCCGCTACGTCGGACCTTTCCAGATCCTCCGTCGACAAGGAGAAGTGGCATATCAACTTGAACTGCCTCCATCCTTGGCAGGCGTTCATGATGTGTTCCATGTCTCGCAGCTGAAGAAGTGTCTCCGTGTGCCCACCGAGCAAGCCGACCTTCAGCAGCTCAACGTCCAAGAAGACTTGACCTACATAGAGAGACCCGTCAAGATCTTGGAAACCAAGGAAAGAGTAACCAGAAGTCGCGTCGTCCGCTTCTGCAAAGTCCAATGGGACAACCATCCCGCAGAAGAAGCCACTTGGGAAAAAGAAGACGAGCTGAAAGCCCAATACCCCGAGCTATTCGAGTAGCGTTCCAATCTCGAGGACGAGATTCTTGTAAGGGGGATAGGTTTGTAACACCTCAATTTTTCAAAACAATAAAAATATTATTAAATTCAATTTCTTGGAATTATTATTTCAGAAAATACTTTTAAATCCCTTTTATACCCTTTTGAACTACAACATAGAGTAGATGACCAAATTAGGAGGTGAAACTTTTTGTATATGATCCTAAGGCCAAAAGATAATTTTGAGAATTTTTATAAATTTTTACCAGCCTTGGAAGTAGCCCTAATCTTTTAATCTATTTTCTGGAATTAATTTTATTCAGAAAAACATTAGAACAGTATTGGGCCGTTTCCCCCTCCCTTCTCTCTCTCCCGGCCGGCCCAACCCACTCCCACCCGCGCGCGCCTTCTGACCAGTGGAGCCCACCCGTCAGTGAGCCCCTCTCCTCTCACGCGCGCACCCGACGCCTTGGCCCCACCTGTCGGCGCCAACTTTCCCCCCCCCTCGCGCCCGAGCCCGACCCCACCCGTCAGTCGCCCGTTCGCTCGCTCGCGTTCGCTGGCTTGTGGCCCCCGCCTGTCAGACCCGTCGTCAACCTCTCGCCACCGCCCCCAAATCCCGCCGGCCGACGACCTCGCCCTCGGATCCGCCTCGCCAGCCCGCCCCGCATTAATTCATCGCCATTAATCGGTCCCCCGCGTCGCGCCGACCGTTTCCCCGCTTTAACCCTCGCGTTTATGCCACGGGATCGCCGCTCCGCGTGCATGGCCGAGCCATCGCCGGCGAGTAAAGGCTCTCTGGCCGGTTTCCTTGCATGCGACCCCCGCCGGTGACCCTATTTAACCCCCCTGCCTCCGCCGCGTTCGACCCCCACGCTCAATCGCCACGAGAACGAACAGAGCGCCCCTCCTTCGCCTTTGAGCATTTTCCCCCTGCTTCGCCTCCGGCCGCCCCTCGCCGTCGCCTCGGACCACCCCGGCCCTCGCCTCCGCCACCGTCGTGACCGCCTGGACGTCCCCTACCTCGGCCACGTCCCCGCCGGTCAAGGAGATCGCCGGAACCCCATCGCCGACGAGGAGCCCGAAGTGCTTCGCCGTCTACCCTCGCCGCCGACCACTTCCCGTCGACCCCTCGTCTCGCCTAAGGTACCATCATGACCGCCGTAGTGTCCTCTTTCCATTTCTAGGCTTAGCTAGGACCGCCGTCGCTCGCCGTGGCCGTTGGCCCGCTCGCCGTCGTCGGAGAAGACGACCGGCACGGGTCGAGTACCCGTGCCGTGTCGGATCTGATCCCGGCCGTGCGATCGCGATCGGACGACGCGCGTGAGTACACGTACGCGATCTAATCCGCACCGTCGGATCTGGTCAAAGCGGTATGTTTTAATCTCGCGCGTTGGTTTTCATTTAAACCCGCCGGGCGATCTCGTGCGTCCACGTGGTACCCCTTCGCACGTTTTAATCCTGGCCGTCCGTTATCACTTAACCCTCCCGCCTCGCTCTCGCGCGTTGGATCTGGATCCAACGGTCCAGATCGACCCGGCGCACGCGCACAGTGCGCGGGTTCACCGTGGGCCTGGCTCACCGTGGACCCGAGAGGTTTAAAATTTGAAAATAAAATTCCAGAAATGCTTTTAAACTTGTAAAATTCATATCTAATGCATTTGGACTCTAAAAATTGCCATTTCAATTTTAGAAAATTCATAAAATTATTCTCTACATATTTATGCAATAAAAACAGTAGGTTTATTTGGACATTTTCATGTTTATTTAAATAAGTATTCAAATGCCCTTAGGATTTAAATGTGAATTTCAATATTTAAATCCCAGAAAAATTGTATAATTGTCCTTTACTGTTAAAACACTAAAACCACTAGGTTTCCTATAAATCAATTGAACTAAATTGGTTAGAAAACCCAATGTAGGGTTATGCCCACTTAAATACTCTTTTATGAAAAACAATGATTTATTTAGATTCACTTTAAATTAATGGAGGAATAAATTTCAGAACTTTAATATCTGAATTTATTTTATTTTTAATCCAACCAACCTTAACTTATATGCTTGCAATGTAATGTTGTATGGTTTGATTGAATGTGGTACTCTTTTTATTTGACTTTATATTAAAAAGACTACGACGTCGCCGAGGAGCCGGAATACTTCCCGGAAGTTCCTCCCTCCCCATTCGCTGAACAAGGCAAGTCACCAAACCAATCTTTTGAGCATATTGAACCCATGTTTGATTAAACTATCGTTAAAACACATAGGTTATATACGCATTAGTCAAATGAACCCTTACAATATATTTATTTAGGATCCCCCGACCTTGATGTGCAACCCAAGCCATGCTCTCTAACCTAAACTCCTTGTCACCATATGATATATGTTATTAGCTAGTGTCCAATGTATCGACACGATCGCTATAGGATAAAAATGAGTCGTAGTATTTGGTTCTACTATATGATCCCCATGGTTTCTTATCTATGGAATTCTGTCGGTGTTGGAGTTATGGTTGTGAGTGAATGCATGGTGGGTTCCGGGTGCAAGCTAGGGCATTGGTCGGTAGCACCCGGGGCACTATAAGGACCGGTCTGAGGGATCCGTTGCAATACACTTACGTACTAACCACAAGTCTAGTGGGTAAGTCCTAACTAAGGTATGGGTTGTTCCAAACCGAGGCCACCACTTGGAGATGGGTCAAGTTGCACCTGCGGGTGACTTGTACCAATGTGGCGCAAAAGGGGGTGCGACGTTAGCCGGGATACGGCCCGGCGCGCCGGCGAAACCTAGAGCGGGTGGTTATCGCTTGGAACATCTCATATTGAGGTTTTGGCACGAGTTCCCGTGAAATGGGTCATCTCGTTGGGATGAGTGCGTGCCTTGTGGGTACAGTAGTACACCTCTGATCAGAGTCATAAATCTTTTCGAAAAGCCGAGCCCACGGTCAAGGGCGGGTTGCGTAACATCCCACAGTTAGTCTACTTTGAAAATGTATGTGCATGTTGAATTGTCATGTAAGGACTGTTGTGCGAGGAGGTAAAACGTACTCCTCGAGTTAGTGGATGTTGTTGATGTTCATGTCTACTTTTCCGCATAATTAAAATGTGATTACATTAAAGGCAATAACTGTAAATGTACTTTTCCGCACTTTGAGCCATTACCCTTCCTTGTTTATTACCTTGCATTATTATTTGCATTTGCGGTGGCTTGTTGAGTACTTTTTGTACTCATACCCGTTGGACCCCACAGAGGATACCTACTATGAAGACGGTCTGGAGTAGCGACCCAGTCGAGAAGAAAGATCCTGAAGAAGGAGTTCGTCATGCCGTTTTCCTAAAATATTTTATTTGTTGCTTTTACTAAAGACAATGATGTAATAATTATGGTCTGCGTGCCATGAATACTGTATGATGTACGTATGTCGCATGATGAACCTCTTGGATTATTGTTTTTCTTATGAAATTCAATAATGTCTCGATTTGATAAATCGGGGCGTGACACTTAATAACTCTGAACCAGCAGTGGAGTCAACCAATTGATCAATTTAGGGCATGGGATAGGGATCACGGGGGCATGCTTTATTCAAAGATGTAAAGTCAATACACATGCGCCATTTCCCGGAAGATTTCTTCCTGACGAAGACTGGGTTGGCTAGCCACTCCGTATGAGCTACTTCTTTGATAATCCCAGCCTTCAGCAACTTTTCCACTTCATCTTTAGCAAGGATGGCCCTCTCCGCAGATAGCTTCTGGAGTCCTTGTCGGACAGGTCGAATCCTCAGGTTCACAAGTAAACTATGCTCAATAATATCCCGACTGACTCTGGTAATGTCCTCATCAAACCAGGCAAAGACATCTAAATTTTCTTCAACTACTTTTTCTAACGAAGTAGCGACTTCTAAGGGCAAATCTTTGCCAAACTGAAATGAATAGTCTTTGCCGTCTTTGACAATAACCTTCGTTATAATCTCCCCTTCGGGGCTTGGCCTTGGGAAGGACTTCTTCGAAGGTTCTCCTAAAGTAGAGATATCCTCCGGGTTGCCTTGCACGTTGTTCACTTGCCTTGGGTCAAGAGGGGGGCCATGACCATATTCCGCTCTTCACGCAGTGGCCTGATCTCCAAAAACTGTGAGCACTCCCGCTTGTGTAGGCATCTTCATACACAGATAATTATGATGCGCCATAGCTCCGAATTGATTCAACATGCCCCTTCCAAAGATAACATTATATGCATACGTGGTATCCACAACATCAAAAATCACCTCCTCCATCCTAGCCAGTAGCCCCTCTCTGAAGGTGACCTCTAGACCTATTTGGCCGAGGGCATCGAGAGGGGGTCCTGCGAAGCCTTGCAAAGGACGAGCTGTTGGGAGAAGATGCTTTCTGGAGATACAGAGTTGATCGAAGGCTTGGACGAAGATAATATCTGTTGAACTCCCTCCGTCAATCAGTACTCTCCGGACTTCAGTCCCTGCTATGTCGGCGGTGATGACAAGTGGGTCGGCATGTTGAAACTTTATGCCAGCTGCATCATCTGCGGAAAAAGATATCGGCACATGGGACCATTCAGGCATAGCAGCTGCGGACGAAGAAGTTCCAATATGGCCCACTTCTTGGACATATTCTCTTCTCTGCCTCTTCGACATACTTCCAAGAGTCCCTCCTCTGGAAATGGGGAGGACTACTCTTTTCCCTCGATCCTGACCATCTTCCTGCTTCAGAGGTGGCATAATATTGACTACCGGAGGTTGCCTTGCAGGGTCGCAATTGTCTATACGTGCCACAACCTGGACAGGCTCCAGACGCACCTCGAAAGAAACTCGGTCAGTAGTGCCTCGACCCGAAGTTCTTTCAAGGTACTCGCCTCTTAAAGCGAGTATAGACTTGCACGCATCAGTTGCGTGACTTAGAGTCTCACCATGGACGCAGCAGAAGAAGGCCTGGGCTTTGCCAGTCGGCTTCCCTGGTGGCCTCCAGCCGCTGGTCTTGCTTCCTGAAGCTTGCGAAGTCTTAGGGGCAAACTTCTGTGGAGGTGCAATGTTCAAGACTTCTGAACGAGGATGCTTTTGCCCTTGACGCCTGTCATGCTAAACTTCAAAGTTACGCCCCTGCGAAGGTGTTGAAGTCTTCACTTCCAACTTAACTTCTTGCAGGATTGACGGAGTTGCAGCAGTTCTCCGAAGCCACCCTTCTTCTGACCTTGAATACTCTTCGAAATAAGACATCAAATGAGCAACAGAAGATATCTGTTTCCGGTGAAGTTTATCAAGGAGGCCCGCATGGGTAACTCCCTCTCGAGCTGCATCAACTACGAAGGATGTAGTCAACCCTCGAATTTGCGACTTTGTATGGGCGAAGCGCTTGAAAAATTGCCTTAAAGTCTCTCCGGGGAGCTGCTTCACCTAGAAAAGACTTCCTGTAGACATTGGGGGTACGAAGGTACCCTGAAAGTTACTTATGAACTTCTTCCTTAATTGCTCCCAGGTTCTAATTGACCCTGGCTTCAGGGACCAAAACCACCGCAGAGCCACCCCTTCAAGAGCTAGAGGGAAACATTTGGCCATGGTGTCTCGCACTCCTCCACTGGCCTCAATTGCTAATTCATAAAAACGGGAGAACTCCCCAGGGTCCTTGTCTCCAAAATATTTGCAGAGCTTCGAAGTTTTAAACTTAGGATCGAAGCACACTTTCTGTAGCTCGGCATGTAGCGGAGACTCGCTGTCGAAGGAAGCGTTCTCCGGGGCTTCGGGATAAGGAAGTTCGTCATCTTGGGGCACTTCGGGAATGACCGGGGTGGCCTGAGAACGAAGCCTATATGTGGCTTCTTGCCGCCACCTCGCTACTTCAGCTTGGAGACTGTCCATTTGGGCGGCCATATCGCCAAGACCATCTTCATCTCCTCCGGAAGGACCTTCCGGGTCTTGAGAACTGTATGCATCACTTCGAAGCGGAATTTGAGGTGGAAGAGGGACTCCGGTTGGCCAAAGTATGGATGGAGTTGGGGGAGGAACTCCGTATGCTCGAGGAAGGGGAATCCCTTCTGGAGTCTGAGGTGGAGGAATTGCCGAAGATCCTCCGACCTCAACTGTGTTCGAAGATCTTAGTCCGAAGGTCCGAGGTGACCTCCGAGTAGGACTACCACCTGAACTCCGCTTGGGAGGCATGGTTTGAGAACTTGGTAGAGAACGAAGTTTTTTGGACTAAGATCCCCACGGACGGCGCCAATTGTTGGCGTAAAAGATTACGCTAACAGGTTTCTAAAGATTTAAAACCAACAAACGAAGTGTTTGTGAAGTAAACTATTTCAAGCCTCCGAAGTGGATAATAGCTCAAAACAGTTCGAAGATGTGTATTGAATAACTCAGTATTCGATCCTCTTTACAGAGTAAAACGGGGGGTATTTATAGGCCAAAACCTTAAGGAAAAGACCCTTTTACCCCTCTGTTACAACCGACATAGTGAAAACTATTCGGTACCCGTAATAGGGCTAAAACGGCAAAAGACTAATCTAATGAGAAAGAAGATAAGCCTTCCATCTTAGCTGGCAAGGAAGCTCTCTGAAGAGTCAATGTTCGAAGATATACTCCAAACTAGAGTTCGCCTCTATCCTTCGAACTTGTCCGAGTACATAACCAGAGTTAGATGCTGGAAACCTTCGACTAAATCACCTGCCTTTGTCTTGTTGCATCAGTGACCCCAACGATGAAGTATTTTCCCCCAACACCTAGTATTGACACTACCAGACATCTAGAAAGACTACCATGTCTATTGTGATGCCTCTCGCCTTGGACTAGGGTACATTCTCATGCAAGACGGGAAAGTAGTGTCATACACCTCACGGCAATTGAGACCGCACGAGCTAAACTACCCCACACATGACTTAGAACTGGCGGCAGTAGTCCATGCACTGAAGATATAGCGGCATTACCTTGTGGGTAACAAGTGTAAAGCCTTCACCGACCACAAGAGTCTCAAGTACATATTCACCCAACCAAATTTGAACCTCGGGCAGAGAAGATTGTTGGAACTGATCAAGGATTATGACTTAGGCATCCATTACCATCTGTAGGACCGAGAGTAGCGACGAGAGGGGGTGAATGGGCGCCTAAAAAATTCTTTCGAATCAATGGCCTTCTCCCAACACCCAACGCACCTCAACAAACGAACAACAGAAACAAAATAAATCTCACTTGCTAAAAATAATCTAGCCTAAAAACAACTAGTGTCATAATCAAAAAGACACCAACAAAGTGTTTGAAGGCAGATTAAAAAACAATTCACAATACAAATGACATCCCCTCAACAGTTCTACCAAATAGCAGATGATTCATCAATCCCATATAGATCATACTCAAATCACAGTTAACTTGTAAATATGAGAAGGCACAATATTTAACGCATTTAATCTAGAAAAAAATAAATGCTGTAAATAAAAGAGCTTACAGATGATTCAAAATGCACTAAGGAAACAAAGATATACTACTAAACATGCATGTTGCAATCTGAAAATATACTACGTGCAGAATTAAACCAGATTCAGAATAAAATGTATCTACACGAGGATCGAGAGAGGATGATTACTGTGTTATTCTGATCGTTCCTCGGGATGCGCACAAAAAATGCAGGTCGTGGCTTCCGGCTTCCCTTCTTGCATCGCCGGCTGACGCGCTGCTTGCCGAAGATTCCTGCGTCGTGCGACTGCTCGTGAAGCACATCCGTCAATAGCCTACTGCTTCTACCGCACGCAGACGCCAGCTGCCTCACGCTGAGACTAGGCACCCCGCATAGGGGCCTAGCTGTTGCTGCTGCTACATAGATGGTAGCAACCGCTGCTGCGTAGTACTCACTGCCGCGTGCTGCTGGAGAAAAAAACGCGCCAAGAGAAGAAGAAGCAACGGCGGCAGCGGTAGAAAATTTGGAGAAGAACGCGGTGGAAAAAATGCAAGGGAAAGTGACCCAAATTTTGGAATTAGTAAAGTGTTTTCTGAAAATGGGTAACCCTAACCCTAGGGATTGGGGCCCTTTTATAGGCAGCCCAGTAAATGGGAAAATGCAAAAATAACCCTAGGGTTTTTACAGACGCTGAAATAAAAATGGAAAAGACCGAGATGCCCTTAGGGTTTTTTACAGACTCGACTGATAGACTGTGGGCCTAAAGACAAAATAGTAAAAACCTAAATAAAGATAACTTGTCCTGATGCGGAGTTTCATAGCATCTACGGCTTCGCCTCAGAACGGTCAGATCCAAGATCAGCGGTCAGTTTTGCGTCGAAACTGACAAAGCGTCCACATTCTTCGCACCGGGTACCCGGATTGGGCCAGCCTGATTCCGTAGCTCTCTCAGCCCGGCACTCGCTCGCCGCCCGTGTACCTGAGTCAATCCTAGTCAACGGTACAGTGGATCCTCTGCTGCTCCTAGCCCATGTACCTGGATTAGGCCAGCCCGACTTCGCGGCCCCTCTGCCCGATAGTCGCTCGCTGCACGTGTACCTGAGTCACATGTGGTCCAGACACAACAGGTCTTCTCTTCTCTTCATGTCCTCTTTGACTTCTGTTGTCAATCACTCATCACATCTGGAGTCATGAGGCCCATGCTCTTCAACATGGCTCCTCAATCTCCCCCTTGATGAGTGCATTGTCAACACTTCTCTTCATCAGCTCTTCAGTACGTGCAAGCACATGTGGAAACATGAAAACAAAATACAAGAAGACAGAAAAGAAGAAAATAAAATAAAAGTTTAACCCTAATGACCAAAAGCCGAACAAAAGCAAGAAAGCGGTCATTATGGTTAACCAAAAATAAAGACTCAAAACGAGTGCAATCTCATAATTATCAACAAGGATATCCAAAGAGTAGAGGCAAAAGAGACTAAAACTCTCCCTGAAACAAATCCCCCTTGTTGACAATTGGACTCATCAAGCGAGACTAAAATGCACTATAAAGAGACCCAGACACAAACTCCCCCTAAAATGCAGCTCCCCCTCAAAATATGCAATGAATGCAACTGGGGTGCAGGTGGAGTGTAGAAAGCATGCTTCTCAGATATGATTGACTGCAATTACAACATCTAGCAGGTATAGCAAAAGACATATTGTCTAAGACACATGGCATGATCAGTGCAGCAGCTGATATCTAAAGAAAGTCATTGGCACGCATAAAGATGTCCAAGTTGCATATCTGCATATAAGTGAGGAACTTGCTACCAGGCATGTAAAAGATAGCAAAATCATTCAGCCTACACATGCTAGTTACCAGAAGCAATGGTGATCATTTTTCAATTTTAAAGCATAAAAGCCATGCATATGACAGATATCAGACATATCATGTGAACTGAAGCAAAGCATGATCATCGACAAGTAATCAGAAGCATGTACCAGCTAGAATAAGTAAAGCAGATCAATCATATAACAGAAGGAAGCTCAAAGTGTGATATGTGAATATGCATGATATGAACACACACAAAAGGACTCAAGAAAAGAGTAAAGAAGAAAGAAAACTGACTCAAAATATCATAAAAAGGATACACAACTCCCAAAGCCCCTCGCAAATGCTCAAAAGTAGACTGATCTAGGGGTTTGGTGAAAATGTCAGCCAACTGATGATGGGTATCAACATGAACAAGGTCAATGACACCTTTCTCATATTGATCCCTTAGATAGTGAAAGTGCACATCAATATGTTTGGTTTTTGCATGGAGAGCTGGGTTTCTCCCTACACTAATCGCGCTAGTGCTATCACAGAACAAAGGAACTCTAGTAGGAAAGAACAACCCAAAATCTCGCAAAGTGGAAATCATACAAACCACTGTGAGCAGCAGCTAGCAGCAGCTACATACTTAGCCTCTGTGGTAGAAAGTGCAACTCCAGACTGCTTTCAAGAAGACCAAGAGACAAGAGAAGAACCAAGAAACTGGCAAGTACCAAAAGTAAACTTGCAATCCAACCGGCACCCACCAAAGTCAGTGTCCAAAAAGCCAGATAAATCAAGATACGATGATGTTGAATAATAAAGACCTAGATCGGGTGCATAGGTAAGGTACCTGAAAATGCGCTTGATAGACTGCCGATGAGACGCGTGTGGTGAAGACTGGAAGCGCGCACATAGTCCCACTGCAAACTGAATGTCTCGCCTCATCGCCGTCAAGTACAGCAGTGATCCGATCATCCCTCGAAACTCTCTCTCATTGACCTTGACACCGCTCTTGTCCTTGTCCAGGCCTCCAGATGTACCCATTGGGGTCATCTGAGGCTTCAGCTCTCCACCAAAGTCAAATTTCTTCAGCATGCCCCATGTGTACTTACTCGGGTGGATGAATATGTCGTCCTTGGTCTACTTGATCTGGAGCCCTAGGAAATACTTGAGCTCACCCATGAGGCTCATCTCAAACTCACTGTGCATCTGCTCAGAAAACTTGGACACAAGCGCATCAGTAGAACCACCAAAAATAATATCATCCACATAAATATGAGCAATCAAGAAGTCTGAGCCATCTCCGAGCAAGAAAAGAGTTTTGTCCACAGAACCCATCATAAAACCCTTCCCCAACAAAAACTGCTTCAACCGGTCATACCAAGCCCTGGGGGTTTGCTTCAGACCGTATAAAGCTTACTGCAGCTTAAAAACATGTCGAGGAAACTTAGGGTTCTCAACACCTGGGGGTTGCCTAACATAGACCTCCTCCTCTATGTACCCGTTCAGAAAAGCACTCTTAACATCCATTTGAAAAAGCTTAAAACCCTTAGAAGCAGCGAATGCCAAAAGAATGCGAATGGACTCAAGACGGGCAACAGGGGCGAAAGTCTCCTCAAAATCAATACCCTCTTTCTAGCAGAAACCCTGGGCAACTAGTTGAGCTTTGTTGCGCACCATAACCCCATCATCACCTTGCTTGTTTTTGAACACCCACTTGGTGCCTATGGGGTTGCATCCGGGTGGCAGCTCAACCAGTGTCCAAACCTGATTGCGGACAAAATTCTCAAGCTCTTCTTGCATGGCATTTATCCAATTCGAATCAGAAAGAGCATGATAAACGTCTCTGGGCTCAAAAGACACAACAAACGCAGACTCAACAAACACAGCAAGCGATTCAATAGAAGAGCGCAAAGTTCTCTCAGTAAGATCACCGATGATGAGCTCTAAGGGGTGATCACGCTGAACTGCTCGGGATCCTAGGTGATCTGAAGTCACCTCACCGGAGTCAGCAGCTGGCACCTCTAGACTTGACTGAGGGGCTCGATCGAAGTGGAAGAAGTGATCAGAGGTTCGCCCTCGTCCTCAGTCGAAGTCTCAGAAGGTGTGGGGTCTGCAGGCTGTGCAAAAGGCCCACCCTCATCAACAGCTGGAATGTCATCATCTTCCTCGAAGATGGACTCTCCAAGCTCATCATCTCTAGAAATCTCAAAAGAGGTCAATGAAGGCACTGACTCATCAAAATAAACCTCGCAAGTCTCGACAAGCTGCTGGGAGTCAAGATTCCAAACACGGAAGCCTCAAGAATGCAAAGCATAACCAAGAAAGACTCCATCCCAGCAACAAGACTCAAACTTGTCCAAATGCCCTCCCTTCTTGAGCACAAAGCACTTGCAGCCAAACACTCGCATCTGACTCACTTTGGGTTGTCTGCCAAACCACAACTTATATGAAGTCTTACCTAAGTAAGCTCTAAAAAATGTGATTGGCCAGATAGAAAGCCGTGTTGATGTCTTCAGCCCAAAACTGCCTAGGAGTCCTATGCTCATCAAGCATCCTCCTGGCCATCTCAACCAGCGTACGGTTCTTTCGTTCCACAATGTCGTTCTGTGGGGGAGTGTAAGGTGCAGAAAACTGATGATCAAGACCCTGATCACTATAGAAGCTGATGAACTGAGAGTTCTTGAACTCAGAGCCATTGTCAGAGCGAATTGCTCACATCTGACCATTGTTCTCGTTCTTCAGCTTCAAAATTAGGTCATGAACAAATTGAAAAGTCTCATCCTTAGACTCCAAGAAGAAAACCCACGAGAATCGAGAAAAAGCGTCAACTATCACAAGCGCGTACCACTTCCCACCGACTGAGCGTACCCGAGATAGACCCACAGTGTCCATGTGTAACAGCTCTCCCGGATACGAAGTCATCACCTGAGTCACAGGTGCGTGAGAAGCGGCAACCATTTTCCCTTGATGACAGGGATGGCAAACTAGATCCTTCTCCATCTTAAGCTTGGGCAATCCTCGGATAAGGTTCATAGGGATCAATCCCACTAGCAGATCAAAGCTCAAATGGCCTAACCTCCTATGCCACTTCTAGAGCTCAGAGGAGGATCCAACAATCAAACAACGAGAAGGGCCAAAAGAACTAGAGAAACCAATTTGAAAAACCTTACCAAAGGGTAAGATCTGGCAAACCAAAGATCCTCTAGAATCAACAACAGAAGACATGCCCTTCTTAAAACAAACCTCAAGACCATCCTCAAGAAGTTGCAAAACAGAAATCAAATTGAAATTCAAATTTCCAACCAAAGCAACATTCTTCAAAGAGAAATGATCAGAGATGCGAATTGAGCCAATGTCGTGTACCTTCCCTTGACCACTGTTCTCGAAAGTGATGTACTCCTTGGAGCTCGGGGGAGTGAGGCTGGAGAACCATCTGCGATGTCCCGTCATGTGGTGAGAGCATCCTGAATCCATGATCCAAACGTCCTCCAGGCCTCAATCCTACACGATCAGTGGTCGTAAGTGGGACCAAATGGTCCGGCACCAGGTTTAGCAAAAGAGCTAAACCAGTGTCGAGCCATCTGCTCAAAGGAAGGAAAGCAGAAAGAATCATAATAGTCTGGACCAAAGCGTGGCTCAAAGTGCGGTCCTCTGTCCTGCCTAAAGTCTCGGCCACGAGGTCCAAAGCCGTATCTAGAACGACCTAGAGCTCTACTGGAGCGAACACCACCCTCCGGAGCACGGGCGTGAAAACTGTATCCTCTACCACCACCTACACAACGCGACCTAGCCTCTAGCCTCTCCCCACGTCGAGGGACTCTCAGTCTACCACCCTGCTGGTAGAACTGCTCTTGCCCACCATGAGCTCTCTCTACTCTCTCAACCCGCTTCCTCCTGAAGCAAAACTCCTCAAGATGCCCATCTCTCCGATAGTACTCACAGTGGTAGGTGGGCTTCTTGGGATGTGGTTGAGGCTTGGGGTTCTTGGGCTTGGTGGTGTTGGGTGTAGACTCTTTGGTGTGAGACGGTCCAGGTAGAGAATCTAGAGAAGTGTGGAGATGTTTGGGCTTTGGGACATAGATGGGCTTCTTGGGTGGAGCTTTAGGTTGTTCTTGGAACACTCCATCCTTGGGCTGACTAGCCTGGAACGACTTAGTGGAGTGAGTCTTAGGATATCTCTGTTCCAGAGTCATCTTACTCCACTCCACTGCTCGGCTAATGGCACGCTCAAAATCAGCCTTGGTATAGGTGTAACCTACCCCAAACCCATCCTGCCTCTTGAACTGATAGATCATCATGCCGAGCTGTGGCTCTCTGGCACTCACCCAACTCAGGATCTGACGGAGGTAAAAGTTCTCATTCTGAGCATCAGCTAGCTCCTCTCTCAAGGAAGCTAGTACCTCCACCTGAGACAAGCAGATCTCACAGTCTCTATCAACTTGGACAGACTTCTCAGCTTTTAGCTTGATCAACTCCAATCTAAGAGACAAGCAGTTCTCACAAACAGTGGGTGGAACTGACAGTGTCTCAAGCTCTAGCCTAGTCTGCTCCAGTTCAGCTCTAACTCTCTCCAGCTCACCCAACTGCTCATCACCCTTGGCTTTCAGCTCATCTAAGCTAGCTAGGTGGGATGTACAGTCAACACAGGGCACGATGAAAGTGACATGAGCATCTTTCAGCTCCAGCTGAGCGCTCTCAAGCTCAGCGGCCAAAGCATCCCTCTCATCTACCCTCTCTGTGTACCTGGACTTTAGAGTCATCAGGTCACACAATAACACCTCACAGTTTAGGCACTCACTGCTACCACCCAAGCAAGGGGAAGAAGATAGACTCTCAATCCTGCCATTGGCCACGGCAAGCTCACTCTCAAGCTCATCTATCCTCTTCTTTGCCCCTCTAAGCAGTTCTCCCGATACCTCAACTCCTGACGGTTCTCTTCAAGTAAATCAATGACTTCTTGTTCATAGGAGGATACCTTTTCATCTTCGTCATCGTCGGAGTTGTCGGGGGAGCCCTTCTCTTCCTTATCCCAAAGAGCCATTGAGCAGAAGCTCTTGCAGGATCTTCGGTGGTGATGTGAGCGGCTCTTCGGCCTGTCCCCGAAGGCCATGAAGCAGAGGCCCGCCGGATCTTCCTTCTCCTTCCCCTTCCTAATCACGATCTCCTCATCACTTGAGCTTGATGAAGAGGAAGAAGACGAAGACCGCTTGGAGTAGCTTCTCTCCATCTCGGCGAAGAAGGCCTTGTCTCGCTTCTTGTTCTCATGTCGGTAGTCCTTCAGGGCCTTTCGAAAGAATCTTGTATTGGGCTTGCCCTTGGTGAAGGTGGAGTTGTCGTGCTTGCCAGAGTCATAGGAGCCACCACCAGTACCCTTCTTGTGACCATTGCGCTTGGGGCAGTTGGCGATGAAATGACCTGGATCACCACACTCAAAGCATCCGGATTTTGTGCCGTGTCTTTTGAACATTCGCTTATCATAGACACGACGCACCTGGTTGTTAAACAGACACATATCATCATCTCCTAGTGACTCAAGCTGGTCCTCAGTGATAGACATCAAGGAGAACCCAACACAGCTCACAGAAGAGGAGTCAGCAGAAGGTGTCGCAAGAGCAAGGGTTTTTGATCCAGAGCTAGTGAGATTTGATCTCAACTGAATATCAACCTCTATGGCCTTGAGCTTTCTGAATAGTTCTGAAATGGTCAAGGTATCATAAGAGGTGCTCTCAATGATAGAGGATACCTTGATCTCATAGATCTTAGGGTCCAAGGTATGAAGAACCTTGAGCGCCTGCTCATGATCTGAGACTAGCTAAACTCCCTCGGCCTTATTGGCCCGAAGCTTGTTGATGATCGATTGAAAATGACCAAATAAGGCTTCAACAGATTCACCTAGCTTCTGTGTGAAATTTTCATATTCAGGTCGGTAGGTCTGATAGAGCCGAGCCTTGACCTGGGCTGTCCCCTCATGGTGTGCCTGGAGGGTAGCCCAGATCTCTCTAGCAGTGCTGAGATGGCTCACACACTCAAACTCAGTGGGACCTAAACCAGAAAACAAAATGTTCACCGCTTTGTTGTTGTTCTGATGCTGGGTGATTATCTCGGGGGATGTACGCTCAACAACAGACAATATGGAGAAAGTAGCGTGAACACAAATGTCCCAGATGTCCGAGCTCTCGCTCATGAGATAGGCTCGCATGAGAGTCTTCCAATAAGTATAGCCAAAAGCTTCTAGGGACACGACCTTTCCATAAGAAGTCATGATCACTACCTTAGTTTAGAACTGGTTAAGGTAAGGAAAAACCCTAACCAGGCTCTGATACCACTTGTAGGACCGAGAGTAACGACCAGAGGGGGGTGAATGGGCGCCTAAAAAATTATTTCGAATCAATGGCCTTCTCCCAACACCCAACGCACCTCAACAGACGAACAGCAGAAACAAAATAAATCTCAATTACTAAAAATAATCTAGCCTAAAAACAACCGGTGTCATAAACAAAAATACACCAACAAAGTATTTGAAGGAAGATTAAAAAACAATTCACAATACAAATGACATCCCCTCAACAGTTCTACCAAATAGCAGATGATTCATCAATCCCATACAGATCATACTCAAATCACAGTTAACTTGTAAATATGAGAAGGCACAATATTTAACGCATTTAATCTAGACAAAAATAAATGCTTTAAATAAAAGAGCTTACAGATGATTCAAAATGCATTAAGGAAACAAAGATATACTACGTGAAGAATTAAACTAGATTCAGAATAAAATGTATCTGCACGAGGATTGAGAGAGGATGATTACTGTGTTTTTCTGCTCGTTCCTTGGGATGCGCACAAAAATGCAGGTCGTGGCTTCCGGCTTCCCTGCTTGCATCGCCGGCTGACACGCTGCTTGCCGAAGATTCTTGCGTCGTGCGACTGCTCGTGAAGCACAGCCATCAACAGCCTGCTGCTTCTACCGCACGCAGACGTCAGCTACCTCACGCTGAGACTAGGCACCCCGCATAGGGGCCTAGCTGCTGCTGCTGCTACGCAGATGCTAGCGACCGCTGCTGCGTAGTACTCACTGCCGCGTGCTGCCGGAGAAAAAATGCGCCAAGAGAAGATGAAGCAACGGCAGCGGCGGCGGAAAATTTGGAGAAGAACACGGTGGAAAAAATGCAAGGGAAAGTGACCCAAATTTTGGAATTAATAAAGTGTTTTCTGAAAATGGGTAACCCTAACCCTAGAGATTGGGGCCCTTTTATAGGCAGCCCAATAAATGGGAAAATGCAAAAATACCCTTATGGTTTTTACGGACGCTGAAATAAAAATGGAAAAGACCGAGATGCCCTTAGGGTTTTTTATAGACTCGACTGACAGACTGCGGGCCTAAAGACAAAATAGTAAAAACCTAAATAAAGATAATTTGTCCTAATGCGGAGCTTTCGTAGCAGCTACGGCTTTGCCTCAGAATGGTTAGATCTGAGATCAGCGGTCAGTTTTGCGCCGAAACTGACAAAGCGTCCACCGTCTTCGCACCGGGTACCCGGATTGGGCTGGTCTGATTCCGTAGCTCTCTCAGCCTGGCAATCGCTCGCCGCCCGTGTACCTGAGTCAATACCGGTCAACAGTCCAGTGGGTCCTCTGCTGCTCCTAGCCCATGTACTCGGATTGGGCCAGCCCGACTTCACGGACCCTCTGCCCGACAGTCACTCGCTGCCTGTGTACCTGAGTCACATGCGGCCCAGACACAGCATGTCTTCTCTTCTCTTCATGTCCTCTTTGACTTCCATTGACAATCACTCATCACATCTGGAGCCATGAGGCCAATGCTCTTCAACATGGCTCCTCACCATCCTGGTAAGGCGAATGTAGTGGCAAATGCTCTAAGCCGGAAGGGATACTGCAATGCCCTCGCAGTACAAGATCAGACCCCTCTGCTATATAAAGAGATGGAAACATTGAACTTGGGAGTCACCACCAGGGAGTACCTCACTGTACTTGAAGCAAGGCCTGTCTTGATGGACCAGATCTGTGAGACACAGAAGGAAGACCCTGACATAGCAGAGATCCCGAAGAATATGAGGAGGGGAAAAGCCCCAGCGTTATCCGAAGATGAGGTTGGCACAGTATGGTTCGGAAACATGATAGGCTTTCCCAACAAGCCCGAGCTGAAAGCCCTCATTCTCGAAGAAGCCCATGAGACCTTGTACTCCATACATCCTGGAAGTACCAAGATGTACCAGGACCTGAAAGAGAAATATTGGTGGGTCAGCATGAAGAGAGAGATAGCTGAATATGTGGCTAGGTGTGACACTTGTCAATGAGTCAAGGCAGAGCACTAGACACCTACAGGTCTATTGCAACTACTCCAGGTTCCCGAATGGAAGTGGGAAGAAGTAGGGATGGAATTCATCACTGGACTGCCCAGGACCCAGGCCGGATATGATTCCATCTGGGTGATCATCGATCGAATCACCAAGGTGGCTCATTTCATCCCCGTCAAGATGATGTATAGTGGTTCGAAGCTAGCTGAGTTATACATGACCCAGATCGTGTGTTTACACGGGGTTCCAAAGAATATTGTGTCCGACCGAGGTAGTCAGTCAACTCCAAGTTTGGGAAGAATCTTCAGGAAGAGCTCGGCACCAGGCTAAACTTCAGCACAACATATCATCCGTAGACCGATGGTCATACTAAAAGGGTGAACCAAGTGTTGGAAGATATGCTTAGGGCCTGCGCCATAGACTTTGGTGGAATGTGGGACAAGAGTTTTCCCTATGCAGTGTTCTGCTACAACAACAGCTAGCAGGTCAGCCTACAGATATCACCATTCGAGGCATTATATGGACGTAAGTGTCGAACACCGCTACTATGGGATCAAGCTGGTGAATCTCAGTTTTTTGCTACGAACATTCTGCGAGAGGCCGAAGCTAAAGTCAAGGTCATCAGGGACCGATTGAAGATATCCCAATCCCGCTAAAAGAGTTATGCCAACAACCGATGTAGAGATTTAGCCTTCGAGGAAGGCGATTACGTCTATCTTCGAGTCACTCCCCTCCGAGGCACTCAGAGGTTCAACATGAAGGGGAAGTTAGCTCCCCGTTATGTTGGCCCGTTTCAGATCATTCGTCGACAAGGAGAGGTCGCATACCAGTTGGAGCTACCACCCTCCTTAGCAGTAGTATACGATGTGTTTCACATCTCCCAATTGAAGAAGTGTCTTCAAGTACCCACCGAATGACCAGACCTTTAGCAGATCGACATTTAAGGATACTTGACCTATATCGAGAAGCCCGTCCAGATCCTAGAGGTCAAGGAAAGAGTGACCAGAAATTGAGTGGTTCATTTCTGCAAGGTTCAGTGGAGTAACCACCCCGCCGAAGAAGCCACCTAGGAAAATGAGGATGACCTAAAAGCCCAATACCCCGAGCTATTCTAGTAACTTTCTGAATCTCAGGACGAGATTCTCTGTAAGGGGGGAGGTTTGTAATACCCCAAATTTTAGAGCAATAAAATAAATTCAGAAAAATCGGTAATTTTCATAAAAGGATTTGTTTTAATTCTCCTAAAGTCATAAATGCATAAATAAATAGAATATAGAGAAATAATTCAAACCATGGTCTAAAAATTTTATATTATGTTCCTAAGACCAAAATACAATTTTGGGAATTTTACAAATTTTTCCAACGTTTTCTTCTAGCTCATAACCTATAAAGTATTTTGTGTGATTATTTTTATTCAAAAATGAATTATAAATAGCAGTGGGCCGCTCCCCTCATTTCTCTCTCCCCGGCTGGCCCAACCCATCCACCACGCCACCCTCTCACTGACAAGTGGGCCCCACCTGTCGGCGCGCTCAGTCTCGCCCGGACCCCGGCCCACCTGTCAGTCCCGTCCCCTCACAGCTCGCGCCCCGGTGCCACCTGTCGGCGCCGACCGTTAACCCCCTCATCCTTTCGCACTCACCGACCAGTTGGTCCCACCTATCGGTCTTCATCTTCCTCATGCGCCCGAGATCCTCGGCCACCGTGGTTAAGTCTCGATCACCACCGCCGTGGGCCCGAGTTCTGATTTAACGCCGTAATGATGATCCCTGTTACTCCTGCATTTGATTGCCCTTGGATCCCCTCGACGTTATGCTCAAGAACACTGTAATTAGCCAACTTAACACCTCACCGGAGTAATGGAAATTAATCCCTCAGTTTCACCCTTTCTCGCCGCTGTTAACCTCATTAGAGCACTATAAAAAGGCCCCAAGCCACACCACGTTCACCACACAGCTCAATTGCCCTCTATCGCTCAAGCTCGAGCGCCAGCAGCCTATTTTAGCGCTGCCACTTTGTCCTGCCTCCAACCATCGCTCGCCGTTGTTGGAGTGCTCCCCTCGCTCCGCCAACGCCACCGGAGTGATCCCTATCGTCCCGTCGACATCGGCCACCGCTCCACTCGAGCTCACCGCCACCGGAACATCATCGCCGAAGAGGACCCAAGAGATCGCCGCCGCCCCACACATTGCCGGCCTCGTCCAGTCGACCCCGAGCCTCGCCGACGGTACCATCAGGACCCCCTCGCTATTCTCATCGCATTTTTGGGATCAGGTCAAACTTTAGGCCACTATCACCGCCGCTAGAGCCCTCGCCGTACTCGGCTGTCACCGGAGAAGACGACCAGCACAGTAATTATATTGTGCCATGTCGGATCTGATCTCGTCACCTGATCGTTATTGAACGGTAAGTATTAAATCGTATCTGTGGTTTAATCTTGGTCACTTGATCTGAACGAAGGGGTACCGGGAGATCCCAGCCGTCCGTTTTCACTTAAAGTCCACCGATCCACAGCACAGTGCCATGAACCTAGTCCACCGTAGACCACAGGCCGAATTAGGATTTAAATTAAATTCCAGAAGTTAGTTTAAACTTTATAAATTCATACCTTGCTCAAATTATATCCAAATTTGACCATTTAAATTTCAGAAAGTTTATCTTTTTTCTCTTCCTGTTCATCCAATAAAATTTATATGTTTACGCTGGATATTTTTTATTATTTAATTGAGATTTAAAATGAAATTTTACAAATGAATTCTTAACTTCAAAAATTCATAACTCCTTGGGATCAACTCTAAAAATTACCATTCCAACTATAGAAAACTTGTCTTTTTGTTATCTTCGGGCTTATCCAATAAAAGTTATATGTTTACACTAAACATCTTACATTATTTAATTGGAGATTAAAATAGAATTTAAGAAATCATTTTATACCTTCAAAAATCCATAACTCCTTTAAATTAACTGTAAAAATCCCTATTTTAATTTCAGAAGCTTTATATTTTATCCCCTTCAATTTGACTTAATATAATCTATATGCTTGTGTTGTGATTTTATACTGTTTTAATTGATTGTTATTTCTCGATTTGTGTACCGAGAAGGTTAGGACACCATCGAAGAGCCGGAATACTTTCCCGAAGCTCACCCTTCTCCTTTCGCTGAACAAGGCAAGTCACCAACTCCATTTTGAGCATATTGAGCGTAGTTTTCAATTAAATATCGCTAAAACTCATAGGTTATATTTGCATTAGTCAAATGAATAAACCTACATTATATCTATCGGATCCTCGACCTTGATGTGCAAACCCAAGCCATGCTATCGAGCCTAAATTCCTTGTCACCAGTATACTTATTAATATTAGAAGAGTCCAATATATCGACACAACTGCTATAGGCTTAAAAATGAGTCGTAGGTATTTGGATTCTGATATATGATCCCCTATGTCTCTCACCCCTGGTATTCTGTTGGTCTTGGAATTGGTTTGATAAGTTAGCATGGTAGGTTCTGGGTGTAAGCGAGGGCATTGGTTAGTCGTACCCAGGGCACTATAAGGACAAGTCTATGGGATTCGTCACAAAGCTCTTCCGTAACAACCACAAGTGTAGCGGGTAAGTCTTAACTAGAGGTATGGGTCGTTCTAGCCCGAGGCACTATGTGGAGAGGGGCTAGTAGCACCTGCAGGTGGCTTGGGCCATTGAGTTGGAGCGATTCATGCTACCAGTTTCGGCATAAGTTCTTGTGACTTGGGTCATTTGACACATTGCGGTGTGCGGGAATGAGTGTCTTGTGGGTACAGTGGTACACCTATGATCAGATTTAAATATTTTCGAAAAGTCGAGCCCACGGTCAAGGGCGAGTGGAGTGACATCTTATAGTTAGTTTATGCTTGAGAAGTGTTGCATAATTGTTTGGGCATGTAAGGACTGTCAAGCGAGGAGGGCTGACTGTACTCCTTGAGTTAGAAGATGTTGCATCATCCATGATTTAAATATTTTGTAGGAATAAACCTGACTCACATTAAAGGTTGCAAGATAAAATGTACTTTTCCGCAGTTTAAACCATTACCTCCCTTTGTTATTACCTTACATTATTATTGCATTTGCTCAGTGACTTGTTGAGTACATTTGTACTCACCCGTTGGAAAAACCACTTGAGAGGCGTACTACGATGAGGATGGTCTGGAGTAGCGACCTAGTCAAGGAAGCGACCCTAGAGAAGATGTTCATCAAGTTTATTATTTTCATAATTTATTTTATTTTAACATTTGTGTAATAATGTGGTCGGTGAGCCACGAATGTTTGACGTATGTGCGTCGTCGTGTGATGAACATCTTGTGATTATTAATTTTCTATGGAATTTTAATAAAGTCTAGATTTTATTAGATTCGGGCGCTCCAGTATACCTGGGCATATACAATTTTCTTTTGATACCTGTCCCTCTCGGCCTCTTGGAATCAGTTCTCATGTGTCGATACCCTTTGTAGCAATTGTGAGAGGCTCTCAAACTCGTGTGATGAAAACCTCTCCTTAATTGGGTTCAGGAGTCCTTGAAATGCCAACTCCGCCAACTGACTGTCGTTGAGGCTCCGACTATAGCATATGCTCCGTACATCTCGGAACCTCTAGACATAATCTTGTACCGACTCGTCCATTCTTTGCTTCACAGTCATCAAGTCAGTAAGTTTCATCTCCTGGATGCCGGCGAAGAAATATTTGTGAAACTTCTTTTCCAAATATGTCCATCCTCTGATGGAGTCCACTGGTAGTGAAGAGAACCACGCGAAGGCCGATCCCGATAGAGACAGTGCGAAGAAACAGACCCTCAGCGCCTCGTCGGCCGATGCCTCTCCACACTGGGTGAGGAAACAACTGATATGCTCGATCGTGGATATCGAGTTTTGTCCCAAAAACTTGGTGAAGTAAGGTACCTTGTATCGGCTTGGTAGTGATACTCGATCGAACCATTCTATGTATGGTCGTCGATACATGTATGTCTGCTCTTTGGGCTTCAACCCAAATTCATCTGTAATAACTTTTGTGATCCGACTCACCCAGTCATCTTCCTGTTGCCCTGGCATCGGGTACTGGTCAGGCATTGGGGACTGCTGATATTGATCTTGTCAGTCAGCGTTGTATCTCTATTGCCCCCATCACCGTAGGGCTGCGCTACATAGTATGCCGCCCGATGATACCCTGGAGGGATACCATTGGGTGCCCCCTTGGCAGCACGAGGTCTGGTAACGTGTTTCTTGCGATGTCGTACCTTACTTGCAACACCCCTTGTCTTGACAGTCTTGGATCAGATGCCGGAAATGGTGCCGACACGTTACTTAAGGGGCCATATGGTGCGCCCTGCGATGGACTCTCTATAGGGGTCACCGGATGAACCTTCTTGTTGTTTTCAGGACCGAGCAAGGTCCCGGTTGCTCTAGCCTCATCGGCCCTTGTGGCTGTGACGCTGGCCGAGTGTGCTGCAACAATCTTGTCTGGTTGTCAAGGAGGTACGTAGGGCCCTGTGGCGGTTCATAGACCACGATGCCCTCAATAGCCTTCTTGATCAGCCCGTGAAGAGTATTGGCTAGTGTCCCAGATTGGTTGACCAGTGAGCGATGAATCGCCTGGTCGACAACCTCTTGGATATTGACTTGAGGGTTCTCCGCTAGCTAGCCACCTTCTATGGCCAACCCTGGTTTTGGAAACAAGCTCTTCTAGACGAGACCCAGTCGATTCATGCCATAGGTCTGCAGGCATGACTTCTGGAACTCCTCCATGTGTCATTGCACTTTCAGTCTATGTTCTTCAGTCAAAATCACCATGGTGATCGGGATGATGTTGTCGTCGTTGATCTCGCTCGCTATGGCTAGGTTGCTGGAGATGGTCCCACCGGGCATGCCAAAAAGCGTGTTGGTGCGTTTTTTGGTCACACTCTGACACACGTGTGCCCTAGAAGATCTTCTTAATTCCAGTGTAGGTCCTACGTTCTTACAAATATCAAGCATCCTAAGAAGATTCTAGAAAAAGGTGCCAAAGAAGATTACCTGCTTAACACAAACATCAGATATATATCACTATATCATCAGAGTTCAGATCCTTGCTACCATGATCCTAAAGTGTAAAACCCATAATTCTCTCTAACAAACAAATATCCAGCAACACTCGTAATGTTGTGTGTGGGCAACTGTAGGTAAGATAGCTACCACTCAGGTGGTGTTTGGTTCCCTAGACTAAAGTTTAGTCCGTATCACATCGGATGTTTGAACATCAATTTGAAGGATTAAACTTGAACTGATTATAAAATAATTACAGAATTGAAAGATTATTCACGAGACAATTTTTTAAGCCTAATTAATCCATGATTAACAATTGTTTACTGTAGCATCACATTGTCGAATCATGGCGTAATTAGGCTCATTAGATTCGTCTTGCGAATAATCCACCGATTATGAAATGGGTTTTATAAATAGTCTATATTTAATACTCCAAAATAGTATCCAAACATCCGATGTGACGGGAACATCCCCTCAAACGCCGCATGAGTACCGGCAATTTTCAGACCATTCTGTTCAAGGAGAGATTTGCAGACTTGGAATGTGTGCTGCATTATTAAGCAGTGAGCACAGTACAATACACCAAAGCTGTCAGCGTTCACAAGTCAACTGTCTCGGACGCACTCGCAGAGCGTGTAGGGGCCCACAAAGAATAATGTTAACTGCATTATTGTTAGTTTGCTTCACTTGAAATATGAGGTCAAAATCAAGGGCAGGCAAGAACACACGTGGCAACCACCATCACGAATCCAAGCAGCAAACAGTAGTCAGCTGCAACTCAGTTTTTCCAGCTTCCCAATGAAGCAGTTGTCGAACAACATTAGTATGTAATCCTGCCAAAGCAAAATGCCCATCAGAAATTTAAGAAATCAGCGATAAGTAGCCAGAATTCACCCAAGACAACGAAAACAACCCACATCACACCTATTCTTTACAACAAAAATCCTGTCTTGGAAGCATGCTAACAAAAAAAACTTATGTTCTGTGAATGCAAGCCAGCAGTAATCATTTCAGAGTAAGGACTCATCAGTATGAAAAGCATTGTGAATCACCCTCACAACTCACACCTATTCTTTCCAACTCGCCGTCTGCGTAATTTACCTGCATAGTTGCATTGCCCTGGACGCCTGAATAAAGGAGGCAGGAAGAGCATTTCTCTTATCAGAAGTAGATTTGACAATTTGGCACAAGCAGATACAATCTCACTGAAACTTTTAATCTCATTGAAAATGACCAGCTCATAACTGAACTCACAAAAATCACTGAATCTTTAGTCAATTTCCTTACAAAATGTACATCTTTAACCACACAAATGCACATATTTTATCTAATCTACATGACTCCATCCGCAATTCAACAAAAAAACAATGAAAAACCAACCATGCACAGAAAGAAGGAATTGCATCCTGCAAGGGAATGCAAGATGAAGCACGTACTCAGGGAAGGGTGCAGTTGTTGTGGTAAGCAGCGTCCAGCGATGGCCTTGTCGGCCTCCTCCCTGGATGGGCACACCACGAAGCAGCAGCGACCTGCACGACCAAAAGAACATAAAAATCCAACCTTTCTCTAATCAGCCACAGCAAGAGGCAAGAGCAGTGGTCCAGGCAAGAAAAGCGCGGCCACTCACCGCGCGACGTGCCGGTGCCCCGGTCGCGCGGATGACGGTGGCGGCCTCGTCGACGCGGGATGCCTCGCGGAGCAGCGCGGCGAGGATCTGCCCCGCCGCCATTCTGCAGGGCGCCCCCGGTACATCTCGAGCAGCGACAGCGTCACCGCCAACAGCAGCAGTAACAACAGCATCGACCGCCCCGTGGCCGTCATCTTCACCAACAGATCTACTACAGAGCAGTCAAACAATCACGAAAATGGGGACCAGACTACGACGACGATCTGCGCAACGGCGAAACCACACCCAGTGGGAAGCGGCGGCGAACGGCGGGCGGGGGTGAGAACGAGAAAATTGGTTATTTGTCACTGTTAATATTATTTCTCAAATTTGTGACTTTCATGGTTTACTTCATAAAAATACCACTTACAATACTGTTTATTTATTTTTAATGCTATTTCTTATTTTCCACATTACTAAAATTGTTTTAATTTTTTATGTTAGAAAAAGACTCTTATACCCTTGTATTACACTACAAGAAAACATAAAATTTTCGTCGGCTTTTTTAATTTCCGTCGGTTTTTCCGAAAGCCGAAAGAAGTTAATTAACTTCCGTCGGCCTCCTGTGGCCGACGGAAGTTAACTTAACTTCCATCGGCTTTTCACAGTGGCCGACGGAAGATAGGTTGGACTTTTTCGTGGCCGATCAGATCCCATAACTTCCATCGGCCAGCATTAAAGCCGACAGAAGTTAGCTAAAACTTCCGTCGGCTTTAATGCTGGCCGACGGAAGTTAGAGGGTTTTTCCCCAATCGCGCACGCGTACAGGGAGACCTAACTCCCTATACGCGCCCACTGCACACCGCCCGCCGCCGCCTCTCACGCCCAGCCCGCGCCGCCGCCACCGCCCCGCCCGCCGCCCGCCCGCCGCCTCCCGCCGCCCCGGCCACCAGCCTTCGGCCCACGCCGCCGCCCGCCTCGCGCCTGCGCCACCGCCCGCCCCTGGCGCCCCGCGCCACCGCGCCGGCCACCGCCCCATCGCGCCTCCTCCGGCCAGCGCTCGCGCCACCCGCGGTCGCGCCCCGTCCCGGCTAGCGCCGCCCTCCGCCGCTCCCCCTCCCGGCCAGCGGCCCGCCGGCAACCGCCCCGTGCCACCCGCCACTGCGCCCCCTCCCGGCCAGCAGCCCGCCGGCCACCGCCCCGTGCAGCCCGCCGCCGCGCACCCTCCTGGCCGTCACTGCCCCTTCCGGCCGCCGCCCCCTGGTCGTCACCGTCGCCGCCCGTCGTCGCCGCCCATCTCGTCGTCCAACGAAGTAATTTTTTCGGCTTTTTTCACTTTTTATTTGTGAATTATGTGTCACATAAATTGTTAATGTGTTATTAGAAGATATATGTCACCCAAGATAAATTGTTAATGTGTTATTTTTTCACTTTTTATTTGTGAATTGTGTGTCACATAAATTGTTAAGGTTAGAAGATATGTGTCACATACATATATATATAGTTGTTAAGGTTAGAAGATATGTGAATGTTTCACGCTTTTAAATATGTTTCATATATATGTGATGTTTTATTTTCATATGCAATATATGTTGTGATATTATGTATATATGATTTTAATTATATTATTCTACATATGCATATAATTTTAATAATTTCATTGGGTGATTAGTATTATATCTATGTATACTTTATTATATATATTCCTTTTCGTATGCAATTTTTTATTTGACAACAACGTAGATAGTGTAACGAAACCTATGCGTCACCCGTTTCGGACCAACATGTCTCACACGTGTTATGCGTGTGAGATGTGTAGGTCCGGAATTGTCCCTTTTTGGACAGCCTCAGAGTGGGCGACAGAGCGTGGTTTTATGATGAGTCATGAGTCCGAATGGGATTTCAGTAACATGACCTTGTTGTTCTCCATTGCACCACTATCAGGCGTGCAATTAGAGAACAGCGGGGTTATGCTGCTGAAATTTCGTTCGGACTCATGGCTCGTCATAAATACCACGTTTTGTCGGTCACTCTTGGGTGTGTTTAGGACCTATCTTTTCCTATAGACCATGGTTGTCATGGCGTCGACTAGGCGACGCCTAGGCGCCGACTAGGTGTCGCGGCCGCCACTACTTCCCCTCCCCTTGCGAGTTGCGCCGCCGCCTGCCTCTGTCCCTTGCGCCGCCGGCCGTGGGCTCTGCTTCCCCTTGCGCCGCCGGCCGCCCGGCCGCCTCTGCTTTCCCTCTGTTGTCTGCTTCCCCCTCCCCTGCTCCCTCGCCGCAGCAGCAGTAGCAAGCAGGCAGTGCGTGAATCTTCTGGGCCGTGCGTGTAGGGTGCGGGGAGTTGGGCCTGATCTTCTGGGCCGTGCGTGAATCCTGTTATCCTGTATGCTATGCCAATTTTTGGTCGCCTAGGCGCCTAGGCGTCCAGTCGGTTCGCTGGCGACTGGGTTCGCCGGGGCGCCGTGACAACCATGCTATAGACATAGGCCCATGGTACTTATGCATGATGCATTCTTGATTGAATGAATGTTTTGCCTATAGAATGGCTGAGGACGACCGACGGTGGATGTATAGTGGTTGGATGAAAAGTGGAGCTCACACGAGGGAGTGGGTAATCAACGCTGAGAAATTTGTTGATCGTGCATTCGCTTTGACAACAAACACTGGCGCGAGGTGCCCATGAATGAAGTGCAGAAATTCTCGTTGGCAAGACAAGAGTACGTTGTCATTGCATATTTGCAAATATGGTTTCGTGCCAGGTTATGAAGTTTGGTCTTTTCACGGCGAGACAGGCCGTGAAAAAATGGTATTAGTAGTGGAAGAAGAAGATGATAGCGTTGCTGACGATAGGATGGATGAGATGGTTGATGCTATACGACCGGAGTTTGAATCAAACCCCGAGGATCCTCCAACACCGGAGGTTCAAAAGTTTTTCGACATCCTTCGAGCTTCAGAAGAGCCATTGCATGAGCACACCACCGTAAGCGTTCTCGCTTTCGTGACTCGTATTATGGCTATTAAGTCAAAGTTTGCATTTTCAAACAATTGTTATAAGGAGCTCTTGAATCTGATCAGCGATATCCTTCCTAAGAACCATAAGGTGCCGAAAGACATGTACCCGTCAAAGAAAATGCTTTCTGCTCTCGGTATGGAGTATGAGAAGATTGATGTGTGCCGAGATAATTGTATGCTGTTCTGGAAAGAACATAGTAATGAGGTGAAATGCTTAAAATGTGGTAAACCGAGATTCGTAGAGGTCGTAAATGAAGACGGAGAGAAGGTGACGACAGAGGTTGCTCATAAGCAACTTCGTTACATGCCTCTTACACCTCGGGTGAAACGATTGTTTCTCTCAAAGAAAACCGCTAGACATATGCGATGGCATAAAGAAGGTGTACGTGAGAATAATCAAGTAATGGTGCACCCATCTGATGGTGCGGCATGGAAGGCTCTAGATGATTTTGATGCAGACTTTGCTAGTGATGCAAGGAATGTTCGCATCGGATTGGCAACTGATGGATTCACGCCTTTCAATGTAATGGCATCGTCGTACTCTTGTTGGCCTGTGTTTGCTATTCCATACAACCTTCCACCTTCGTTTTGTATGAAATATGAATTTATGTTCCTGTGTCTCATTATACCCGGTCCAGAGCATCCAGAGCATCCTGGAACACGACTAAACGTGATGCTGAAGCCCTTAATTGAAGAGTTGAAATAATTGTGGAAAGGAGTTGAAGCATATGACTATGACCAGAAGCAAAAATTCAATCTTCGAGTTGCGTATCTGTGGTCGGTCCATGATTTTCCGGCATACGGTATTTTTTCTGGTTGGAGTTGTCATGGAAGGTTGACATGCCCGATATGTGCGAAGGACACAGATTGTTTCTGTCTGAACTTCGGGGGAAAGATTTGTTACTTTGATTGCCATAGATGCTTTTTGCCCTTGAATCACCCATTTAGGTTACAGAGGAACAATTTCAAGAAGGACAGTATTGTTGTAAAGGGACCACCAAGGCGTTTAAATGGTAGAGAAATCGCTGGTATGCTGAATGAGTTGGTCCTTAATGAAAATGAGGATGGATTTGTAGGATTCGGAACCGAACATAATTGGACCCACATATGTGGCTTATGGGAACTGTCGTATGTCAAATCACTAATTCTGATGCACAACATTGACGTTATGCATCAGGAACGTAATGTTGGTGAAAGCATTATAAGTACATGTATGGATTTTACTGACAGGACAAAAGATAATGTAAAAGCGAGAAGATATTTAGCTGAGATTTGTAATCGACCAACCCTTGAGTTGACCAATAGTGGTGGCAAGCCACGTGCCCCATTTTGTTTAAAACCTAAAGAAAAAATAAGTAATGATGTGGTTGAAAAATTTGAAATTCCCAGATGGTTACGTCGCGGGATTTAGAAGAGCTGTGAACTTGAAGACAGGAAAATTAAATGGATTGAAAAGTCATGATTACCACATAATAATGGAAAGACTCCTTCCTGTAATGTTTCGCAGGTACCTGAATGATGATGTGTGGAAGGCGTTAGCTGAGCTGAGCCATTTTTATAGACAACTTTGTGCGAAAGAAATTAAGAAAGATATGATGGAGATGCTAGAGAAAGAGATCCCGGTGCTTTTATGTAAACTGGAAAAAATATTCCCTCCAGGGTTCTTCAATCCAATGCAACATTTACTGGTTCATCTGCCATATGAAGCTAAGGTAGGTGGCCCTGTGCAATATAGGTGGATGTATCATATTGAAAGGTCCCTAAAGAAGCTTAGAGCGATGGTTGGTAATAAGGCCAGAGTTGAAGGTTGCATCGCAGAAGAATTTAAATTGAAAGAGATATCATACTTCACTAGTGTATACTTCGCTGAGCATCATAATGTCAATCCTTACCTTTTGTGACACGTATTGTTTTACTCTACTAGGTTAATTATCTTATAATCTCCTATGATTTGCAGTGCGTGCTCGCTGATAATGTACATATAGACTTGCGACAGCTTTCTTACGGGAGTATTAGTGCCAAAAGTTACGGTCGCTATGATGTTAATGGTTTTCGCTTCCGTTCAACTATTTTTGAAGCATATCGACCTCTAGCGGCAACAACTAATACTGGAGTTGTTACAAGGGTCGTTGATGGACAAGGACACGAAACTATGTATTATGGAATCATCAAAAATATAATCGAGTACAATTTTGCCGGGAATAAGGAAATTAAAGTAGTCTTCTTCGATTGTGATTGGTTCGACCCTAAACATGGTACTCGTGAAAACCAATTTGGGATGGTTGAAGTCAAACACGCGGAACGATTATCTGATTGCGATAATTTTGTCCTTGCTCACCAAGTCGAGCAGGTGTATTATATGTCGTACCCATGTGAAAAACTAAGTGCTTGGTGGGTAGTCTACAAAGTGAATCCTCGGGAACGTCTACACACCCCTAGTGATGGCGCTTATCAATTGGAGGTTGAAGAGGTCGATGAGGTTTACCAAGATGATGAATTGCCGACTTCGTTTAATGTAGAGTCAGAATCGTCAACAGATTCTTTTCTCGGTGATTCTAATAATGTGGCAGTTCCCGAGAAAAGGAAACACCAACATAAGAAGAAAAAAGTAACATGGCATGCTTTGGGGAGAAAAGGACAAATTGATCCTGATTTTGATGATAATTGACAAGTAATTGTTTTCATACATGCATATGCAATATACTTCATATTACATGTTTTTTCATATGTACAAACCTTCTTTACTAATAAATGCTTGTTTGTGCTTATTTTGAACAGGATGTCGAAAAAGGTGAGGAGTGTCACGAGGAAGCTCTTCCGCTTGGGGAGTTCATCGGTGAGTACTCCGGCGAGTACTCCGACGAGTCAGGAGGACACCCTATTCCAGGGTAGTTTCTCTTCTTCAAACAGACGTCGTCAAGAGCAGCTCCTGAGATGCATAGATCCGACATTAATTGGTCGGCCTATTGCATTTCAACTAGATGAGGAGGTAACTTTCAGATTGTTTTTTATGCCAGTTATAAACTATTACTAATTGTTTCAATACTATTTTGTAGGAGGAAGAATACTTGGAGAGCGCGGGTCACGAGGATCATCCGGTGGTTGGGGGCAGGAGGGGGATGTCGTAGAGTGTGTGGCACAGAGGGATGACCCAGAGGGTGTGGGGCAAAGGGATGACCCGGAGGGTGCGGGGCTGGGGGATGACCCGGAGGGTGCGGGGCTGGGGGATCTCCCGGAGGGTGCGGTCAGGAGGAAGGGGCTGAGGCTGCCGGTGGGTCCTCAGTATCTTTCAGGACGAGCCACCTGGTTGCCCCACCAGTAGTCTCTTCCGGTGGAGCCAAGATCGAGATTACGCCTATAGGTGATGGGTAAGTGTAATACTCTTCTGTTGTTTTGCTTTTTTTTTCAAAAAATTTCTTTCACTAAACTGACTTTATTTATTATGTATTTCTAGATCTTGGATTGACTCTCGGTTTGATGGCACTTCGAGGGTCAGGCAGGTTAACCAGATATTGGGTAACTTGTGTCGTCTGCACTACCTAGGGGTGCTGACAATGCCGACCGGTGAGTGGGTTCTATGCCAGACATGGGACCAGTACCGGTTTGCTCCTGACGGGCGCCACGAAACTGCTCAGGGGGCGGTATCTCATGACTTCTGGGTATGCAGGTGTTTTTTCAATCTTCTTTTAGGCTTTTCGAGTTACAACACTTTACTAATCATTACTTTTGCAGTTACGCTTTTGCTTGCCAGAGGTCGACAATCACCATAACCATGCCCTTCAAGTCTTCAACAACAATGCACATAAGGTAGTGAAGGACGCCATTTCGTATGCCCGCATTCAAGCGAACAATGCTTACTACAAGGAGAAACTAGGGCAACGAATGAGCAAGGCGACGGGCTCATCGTCAATCTATTTGACTGAAGAAGAATACCATTCGGTAAACAATTCTAACTTTTTAAATCTTCGATTGTTGAGATTTGTTGTCATATAATACAAATAGCATCTCTGTTCAGGTGAGGATTCCGTGGTTTGCAAACCGCTGTAGGACCGAAAGTAGCGACCAGAGGGGGGGTGAATGGGCGCCTTAAAAAATTCTTTCGAATCAATGGCCTGCTCCCAATACCCAACGCACCTCAACAGACTATGCAGCAGAAAATAAACAGATTCCTAAGTCTAAAGGTTTCTAACCTAGAAGCGACTGATGATAAACAGTGTAAAACTAAGGTAGTGCAACTAGGTAGATAAACATGGTGAATCAGGCCTAAACTTCTCAATGAAATGATCTAAGTATGTGTAAGATGAAAAGAGAAGTTACTGTCCAAATTTGCCTCCTGTTCGGAACTGGGCGAAGCCTCCTTCGCACGTCGAGGTCTGCTTCGGAGGTTGGTGACGGAGCCTGTCCGAGATGCCGAAGGTGCCACGGTCTAGCCTAGTTCGAAGTGGCAAGTAGCGAAGTGTACTTCGGAGCGAAGTAGACAATGCCGGAGCCTGGTTCGAAGTAAGTACTTCGAAGTCAAGGCTTCGAACACATCTTCGGACCGAGAGCTTCGGAGCAAGTACCTTCGAATAGAAAACTTCGAACACAACCCACAAACAGACAACCTTCGGACAAAGATGCGAAGCCTGTCACACGACAGAAAACAAAGTCCGAAGCCAATGCTCTACCTTCGAAAAGAGCAAGCTCCGAACAGAGAGGCGAAGGGTGATACGCCACACAGAAGATAGTGCGAAGCTTAGCGGAGCTACAAGCTTCGAACCCAACTTCGAAACTTGTCGAAGTATCGACTTCGAACAGATAGAGCCGAAGCCCCTTCGCACTATTGTTCGAAGTATGCGATACTGACGTTCAGAAAAATGCTTCGAAGCTTAGCAATACATACCGCAAAGCAAGAGACCGAAGATCGAACGAAGCCTTCGAAGGAGATAGATCGAAGCCTGTCTCGCGAAACTGAAGGGCTTCGAACAGAGAGTGGCTTCGCTCGAAACACAGCCAAAAAGGTGACAGAGCCTGTCAGCCTCGATCAAAAAGCTGTGCAGTAGAAGGTGAAAAGCTGCACATACTACTGTAGCTACAGGAAGGTAGTACTACTTGCAACAGCAAGAACTAGTACTCGGTTTGTGAAGAACAGAAGCAAAAAGAGAAGCTTCTTCTCACGAAATAAATTCAGCAGCCCGTAGCCAAAGCAATAACTCCCCAAACCAAACACTGTGCACCAAATAAAATCAACAGGGACCAAGGCTTTAATGCATTCAAGAGATTAGAGCAAATGCAATGTAAGGACAGGAAGAAGCAATAGCCTGGCGGTGCACGCAGGAGAGAGAAACGAGAGACAAAATGACCCAATAGAGTGGATGTGATTTCAGCCAAAAGGGTAGTCCAAACCCTAGGGATTGGGGTCCTATTTATAGGCTCCCAACACTAGGAATATCCTACCAGCCCCTTACGGTTTTTACAGACTTAAGAATAAATAAAAAGACTCTACTGCCCTTAGGAATTTTTACAGACATGACTGACTGACTGTGGGCCTAGAGTTACAAATGACTTATCCGGAAGCTAAGTTTTCGTAGCGACTACGGCTTCTCTTCTGGACAGTCGGATACAGAATCAACGGTTGTCAGTTTTACGCCGAAACTGACAAAGCCTCCACCAGCTTTGCACCAGGTACCCGGATTGGGCCGGCCCGACTCCGCAGCTCTCTCAGCCCGGCAATCGCTCACCGCCCGTGTACCTGAGTCAGTCCTGGTCAACAGCCCAGTGGGTCTTCTACTGCTTCTGGCCCATGCACCCGGATTGGGCCAGCCCGACTTCGCAGCCTCCTCTGCCCGACAGTCGCTCGCTGCCCGTGTACCTGAGTCACACGCGGCCCATGAAACAGCAGATCTCCTCTCTTCTTCAGTCCTCTTTGACTAACGTTGACAATGACTCATCACTTCTGGAGCCATGAGGCCACGCTATTCAGCATGGCTCCTCAATCTCCCCCTTGATGAGTGCATTGTCAACACTCCTCTTTTCTCGGCTCTTCAGCACCTGCGAACAAATGTGGAAACACGAAAACAAAACACAAGAAAACAAAGAAGAAGAAAAATAAGGTAAAAGTTTAACCCTAATGACCAAAAGCCAAACAAAAGCAAGAAACGGTCATTATGGTTAACCAAAACGTAAAAGCTCAAAATGAGTGCGATTTCAGAACAACAAGGATATCAACAGAGTAAAAACTTCCCCTTAAAATCTGACCCCAAATTTTCTCCCCCTTGTTGACAAGTGAACCTATCAAGCACTCAAAAGAGACACAGACTCCCCCTGAAATGCAACTCCCCCTCAAAATATGCAGTGAATGCAACTGGAGTGCATAAGGAGTATAGAAAGCATGCTTCTCAGATATGATTGACTGCAGTTACAACATCTAATAGGTATAGCAAAAGAGATACTGTCTAAGACACATGGCATGATCAGTGCAACAGATGATATCTAAAGAAAGTCATTTAGCACGCATTGTTCAGTTTTTGCAAAAACAAAAACATCACCACACTTTCCAGTAAACAAGCAAGGTAAAGTATGAGATGCAGAAGCTAACTGATATCTACCAAGATAAGCATTGTCTAAAAACAAAGTGCTTCAGCAAACTTGTTAATTTTTAAATGTTCAGGCTTTTTCATTTTCCTTTTTCATTTTTGCCAAGGGTTATTTGCATGTCAAACCTTATGCTAACCGACCAAGTCAAGCCTAGGCCAAAACTGGACCATCAGAAGCTTAAGACATTGGTCTTGGCATACACTACACTGTCCTAGTTCATACCAATGTGCTATGGTAAGCGATCCAGAACAATGCAATGCGACGAAGCAAACCCACTTGGATCTTTTCAATTCAAGCATAAAAAGGCATGGAATTTTCATTCATTTTTGATTGTCATAGCTCATTTTCCATGTTAAAGCATAAAGATGTCCAAGTTGCATATCTGCATCTATGTGATGAACTAGCTACAAGGCATGTAGCAGATAACAAAAGCACTCAGCCTACACATGCTAGTTACCAGAAGCAACGGTGATCATTTTTGAAGTTGAAAGCGTAAAAGCCATGCATATGACAGATATCAGATATATCAAGTGAACTGAACCAAAGC
Organism: Zizania palustris; assembly: GCA_019279435.1. Lineage (NCBI taxonomy): Eukaryota > Viridiplantae > Streptophyta > Magnoliopsida > Poales > Poaceae > Zizania > Zizania palustris. The sequence continues at coordinate 26,187,769 of JAAALK010000079.1, forward strand.
ATGATCATCGACAAGTAATCAAAAGCATGTACCAGCTAGAATAAGTAAAGCAGTTCGATCATATAACAGAAGCATCTCTAAAGTGTGACATGTGAATATGCAAGGTATGAACACACACAAAAAGACTCAAGAAAAGAGTAAAGAAGAAGGAAAACTGACGCAAAATATCCTAGAAAGGATACACAACACCCAAATCCCCTCGTAAACGCTCAAAAGTAGACTGATCTAGGGGTTTGGTGAAAATGTCAGCCAACTGATGATGGGTATCAACATGAACAAGGTCAATGACACCTTTCTCATATTGATCCCGCAAGAAGTGAAAGCGCACATCAATATGTTTGGTTTTTGAATGGAGACACGGGTTTTTCCCTACACTAATAGCACTAGTGCTGTCGCAGAACAATGGAACCCTGGTAGGAAAGAACAACCCAAAATCTCGCAGAGTGGAAATCATCCAAACCAACTGTGAGCAGCAGCTAGCAGCAGCTACGTACTCAGCCTCTGTGGTCGAGAGAGCAACTCCAGATTGCTTTCGTGAAGACCAAGACACAAGAGATGAACCAAGAAACTGGCAAGTACCGGAAGTCGACTTGCGATCCAACCGGCACCCACCAAAGTCGGCATCCGAAAAGCCAGATAGATCAAGAGATGATGATGCTGAATAGTAAAGACCGAGATCGGGCGCATAAGTGAGATACCTAAAAATGCGCTTGACAGCCTGCCGGTGAGACGCACGTGGTGAAGACTGAAAACACGCGCAAAGTCCCACGGCGAACTGAATGTCCGGTCTTGTTGCCGTCAAGTACAACAGCGAACCAATCATCCCTCGAAACTCCCTTTCATTGACCTTGACACCGCTCTCATCCTTGTCCAGACCCCCAGAAGTGCCCATCGGGGTCATCTGCGGCTTCAATTCACCACCAAAGTCAAATTTCTTAAGCATATCACGAGTGTACTTACCTTGGTGGATGAAGGTGCCGTCCTTGGTCTGCTTGATCTGGAGCCCTAAGAAGTACTTGAGCTCACCCATGAGGCTCATCTCAAACTCACTGTGCATCTGCTCAGAAAACTTGGACACAAGAGAATCAGTAGTACCGCCAAAGATAATATCATCCACATAAATCTTAGCGACTAAGAAATCTGAAGCAACTCTGAGCAAAAAGAGAGTTTTGTCCACCAAACCCATCAAAAAGCCCTTCCCCAACAAAAATTGCTTTAACCGGTCATACCAAGCCCTGGGTGCTTGCTTCAACCCATATAAAGCTTTGTGCAACTTAAAAACATGTCGAGGAAACTTAGGGTTCTCAAAGCCGGGGGGTTGCCTAACATAAACCTCCTCTTCAATGTACCCGTTCAGAAAAGCACTCTTAACATCCATTTGAAAAAGCTTAAAACCCTTTGAAATGGCAAAAGCTAGAAGAATACGAATGGACTCAAGACGGGCCACAGGAGCGAAGGTTTCCTCAAAGTCAATACCTTCCTTCTGGCAATAACCCTGGGCAACTAGTCGAGCTTTGTTGCGCACCACAACCCCATCTTCACCTTGCTTGTTCTTGAACACCCACTTGGTGCCTATGGGGTTGCATTCTGGTGGCGGCTCAACTAGTGTCCAAACCCGATTACGGACAAAATTCTCAAGCTCTTCTTGCATAGCATTAATCCAATTAGAATCAGAAAGAGCATGAGAAACGTCTCTGGGCTCAAAAGATGCAACAAACGCAGATTCAGCAAACACAGCGAGAGAGGCAGAAGAACGCAAAGTCCTCTCAGTCAAATCACCTATGATGAGCTTTGAGGGATGGTCACGCTGAACCGCTCGGGTTCCCTGGTGATCTGAAGTCACCTCACCAGAGTCAGCAGCTGGCACCTCTGGACTCGACTGAGGAGGCTCGATCGAAGTGGAAGAAGTGATCAGAGGTCCGCCCTCATCATCAGTCGAGGTCTCAGAAGGTGTGGGCTCTGCGGGGATGCAGAAGGCCCACCCTCATCAGCAGCTGGAGTATCCTCATCTTCCTCGAAGATGGACTCTCCGAGCTCATCATCGCCAGAAAGCTCAAAAGAAGGAGTCAAAGAAGGCAAGGACTCATCAAATGAAACTTCACAAGTCTCGACAAGCAGCTGGGATTCAAGGTTCCAAACACGAAAACCTCGAGAATGCAAAGCGTAACCAAGAAAAACACCATCCCAGCAACGAGACTCAAACTTGTCCAAGTGCCCTCCCTTCTTGAGCACAAAGCACTTGCAGCCAAACGCTCGCAAGTGGCTCACCTTGGGCTGTCTGCCAAACCATAACTCGTATGAGGTCTTACCTAGGTAAGCTCTAAGAAAAATGCGGTTGGCCAGATAGCAAGCCGTGTTCATGGCTTCAGCCCAAAAACGCCTAGGAGTCCTGTGCTCATCGAGCATCGTCCTGGCCATCTCGACTAGCGTGCGGTTCTTTCGTTCCACAACGCCGTTCTGTGGGGGAGTGTAAGGAGACGAAAACTGATGGTCCACACCCTGATCACTACAGAAGCTGACGAACTAGGAGTTCTTGAACTCAGAGCCGTTGTCGGAGCGAATTGCTCGCATCCGACCATTGTTCTCATTCTTCAGCTTCAAAATCAAGTCATGAACAAATTGAAAAGTTTCATCCTTAGACTCCAAGAAGAAAACCCACGAAAATCGAGAAAAATCGTCAACAATTACAAGTGCATACCACTTCCCATCGACTGAGCGTACCCGAGCTGGACCTACAGTGTCCAAATGTAAAAGCTCGCCCGGATACGATGTCATCACCTGAGTCACAGGTGAGTGAGAAGCGGCAACCATTTTCCCAAGACGACAGGGATGACAAACCAGATCCTTCTCCATCTTAAGCTTGGGCAATCCTCGGATGAGGTCCATAGAGCTTAACCTGACTAGCAGATCAAAACTCAAGTGACCTAACCTCCTATGCCACTTCCAGAGCTCAGAAGAAGATCCAGCAATCAAACAGCGAGAAGGGCCAAAAGAACTAGAGAAGTCAATTCGAAAAACTTTACCGAAGGGTAAAATCTGACAAACCAAAGACCCTCTAGAATCAACCACAGAAGAATTGCCCTTCTTAAAACGCACTTCCAAACCATCCTCAAGAAGTTGCGAAACTGAGATTAAATTAAAGTTCAAATTTTTAACCAGAGCAACATTCTTTAAAGAGAAATGATCTGAAATGCTAATTGAGCCTATGCCACTTACTTTCCCTTGACCGCTGTTCCCGAATGTGATGTACTCTTTGGAGCTCGGGGGAGTGAGACTGGAGAACCATCTGCGATGTCCTGTCATGTGACGAGAGCATCCTGAGTCCATGATCCAAACATCCTCCAGTCCCCGGTCCTGCACAATCAGTGTCTGTAAGTGGGAGCAAATGGTCCGGCACCAGGTTTAGCAAAAGAGCTAAACCAGTGTCGAGCCATCTGCTCAAAAGATGGAAAGCGAAAGCCATCAAAAGAGTTTGGACCACAACGCGGCTCAAAGCGTGGTCCTCAGTTTTGCCTAATCCTGCGGCCACAAGGTCTAGGACCGTAGTCAATACGGTCTGGAACTCTGCCGGAACGGACACCACCAACTGGAGCACGTGCAAGAAAGCCGTCTCCTCTACCACCACCTACACGACGCGGCCTGGCCTCCAGCCTCTCCCCGTGCCGAGGAACACGCAGTCTACCACCCTGCTGGTAGAACTGCTCCTGATCACTACGAGCCCTCTCTGCTCTCTCAACCCGCTTCCTCCTGAAGCAAAACTCCGCAAGATGCCCGTCTCTCTGACAGTACTCACAATGATAGGTAGGCTTCTTGGGATGTGGTTGAGGCTTGGGGTTCTTAGGCTTGGTGGTGATTGGTGTTGTCTTCTTGGGCTGAGAGGGTCCAGGAAGAGAGTCAAGAGAAGTGTGGAGATTTTTGGGCTTTGGAACCCAGATAGGTTTCTTGGGTGGAGCTTTAGGTGGTTCATGGATCACTCCATCCTTGGGCTGACAAGCCTGGGAAGACTCAGTGGAGTGAGTCTTGGGATACCTCTGCTCTGGAGTCATTTTACTCCACTCCACTGCCCGGCTAATGGCACTCTCAAAGTCAGCCTTGGTGTAGGTGTAACCTACCCCAAACCCATCCTGCCTCTTGAACTGCTGGATCATCATGCCAAGCTGTGGCTCTCTGGCACTGATCCAACTCAGGATAGACCGGAGGTAAAAGTTCTCATTCTGAGAGTCAGCTAGCTCCTCTCTCAAGGAAGCTAGAACCTCCACCTGAGACAAGCAGGTTTCACACTCACTCTCTACTTGAACAGACTTTTCGGCTTTCAGCTTAATCAACTCCATTCTAAGAGACAGGCAGTTCTCACAGACAGTGGGTGGAACTGACAGTGTATCAAGCTCTAGCCTAGTTTGGGCAAGCTCAGCTCTCAACCTCTCGAAATCACCCAAATGCTCATCGCCCTTGGATTTCAGCTCAGCTAAGGCAGCTAGATGAGATGGGCAATCAACACAGGGTGCAAGACATTTGCTTGAGCATCTTTCAGCTCCAGCTGAGCGCTTTCAAGCTCAGTGGCCAAAGCGTCCCTCTCATCAACCCTTTCTGTGTACCCGGACTTTAGATTCAACAGGTCACACAGAAGCACCTCACACTTCGGGCACTCACTGCTATCACCCAAGCAAGGGGAAGAAGATAGACTCTCAATTCTGCCGTTGGCCATGGCAAGCTCACTCTCTAACTCATCTATCCTCTTCTTAGCCCCCCTAAGCAGTTTTTCCCGATATTTCAACTCCTGACGATTGCTCTCAAGTAAATCAACAATTTCACGCTCATAAGATGATACCTTGCTGTCGTCGTCGTCGGAGTCGTCGGAGGAGCTCTTTTCTTCCCTATCCCCAAGAGCCATTGAGCAGAAGCTCTTGCGGGATCTTCGGCGCTGGTGAGCGCGGCTCTTCGGCTTGTCTCCGAAAGCCATGAAGCAGAGGCCCGCCGGATCATCCTTATCCTTCCCCTTCCTGATGGCGATCTCCTCATCGCGTGAGCTCGATGAAGAGGAAGAAGACGTGGACCGCTTGGAGTAGCTTTTCTCCATCTCGGTGAAGAAGGCCTTGTCGCGCTTCTTGTTCTCTCGCCGGTAGTCCTTCAGGGCCTTCTTGAAGAATCGAGTCTTCGGCTTGCCCTTGATGAAGGAGGACCTGTCGTGCTTGCCGGAGTCGTGGAAGCCACCACCGGTGCCCTTCTTGTGGCCATTGCGCTTGGGGCAGTCGACGATGAAGTGTCCTGGATCACCACATTCAAAGCATCCGGATTTTGTGCCATGTCTTTTGAACATTCTCTTGTCATAGACACGACGCACCCGGTTGTTAAAAAGACACAAATCATCATCTCCCAACAACTCAAGCTGGTCCTCAGTGATAGACATCAAGGAGAACCCAGCACAACTCACAGCAGAGGGATCAACAGAAGGTGTAGCAAGGGCCAGGGATTTTGATCCAGAACCAGTGAGATTTGATCTCAACTGGATATCTACCTCAGTGGCCTTCAGCTTGCTAAACAACTCAGAAATGGTCAAGGTATCGTAAGAAGTGCTCTCAACGATAGAGGATACCTTGATCTCCCAGATCTTTGGGTCCAAAGTATGGAGAACCTTGAGCGCATGCTCATGATCTGAGACTAACTGAGCACCCTCAGCCTTGTTGTCCCGAAGCTTGTTTATGATCGACTGAAAACGACCAAACAAAGCCTCAACAGATTCACCCGGCTTCTGTGTGAAATTCTCATATTCACGCCGGTAGGTCTGATAGAGCCGAGCCTTGACCTGTGCTGTTCCCTCATGGTGTGCCTTGAGGGTAGCCCAGATCTCTCTCGCAGTGGAGAGATGACTCACACGCTCAAACTCAGTGGGACCTAAACCAGAAAATAAAATGTTCACAGCCTTACTGTTACTCAGATGCTGAGCAATGATACCAGCAGTACCTTGCTCAGTAACTGGCAAAATGACAAACATGGTGTGAACGCAAATGTCCCATATGTCCGAACCCTGGCTCATGAGATAGGCTCGCATGCGAGTCTTCCAATAATTATAGCCATAGGCTTCCAAGGACGGGACCTTGCCAGGAGACGTCATAGTCACTACTGGGGTTTAGAACCGGTTAAGGTATGGAAAAACCCTAACCTCGCTCTAATACCACTTGTAGGACCGAAAGTAGCGACCAGAGGGGGGGTGAATGGGCGCCTTAAAAAATTCTTTCGAATCAATGGCCTGCTCCCAATACCCAATGCACCTCAACAGACTACGCAGCAGAAAATAAACAGAAGGCCTAAGTCTAAAGTTTTCTAACCTAGAAGCAACTGATGATAAACAGTGTAAAACTAAGGTAGTGCAACTAGGCAGATAAACATGGTGAATCAGGCCTAAACTTCTCAATGAAATGATCTAAGTATGTGTAAGATGAAAAGAGAAGTTACTGTCCAAATTTGCCTCCTGTTCGGAACTGGGCGAAGCCTCCTTCGCACGTCGAGGTCTGCTTCGGAGGTTGGTGACGGAGCCTGTCCGAGATGCCGAAGGTGCCACGGTCTAGCCTAGTTCGAAGTGGCAAGTAGCGAAGTGTACTTCGGAGCGAAGTAGACAATGCCGGAGCCTGGTTCGAAGTAAGTACTTCGAAGTCAAGGCTTCGAACACATCTTCGAACCGAGAGCTTCGGAGCAAGTACCTTCGAATAGAAAACTTCAAATACAACCCACAAACAGACAACCTTCGGGCAAAGATGCGAAGCCTGTCACACGACAGAAAACAAAGTCCGAAGCCAATGCTCTACCTTCGAAAAGAGCAAGCTCCGAACAGAGAGGCGAAGGGTGATACGCCACACAGAAGATAGTGCGAAGCTTAGCGGAGCTACAAGCTTCGAACCCAACTTCGAAACTTATCGAAGTATCGACTTCGAACAGATAGAGCCGAAGCCCCTTCGCACTGTTGTTCGAAGTATGCGATACTGACGTTCAGAAAAAATGCTTCGAAGCTTAGCAATACAGACCGCAAAGCAAGAGACCGAAGATCGAACGAAGCCTTCGAAGGAGATAGATCGAAGCCTGTCTCGCGAAACTGAAGGGCTTCGAACAGAGAGTGGCTTCACTCGAAACACAGCCAAAAAGGTGACAGAGCCTGTCAGCCTCGATCAAAAAGCTGTGCAGTAGAAGGTGAAAAGCTGCACAGACTACTGTAGCTACAGGAAGGTAGTACTACTTGCAACAGCAAGAACTAGTACTCGGTTTGTGAAGAACAGAAGCAAAAAGAGAAGCTTCTTCTCACGAAATAAATTCAGCAGCCCGTAGCCGAAGCAATAACTCCCCAAACCAAACACTGTGCACCAAATAAAATCAACAGGGACCAAGGCTTTAATGCATTCAAGAGATTAGAGCAAATGCAATGTAAGGACAGGAAGGAGCAATAGCCTGGCGGCGCACGCAGGAGAGAGAAACGAGAGACAAAATGACCCAATAGAGTGGATGTGATTTCAGCCAAAAGGGTAGTCCAAACCCTAGGGATTGGGGTCCTATTTATAGGCTCCCAACACTAGGAATATCCTACCAGCCCCTTACGGTTTTTACAGACTCAATAATAAATAAAAAGACTCTACTGCCCTTAGGAATTTTTACAGACATGACTGACTGACTGTGGGCCTAGAGTTACAAATGACTTATCCGGAAGCTAAGTTTTCGTAGCGACTACGGCTTCTCTTCTGGACAGTCGGATACAGAATCAACGGTTGTCAGTTTTACGCCGAAACTGACAAAGCCTCCACCAGCTTTGCACCAGGTACCCGGATTGGGCCGGCCCGACTCCGCAGCTCTCTCAGCCCGGCAATCGCTCACCGCCCGTGTACCTGAGTCAGTCCTGGTCAACAGCCCAGTGGGTCTTCTACTGCTTCTGGCCCATGCACCCGGATTGGGCCAGCCCGACTTCGCAGCCTCCTCTGCCCGACAGTCGCTCGCTGCCCGTGTACCTGAGTCACACGCGGCCCATGAAACAGCAGATCTCCTCTCTTCTTCAGTCCTCTTGGACTAACGTTGACAATGACTCATCACTTCTGGAGCCATGAGGCCCACGCTATTCAGCATGGCTCCTCAACCGCGAGGACGCATATTTCGAATTCTGCAAGATTTGGTCTTCAGACGCATTTAAGAAGACTTCCGAGCAGAAAAGACAATGCCGCGGGACGGATCCGAAGCACAGGTATGGTGCCGACGGACATATTCGCCACGCTAAACGCTTGGTAAGACCTCCTTCTGTCACTCTCTAGCTATAGATACATTGTAATGCGACTAACTCATTTCTAATGTACAGGAAGCTAAATCTTGCAACGTGCCAAGTGACATAGAGGTGTATACCTCTGGTCACAAAGGAAGCGATCCTACACAGCCAGATGTCTTGTGTAGCCAGACAGCCACGAACCATTTGGTGAGATGTTATTAAGAGTTTACGTAATTTCATTTTTCTGCGTCTAGCTAATCGGACATGTTTTTTGCAGGCGCAGTATGGTGAACACATGGTTTGACTCCATGGAGAGGACTATGATTGGCGGAGAGAACCTGTCGACCAAATGGCCGTGTACTCCAGCGGAGGTGGCAAAAGCCATGGACGGTGAGACAGTGTTTTTATTAATGTTTTGTGTATGGTATTGTGATGGTAACGAACTCATTCAATGTTGCAGGTAGTCCATGTTCAATGGAGTTATTGACTCGAGAGCGGTGAGAGCTCAGAAGTCAGCTCAGTCGTCGCAGAGCTCCGTCGGAGTTGGCTCCAGCCGTCGTTGCTCTTCAGAAACCCCGGAGGTGGATCGGGTGAGGGAGGAAATGAGGCAGGAAATGAGGCGGCGCGACGAGTACTATACCGCCTGCTTAGCACAACAGCAGGCGATGATCCAAGTAAGTTTAGTTTGGAGTGTTGTAGTTAAAAAGTATTCAGAAATAGGTTTAGAACTAACTGATTACATTACAACATGTGTATGAACTAGCCCAGCAGCATGGTGGATTTGACATGTCCAATTTCCAACCACTACCTCCCCCGCCACCACCATTATATTCTACATCACCTGAGGTACCTCCTGATATATCGTTACTTCAGATACTTAAGTTAGTGTTTAGAAGAGTAGTTGAGTTAATTCGTTCTCTAATTTTGTCTATTTCTTCAGACTTTCCGTACGCCTGGCCAGGATGGAGCCTCTCGGGCAAATGTGGATGAAGCGGGAGGCAGCGGCGGCACCCACGACCCAAATGTGGGTGAAGCGGGAGGCAGCGGCGGCACCGACGACCCAAATGTGGGTGATCAGTGAGTATGGATGTGTAGTGTGAATCTCGATGTGTTATGTGACTTTGTATGTGAATTTGAATGGTATATGTGAATGCGGATGTGTATTGTGACTTTGAATGTGAATTAAGTTGTGTTATGTGATTTTGGATGTGATGTGTGAAGTTTTGGATGTGAGATGTGATTTTGGATGTTATATGTGAAGTTTGAATGTGATTTTGGATGTGAAATGTGAATTTAGATGTGTATTGTGAATGTGATTAAAATTGTGGTTGGATGTGAGTGTGAGTAGGGGAACCAGGAAAAAACAAAAAAAATACCAGCTAACTTCCGTCGGCTTTTACCATAGCCGACAGAAGTTAGCTAGTTTTGGCCACGTGGGCAGAAAGGCTAACTTCCGTCGGCTAGGGCCAAAGCCGACGAAAGTTAGCTGCCCCTAACTTTCGTCGGCCAGCCTGGCCGACGGAAGTTAGCGCCCCCCTGTTGACGTGGCAGAGTTCAGGGCTAACTTCCGTCGGCCACGTCAAGCCGACGGAAGTTAGCTAACTTCCGCCGGCGGCCGACGGAAGTTAGCTAACTTCCATCTCCTCGCTTCCGTCGGCCTTAGCGTTTTGCCGATGGAAGTTAGCTTCTTCCGTCGGGAAAGGGCTAACTTCCGTCGACTTTGGCCGACGGAAGTTCTCTGTTTTGTTGTAGTGTTATTTCTTTAAAATGCATGCGGATGTAAAGCTTGTATTATTTTTCAATCTGCGTGTGGATGTAAAGGATTACGTCATGAGCCATCGTCCCAACGCCATGTGCCATTGTCACCGCTGCCCAGTGCCATCGTCACCGCTGCCCAGAGCAAGGAGCAATCCTGTGCTCCCGCCTGCTGCGCCCTACGCGATCGGCTTGCCTGCTGCGCACATTACCGTCGTGGGGTGGCCAAATGTGGGGGTTCATGGGCACTGGAGCTCCTAGAGGGCATTTTGGCGAAAAACCCCCTACGTTTGTTTTCTGGTTTGAGGCGCGCTCCTTTTTTTCGATTTTTCTCTTATTCGCATATAAAATCTCAGGAAGCGAAGACACAAACGCAAAAAAATGCAAGACAACTGACAGAACTGCTCTGGGCCTCCACGCAATTACCGATAAAAACGAGGTTTGTTTCGTAAAAATGATGGCTCCGCTCGAGACGACGAAAGCTGCCACGCCAGCCAAAGCAACAGGACCACAACATATTATTAGAAAAGCGAAGGGTTTTATCACAAAACGATGACGTAGAGTATTGTGGAGGCAGCAAAAGGCAACTCCTTTTAATGTTCTCTCTGATCTCTGGAAGAGAGGATGTAGATGCAAAATACGCAAGACAACGAACCTAACTGCGCTAGACCTCCACGCAATTAGAGATAAAAACAAGGTTCGTTTCGCAAAAATGATGGCTCCGCTCGAGGTGATGTGGCAGCCCATGAAGGCTACCATGCCAGCCAAAACAGCAGGACCGCAACAAATTATTAGAAAAATGAAGGTTTTTATCACAAAACGATGACGTGGAGCATTGTGAAGGCAATAAAAGACAACTCTTTTTAATGTTCTCTCCGATATCATACAATATATACATCAAATAAAATTCAATATGTAATTTTGACATGCACTGATTGTAAGGGCAACTCCAATAGTAGCCCTCAAATCAAGGCCCCTACTTTTGATTTGAGGGCTCCCTCTATTTTTGAGAGGCATGTTTTCTACGTTCCATTCCAGTAGTGACTCTCAAAATAGAGCCTCTATTTTCAATTTACATCATTTCTTCACACACTATACACATGTATTTGATAAAATCATAGTACAAATAAATTATTTATTATTTAATAATGAATGACTATATTTAAATATTCAAAATTTTAAATGCAAATACAAATATTCAAATTTAAATATAGGAACATAATCATCTATCATATTTAAATATTCAAATTTTTTAATTCAAATACAAATATTCAAATTTAAATATAGCAACATAATCATCTATCGTATTAAATAATAGGAACATAATCATCTATCATATTTGAATATTCAAATTTAAAGATTCAAAATTTTAAATCCAAATACAAATATTCAAATGTAAATATATGAACAAAATCATCTATCGTATTAAACAATAGGAACATAATATCTATCATATTTAAATATTCAAAATTTTAAATACAAATAAAAATATTCAAATTTAAATATAGAAACATAACTATCTAAACAACAGGAACATAATTATCTATCATATTTAAATGCAAATACAAATATTCAAATTTAAACAAATGAGAAACGCGTGCGCCCATGTGGCGCAGATGAGAGAACATCCTATATTTTAGAGTCGAGTTGAGGCCTTATTGTACCTCGATTTTTCTCGCGGGCTCTCAAAAATGAGTTTGAGGCTCAAATAGAGGCCCTCTAATGGCAGAAAAATTGACCAAGATGGCGACTGGAATAGTTCTCCACTTAACGTGTATCATTTGACCGACATACCAACTTTTCCAACTAGTATCGAAATGAAATTGATAAAGAGATCTTCTATATAAGATGCTAGGTTAGCTTAGAGTCAGATGCAATAAGCAAATCTAAACAGCACAGAACCACTATTTTTTTCTAGAGAAAACCAGTCTAAACTCGAAAGTTAGTAGGCGCATGTCTAGATGCACCAGTATACAATTTGCAGTCTTACAAATAAAAATCATCTATTGCCAATCTAATTGCCAACAATATTAAGGAAAACAATACGTATTGCCAAGTATACACAAGGAATGCCATTAGTAAAGACTGAAACCGAAGACCTGCCCAACTAGAAGAGCTATTCCCATGCATATGGCTGCAAGTGAAGCAGCCCAGGTCAGTTTCTCTGTTATCCTAGGGACCTTTTCTTTTAAGGCCTCACTACAAGAACCTACAAAAGCAGTGTAACTCCCCATCGAAAACACAGTCCCCATCAAAAACATACCAAGGAATGTGGCACCAGCTAAGCGTGAAGGAAGGGCCAACGCAGGCAATACCATCAGTAGAGCATCTGGCTGAAGACCGTGAACAACACCAGTAGCAAAAGTTGCAAAACCAACTTTCTTCTTCCTGAGAGCAACAGGGGTTTGCAAAGGCCCACTGCTGCTCACATTGCAATCCACACCTTCCAGGGCTAGCGATGATTCGTGAACCTCTGAAGCTTCCCTGATGCCCATACCTCCTATGATAAGAAGGGTCAGACCTACCATTCTTGTTCCCCATGTCCGGAGAATCTCGATGTGCAAACGATCCTTGAGCAACAAGAAGAGCAGACCAAAAATAACTTGTCCTGCATCATGACCACAACCCCAAAGAGCACCAACCAGTCCGCTTTCCAGTCTTGATCTTCCAATTGACAGTGGTGCCAAAGCAACAAGATGGTCAGGCCCAGACAAGGTATGTAAGCATCCAGCAATGAAACCAGCCCAACCACTGCTTAGTAACTCTGTTGTTAAAAGTCCTCCACCAGTTTTGGTTACTGATTGGACTGATGCATAGGCAGGATGAGGAACGCTACAGTGCAAGGTACTGATAATAAGTGTCATCAATAGGAAAAGGGCAGCTGTGGAAGCCTGCTATACAGAAAATTTTGACTAAATCAGAACGAAGCTGGGAAAAAACTGAAAGATCCTTTTAAAGAAAAAAATGTGTGCATATGCACAATAAATCAAACCATAGATCAAGCAAAATGTACTGACATATGATAAATTGATAAGCAACCCCATCAAGCAAATCAAACTCATAATTGTTACTAGACCTGACACTACTGTACATGCATGTTTCATACATTCATTGTGAAGTTATTCATTCCCTAAGACCCTAACCAAATAATTAAGAGCAAGTGTTCTTCTGTGCCTTAGCTTTTAGAGTAAAATTAGTTACTGCATTTTTGTGCATGTGCATTTAAAAGGAGGGAGAAGCTGCATTGCAACTGTCTGAGGAGTCGGCACCTAATCAGGTTGCATTGGAATTTGGCACAATATTTACCTCTAAAACACATCTTGTTAAATGACCAAGACCTTACCTACAATCATGGCATCTTGGAGTTCTCACAACATTATTGGGTTCGATTTGTAAAGAGAGCCACAAAAGAAATGTTCTCCAAAACTTCTCAATTACCATATCATTACTTAGTTTTTAAGTGAAATAATCTACAAAAAAAAATCTAAAGGTCTGTTTGGTTTCGATTTTTGAACCAACTTCCTGGCTTAGAAACTGGAATCTGAACCAAACGGCTCTCTTTTGGTCAACCAGTTTTTTCAGAATCAGCAGATTCTCGTAGTACAAATTTGAAAGTTAGTATAACCTAGATTTTATAGCTTCTCAGTTCAACTTTGAATAAATATTACCTACCATGCTATTAAAACATATCAGTTCATGTAAAATTTGAAAAGGTGAAATTTTAGTAAAATATATTATTTTTGTGTAATTTAAAAATATATAATTTAATATAAACATTACAAAATTTTATGATTAGAATGATTTACATATAAAATTACACATTAATAATGTAACTAAACATCATGAACTACCAAAATATAAATACGCAACTATTGCAACCAAATAGCTTCTAAATTTTTCTACAACTCATAAGTTCAAATCAGTTTTTCCACAGTTCACAGCTCACAACAGTTTTTTCAGAATGTATAGCCCAACCAAACACACCCTAAATGATTTTCAGACATTTCATGTCATTTTATTTCTCTTCTTCACTGTTTTAAGAATTTCATAATCTTCAGTGGGCCCAGGCATAATAAAGCAATGTGTTCAATTATACACTTGGCCAGTTGGCCTTTGCAATGCTTGTTTCAAGATCAAAGTACTTTATCTATAGATTGGACACTAAACTTCAGATGTTTTACTAGAACAAAATTCCTTTTGTACCTTTCTATATACATTGAAATACACCAATGCACAACACAGAATGCAAATTAAGAAAGCATGCATATTCGTATGTTCTTCCAAAATAAAGATTTTGTTGTGCATTGGCTTTGTCCTTTGCCATGCAAAGAAAAAGAAGCAATAGCCAACACTGACTCCTAGCAATTACAGCATTACAACTGACAAAAAACAATAGTTCATGTGCTACCACACAGCACTACTTTCTACATCCCTTGAATCATTTTAGTTTCTGTTCATATCGAAATAAATACTACATCCATATTGATCATTAGTTACTTTCACTATATATCATCATCAACTATTTAGATAACAAGATATAAAACTAATTTTAAATATCAATCTAATTATATGATATGCATAACATTAAACCTAAATATTGTTAGCTTAGCTATTAGTCAAAAGATATAAACATTAATTTTAATAAAAACATGATGTCTCATATTCAGCCTAGACATGTCATGCTATTCGATCTACTCCTCAAAAAGAGATGCCTGTCAAGCATGAGTAACCACAATTAAGTACGGTAAGAACCAGCTGATAACCAACCTTAGCAATGGTACAGTGCGCATTATTTTCGAGCCAGACATTGCAAATTTCGATGAAAAATTGAAAATTGGGACAGTCACCTTGGGGAGCAGACTCCGTAGCAACTTCCACAGAGGGCCAACCGCCGCCGCAGGAACCTCCATCGGCGCATCCAAAGGCGGAGGCTGCGGCACGGCCGAGGCGCCATCGTGCCGCAACGGCGCGGCCGCCGCGATCAGCCCAAGACGCGGCGGCGACTGCGCGCGTAGCTTGGCCCACGGCTCGACGACGCCGCTGCAACCATCGACGGCGAGGCGCCGCAAGGGGGATCCGCCCGGCAAGGGGATCCGGTGCCGCGCCGGGGAGGACGAGACGGACTTGGAGATGAGCCTCTCCATGGGCGCCGCCGGAAGGAAGAGGAAGCGGAGGCGTGGAACTAGAGGAGTCAAGGCGACGCGAGATCCTACGAACTTTCGCAGGGAATCAGGGATGGCTGGGCGACGTTGGAAGAAGAGGGTTGGCTAGTTGGTTGGCTTGCTACACGCAGTCAGGCAGACGCGGCGCAGCACGCGACGGCAGGGACACTACACGGTCGCCGCTGCTCGTGCGGTGGATGGATTGCTGATTCGTGGTGAGGGGGTGGTGCTGCGGCGTACACGTTGCTCTCCCCGTCTCCGACGCCAAATATGCTAATCATACTTAGTATTACTAATCAGAGGTCTCTGTTTTACAACAAAATCTTATTTTATAATAGGATTTTCCGTAAAGCCGAAAAATAAGAAAATCCATTAGAATAAAAAATTTTAGAAGTTTTTTAAAATTAAGTAATTCATGTTTCTACATGATTTTTTAGAAATCTAAGAATTTTTATTTCCGCGTAAAATACATAAATTAAAAAACTGAAATATAAATACAGTTTTCTTTTCTTTTTCTTGTTTTTTATTTTCTTTTTTATTCTTTTTCCTTTTTTCTTTTTTTCTTTTTTCCTTTTTTCTTTTTCTCTTTTCTTCTTTCTTTCTCATGCAGCCAAGCCTACGTTGGGCGCATGCATACGGTTGCAAGGGGCGGGGCGTTGCAGCGGGTGAGGCACCGGTTTTTATAGGGTATAAGTTTTGATTGGTTTTTAATGGGAAGTGAAAAAGTGTACTGGACTTGCGGACAGAGAAACGGAAAACTAGCCGCTTTATAATAGTGGAGATTTTATTTTATATTATTTTATTATAGAAATAATAAAGTCAATAAAAATATACGTGAATGTTGTAAAAATAAAAATTTGCATCATAATTATAACGTTACAATATCATATCATGTTTTCGAGTGATAACATTCACAACACATGAGCTTGTATCAAAATATTAAGATTATCTAAAATATTTAATAAAATTTATTAAGAATTCATAAAACTATAAAAATTATCCTAAAAAGTATGGACATATTTCCATATTATATTTAAGTCCATAGTTAAAAGAAAAAATAATCATATACCCTTATTTAGATAAAAATTAAGAATTTACTTTTTAGCCTACATGTCATTGACCTAAAATGATCCCACATATCAATGATATGTATAGAGTAAATCTATAATTTCTGTTGTATCAATTTTGTTAGCTACAGCACAGGTTTAGTATGTGTGTATGCGGAGTATAAACTGAACCTCAAAGGGTTCTCTCAGGAGGAGAAAAGGTTTATACTGGTTCGGGCCTCTCCTAGGGGATAATAGCCCTACGTCCAATTTGTGGTGGATTAGGCATGGTATGCCTCGGTATGGAGTAGTGAACTCGAGGGTCTCATAGCCTTGGAGAAAGTACCCTGTTACAAGGGTTTGGCCCTGCTTTTATAGGCACGCAGGCCTTAAGGAAAAGACCAAAATGCCCTCTATAAGCCCTAGGCTCATAGGGGTAAAAGGGGAAAAATGGAGCTAGCTACTGTACAAAAGTGCTTTACAGCTTTACAGACGTGTCAGAAGTCATACTTTGACCAGCTAAACAACATACCAGGGGCGGAGGGGCCCCCGGTATGGCTTCTACCCTGCAGCGAGGCGTAGATATTTCTTGGGTTCGGAGTAGGGGCCAGAGCTCTTCTGGCGGAGGCTGCGAAGGAGACTTCGAAGTACACTCCGAAGGGGGCTTCGAAGCATACTCCGAACTGGGGTATCAGAGACTTGGCTTTGAACTGGCCGGACAGGGTCCGGAGACTAGCTTTGAGGAGCTCCGAATGGGGGCTAACTCCGGACAGAGCTCGAAGGTTAACTCTGAACAAGGTCCGGAGGCTGGCTTCGAAGTTAGCCTGAGAACTTCTGGTAATATTCTAGGAATCTTGAGGGCTTCACTCTGGAGGGCTCCGAGGGACTTCGCTCCAGAGGGCTTCGACGGGGCACGAGGGCTTCGCTCTAACAGGCTCCGAAGTGAACCTTGAGGTTTGGAAACAGCTTCTTTGGGAAGATACAGGCTTCGACAGTGTTGGGCTCCGGGACGAAGGCTGTCGGAGGCTGACGTCATTTGGCCCCTGTTCAAGGGAAAACTATTCCCCCAACAGTAGCCCCTCACGTGCAGGCCTTCGGAACGAAGGGGTGAGTGCACCCTTGGGACATATGACCCAAAAATTACAACTTCAGAGAAAACATGCCTTCGGAGCTTGGACCGAAGGTGACTTTGGAAAACCACAGGTAATAACTGCATGCGTCAGCAGTCAGAATGACCTTGGGGAGATCAACTGGCTCCGCAACGGCTAGAAAATTGAACGTTACCCCGCGCTGGGCCGCTTAGCCTTCGCTGGAGGCCCACCTGCCAGTGGGTTCGGCCCACGAACCGTTGGACTTCTTACCGCCTATAAATAGGGGTTTACCGCGCGTGGCTTCGGCACGCTCTCATTTGCTTTCTTCTCAACGCCTTGCATCCTTCGCTCTCTTCTCCTCCTTGGCTTCGCGCGAAGCACCCCTCGCTAGCTTTAGCCCCTCGCGCCGAAGTCCCACAAAAATGCTGAAGAAGGCAGCTTCGAAGGCCTTGGCCTTGGGCCCGAGCTCTAGCTCTGCCCAACTGCAGGCAGCGGCGGCTGCGGCAGCGAAGCCTGCACCGAGGCGGCTGGGGCCGAGGGACCTTCGGACACCATCCGACAAATTTGAGCAAACGCTGGAGATGAGGGCTTCGATCTCTATAGAGGAGTTCGTCCGGAGGGCCTGTGAGGGAAGGATTGCTGCGAAGATCCAACTCAGAGTGCCAGAGAAAACGGAAGCCATACCAAGACCTCGTGCTGACGAGGTGGTGTTGTTCGAAGCCTTCTTCGAAGCCGGCCTCGGGCTGCCAGCAGTGGGAATGTTGAGCGAAGTCCTAAGGGCTTACAACCTCGAACTTCCTCGGCTTTCGCCCAACGCCGTGGCGAGGCTTGCTGTCTTTGAGTGGGCCATGAGGGCCGAAGGTTGCGAGGGCCGCGCGGATGTCTTCATCGCCCTCCATGACGCCAACTGCCAGCCGAAGCCGAGGGAGGGTACAGACCGCGTCAAGAGGGCCTTGGCCTTTGGCAGCGCAAACTTTCATCTTCGGAGGGAGTATCAAGATGCCTTCCCGGCGAGGGCAGCCAACAGCAAATGGTACTCGAAGTGGGATCAAGAGTGGTTCTATTCCTCCATCGGCGCGAACTCTCCCCTTCGGAGTACCAATGCCCTTATCTCATATCGGCGCGAAAGGGTGGTGAAGACCAGCCCGGACACCCTTCGCTCGAGGATCTCGCTCCTTCGGAGGGTTGCCGTGAAGATGAGCATGAGGGACCTCGCGGAGGAGTTCATCACCCTCTGGCACAGCCCCCTTGCGCGTTCTTGGCCGGAGGGGCTCTTCCAAGCTTCGGGCCGAGGGGGCCTAAATGAATTGTCCTTCGAACGCCTCTGTAAGACTTCGAAACCTTTCCACTTTCATACTTCACAAAAACTTCATTCTGACTTGAACTTTTGTGAAGCCCATCTTGAAGTGAGGACTCCGGAGGAGGCCATCGCGGCGGCGGAGCGTGTTGTTGGGGCTCCAACACCGGAGGAGCAAGCCCAGCGGCTAGCTTCGGTGGGGTCCTGGGAGCACTGGAACAGGGTGTGGACCCTACTTGGCTATGAAGAGGTCCCTAACCTGCCGGACTTCTCCCACCTCGTAGCTTCGACGGCCGGTGCCAAGAGGAAGAGAGGGGATGATGACGAGCCCGAAACTTCAAGGGCTCGGCCGGAGGTCCCCGCGACCGAGGCCTCTACTCCGGAGGAGGCAACGGCCTCGGACCTTCAAACAGCTGCGGATCCCACAAGTGCTCCGACTGCCAAGGAGGTAGCGAAGGATTCGACAGCGATGGCTTTGGGCACGAAGGCCGACGCGTCAGCTTAGCAACAAAAGGACTGGGGGGCGCTTGTTGACCCCTCTACCTTCGAAGAAATCTCTGATGAAGGTAACTACTTCAAACATTCTTCTCTTCAATATGTGGATTTTGACTTAGACTTTTTGCAGAGGAGGATGTCGGTGCGAGGCCCACCACGGCGAAGCCTGCAGAGGACAACGCCGGCGCGAGGTCCACCCCGGCGAAGCCAGCAGAGGCCTCTGACAGCAGCAGCAGCAGCTCGGAGTCCGACAGCTCCTCGTCTGAAGAAGACAGAGGCAGCAGCCGTGGCGAAGGGGACCCTCAAAGCGACGAGGACGTTGAGGTGGTGGATCTAAGCCCGGCCATGCTAAAGCCTGCGCAGGCGGTTGTGGCGGAGGAGATTGTCCAGCCTCTTCGGCCGAAGGGGGCTTTGACTCAGGCGGCCATCAACAGCTTCCGCGAGGTCTGCGCAGCTGCGGAGGCAGGGGACTTGGTGGCTCAACTCAGCCGCTCGAACCCAATGGAACTCTTCATCAACGTGAACGAAGACCATATACAGGTGAGCGAAGTCCTACACAGCCTTCGAGTTAAACTTTAGTCTTCGATCAACACTTATGATTTCTTGAATTCTTTCAGGCCTTCGCATTGAACGCAGCAGCTTCAACTTCTGCGGACATGCGGATGACGCGCCTGGGAGAGGAGAAGGAGGCCCTCCGACGTGAAGTCTCGATGGAAGCCGAGAAGCGAAGGCGGGCCGAGGCTTCAGCCGATGCGGCGAGGGGCGAGGCCAAGATGGCGAGGGCTGAGGTAGAGGCGGCGAAGGCCGAGGCTGGCAAGGCTAAGGAAGCCTTGGCCTCGGAGATGGATACGCTCCGCGTGGAGCTTAAAGCCGCGAAGGACGCCGAAGCCCGGCAGGCGAAGGAGAACTCCGAACTCCGCCAACGGGCTCAGTCACTTGAGACCTTCGTTGTTTACAACCTCGACGAAGCCACTCTGAGCCTGACCGAGGTCCTACAACAAATAGGTACCGAATGTCAGTCTCCGGACTTCGGTGATCTGGATCCAATTGGGGACCGCACCGCATTCTTGAAGGTGGTGGCTTCGTCGGCGGAGCAGTCTCTGAAGGGCTTCGCCCTGATGGCCGGCCGAGTGGCGGGCCAAGGGGTGCTGCAAATGCTTCATGATGCGGGGTGCAACCACCTCGAAGCAGCAACCTTCGTGACCCCGGTGGCCTTCGGGGGCCAACACTTGGTGACGCCTCTGACATACGTCCGCGGAGCCTGGCGACGGCTTCAGGAGCCTTTGAAGGCCCAAGGCTGCGAAGCAGTCCTCGAGCTTCAGAAGGCCCTTCGCCTTTGCCGAGTCAAAGCACTTGCTTTGCCAAATCGGCCTTCGACATCGACACCTCCACCTCCGAAGGTGTAGATCTCCTTAGGCTCCTTGTAATTCTTAGCTGTAGGCTTTGTAAAAACTTTATCAGTTTATTAATATGAATGCCGGGGTGGTTTATACCTGCCCAGGCTCTATCTCCGGATGTTGACTTCGAAGTACTTGAGGACTCTGAAGAACTCCGCCAGTTATGGGTGGTCCTTGAAGTAGCTAGGTCCGAAGGCCCCCTCGGTTTAAACTTCCGAGGGGGCCTAACGGCGAAGCCATCCCCGAAGTAGCTCAGGATCTGCTAGCCATTATGAAGACGGAGTCCCTTCGGAGTTCTTCATTTTTGCCTTCGCAACCGGTCTTAGCAGGCGACGAAGCTTTAGACTTCTCTACCTTCGACACGGCACCGCCTGCCTCGTAGTCTTGGAGCGACCTGCAAATTGGAAGACGAGGTCTGCGGGCTTCGGAGCCTGGACGAGCCGGACGTGGGAGAGCAGGCTCCGACGAGGCTTCGTCCAGCCGAGGGGGCCCTGGCCAAAAGAAAGGCAAGCGAGGGTTGGGGCCTCACACTCGATTTTTCTTAGGCTTAGATACAGACTACTCGTAGTTTTGTTTTCGAAGCATATTTGTAACATACTTCTCAATTATCATTCAATGAATGGAGTTTATTGTATTTGCATACTTTGTCTGCATGCTTCGCATTGTTTGATGACTTCGAATGTTTTAGCTTGTCACGCTCGTACTGCGTATTACATTCGCACACTTCGCATACATGATTCCCCCTTGCTCGTGGCAGCTAGGGACTTAGCTGTTGCTGGTGCGGGCAATAAAAATGCGAAGGGGTGCGCCTTTTTGGCGGCTTCGGATGCTTGAAATGTATTGAGCGAAGGCCTCTTTTGGGCTTCGACCGCGTTAATTTGGAGCGAAGCAAGGCTTCAGCGTAGCCAAATTAAGCGAAGCATGCTTCGACATGGTAGGATTTGGATGTTGTGCATGAGCAAGGCTCCGAAACGCACTAAGATTTTTAAGCGAAGCATGACTTCGACATGCTTAATTTTTAGCTTAGATCGTGTCGCGCGAAGCGAGGCTTCGGTGCGTGTTTAGATAGCGAATCAAGGCTTCTGGAGCTTGGTCCTGTAGTGAAAAGGATATTTGGTGTGGATTCACCGAACCTGGGATAGTTGAGCCACCTTCGACTCTGAGCCACCTTCGACTCTAAATACTGAGAACGGATCTCAGTATTCTGGGATACGTTAAGCTGGTGGCCTTCGTATCCCAGACGCATCATGTCGATGACCTGGAGTCCTTGGACGCATCGGCCGGTGGCCCGGAGTCCTTCTAGCCCACTACTATGGGCCCGGAGGCACTGTGTAGCCTTCGGAGGGGTACTCCGGATTTTGTAAAGCGAAGCAAGGCTTCGAGTTTTAAATAAGGCGAAGCAAAGCTTCAGGTTTTTTATAAGGCGAAGCATAGCTTCGGTTTTTCAATAATATGGAGCAAAAGTTTGCATTTAATGGTGAAGCAGGGCTTCGGCTTAAAGGCGAAGCAGGGCTTCGAATTTAAGGCGAAGCAGGGCTTCGATTTTATATCAAAGTAATTGCAAAATTGTACATCGAAGTGGTACTTCGGATAGTGTACATACCTCGTAAAGTGGCTGAAAGCTTGTCTCGTAGCCCCTGGGGCTTCGACGGCCTTCGACACACGAAGCGGAGCCCCTTGCTGGAGGGTAAGCTCCGAAATGCAAAGGGTGGGGGAAGGCGAAGATGGCCTTCGAACTGCACCCGAAGCCCCTTTGCCGAAGGGAGCGTGAATCAAGAAAGCTTCGAAGCTCCCCCCTCAAGCGTACTTCGAGTTGCAGACAGTAGCAGAGAACTTAGCTTTTAGGACTAAGATCCCCATGGACGGCGCCAACTGTTGTAGCAATTTTGTTAGCTACAACACAGGTTTAGTATGTGTGTATGCGGAGTATAAACTGAACCTCGAAGGGTTCTCTCAGGAGGAGAAAAGGTTTATACTGGTTCGGGCCTCCCCTAGGGGATAATAGCCCTACGTCCAGTTTGTGGTGGATTTGGCATGGTATGCCTCGGTATGGAGTAGTGAACTCGAGGGTCTCATAGCCCTGGAGAAAGTACCCTGTTACAAGGGCTTGACCCTGCTTTTATAGGCACGCAGGCCATAAGGAAAAGACCAAAATGCCCTCTATAAGCCCTAGGCTCATAGGGGTAAAAGGGGAAAAAAGGAGCTAGCTACTGTACAAAAGTGCTTTACAGCTTTAGAGACGTGTCAGACGTCATACTTTGACCAGCTAAACGACATACCAGGGGCGGAGGGGCCCCGGTATGGATTCTACCCTGCAGCGAGGCGTAGATATTTCTTGGGTTCGGAGTAGGGGCCGGAGCTCTTCTGGCGGAGGTTGCGAAGGAGGCTTCGAAGTACACTCCGAAGGGGGCTTCGAAGCATACTCCGAACTGAGCTCCGAACTGGTGTCTCGGAGACTTGGCTTTGAACTGGCCGGATAGGGTCCGGAGACTAGCTCTGAGGAGCTCCGATGGGGGCTAACTCCGGACAGAGCTCGAAGGTTAACTCCGAACAAGGTCCGGAGGCTAGCTTCGAAGTTAGCCTGAGAACTTCTGGCAATCTTCTAGGAATCTTGAGGGCTTCGCTCCGGAGGGCTCCGAGGGACTTCGCTCCAGAGGGCTTCGACGGGGCTCGAGGGCTTCACCCTAACAGGCTCCGAAGTGAACCTTGAGGCTTGGAAACAGCTTCTTTGGGAAGATACAGGCTTCGACAGTGTTGGGCTCCGGGCCGAAGGCTGTCGGAGGCTGACGTCATTTGGCCCCTGTTCAAGGGAAAACTATTCCCCCAACAATTTCTATCTAGGTATATGAACAAATCTCCATATTTGAAAATACAAAAAAGGAACGGTATTTTGTATCATAATATAGAATCGTACGATTTATACTTTTATAAGGTTAATGGTACAACTAGAAATCAATAAGTCAGTAAAGTGAACAAACAACCGAGATGTCCCGCTCTGGTGCTGACTTGGGTGTCGTGCTAGGCGCCCTGCCGGTGCCCTTGGCACTACCTCCATCTACCTCTAAGATCCAACGCCCCTCCTCGACCTTAGTGTGGCGGCCCCTAGATCTGCCCTCGTCCTAGCCTCCAGCCCTTCATCCTACGACCTCTGCCCATTAGATAAGACTCCAACTTGCCTACTGTTGGGGGAAAATATCTCATCTTCGGGGTTATTGCCGAAACAGCATAAAGGCAGATAGCGGATTCGAAGGTTCCTAGACGTTCATCTTCGAAGATACCCGGAGTCAAGCTCGAAGTACGAAGATAGGCATTGGTTCAGAGTACATCTTCGAACTAAGGCTTTTCAAGATCTTTTCTGCCAGCTAAGATGGAAGACTTATCTTCTTTCTCATTAGATTAGTCTTTTATCATTTTAGCCCTATTAAGGGAGCCGAATAGTTTCCACTATGTCGGTTGTAATAGAGGGGTAAATAGGTCTTTTCCTTAATATTTGGGCCTATAAATACCCCCCATTTTACCCTGTAATAGGGACCGAATACAAGTTATTCAATACACACATTCGAACTATTCTAAGTTGTTATCCTTTTGGAGGCTTAGAACAGTTCTCTTCGCAAACACTTCGTTTGTTAGTTTCTTTTCTACAGAAACCTGTTAGCGTAATCTTTTACGCCAATAGTTGGTGCCGTCCGTGGGGAACCTAGTCCGAAAAACTTCGTTCTCTACCTTCTTACATCATGCCTCCTAAGCGGAGCGCACCCCGCAATCTCGTTCGGAGGTCTTCTCGGATCTCCGGAGAGATACCATTTGACACGGTTGAAGTCGGAGGCCCTTCGACATTCCCTCCGCAAACTCCGGAAGGGGCTTCTATCCCTCGAACATACGAAGCTTCTCCGCCAACCCCTTCCATACTTCGACCACCCGGAGTCCCTCCTCCACCTTCCATCCTAATTCGAACTGATCCTACTAGTTCTCAAGACCCGGAAGATCCTTCCCGAGGAGATGAAGATAATCTTGGAGATATGGCCACTCAAATGGCCAACCTTCAAGCTGAGGTAGCAAGGTGGCGACAGGAAGCTGCGAACAGGCTTCGCTCTCAAGCCACCCCAACTATCCCAGAAGTGCCCGAAGACGACGATCTCGATTATCCCGAAGCCTCGGAGAATGCCTCCTTCGATAATGAATCTCCGCTGCATCCTGAGCTGCAGAAAGTTCGCTTTGATCCAAAGTTCAAAACTTCGAAGCTCTGTAAGTATGCCGGAGATGAAGATCCCGGAGAGTTCGTTCGTTCTTATGCCCTAGCAATTGAAGCTAGCGGAGGAGTTCGAGACACCATGGCGAAGTGCTTCCCCTTAGCTCTTCAAGGAGTGGCATTAAGGTGGTTCTGGTCCTTGAAGCCAGGATCAATTAATTCATGGTCGCGGCTGAAGAAGAAGTTTATAAGCAATTTTCAAGGCACCTTCGTGCCTCCCATGTCAACAGGAAGCCTTTTCCAGGTGAAACAGCTCCCCGGAGAGACATTGAGGCAATATTTTAAGCGCTTCGCTCATACGAAGTCGCAAATTCGGGGGTTGTCTGCATCTTCGGTAGTTGATGCAGCTCGAGAAGGTGTCGCTCATCAAGGCCTCCTGGATAAGCTTCATCGGAAAAGCATCTCCTCGCTATCTCAGTTGATGTCATACTTCGAGGAGTATGCGAGGTCAGAAGAGGGTTGGCTCCGAAGGACTGCCGCTACTTCGTCCATATTGCAAGAAGTTAAAGTAGAAGTGAAAATTTCGGCACAGCCGCAGGAACCAGTCTTAGAAGTTCAACATGATCGGAGAAGAGGGCAAAAGCACCCTCGTTCTGAAGTCATGAATATTGCACCCCCACAGAAGTTTACACAGAGAGCTCCACAGTCTTCGGGGAACAAGGCCAGCGGCTGGAGGCCGCCAGGGAAAACGGCTGGCAAGGGCCAGACCCTTTTCTGCTGCATCCATGGAGAAAATCGAAGCCATGCAACTGATACTTGCAAGGCTATACTTACCCTAAGGGGAGAGTACCTAGAAAGAACTTCGGGTCGAGGTACTACCGACCGAGTTCCAGCTGCAATGCGCCCAGAGCCGGTCCAGGCTGTGGCGCGGATAGAAAACTTTGATGCTGCAAGACACCCTCCGGTGGCCAATGTTATGCCACCTCCGAAGCAAGAGGAAGGGCAAGATCGAGGGAAGAGAGTAGTTCTCCCCATCTCCGGAGGAGGTACCCTCAGAAGCATGTCAAAGAGACAGCGAAGAGACTACGTCCGGGAAGTAGGTCATATTGGGACTTCGTCGTCTGCAGCTGCAATGCCGGAGTGGTCTCATGTGCCGATATCCTTTTCTGCGGAGGATGCAGCTGGTATTAAGTTCCCGCATGCAGATCCACTTGTTATCACTGCTGATATTGCGGGCACTGAAGTTCGAAGGGTGTTGATTGACGGAGGTAGTTCGGCAGATATCATTTTTGTTCAAGCCTTCGATCAATTGTGCATCTCCAGGAAGCATCTCCTTCCAGCGGCTCGTCCTTTGCAAGGCTTCGCAGGACCTCCGCTTGATGCACTTGGCCAAATAGGCCTGGAAGTTACCTTCGGAGAAGGTTTGTTGGCTCGAACTGAGGAAGTAATCTTCGATGTTGTAGATGCCCCGTATGCTTACAACGTCATCTTCGGAAGAGGCATGCTAAACCAGTTCGGAGCTGTGGCGCATCACAATTATTTGTGCATGAAGATGCCCACACAAGCAGGAGTCCTTACAGTCTTCGGAGATCAAGCGATCGCTCGGAGGGCGGAATATGGTCATGGTCCCCCTCTTGATCCAAGACAAGTAAACAATGTACAAGATAATGAGGAAATTTTTTCAGCCTCCTCCGAAGCTTCGAAGAAGTCATTTCCGAGACCAAGTCCTGAAGGAGAGATTGCAGCGAAGGTCATTGTTAAAGATGGTAAAGAGTATACATTTCAATTTGGTAGAGATTTACCTCCAGAAGTTGCAACCTCCCTAGAAAAGGTGGTAGAAGAGAATTTGGATGTCTTCGCTTGGTCTGACGAAGATATCACCGGAGTTGATCGGGATATCATTGAACATAGTTTACTTGTAAACCCGAAAGCCCGGCCTGTCCGGCAAGGACTCCGGAAAATGTCTGCAGAAAGAGCTGCTCTAGCAAAGGACGAAGTTGAGAAATTGTTGAAGGCTGGGATTATCAGAGAAGTGGCTCACACAGAATGGTTAGCCAATCCAGTCTTCGTCAGAAAGAAGTCTTCCGGGAAGTGGCGCATGTGCATTGATTTCACATCCTTGAATAAAGCATGCCCTCGTGACCCCTACCCCATGCCCCGAATTGATCAATTGGTTGACTCCACCGCAGGTTCGGAGTTATTAAGCTTCCTTGACGCGTATTCTGGTTATCATCAAATATGGTTGAAGCGCGAAGATGAGATCAAGACAAGCTTCGTAACTCCTTCGGGAGTCTTCTGTTATGTAAGAATGCCCTTCGGCTTAAGAAATGCCGGGGCTACTTTTTCGAGGTTAGTTGCTAAGGCTCTAGGTCATCAACTAGGTCGCAATGTAGAGGCCTATATGGATGATATTGTAATAAAGAGTGCTTTAAAGCACCAGCATAGCCTAGACTTAGCAGAAACATTCAATAGCCTTCGGGCATGTGGGATCCGTCTTAACCCCGAAAAATGTATCTTCGGAGCTAAGGCTGGAAAGTTGTTAGGGTATTTAGTTTCAAGCAGGGGAATTGAAGCTAGCCCTACTCAAATAACTGCGCTACAAAAGATGGCTCCTCCGGAAAATTTAAAGCAAGTGCAAAAGCTGACTGGGCGTCTGGCAGCACTTAGCAGGTTTTTATCAAGGTCTGCGGAGAGAAGCTTGCCTATATTTAAAGCATTGAAAGGGTCCGAAGATTTTGCATGGACACCGGAGTGTCAGAAAAGCTTCGAAGATATTAAAGAGTATCTCGGTAATCTTGCAACACTCACGGTGCCTACTGCGGACGAAACCCTACTCCTTTACCTTGCAGCTACAGGTTCTGCTGTCAGCGCAGTTCTTGTCAGAGAAGTGGATTTCAATGGGAAGTTGGTCCAAAATCCTGTTTATTTTGTATCCGAAGCATTATCAGGAGCGAAGACAAGATACTCCGAACTTGAGAAGTTCGTTTATGCTCTGATAATGGCTTCGAGGAAGTTAAGACATTATTTTTTGGCACACAATGTAATTGTACCAACTTCGTATCCTTTAGGAGATATGCTTCGAAGTAAGGATTCCACTGGAAGGATTGGGAAGTGGGCAGTTGAGCTAGCACCCTTCGGCATATCTTTCTTGGCAAGGACAACAATCAAATCGCAAGTCCTAGCAGATTTTGTAGCAGAATGGACTCCACCTGCAAATTTAGTTCCGGAGAAGTCAAGTGACGGAGTTTGGACTGTTTACTCCGATGGGGCTTTCCAAGCATCTGGAGCAGGCATTGGAGCAGTGTTAATTTTACCCTCGGGGCAAAGAGCAATGTACTCCGCAAGACTCAACTTTAAGTCTACCAATAATATAACGGAGTATGAAGGAATCTTATTGGGACTCCGAAAAGCACGTGCTCTGGGAGCTACAAGGATTATTATAAAGACAGATTCTCAGATAGTAGCAGGGCACGTAGATAAAAGTTTCCAAGTTCGGCATCCACAGCTTGCAAAGTACTTAGAAGAAATCCGTAAAATCGAAGCACACTTCAAGGGTATTTCCATTCGGAGTATACCAAGAGCAGAAAATGTGCAAGCGGACATCTTAGCAAAAGCTGCAGCCGGAGCTGTGTATGTGCCAGAAGAAGCTTTCTATGAGGAGCTCAGTATACCTTCGGTGCCACAAATTCCCTCTGCAGAGATTCTTTGCATTCCTTGTGCAGATTGGAAAAATTCAATCATGGAACTTTTACAGG
The DNA here is from genome assembly GCA_019279435.1 of Zizania palustris. NCBI lineage: Eukaryota > Viridiplantae > Streptophyta > Magnoliopsida > Poales > Poaceae > Zizania > Zizania palustris. The sequence continues at coordinate 26,216,192 of JAAALK010000079.1, forward strand.
GAGGAACAAATTTGCCCGAAAAGCCACAGTTGTCAAGATTAAAGCTTAGAGCCAGAAATTATCAAATAATCAACGATATTTTATACAAGGCCGGAGTATGTTCCCCTCTACTCCGATGTATATCTCAAGCCGAAGGTCAAGAAATTCTTCGAGAAATTCATGAAGGCCTTTGTGGTAGCCATTTAGCCCCGAGAGCCTTGGCAAGAAAAACACTTCGCCAGGGGCTTTACTGGCCTACAATAACAGCTGATGCAGAGAGCTTAGTCCGCACATGTCAAGGATGCCAGTGGATGGGTCGACGGAGTCATCGCCCACCAACAGCTCTTCAAGTCATTGCTCCGGTATGGCCTATGGCCAGATGGGGTATGGATTTAATTGGCCCCTTTCCAGTAGCCAAGGGAAATCTGAAGTTCGCAGTGGTAGCTATTGAATATTTTTCTAAGTGGGTGGAAGCAGAACCCTTAACAGCTATCACTTCGAACAATGTACAGAAATTCTTCTGGAAGAACATCATTTGCCGGTTCGGAGTGCCTAGATACCTCACAGTTGATAATGGAACACAGTTTGACGCAGAACCCTTCAGGAAGTTTTGCGAAGATCTAGGCATTCAGTTATGTTTTGCTGCAGTGAGGCATCCTCAGTCTAATGGATCCGTAGAGCGAGCCAATGGAAATATTTTATCAGGGCTAAATCGAAGAATAGTAGGATTAGCAAAGGGACTGTGGACCGAAGAGCTTCCGAAGATTTTGTGGTCCATTCGGACTACGCAAACAAGGTCCACAGGTTTTACTCCGTTCAGACTACTATTCGGAGATGAAGCTATGACTCCAACAGAGCTCAAAGGAGGATCATTTCGCAGCACCGAACCGGACATTGAAGAAGAAAGACAAGCTTCGCTAGATTTATCAGAAGAAACAAGACTTCGAGCTGTGGCAAATTTATCAAAGTATCATCAGCAAACGAAGGCTTGGTTTGACCCGAAGGTTAAGCTCAATGAACTAAGACCGGGTCATCTTGTTCTCCGAAGCATTATAGCACCAGGGAAGTTAGGGAATAAATGGGAAGGTCCATACCTAATTGTCCGTTCAGGGCGCCCTGGCTCCTTTAAGTTAGCTAATTTAGAAGGTGAAGAGTTAGCACATACTTGGCATGCGGAGCACCTAAAGCGATACTTCGCATAAGGGCTCCTTGTAATTCGCTTGTAATCATCTTCTAAATTAATAAAGCATATGATCCTGATAGTGCCTTCCCCTCATAGACTTCCAGCTTCCGAGTGGACGCACTGGAACCGCGGGGTCGACCGAGAGGGAAGTGTCATGAAGCGGGGTTGTATTTTCGGACTTCGAACCATTGGTTCGAAGCTTCCGACGTGGGGGCTGACATAATCTGGAGTCCAAGCCACCGGCTTGTAGGCATCCGTAAAAGAGCCCAAAACCACATCATACGGAGTCCAAGCCATTGGCTGGTAGACTTCCGTAAAAAGAGCCGAAGGTGGCCAAAACCTGCGGAGTCCAAGCCATTGGTTGGTAGACTTCCGTAAAAAGAGCCGAAGGTGGCCAAAACCTACGGAGTCCAAGCCATTGGCTGGTAGACTTCCGTAAAAAGAGCCGAAGGTGGCCAAAATCTGCGAAGTCCAAGCCATTGGCTGGTAGACTTCCGCAAAAAGAGCCGAAGGTGGCCAAAATATACGGAGTCCAAGCCATTGGCTGGTAGACATCCGTAAAAAGAGTCCAAAGAGACCATTGCAAACTCCGAACCATTGGTTCGACAGAGATCGCAAAAATAAGCCGAAGGTGGCTAAAGCAAAACAGAATTTGAGCTATGAGCTTCGAATGTCTGTTAACACAGTCCAAAGTGACAAATTATCTAAGATACTAAAGTATCTTGAAAGTTATCTCAAGTGATTTCTTTCATAAAACAAAGGTACTAAATTGCCATTCTTCCGACTGCAAATAGTCGAAGACATTTTATAAGATTTTAAAATATCTTTAAATTGCAGAGGGGCTCCGAACCCCCAAAAAATTGTACTCCGAAGTTTTTTTCTTTGCGCATAACCATCTTTGAATACATTTCGAAGTTGCTTATACCCAAAGAGGGGCTAGTAAATATGGAGACAATTTTAAATCAGTATTCATTATTCAAACGAATTTGTTTACAGATTACATCATGAAAAATTGGTATCTATACCAAGAAGGAATCGAAGACCTCTTCGGTCCCTAGAGCTAGGGGTGGAACGACTAGTTCCAGCACCGGGAGTTCTAATAACTTTGCGTTTAACTCTCTTGCTCCCCTTCGAAGCTCTAAAATCCTTCTGTTCTTGTTGAAGCTCGGCCCAAGTTCGAAGCCGTTCGGGGCTTCTTTCCCAGCTTCTAAGATCTTCAGATCTTTTATTTTGAGCTTCATCTTCGTTTTCAGACCAAGTAACGTCTTCAGAAGATGAAGTGTTCAAGCTAACCTTTTTTTCTTCCTCTTTAATATAAGACAGTATATCTTTGATTACTTCGGGCGCAATTACACCGGAGCTATCTCGAGGAATTAAAAATCGAGGACGCTTGTAAGTCTTTAGAAGTTCGAAGGTGTTCCATAATGAGCGAAGTTCGTCGTTAATTTCTAACACTTCGATATCTTCCGTATGAGACAAAGCCTAAAAATATGATAAACAAATTTTCATTGATAAATGTTCATAAGCATGAAGCTTTACATAGTCAAAAATCCTAAATTATTCCTAAACCTGCGGGTTCGGAGGAGGCTGACTGCTTGAAGCTTGGTTCCGAACTTGCTTCTGGCGTTGACCTTCGTCGATCCAAGCCTTGATTGCAGTGCGACCTTCGGCTCTCCATGAAGCTTGGAAGGCCTGCCAGGCAGCGGTCACGCCTTCGGAAGGAGTCAGAAGCTGCTCGTCGTCGAAGGTAATAGGGCCCTCTGCGCTCGGAGTGATTGTTCGGCCCAAGTCCTCATAGTAACGAAGTAGTCCGATGGCAGACACTTGTCCGGAGAGTTCTCCGTAACGAATGCCCGCCGTCTTCATTTGCTTCACTGCTCCTTGGATCCTTTTTAACCGGCGCAGCAGAGTGACGTTGTCATCTGAAGGAAGTGATCCAGTAGTACCGAAGTACTCCAGAACACCTAGCATCTGTTCTATGACCTCCGTAGCTACCTTCTCGGACTTAAGCTTTTCTTCAATTAATGCATCCTTGCTCGAAGTCGTTTCTTCTAGAACTCCGGAAAGCCTAGCATTCTCCGTAGTTAAAGTATTCTTCTGATTTAGGAGTTGGCTAGCTTCCTCTTGGAGCCTGACAAGCTCGGACCCTGCATTAGCATGCTCCAACCGCACTCTTTTGATTTCCGCTCGAAGCACGATCCTTTCTACTTCGAGCTCCTTATTTGCAGCCTCCAAACCCTGTCTGGCCCTGCGTTCTGCTGAAATCATATTATTCATTTGAACCACTCTAGCTTCGAAGAAAGATAAGTTGCGCTGAAGAGTTTCGTTTTCTTCCCGAAGCTGAGCAATTTCATGTTCGCCTGATAAAGTTGCAGCACGGGCCAAGACCGCTTGCTAAGAAAAGGAAAAACTGAAGTAAGAAATTATTTATGTATAATTTGTTATTGGTTCGAAGGTGTTCCGTGCCTGGTAGGCTGCTCGTTCCATGGCAACATTTAGCTCCGAACTCTTCGCCTTGCTTAAAATAGCTACCAGCTCCGTCTCCCCGACTTCGCGACTGACTCGACCTAAAGGTTTGAGCAGAGTCCGAAGCCCGGTTCTTTGCTCCAAAAAAGGAGTTAAAAGAGGGAGCATTGCCGAAGCTTCTTGGTCATCCCTGCTTGGCGAAGCTCCGGAGCGTTCTGCTGAGGTCCTTGGAGCTTCAGTAGATGGCCCCCCCTCAGTAGATTGACTCTCGTCTGTTGATTCAGACGAAGTTGATCCTTGAGCAGGGAGAGGTTCTATATGTCTTTTACCCCTTCCAGGCCCCTGTTGAGCGACTTCCGGGTGCGGCTCCGAAGTTGTCGAAGGCCCTTGAATTGGATCTTCGCGGCGTACTTCTACAGAAGAGGGCTCTGCAAAGCAAAGGTATTATACACTATAATTTTGCAGAAAAGATCAAGAGAATTATGCGAAGTTTACCTTCGACATTTTGGTGGTGAGCGAGCATCGGACTGCTCGGAGGATCGAAGGTGAGGTCTTCATCTGAATCCAGAGTCAAAACTTCAACTGCCGGAGTATCTCTTTGAACATTCCTTCCTTCATCCAAGGCCGAAGTCGCAGTAACTTCGACTTCACCTTCAGTCGTAGGGGCTTCGATTTGCTCTTCCTCTTGAGCATCCGGAGTTCTCACTTTTTCAATGTTAACCTGAGACTCCGGCATACCTGCAGTATCTTCAATATGAATATCTTTTTGAGCTGCATCTTCATCAATCAACCTCACTAATAGTTTACCTTCATCTTCTTTAGAAACGGAGGTTGAGGTTCTTGGGCTCGGAGATGCAGGTTTTCTGGGCTTCCGAGCCACCTTCTTCACCGGAGTCTTTGCGGAGCTCGAAGCCCCGGCTTCGGCTTTCCTTTTCTTGGGTCCTTTCTCCGAAGGAACCCAATCCATCAGAGGGGGCGGAGTGATTCCCAACATTCCCCATACTCTGTTAAATCTCTCCCAACTTCTGACTAACTTGACTCTCCATTCTTTTTCGGTCGGAGTTGGAGCGCCCAAAATCTTCTCCGAAGCCCTTATGATTTGTTCCGAAGTAACAGGGGCTGAAGAAGATAAAAAAGAAAAATAAATCAAGTTAATTTTTCTTCGAATGAATATGCATAATACATATTGTCTTCGAAGTTACCTGCAGGGCTCGAAGTTGAAGCAATTTTTCGAAGACCGCCTTCCGAATCCTCTTCGAAGATGATAGGCCAGTTGGCCATCAGCGGAGAAATTTGCAGACCGAGGAATTCTTCGGCTAAGTCTCGCATGCTTAACCTTCGGCTAATCTTTTGAAGCAGGTTAAGGCGGGCTTCGAGCTGACCTTCGTTGGGCTGCACTAAGGCTTCCTTCTGGAATTGGATTTCTTTAAGGGGACCGGCCAGAGGATTGCTTGCCCCAACTTCGGCATAGAACCATCTCAGAACCCAATCAGTATACCATCTTGCATTGATGGCCTTAGCAGGAAACTGAAGGGCATACTCATCTCGAAGCCTAAAGTTGATACTACCGAAGGCTACTACTACTTTTTCACCCCCGGGGCCTACGAAGGTTTTTGGTTGGCATGTTGCTCTATGTAGTGCAGCGAAGATCTCTGCCCTCCCCTCACAACCTTCGGCTCTCAGCGCCCATTCAAAGATAGCCAAACGAGCTACTGCATTCGGAGAGAGCTGAGGAAGGGTAACGTGAAATAGATCAAGTACCTCCGCCAGGAAGTCTACTGCTGGAAGGCCCAAGCCGGCTTCGAAGAAGGCTTCGAAAACAACTACTTCTCCGGGTCTTGGCGACGGAATCATTTCTTTGCCTGGCTTCCGGATCATGACTCCGGTACTAATTTTCCCTTCTACTGCGATTGCCAATGACTCTCTCTTGCAGGTAGAAGGCCCCAATTGGAAAGATTGATCCAAGTATTTTGTTGATGGCGGGCAGAGACCTTGATCATCGACATTTTGGGAATTTCCCCCTTTTGCCACCATGGATGTCGTTGCAGATGTCGGAGCTAATGTCGCCATTGCCGCCGCCGCTACTGCAGCTGTGGCCTGCTGCCTAGCCAAAGCTGAAGGTCCCGAACCTTTGGTCTTCACCATTGCAGTCACTGGGTTGCTTTGGGGAAAATGGAGGCTAGGGCTCAAGAACTCAAAGGGCTCAAAAGGTGTTTGATTGCGAGAAAGCGGTGAAAAGGTAACCGGGTAAGTTCTAGGCCCTCTATTTATAGCCTAGATTTTACTTTTTTACCGTTAGTCCATGCTGTTTCGCATTCCTGCCGTTACTTTTCTCCGAAATTAACGCATTCTACAGTTTCCGTTAGAAACAGAAAGCTAACGGCTATTTTCTCTAAGTCTAAAAGACTTTCGAACTTCCTGAGTCGGTTCTAAGATAGTTCGAAAAGCAATTATCCTAAGACTGATTCGGAGTTTATATCTTCATACATTTCGGAGATGAATTAAAATCCAATAATCCCTATGTTTGGTTATCTTTTCCTTCCGTATACTGCTCTCCTAACATTACAGGTTAAACGGAGAAGCGTATTCGAGGGGCTACTGTTGGGGGAAAATATCTCATCTTCGGGGTTATTGCCGAAACAGCATAAAGGCAGATAGCGGATTCGAAGGTTCCCAGACGTTCATCTTCGAAGATACCCGGAGTCAAGCTCGAAGTACGAAGATAGGCATTGGTTCGGAGTATATCTTCGAACTAAGGCTTTTCAAGATCTTTTCTGCCAGCTAAGATGGAAGACTTATCTTCTTTCTCATTAGATTAGTCTTTTATCATTTTAGCCCTATTAAGGGAGCCGAATAGTTTCCACTATGTCGGTTGTAATAGAGGGGTAAATAGGTCTTTTCCTTAATATTTGGGCCTATAAATACCCCCCATTTTACCCTGTAATAGGGACCGAATACAAGTTATTCAATACACACATTCGAACTATTCTAAGTTGTTATCCTTTCGGAGGCTTAGAACAGTTCTCTTCGCAAACACTTCGTTTGTTAGTTTCTTTTCTACAGAAACCTGTTAGCGTAATCTTTTACGCCAACACCTACCTCTGCTGAAGTAGGTGGTGACGACCTCCAACCCAAGCTCCATGCTTCATGCTATGGTCTCCGCTCACCTCCGCTAAGCGCCTGAGCTTCTAGAGGAAGTGCGGTAAGTCCCCGACCCCCTAGCCGCATCACCATTACTCCTCGGTGGGTGGGTAGAGTTCCTCCGGCTAGTTTAAGCTTGCTGATGCTCCGGCTTTTTCTGCACCTCCCCTTCTGAGTGGCCGGAGGTGAGGGATAAGAAATCTCGTAGGATCTGGCTCGAAAGTCTCCCCTCGGAGCACTAATCTATCTTCAATGTGCCACCAACCTTATCTTCGCGCCTTCGGTTGTTCGGTAGTTGATGTTTCCACTGCCTCTCTAAGGGGCACCATGTGGCTAAATGTAGAGGACCTGTTATCTGCCTCCTTTGCACCCGCCCAGGGCACATCGCTAGATCTTGTCGCCACTCGCACCATCACACTAGCACTCTGTCGACCCAATGCCCTAGCGCCCGACCTCCACCTCCAGACTTTGCCTACCATTTCTTCTTCTCGCCCCCATTCTGAACATGGGTAGTGACTGGAAGTAATCAACAGGATGTTGGTGCCTTCCCCTGCTATGGACCATGTGGACAGGCGCCTCATGGTGTAATATCTTAAAAGAAAATATCATAGCAAGAGACCATATTCTCCAAAATTTTGACTTTTTGATCCATTGATCGTATGATCGATTAGGAATCGTGGTTACATAGATCTTGTCAAGACGATTCCATTTTTTATATTAAACATATGTTTTGGATATCTGATGAATCGTAGTGGGATCAACAATTCTCACCCATCGGTTTCTTTATAAGTAAACAGAGGCTCTAGAAAGGACCAGTACGTGCTGCGTGGAGCTGGCATGCTGTTTTTTTCTTGCTCTCACGCCCAACACTTCCTCGTGGTTTGTAACACCCCAAGAATTAAAAAGAAATAAAATAAAAGAAATATATTATTAAAGAAATTTCTGAATTTTATTATTAAAGAAAACCCTTAAAGAGCCCTATTACAGCCAAACAGAGATAGATATCCAAAATCTGGACTTGAAAATTTTATGGAATAATCTAGAGGCCAAAATATAATTTCAGGAATTTTTACAAATTTTTATCAATAGTGATTCAACCCTTAATCAAATAAATGAATTACTAAAATTATTTTAAATCAGAAAAGCATTTTAAATCTAAATGAGCCTCAACCTTCAAAAATAGCCTTCAGCCCAGCCAAGCCCAGCCCAGCCTTGAGTAACTAACAAGCGGGACCCGTCTGTCGGCGCACTCCCCCTCTCTCCTCCCCGCGCCCGCACTCCGCTTGGCCCCACCGGTCAGCCCCCTGTTGCCCACCGACCGCCCGGGCCCGCCTGTCTGGCTTTCCCTTTTCGCTCACCCGCCGACAGGTGGGGGCCACCTGTCGGATCCATTATCTCCGATGGAATCCCTCCCTCCCCTTTCCTTCTTCCGGCGATATCTTTCTGTTTTCCCCTACCAGCCGCCCGTGTTCACCAGGATTCGCCTAAGATCACCTTCCCCAACCGCCGACAACCTCCTTCCATCTAAACCCGACACGTTTTACCGTGTATAGAAGCTTGGCCGTGAGTTAGGAATCCCTCACCCGAGATCATGGGAAGCCCTCGGTCCCCTTCCCATTTTACGCCGGCGAGCCCCCTATATAAACCCCCTCCGGCCACCGCCCTCTGCCCACACCACGATAGCCCGAGCCAGAGCGAGAACAGAGCGCCCCATCCTAATTTTCAGGTTTTCTCTCTGTTTCGACTCCGGCGATCCCTCACCGGCGATCCAAGCCTCCGTTGCCCCCGCTGTCGCCACCTTCGTAACCGCCGAGACCTGCCCGTCCTCGTCTGCGCTTTCGTCGGTCGAGAAGACCACCGGATCGCCTCACCGCCGATGAACCCGAGGAGCTTCATCGCCCCTCATCGTCGCCGGTCGCCGTCAGCTCGCCGCCACCACCACCACCGGTATGCCCGAGTTCCCCTCACGTCACTGGTCCTGTTTTGGGCCTTAGCCTCACCGTTCAGCCCGCGCCGTCGCCGGAATTTCTCGCCGTTGCGCCGCCGGAGCCGAGAACGAAGGGGGTACAAGCCCCTTACGCGCGTGCCGTGCCGGATCTTATCCTGGCCGCACGTTCGTGATCGTAGCGCCCTGATTAAATCCCTACGGGATTTAATCTCAGCCATCGATCTGGTCAAAGCGGTATCAAGGCCTCTCGGCCGTCGATCACTATTTAAACTGCTCGCTCAATCTAGTGCGTCCACGTCTTACCGATTCGCAGGTTTTAATCTGGACCGTCCATTTTCATTTAACCCTTCCCGCCTCGTGCATGGCCACTGGATCCAGATCCAACGGCTCTGGTTGATCCGGTCCACGCGCACAGTGCGCCTGTCCACCGTGGGCCTGGCTCACCGTGGACCAGAGCCCATTTTCCAGTTTAAATAAAATTCCAGAAAATTGTTTAAACTTTGAAAATTCATAACTTGCTCATTTTAACTCCAAATTTCACCATTCAAATTTTGTTAAATTCAGCATTTTATTCTCTACACAATAAAGCCATAAAACAGTATGCTACTATTGCCCAAAATAATCTTATTAATTAATTAAATAAAACCCCCTTAGGATTAAAATTGTAAATCATTAAATAAATTGGGAAAAGCCTTAAAATCTAATTTTTAACGTTTTTCCACCAAACTTCAGAATATTAAAACTGTATTTCACATAGTAAAACCCATGAACCTGTATGTTTATTATTTGTGGAGTTTTATCGGTTTATTGAATGTACTGTTTACTTTTTCCATATCGAGAAGACTACGAGTTCGTCGAGGAGCCGGAGTTTTATCTCGAGGTTCCACCTTCCCCATTTGCTGATCAAGGCAAGTCACAAGCCCCATTTTGATCATCATTTAGCCCATGTTTTAATAAATTATCGCTATAACTCATAGGTTAATATTGCATTAGTCAAATATCAAGCCCTACACTTATATTTATTAGATCCCCGTCCTTGTGTGCAAACCCAAGCCATGCTTATTGAGCCTTAACTCCTTGTCACTCTACTATAAAAATATTAGCTAGTGCCCAATGTACCGGCACAACTGCTATAGGATAAAAAGAATGAGTCGTAGATAGATGGATTCTGTTATATGAATTTCCCCGTTATTCTTTTCTCTGGACTCTGTTGGAGTTGGCTATGTTATAAGTATGGTGGGTTCCGGGTGCAAGCTCGGGAACTGGTTGGTCGCACCCGGGGCACTATAAGGACCGGTCTGCGGGATCTGTTGCAAAGCATTTCTGTACCAACCACAAGTCTAATGGGTAAGTCCTGACTGGAAGTATGGAACAATCCGACTCGATGCACCATAGTGGAGGGGGCAAGGGCAACCTGCGGATGACTTGTACCGACGAGGCTCAAGGGGGGGTATGGTGGGGCTCCGACGCGTCGGGACACCATATGAAACCTATAAGAGGGTGCTGTTGAGTCGAGGAGGACCATATGGAAGGTTTTGGCACGAGTTCCCGTGGAATGGGTCATCTCGTTACACTTTGGTGTAAGTGATGAGTGCGTGCCTTGTGGGTACAGTGGTACATCTTTGATTAGAGTAATTTAATCTTTTCGAAAAGCTGAGCCCACGGTCAAGGGCGGGTTGTGTGACTACTCGCAGTTAGTTTACTATTGTGTGAATGGTTGAGTTATTCATGGCATGTAAGGACTGTTGAGCGAGGTGGGGCTGACTGTACCCCTCGAGTTAGAAGATGATGATGCATACATATGTTTACATTTTAGTACTAATAACTTGTTCACATTTAATTGCTTTACAATTATGCTTTTCCGCAAAATTAGCCACTATCCCCCTTGTTATTACTTTGCATTATATTTGCATTCGGTGGCTTGCTGAGTACGTTCGTACTCACCCCCGTTGACATACACCACCAGAGCCCATCTACTATGAGGAGGATGAAGGTCTGGAGTAGCGACCCAGTCAAGGCGAGACTGGAAGGAGGCGTTCATCTAGGACCCTTTGATTTATTAGTTTCTCTTCACCTTTATTCACTTTTGTATTAATACGGTCTACGAACCGTGAATGATTGCTCGTATTTGTACGCGGTCGCATGATGAACGTCTTGGTTTATTGATTTTCTATGGAATTTCAATAAAGGTCCTGATTTATAAAATCGGGGCGTGACAAGATGGTATCAGAGCCGACTTGACTGTAGGAAGCCAAACAGACTTGACCCTAGGATTTATATTAATCATATTTTCTTAACAAAATTACTTACCCTCTCATCTTCCGAGATTTTCACAAAAACTTTCTCTCTTTTGTAGATGCTGGCCCATACGATGAGCGGGACTCTTCGTGACGAGGCCGGATTCATCCACGAGCTTCGCGTACTCATCGACCTCTTGGGATTCTCCCATGAGCCCGCGTTCCACGGGATCTTTCCCGATGCGAGCGAGAGCTACTGCGAGGTCACGGTTGTCATCCGCTCCTCCCCCACGCAGCCTCCCTTCTACACCCATGGAGTTGGAGGACCTTCGTTTGTGGTGGCCAGCCAGCACGCCGCACTTCAGGCCCTCGCCGAGCTTTGACTGGTCTACGACTGCCACCTCCGCGACACAGTCTACCGCTTCATGCCCATGCGCACACCCGGTAGTCACCGCAGCATCTACATCAACCCCCTCACACAGAGCAATTCTGCCATCGCCCGCACCATGCGACTTTTGGAAGCCATGGACAACCTCCACACAGAGGCCGTTCTCGACGCAGACAGCCATCACGACACCATCGACTTCTACCACCATACCTCAGAGAACCTGAACCGCGAAAATGCTGAGCTTCGTCGACAGCTCCAACAGAACCTCCAGTTGGCCCTCGAGGTGGAGTTGAGGCGTCAGAACGAGCTTCTACGCCAGAGCGCTCTCGTCAACACCCAGCTCCACCATCAGCTCAAGGAATTGAAGAAGGACATCGAGGAGATCGCACCCCTTCCGCCCCGCAAGAAGAAATCGCTTCGGATCCCCACCGTGAGGCCCAAGAGGATTTCCCGCAGCGCACCTCCCGCCAGACCTTCCAGTTCCACCACCCCGACCATCTCCATCGAGCCCGTGGTCGAGTCGTCCCCTGAGCTACCATAGACATAGTAGTTACGATTGATTGTTTCCTTTTAATATTTTGAGTGTAATGCCACTCATGTCAAAAATAAGGCATGAGTGAAGAATTAAATAAAAGACAATAAATGTAATCGCAAGAACGACACATTTTGAAATAAAGCTTAGTATCAATTTCCCCTAAGAAGAGGTTATCTATTTTGGAAACTTCAAGATGACGAACACTCAGGGTTCCGATGCTCCCCAAAATGGAGGCGAGAATGGCAACTTGACCCAGTGGGGAGCAACCGGGCAAAGGCAAGCCCCGGTCGCCAACCACCCCACCCTGGCCGAGATGATGGCCAATCAAAATCAGTTGGTGGCTGCTCTATTGAACCAGATGCAACAGCAGCAGCAGCAGATGCAGGAGCAACATGCTCAATTTTTTCGACTCCACTAACAACCTAAGCTGCCTCGCCCTGCCACTCCCGCTCCCGCACCCGCCTCCCAGCTCTCGGAATTCCTCCGAGTCCGCCCACCCACGTTCTCAAGCACCACCAACCCCATGGAGGCTGGTGACTGGTTGAGAACCATTAGCAAGAAACTAGACCTCCTGACTTGTACTGAGCAGGAGAGGGTGGCTTTCGCCGCCCATCAGCTTCAGGGTCCCGCCGCAGAATGGTGGGACAACTTGCGCGAGACCTTGCCCGAGGGACACGTCCACACTTGGGCGGAGTTCTCCACTGCCTTCCACGCAGCCCATGTCCCGGACGGCATTATTGCCCAGAAACAGCAGGAATTTTGGGACCTGCAACAAGGGAGCAGGACCGTCACCGAGTACCTGCATGAATTCAACAGGTTCGCCCAGTACGCGCCCGAGGAGGTCCGTACCGATGCGGCCAGCTGACAGTCCAAGTTCCTCCGGGGACTGAAGGATGAGCTGTCCCTTCAGCTCATTTCTGGAGATTACGCCAACTTTCAAAAGTTGGTGAATAAAGCTATTATTCAGGAGACCCAGCAGAACAAGGTCGACCCGAAGAAGAAGAGGATGATCGCCTTCAGGCAGAATCAAGGCACGACACAAAGGCCCCGCTTCACACCCCCTCCACCAACGACACAATATCATCCGCGCCCAGTGTATCATCCGGTGCCACCCGCCGCCAATGCCGGAGCTGGACAGCCTCGCCCCGCTCCCGTCGCACCAGCCGCTCCACCCGCCTCGGCCAAGAAGGCGGAAATTCTGTGTGACAAGCACGGCAAGCCCGTGATCTGCTTCAACTGCCGCCAGGAGGGGCATTACTCCCACCAGTGCCCTCACCCTAAGCGCGCTCAAGGAGTTGCATCAAACCCGGCCATCCGCGCCCGCGTCAACCACGTCACCGCCGAAGAAGCTCAGGCCGCGCCAGAGATCGTTATGGGTAAGTTCACGGTACATTCAGCCCTTGCAGTAGTTTTATTTGACACTGGAGCTACGCACTCCTTTATATCAACGACTTTTGTGGAAAAGAATGATCTAGAAATAAGTGAACTACCAAGACCCGTATTAATAGCCACCCCTGGCAAACAAACTCTCGCCCATTCCTATAGTCCAAGGGTATGGGTAGATATCCAAGGCACAATATTCTGGGCCGACCTCATCCTGATAGAATGCCAAGGCTTGGATCTCATTCTAGGAATGGATTGGCTCAATAAACACCAAGGAGTGATAAGATGCGCTCGGAGACAAGTGACTGTGACCAGTGAAGGAGGGATTGCCGTCATGTTTCAGATGCCAAGCCTGAAGAATGGAAGACCAAGGTTGCACCAGATCACTTTGGAAGAGATACCAGTGGTCTGCGAATACCCGGACGTATTTCCAGAGGATTTACCAGGGATGCCACCCAAGAGGGATATTGAGTTCCGAATTGATTTGGTACCCAGAACCACTCCCATTTACAAGCGACCATACCGGATGGCCGCTAATGAGCTAGCTGAGATGAAGCAACAGCTGGAGGATCTTGAGAAGAAGGGATACATCAGACCTAGCACATCCCCGTGGGGAGCCCCCGTCATCTTCGTTGAGAAGAAAGAGGACAAGGCTAAGCGTATGTGTGTGGATTACCGAGCTTTGAATGAGGTGACCATCAAGAACAAGTACCCGTTACCTAGGATCGATGACCTATTTGACTAGCTGAAAGGAGCTACGGTATTTTCCAAGATCGACCTGCGATCCGGATATCATCAGCTAAGGATTCGAGAGGAGGATATACCCAAGACGGCTTTTACCTCTCGCTATGGATTATATGAGTGCATGGTTATGTCTTTTGGATTGACCAACGCCCCTGCCTTCTTCATGAATATGATGAATAAGGTATTCATGGAGTATTTGGACAAATTCATCGTGGTTTTTATAGATGTCATCCTCATCTATTCCAAGGATCAGAAGGAGCACGAGACTCACATTCAGTTGACCTTAGGAAAGCTAAGAGAACACCAGTTATACGCCAAGTACAGCAAGTGTAAATTTTGGATGGCAGAAGTAAAGTTCCTTGGACACATCATTTCTGCGCAAGGTATCGCAGTAGACCCTGCCACCGTAGAAGCAGTTACAGATTGGCTGCCACCCACGAATGTATCTGAGATACGATGTTTTCTGGGTTTGGCCGGGTATTATCGGAGGTTTATCGAGAATTTTTCCAAGATAGCCAAGCCTATGACCAAGTTGTTACAGAAGGGAGAAAAGTTTGAATGGACTCCCGAGTGTGAGGAAAGCTTTGACACCCTCAAGACCCGACTGGTGTCAGCACCCATACTGACCCTACTAGATATCCGGAAGGACTTCCATGTTTATTGCGATGCATCTCGCCAAGGATTGGGATGTGTTCTCATGCAAGACAGAAAGGTTATTTCATACGCCTCTCGTCAGTTGAGACCTCATGAGCTAAATTACCCGACCCATGACTTGGAATTGGCCGATGTTGTGCACGCCCTTAAGATATGGAGGCATTATTTGGTCGGAAACCGCTACGAAATCTTTACGGATCACAAGAGTTTGAAGTACATCTTCACGCAGCCGGACCTCAATCGGAGGCAAAGACGATGGTTGGAATTAATAAAAGACTACGACTTAGGTATTCACTACCACCCTGGAAAAGCAAATGTGGTAGCTGATGCATTAAGTCGTAAGGGATATTACACCGCCATCGTGATTCAGGATCACGCGCCCTTACTCTATAAGGAGATGGAAAAGCTAAACCTTGGGTTAACCACAGGAGCATACCTAGCCACCTTGGAGACCCAGCCAGTTCTATTTGAGCAGATCCGTGAAGCCCAGTTGGAAGACCCGGATATAGCTGCCATTAAGGAGAACATGAGACAAGGTAAAACCCCAGGATTTTCAGAAGACGAGAATGTCACTGTATGGTTTGGAACCCGGATATGTGTGCCGGATAAACCGGAGATAAAGACCCTTATCCTAAGGGAAGCCCCTGATACTTTATACTCCATCCATCCAGGAAGTACCAAGATGTAACAGGACCTGAAGGAATGCTATTGGTGGGTTAGCATGAAGAAAGAGATTGCTTAGTTCATCGCGGAATGTGACACCTGCAGAAGAGTAAAGGCAGAACATCAGAGACCTGCAGAACTGTTACAGCCACTTAAAGTGCCTGAATGGAAATGGGAAGAGATCAGTATGGATTTCATCACCGGACTCCCAAAGACCCAGCTTGGATACGATTCTATTTGGGTAATCATTGACCGGCTAACGAAAGTAGCACACTTCATAGCCGTTAAGACAACCTTCAGTGGCCCTAAGCTCGCAGAGTTGTACATGGCCCGCATTGTGTGCCTTTGTCGCGCCCCGATTAAATAAATCAGGACCTTTATTGAAATTCCATAGAAAATCAATAAACCAAGACGTTCATCATGCGACCACGTACAAATACGAGCAATCATTCATGGTTCGTAGACCGCATTAATACAAAAGTGAATAAATATGAAGAGAAACTAATAAATCAAAGGGTCCTAGATGAACGCCTCCTTCCAGTCTCGCCTTGACTGGGTCGCTACTCCAGACCTTCATCCTCCTCGTAGTAGACGGGCTCTGATGGTGTAAGTCAACGGGGTGAGTACAGATGTACTCAGCAAGCCACCGAATGCAAATATAATGCAAGATAATAACAAGGGAGATAGTGGCTAATTTTGCGGAAGAAGCATAATTGTAAAGCATGAAATGTGATCAATTTATTAGTACTGAAATGTAAACATGTGTATGCATCATCATCTTTCTAACTCGAGGAGTACGTTTTACCTCCTCGCACAATAGTCCTTACATGCCATGAATAACTCAATCATTCAAACCATTGTAAACTAACTGCGAGTAGTCACACAACCCGCCCTTGACCGTGGGCTCGGCTTTTCGAAAAGATTAAATTACTCTGATCAGAGATGTACCACTGTACCCACAAGGCACGCACTCATCACTTACACCAAAGTGTAACGAGATGACCCATTTCACGGGAACTCGTGCCAAAACCTTCCATATGGTCTTCCCTGACTCAACAGCACCCTCTTATGGGTTTCGTATCGTGTCTCGCCATGTCGAATTTCCACCATACCCCCCTTGAGCCATCGTCGGTACAAGGCGCCCTGAGGGCTAGCCCCTTGCCCCCTCCACTATGGTGCCGAGAGCCGGAGTGTTCCACACTTCCAGTTAGGACTTACCCATTAGACTTGTGGTTGGTACGAAAGTGCTTTGCAACAGATCCCGCAGACCGGTCCTTATAGTGCCCCGGGTGCGATATACCAATACCCGAGCTTGCACCCGGAACCCACCATACTTATAACTTAGCCAACTCCAACAGAGTCCAGAGACGAGAATAACGGGGAAAATTCATATACAGAAACCAGCTATCTACGACTCATTCTTTTTATCTTATAGCAGTTGTGCCGGTACATTGGGCACTAGCTAATAATTTTATAGTAGAGTGACAAGGAGTTAAGGCTCAATAAGCATGGCTTGGGTTTGCACACAAGGATGAGGATCTAATAAATATAAGTGTAAGGCTTTGATATTTGACTAATGCAATATTTACCTATGGGTTATAGCGATAATTTATTAAAACATAGGCTCAATGATGATCAACTGTTTCAACAGAGGTGGTCGATGACTTGCCTTGATCAGCAAAAGGGGATGGAGGAACTTCGGGGTAGAACTCCTGCTCCTCGACGAACTCGTAGTCTTCTCGATACGGAAAAATAAACAACACATTCAATAAACAGATGAAAATCCACCCAATAATAAACATACATATTTGTGGGTTTTATTATGTATAATAAAGTTTTAATATTCTGATGTTTGGTGAATAAACAGTAAACTTATTTTCTTAAGGCTTTTCTAATTTATTTTTCTGAATTAATAATTTATCCCTAAGGGGTTTTTATTTAAATATTTATTAAAAATATTTTGGGTAACAGTAACATACTGTTTTTATGGCATTAATGTGTAGAGAAAATTATACTGGTTCTAACAAAATTTGAATGGTGAAATTTGGAGTTAAAATGAGCAAGTTATGAATGTTCAAAGTTTAAATCAATTTCTGGAATTTTATTTAAACTGAAAAAGGGTTCTGGTCCACGGTGAGCCAGGCCTACGGTGGACGGCTGCACTGTGCGCGTGGACCGGTTGATCCAGAGCCGTCGGATCTAGATCTGGCGGCCAGGCGCGAGGCGGGAGGCTTAAGTGGCAACAGACGGCCAGGATTAGATCTCGCGAACCGGTACGACGTGGACGCACCAGATCGCTCCAGCGCTTTAAGTCGCGATCGACGGCCGAGAGCGCACGATACCCCATTGACCAGATCCGAGGGCCCAGATTAAATCCCAAAGGGATTTAATCGTAGCCCTCCGATCATGATCGGACGACCGTGGCGTGATCCGGCACGGCACGTGCGTAAGGGGCTCGCACCCTTCGTCTCCGGCGACGGCGAGGCTTCGGGCGCGGCGGCAATGGCGGCGGCGAGAGCCTATGGGCATAGCTATGGCCAAAAATGGAATGCGGAGAGTATGGGGGTCATGACCGTACCTTCGACGGCGAAGGAGGGGGTCCGGAGGTGACCAGCGGCGAGTGTAGACGGCGGAGGGGTTCGGGTGGTCGACGGCGACGGCGATCCGGTGGTCTTCACGGCCGATGGAGGGGTGGCCGAGGACGAGCGGTCGACGGCGGACCCGACGGTGGCGGTGGCTAGGGCGGAGGGGGTCCGAGGCGACCGCGAGGGCTCGCCGGAGGCGAAGCAGAGCCGAAGGACGAAAAGAAGGCGGCGACGCTCTGTTTTCGCTCTAGGATGGCTGTGTGGGCGTGGGCTGAGTGCGGAGGCCAGAGGGGGTTTATATAGGGGGTCGCCAGCGTCCAGATGGCAAGGAACCGAAGGGTTCCCGTGAGCTCCGGCGAGGTCTTTCCAAAAGCTTCGGATTTGCTTCCTTTCTCGCGAAACCGCGTCGGCTATGGAAGGAAAGGGGGCGGTGGCATCGGGGGAAGCGATCCAGGGCGAATCCTGGTGAACGGGGGCGGCCGGCGGTGAAAAACAGAAGGTGATCGCCGGGAAGAAGGAAGGGGGCGATCCCCTTCCATCGGAGACGACGAATCTGACAGGTGGGCTCCACCTGTCAGTGGGCGAGCGGGAAAACGAGCGCCGATAGGCGGGCCCTGGTGACCAGAGAGCGAGGGGTGGGCTCGGGGGATGACTGGTGGGCTAGGCGGGAATGGGCGCGGGGAGGAGAGAGGGGACGCGAACGCCGACAGGTCGGTGCCACCTATCGGTGGCTGGCGGTTTGGACTGGGCTGGGCTCGGGGACTTTGGAGGTTGAGGCCCGTTAAGTATTTTTAATTCTTCTCTGATTTAAAATAAATCCAGTAATTCATATATTTGATTAAGGGTTGAATCACTGTTGATAAAAATTTGTAAAAATTCCTAAAATTATGTTTTGGCCTCTAGTTCATCTCATAAAATTTTCAAGTCCAGATTTTGAATATTTCTCCCTATTTGGCTTTATTAGGGCTCTTTTAGGATTTTCTTTAATAATAAAATTCAGAAATAATTTTTAATAATAATTTTCTTTTCTTTTATTTGTTTTTATTTCTTGGGGTGTTACAGCCTTCATGGAGTGCCCAAGAAGATAGTGTCCGACAGAGGAAGTCAGTTTACCTCTCGTTTTTGGAAGAACCTTCAAGAGGAGATGGGAACAAGATTGAACTTCAGTACTGCTTACTACCCTCAAACAGATGGACAAACGGAGAGAGTGAATCAAATATTAGAAGATATGCTACGGGCATGCGTCTTGGATTTTGGAGCAACTTGG
Source organism: Zizania palustris (assembly GCA_019279435.1). Lineage (NCBI taxonomy): Eukaryota > Viridiplantae > Streptophyta > Magnoliopsida > Poales > Poaceae > Zizania > Zizania palustris. The sequence goes on from JAAALK010000079.1 coordinate 26,235,365, forward strand.
GACAAGAGTTTACCGTACACTGAGTTTTCGTACAACAACAGTTATCAAGCCAGCCTTCAGATGTCCCCGTTCGAAGCCCTATATGGACGTAAGTGTAGGACGCCTCTACTTTGGGATCAAACTGATTAATCCCAAGTGTTTGGAACAGACATCCTTCGGGAAGCTGAAGAGAAGGTACGGATCATCAGGGACCGACTCAAGATAGCCCAATCTCGACAGAAGAGCTATGCGGACAATCGTCGTCAAGACCTAGCCTTTGAAGAGGGAGAACATGTCTACCTCCATGTCACACCTCTCCGTGGCACTCAACGGTTTAACATGAGAGGAAAGTTGACCCCTCGATATGTTGGACCTTTTCCCATTGTTCGACGCCAAGGCGAAGTCGCTTATCAGTTGGAACTACCACCCTCACTAGTTGGGGTACATGACGTGTTTCATGTGTCCCAACTAAAGAAGTGTCTCCGAGTCCCAACAGAACAAGTAGACCTGCAACAATTGGATATTCAAGAGGATCTGACCTATGTGGAAAAGCCCGTCAAGATCTTAGAACTCAAGGAAAGGACCACCAGAAGTCACGTCATCCGCTTCTGTAAGGTTCAATGGAGCAATCATCCCATCGAGGAAGCTACCTGGGAAAAAGAGGAGGAACTCAAGGCACAACACCCTCAGCTATTCGAGGATTGATCCGAATCTCGAGGACGAGATTCTGTGTAAGGGGGATAGGATTGTAACACCCCAAGAATTAAAAAAGAAATAAAATAAAAGAAATATATTATTAAAGAAAACCCTTAAAGAGCCCTATTACAACCAAACAGAGATAGATATCCAAAATTTGGACTTGAAAATTTTATGGAATAATCTAGAGGCCAAAATATAATTTCAGGAATTTTTACAAATTTTTATCAACAGTGATTCAACCCTTAATCAAATAAATGAATTACTGAAATTATTTTAAATCAGAAAAGCATTTTAAATCTAAATGAGCCTCAACCTTGAAATAGCCTTCAGCCCAGCCCAGCCCAACCTTGAGTCACTGACAAGCGGAACCCGCCTGTCGGTGCACTCCCCCTCTCTCCTCCCCGCGCCAACGCTCCGCTTGGCCCCACCGGTCAGCCCCCTGTTGCCCACCGACCGCCCGAGCCCGCCTGTCTGGCTTTCCCTTTTCGCTCACCCGCCGATAGGTGGGGGCCACCTGTTGGATCCATCGTCTCCGATGGAATCCCTCCCTCCCCTTTCCTTTTTCCGGCGATCTCTTTCTGTTTTCCCCCGCCGGCCGCCCGCGTTCGCCAGGATTCGCCTCGGATCACCTTCCCCAACCGCCGACGACCTCCTTCCATCTAAACCCGACGCGTTTTACCGTGTATAGAAGCTTGGCCGTGAGTTAGGAATCCCTCACCGGAGATCATGGGAAGCCCTCGGTCCCCTTCCCATTTTACGCCGGCAAGCCCCCTATATAAACCCCCTCCGGCCACCGCCCTCTGCCCACACCATGGTAGCCCGAGCTAGAGCGAGAACAGAGCGCCCCGTCCCAATTTTCGGGTTTTCTCTCTGTTTCGACTCTGGCGATCCCTCGTCGGTGATCCAAGACACCGCCGCCCCCGCCGTCACCACCTTCGTGACCGCCGAGACCCGCCCGTCCTCGTCCGCGCTTTCATCGGTCGAGAAGACCGCCAGATCGCCTCACCGCCGACAAACCCGAGGAGCTTCATCGCCCCTCATCGTCGCCGGTCGCCGTCAGCTCGCCGCCGCCACCACCACCGTTACGCCCGAGTTCCCCTCACGTCACTGGTCCTGTTTTGGGCCTTAGCCTCGCCGTTCAGCCCGCGCCGTCGCCGGAATTTCTCACCGTTGCGCCTCCGGAGCCGAGAATGAAGGGGGTACAAGCCCCTTACGCGCGTGCCGTGCCGGATCTTATCCTGGCCGCACGTTCGCGATCATAGCGCCCTGATTAAATCCCTACGGGATTTAATCTCAGCCATCGATCTGGTCAAAGTGGTATCAAGGCCTCTCGGCCGTCGATCGCTATTTAAACCGCTCGCTCAATCTCATGCGTCCACGTCGTACCGATTCACATGTTTTTTAATCTAGACCGTCCATTTTCATTTAACCCTTCCCGCCTCATGCCTAGCCACCAGATCCAGATCCAACGGCTCTAATTGATCCGGTCCACGCGCACAGTGCGCCTGTCTACCGTGGGCCTGACTCTCCGTGGACCAGAGCCCATTTTCCAGTTTAAATAAAATTCCAGAAAATTGTTTAAACTTTGAAAATTCATAACTTGCTCATTTTAACTCCAAATTTCACCATTCAAATTTTGTTAAATTCAGCATTTTATTCTCTACACAATAAAGCCATAAAAACAGTATGCTACTATTTCCCAAAATAATCTTATTAATTAAATAAATAAAAACCCCTTAGGATTAAAATTGTAAATCATTAAATAAATTGGGAAAAGCCTTAAAATCTAATTTTTAATGTTTTTCCACCAAACTTCAGAATATTAAAACTGTATTTCACATAGTAAAACCCATGAACTTGTATGTTTATTATTTGTGGAGTTTTATCGGTTTATTGAATGTACTATTTACTTTTTCCGTATCGAGAAGACTACGAGTTCGTCGAGGAGCCGGAATTTTATCCCGAGGTTCCACCTTGCCCATTTGCTGATCAAGGCAAGTAACAACCCCCATTTTGATCATCATTGAGCCCATGTTTTAATAAATTATCGCTATAACTCATAGGTTAATATTGCATTAGTCAAATATCAAGCCCTACACTTATATTTATTAGATCCCCGTCCTTGTGTGCAAACCCAAGCCATGCTTATTGAGCCTTAACTCCTTGTCACTCTACTATAAAAATATTAGCTAGTGCCCAATGTACCGGCACAACTGCTATAGGATAAAAAGAATGAGTCGTAGATAGATGGATTCTATTATATGAATTTCCCCGTTATTCTTGTCTCTGGACTCTGTTGGAGTTGGCTATGTTATAAGTATGGTGGGTTCCGGGTGCAAGCTCGGGAACTGGTTGGTCGCACCCGGGGCACTATAAGGACCGGTCTGCGGGATCTGTTGCAAAGCATTTCCGTACCAACCACAAGTCTAATGGCTAAGTCCTAACTGGAAGTATGGAACAATCCGACTCGATGCACCATAGTGGAGGGGGCAAGGGGCAACCTGCGAGTGACTTGTACTGACGAGGCTCAAGGGGGGTTATGGTGGGGCTCCGACGCGTCGGGACACCATATGAAACCTATAAGAGGGTGCTGTTGAGTCGAGGAGGACCATATGAAAGGTTTTGGCATGAGTTCCCATGGAATGGGTCATCTCGTTACACTTTGGTGTAAGTGGTGAGTGCGTGCCTTGTGGGTACAGTGGTACATCTCTGATCAGAGTAATTTAATCTTTTCGAAAAGCCGAGCCCACGGTCAAGGGCGGGTTGTGTGACTACTCGCAGTTAGTTTACTATTGTGTGAATGGTTGAGTTATTCATGGCATGTAAGGACTGTTGAGTGAGGTGGGGCTGACTGTACCCCTCGAGTTAGAAGATGATGATGCATACACATGTTTACATTTCAGTACTAATAACTTGCTCACATTTAATTGCTTTACAATTACGCTTTTCCGCAAAATTAGCCACTATCCCCCTTGTTATTACTTTGCATTATATTTGCATTCGGTGGCTTGCTGAGTACGTTCGTACTCACCCTCGTTGACTTACACCACCAGAGCCCGTCTACTATGAGGAGGATGAAGGTCTGGAGTAGCGACCCAGTCAAGGCGAGACTGGAAGGAGGCGTTCATCTAGGACCCTTTGATTTATTAGTTTCTCTTCACCTTTATTCACTTTTGTATTAATACGGTCTACGAACCGTGAATGATTGCTCGTATTTGTACGCGGTCGCATGATGAACGTCTTGGTTTATTGATTTTCTATGGAATTTCAATAAAGGTCCTGATTTATTAAATCGGGGCATGACATGGTTCTTCTGTAGTTGATCTCTTCTCGCCATTGATTCTTTGTTGTCCACCATAGGTTTTTATTTCTGTTGATCTCATACTCGTACTACAGTTGTTATTTTTAGTTGCTCCTTTTATTTTGTGCGCATACGTTGTCGTATGGGCTGCTACCACTCAATCCTTCATTTACCTCTTTGTTGTTTTCTCAGCCACCTACATCCCCTCCTATATTAATTCTAGAGTTTTCCCAACCGTCTATCCATCAATTTGTATGGTGATTTTTTTTGTTCCTACTCCATTTTAGTCATTGTGCACTATGTGTTTGATGAAATGTCTATAAAACATTTATATGCTGTTTTCCTTTGTTAAACTAGTAGGAGTAATATTTCCACTCGAAAAGTGACATATTGTTGAAAAGATGTTGTTTCTTTTAAGAAAATCCAAGTCTTGTTATTATAGAGTATACCAAATAACATTGTATAAATGATGTTAAGGAGCGTAGAAAGAATATCTTAGTGTTGTTTGTACCTTGGTTGTGTAATACTAAATATGTGTTTGTACAGGTGGTAGCACTTTTGAGCACACTTAAACACATTTTCCTTATTGTCTTCGTTATAAAGGCAAGTAACATGCCATGTTTATATCCATGTCTTACTTCTTTCTCAAGTTAATTAAACTTGAGATGTTGCTTTTGAATTTAGTCCAACCATATTTATTTGGGCTATTTTGTTGATATCATGTTTCATAAAAAGGAAATATAAGAATTGACATCAATTCAAATGAATACATATGCATATATGCATTTCATAAGGTGATAAAGGTCGGTCACTACCATCGTGCATGACTTATACCAATACGTGAAGTTGCATGAGAGACTAGTATATCTAGCACAAAACCCTGAAATAGAATTGTATTATGCCATACATATATTCATGTGATGATTGAAAAATTATTGTTAATACAATTGGTTAATTGTAAAACAACTTGTGGATGAGTAAGATATGTTTATATTCATAAGGTGTGTTTTCTTGGTGACTCTATCTTTTTTGGGTATGGGACTTGTAGCAGCATATATCACTTTACCATCCCAAATACAATTATAAATCAAACCATGTTTAAAATAGTTATGTTTTGTAGTATATAGTGTGTATTGTAATAAGTTGATGTTTTAACCAAATTGGTTTAGTAGGCATAGAAATGCTTGCGACTTTGAGTTTTGAGAAGTTTGATATCTTTTTGTGATATGTTATAAAATGCTTGTGATTGTGTTATGGAGTATCACAATTCCAGAGGAAATATTGAGATTTTTTTTTGTTTTCACTATTAATTGTTGATTAGAAAGGTAGGGTGTTACACACTATAGGACCGAAAATAGCGACCAGGAGGGTGAATGAGCGTCTCAACAACTTTTTTCGAATAGATGGCCTTCCCTTAACACGCAATGCTCCTCCAAAAGAAAACCAATTGTCACAGCAAAATCCTAGATAAAACTAGTGTTATCACTCTCCTGTCAGATATGATGTGACACGATAATCTAAGAGATCATAAGCACTAAAAATAATCTAGTCTCCAAAAAGCAACCAGTGTCCTAATTAATAAAACACTAAAATAGTGCTCAGAGGTAGATTAATACTACTCATAGATCAAATGAAGGATTAATAAACATTTCAAAAGATTACAGTCATTTCATCCAGCACGTGATGAACATCCACAATACACAGTCAATTAATCAACTACTAATCATGCATGATACTCATCACAAGTTCAGTCGAGTAATTAATCAAAAGATTTCAGAATAGGAACTGCTCCATGGATTAATAAACCATGCAAATATTTAACCAAGGATCAAACAACCTTGCAGAAATTTAAATTAACAAATTAAATGCAAGGAAAAGAAGTTTTTCCTTTTTACCTTGACTTACCTATGTAGAAACTGGAGGTGTACTGCTGCTATTCTTCTTGGGAAACATGCCTGGCTGAAATCTTCAATCCGTGTTAGCCTTGGTGAGTGCGGACACTATAACTAAAGCCATGCTCTCCTCTCGTCGAAGCCACGCACTCCTCCTACCGAAGCTATGCGTTGTTGAGTCCACGCGCTGAGGAAAACCAGAAGTGGCCAGCTCGATCGGAAAGGGAAAAAACCGGAGCGCAGTGCTGACTGAGAGAAAAACGGAGACTGGCTACTATAGTGCTACGCCAGCAGAGAAAAAGAACATGTGCTCGCAACCTACCTCGACGAAGAATGCAGACACAGTGGCGGCGAGATTTCCAAGGAGAAGAAAATACTCTGGCCGCCGGCGTACAGGGGAAGAATAGGGAACCAGACTAAAATTTATGAAAATTTGTAAAGTGTAAAGTTGATTGAGTTGGTAGAAACCGTAGGAATATAAGGTCTTTTATAGGCAGTTCAAAAACAAGAAAAGACCTATTTACCCTTAGGATATTTTACACACAGATACAAAAATAAAAATGTGGACCCAACACGCATAATAGTAAAATCCTATTTCTAGATAGTTTGTCCTAACACGGAACTTTTGTAGCAGCTATGGCTTTGCTTCAGGACCTTCGCTACGGTATAGATGGGGTGCCGGTTTTGTGCTGAAACCGAAAAAGCGCTCGCCGTCTTTGCACTGAGTACACGGATTGGTCCGACCCGACTCCATGGCTTCCTCTGCCCGACAGTCTCTCACCGCCCGTTTACCTGAGTCAAACCCGGTCAACACCATGATGAGTCCCCTGTCGTTCTTGACCTGTGTACCCGGATTAGGCCGACACGACTCCATGACTCCCTCTGTCCGGCAGTCACTCACCGCCCGTGTACCCGAGTCACACGCGGTTAAGACACGACATATCTTCTCTTCTCCTCTTCATCTCATCTTCTCTCTTGACTTCTATTGACAATTGTAGGACCAAAACAAACGACTAGAGCGGTGAATAGGCGTCTCAACAAATTCTTTCGAATTGATGGCATTTTCTAAACACCTAATGCTCCTCTAAATGAACAAACATAAGCAAACAAACTTTCACAACAAAATCCCAGATAAAGCTAGTGCTATCACTCTCCCGTCATATAAGATGTGATGCGACAGATTGAGAGATCATATGCACTAAAAATAATCTAGCCTTCAAAAACAAATTGATGTCGTGATTGAAAAGACACCAATACAAAGTGCACAAGGCAGATTAAAACCATTCACAGACTAGACAAGCTCATCATCAAGAGTAAGGAAAACATCTATCACTCATAGGTGTTTCATCAGATATGAGACATCACAATATTTAGTGCATCTAATTAGACAAAATAAATGAATAAAATTAGACGAGCCTTATAAATGAATCAACAAATACTTGACATGCACTTGGATTACACAGATATATCAATAAACACACATGTATCAATATGGAAATAAAGTACTTGAATTTAATGAACTAGATTCAAAATCATCTACAAAATTAAGAATAGATGCATGAGGATCAAGGAAAACCGACACATCGTAACTCCTCAAGAAAACAAATTCTAGTTTTTCACAGAAGGAAAGAACTGAAGAAAACTAGTTCTACAAAGAAACATTGCATTGCTCGGTTAGAAAATAATGGTGCGGTGGATGAAAGCTGAAAAGTGACGGCGGTGAATTTTTTTAGAGATGAACAGGACAAAAGGAGTAGGTAGAAGAAACACCAAAAAGTGAACTTAGATTTTTCATTTCAAAAGAGTTCATAGAAACCCTAGGACTAGGGGACCTTTTATAGGCAATTCAAAAACAAGAAAAAACACAAATACCCCTAGGGTTTTTTTGCAGACTCGAAGGCCCATAGGGATAAAAATGTAAAATCCTACCTAAAGGTAGTTTGCCCCGATTCAAAACTTTCATAGTGACTACGGCTTCACTTCAGGATGCTTTGATCTCGATCCGACGGTTTTGAGCCGAAACCGACAAAGCCTTCTAGATCTTCGACACGTGTCACCAATCCGTGAACTTGACCGCCAGCAAGTCTCTCCTGCTCTCAATCCCTCAAGCCACCTTGTCACTTGCATTGGCTTCCCTTTCGTTGACTTGGTCAACACGCTGTCTCGATCATCCGTCCGTCCATGTCTTGCTCCATCTCCATGTGTACGCTTGAGATCTCCCTCAACTTCAACCGTCCTCCTTGATCGTTTGGCATCAAGCTCCCGTTGACACCGATCATGTACCCATTGTTGATAGTTGACTCGCATCTCAACCCTGTACAACATGAGACAAGCAAAACATGAATCTCCATGCAAGCACATATCTCAAGAAACACCGATCCCTTCGGTGAACACACACAGGCAAACACACGCCAAAACCCTAAATCAGGCAAATTTGTAACCAATCCTAGAGAAAGCCAAAATCTCCCCTTAGGCTCTTCTAAAAGATCAATTATCCTAAAATTTCTCCCCCTTGTTGACAACTGGACTCATCAAGTAAGACTAAAATCATTTAAAAGAGACACAACTCAACTCCCCTTGAAATGCAACTCCCCCTAAACATATGCAATGAATGCAACTAGGATGTAAGTGGAGTGTAAAAAGCAAGCTTCTTAGATATGATTAACAGTCATTACAAAATATAGCAAGTATAGAAGAAAATATTGTCTAAGAAACATGTCATAATCAGTGTAGTCGATATAATTTAAAGAAAATCATTTGCACACAATTTCAAATTTTTGCAAATAAAAGCATCACCACATTTTCTAGTTGACAAGCAAGTTAAAGTATGAATAGCAAAATCTAGCTATTATCTACCCAGGTTTGCACATCCAAAACTTAGAGCTTCAGCAACTTTTTATCTTTATATTTTCAGGCTTTTTCATTCTTTTTTCTTTTGATTTTGTGCCAGGGGTTATTTGCATGTGAACCTTATGCTAACCGACCAAGTCAAGCCTAGGCCAAAACATGACCATCAGAAGCTTAAGACATTGGTATTGGCATACATAGTAATGTCCTAGTTCATACCAAAGTGCTACAGTAAGTAGTCTAGAACAGTGCAATGTGACACAACAAACCCACATGGATCTTTTCACTTAAGCATAAAAGGCATGGATTTTTCATTTCTCAAGATTTTTATCATTTTTATAGCATGTTTTCCATGTAAAGCATATAGATGTCCAAGTTGCATGTTTGCATCAAAGTAAAGGATTTAGCTATCAAGCATGTAAAAGATAGCAAAAGCATTCATCGTACACATGCTAGTTACTAGAATCAATGGTGATCATTTTTCAATTTTAAAGCATAAAAGCCATGCATATGACAGATATCAGATATATCATGTGAACTGAAACAAAGCATGATCATCGATAGTTATTCAAAAAGCATATACTAGCAAGAACAAGTAAAAGCAGTTTAATCATATAACCGAAGCAAGCTCAAAGTGTGGATATATGAATATGAATGATATGCACTCACACAAAAAACTCAATAAAAGAGTAAAGAAGAAATAAAAGACTCAAAATATCATAAAAAGGATACACAACTCCCAAATCCCCTCACAAACGCTCAAAAGTAGACTGATCTAGGGGTTTGGTGAGAATGTCAGCCAACTGATGATGAGTATCAAAATGAATAAGGTAAATAACACCTTTCTCATATTGATCTCTTAAGAAGTGAAAGTGTACATCAATATGTTTGGTTTTTGAATGAAGATATGGGTTTTTCCCTACACTAATTGTGCTGGTGCTGTTGCAAAACAAAGACACTCTAGCAGCAAAAGACAACCCAAAATCTCTAAGTGTGGAAATCATCCAAACCAACTGTGAGCAGAAACTAGTAGCAGCTACATATTCAACCTCTTTGGTGGAAAGTGCAACTCCAGATTGATTTCGAGAAGACCAAGAATCAAGCGAAGATCTAAGAAACTAACAGGTACCAAAAGTCGACTTGTGATCCAACCGACACCCACCAAAATCAGCATCGGAATAGTCACATAACTCAAGATACGCTGATGCTAAATAGAAAAGACCGAGATCGGGTGCATAGGTAAGATACTTGAAAATGTGCTTCACAGCCCGACGATGATACGTACGCGGTGAAGACTAGAAGCAGGTGCACAATCCCACGACAAACTAGATGTCTAGTCTCATCGCTGTCAAGTACAACAGCGATCTGATCATCCTTCAATACTCTCTCTCGTAGAGCTTGATGCCACTCTCGTCCTTGTCGAGGCCCCAGATGTGCCCATAGGGGTCATTTGAGGCTTCAGCTCTCCACCGAAGCCAAACTTCTTCAGTATATCCTTGGTGTACTTGCTCTAGTGGATGAAGATGCCCTTCTTGGTCTACTTGATCTGGAGCCCTAGTAAGTACTTAAGTTCATCAATGAGACTCATCTCAAACTCGCTGTGTATCTGCTCCAAAAACTTAGACACAAGCTCATTAGTAGAACCACTGAAAATAATATCATCCACGTAAATCTGAGTGATCAAGAAATCAGAGCCAAGTTTGAGCAAGAAAAGAGTTTTGTCTACAGAACCCATCACAATGTCGTTGCCTAACAAAAACTATTTCAAACGATCATACCAAGCCCTGGGCTTGCTTTAAGCCATATAAAGCTTTTTGTAGTTTGAAAACATGTCGTGGAAACTTAGGGTTTTCAAAACCGGGGGTTGCCTAAAATAGACTTCCTCTTCTATGTACCCATTCAGAAAAACACTCTTGACATCTATTTGAAAAATCTTAAAACCTTTCAAAGCAGCGAATGCCAAAAGTGTGCAAATGGACTCAAGACGAGAAATAGGGGTCAAAGTCTCCTCAAATTCAATATCCTCCTTCTGGCAAAAACCCTGGGCAACTAATCGACCCTCCTTCAGACAGAGCATGAGCTTCATCTCTAGGCTTAAAAGTGGCAAAAAAGCAGATTGAGCAAAAATAGCGAGAGAACCAGCTTGAGAACAAAAAGATTTCGAAGTGAGATCACCAATGATGAGCTTTGAGGGGTGATCACGCTAAACTATCCGGGAGCCTTTATGATCATATGTCACCTCATAGAAATTAGCAGCTGGCACCTCTGGACTCGACTGAGGGGGCTTGATCAAAGTGGAAGAAGTGATCACATGTTCACCCTCATTCTTAGTCGAAATCTCAGAAGAAGTGGGGTCTGCAAGCTGTGCAGAAGGCCCACCCTCATCATTAGTGGGAGTATCCTCATCTTCCTCAAAGATGGGCTCTCCAAGCTCATCATCACTAGAAAACTCAAAACAAGGGGTAATTGAAGGCAAAGATTCATCAAAGGAAACCTCACAAGTCTCGACAAGCTATTGGGTGTTGAGGTTCCAAACTTGGAAGCCTCGAGAATGGAAAGCATAACCAAGAAAAACTCCGTCCTAGCAACGAGACTCAAACTTGTCCAAATGCCCTCCCTTCTTAAGCACAAAGTACTTGTAGTCAAACACTCACAATTGGCTCACCTTGGGCTGTCCGCCATACTGCAGCTCATATGATGTCTTACCTAGGAAATCTCTAAGAAAATGTGGTTGGCTAGATAGCAAGTTGTGTTCATAGCTTCAGCCCAGAAACGCCTAGGAATCCTACGCTCATCGAGCATCGTCCTGGCCATCTTGACTAGATGTTGGTGTATTTTTTGGTCACACTTTGACACATGTGTGGCCTAGGAGATCTGCTTTACTCTAGTGTAGGTCCTACAATCTTAGAAGAAGGGTTCAAGGTGTACCAATCAGTTTTACCCTGCAATTGATAAGGAAATAGAGGGAATATTGTTAGTAGCAAAGCATATCGGATGCCAAGCCGATGACTGTGGTAAGGATATAAACATGAAAAAATATCGTCGATCGACCACAAGGCCAATGACCAAGGCAGAGTGATCGAGATGAATGCGCCATTGGCCGATGAGATAGATAATTTACGTGTATAGGCAGATGAGCAGCCCCCAATAGCGAATAGAATATGACTCTGAATTGAAGATAACCTATAGGCTTGTACTCCGATAGAAATAAATAAAACATGCCAGATAACATGTCTGTATTATCAAAATCATCACAATAATAAGATTGTACCTACCCAAAACACTAACCAAGACAGTAGCTAGTCACGATGATCTCAATAATACTTCAAAGCATTAGGGACACTTTATTTAGATGAATGGTATACAACATGAAAATGGTACAATAGAGAGAGATGTCGGACACAACCGATGAAGCCTCAAACTACCACACCTAAATCACATCAATCTAAGAGATCAAATTGATGCAGCCTTAGACCTAGCCAATACACCGAGATAAACCAGCGACCATACTATTTAAGCTGATGCCTCAAGAGAACAAATTGATGCAGCCTTTCACTACAACAAAATAGGGAACTTCCGTCGGCCAAAGCCGACGGAAGTTAGCCCTTTCCCGACGGAAGAATCTAACTTCCGTCGGCAAAAGGCTAATTTTCGTCGGCAAATAACCGATGGAAGCGGGTAGACGGAAGTTAGCTAACTTCCGTCAGCGGCCGATGGAAGTTACCAGGAAATTAGTAACTTCCGTCGGCCAAATCCTAGATGACGAAAATTACTTTTTTTGTTTTTTCTTTTTTCTTTCGACGGGCCAATAACTTCCGTCGGCTAATATTGGCCGATGGAAGTTAACTAAAAATTCCAAAAAAAGAGAAAATACTAAAGATTCCGTCGGCTAATGTTGCATTCTCTGAAAATTATAGATACATATTAGAGTACACCATCCTCCGCAAACTAACTGCGCCATATATACTTGTTCCTTCACCAAAAACAGATGTTCCTTCACCAAAAACCCAGGTAGAAAAATCATCAGAGAAGCTGCATTTCAGGACAAGCTTCCAGCAAATGCAAAACTTCTTGCATCGATTTCAAGGGAAAACAGGCTGATTTATCTATACTTGTGAGTAATTTACAGCTAGATTTCTTCACTAAATCTATACTTGTGAGTAATTTACAGCTAGATTTCTTCACTAAAAACCATGCACAAATCAGTTTATGTAAATAACATAGAGAGAATGGGATGGAAGCATCTAAACAAAATATTACAGATGCAAGACTAAAAATGCTCAACAAGCAGCATACCGTCAACTTGTTGTCAGGGTATATTAGTCCTTCTAGATACTCCATTATATAGAAAGGAGTTCCAATTAAACATGCATCCATGAAAAGACAGAACACCTTAGGGACAGGAACATCTGTGTGAGTACCCAAAGCTTTGAAAACCTGTTTCCAATTAAAACACAACTCAAGGAGTTAGTTCATAACGCTCATCAGTATACATTAGGATGAAAAACGTGCATAAGAAGCAATTAACATCACATCATCTGCAGGTTTGATAAGTATACTAATTATGTAGAAACAAAGAAACTAGAAGTTTCATATTGCTCAGAATAAACACAAAAAACTATGCAGTTGTACATTTTTTTACTAATCAACTGGGTTTACAGTGTTCAATCAGTGAAAATGGTTCGACGTGATAATTGAAAAGTGCTAAGGCTGCTCCATGCATATATGTGTAGAGCAATGAAATTTGCATCACTATTCAGTTCTATCAGCAAAACGAAATTCAGAATCTGGACGCATTGCTCCTACTGAGGAGCCATGCTGAATAGCGTGGGCCTCATGGCTCCAGAAGTGATGAGTCATTGTCAACGATAGTCAAAGAGGACATAAGAAAAAGAGATCTGCTGTTTTATGGGCCGCGTGTGACTCAGTTACACGGGCAGCGAGTGACTGTCGGGCAGAGGAGGCTGCAAAGTCGGGCTGGCCCAATCCGGGTGCATGGGCCAGAAGTAGTAGAAGACCCACTGGGCTGTTGACCAGGGTTGACTCAGGTACACGGGCGGTGAGTGATTGCCGGGCTGAGAGAGCTGCGGAATCGGGCCGGCCCAATCCGGGTACCTGGTGCAAAGTCGGTGGAGGCTTTGTCAGTTTCGGCGCAAAACTGATAACCGTCGATCTTGTATCCGACTGTCCAGAAGAGAAGTCGTAGTCGCTACGAAAGCTTAGCTTTCGGATAAGTCATCTGTAACTCTAGGCCCACAGTCAGTCAGTCGTGTCTGTAAAAATACCTAAGGGAAGTAGAGTCTTTTCCTTTATTCTTGCGTCTGTAAAAACCCTAAGGGGCTGGTAGAATATTCCTAGTGTTGGGCAGCCTATAAATAGGGCCCCAATCCCTAGGGTTTGGACTACCCTTCTAGAAATCACTTTTTCCATCATTCCTTGGGTCACTTTTGTTCCTGCGCTCTCTCTCTTCTATTCCTGGTTGTGTGCGCCGCCAGAGATTTGTTTTCCTGCTTGCGTTCATTTTGTTCTTCATTAATGCAGTAAGATTTTGTTCTCTGTTGTGTGCGTGGCGTGCATTGTGTGATTATGGATCTGTAGCAATCATTTCGTTCGCAGTGATTTTATTCCCTGTTGTGAAGGCTTCGAATTGCTTCTGTTTCTCTCCTGTTCTTCACGAGGAGTGTACTAGTTCCTGCTGTTTGCAAGTAGTACTACTACTATAGCAACAGTACACTAGTGCCAGCTTTTTGATTTTCTTGCGCAGCTTTTTAATCGAAGTTGACAGGCCCTAGCAACTTTTCTGTCTATTTCCTGGTGAAGCCATCCTCTCTGTTCGAAGCCCCTCAGCTCCGTGAGGCAGGCTTCGATCTGAGATACTCAAAGGCTTCGTTGGAACTTCGAACTTCGTTCTGTGTCTTGAGTTGCTAGCTGCGGAGTACTTTTCGAACGGACAGCGTCGCATACTTCGAACGACGGTGCGAAGGTACTCTGCCTCGAGCTCTTCGAAGTCCACACTTCGATAGGTTTCGAAGTTGGCTTCGAAGCTTGTCATTCTGTTAGGCTTCGCTTTGGTTTCTTTGTCACGTGTCAGCCTTCGCTTCTCTTTTCGAAGCTTACTCTTTTCGAAGGTAGAGTGCAGGCTTCGAATTTGGTGCCTCTGTCATGTAACAGGCTTCGCTTCTTTGTTCGAAGCTTGTCTGTCTGTGTGTTGCGTTCGAAGTTTTCTGTTCGAAGGTTTGGCTTCGAAGTACTTGGTTCAAAGCTGTGTTCAAAGTCTTGCCTTCGAAGTACTCACTTCGAAGCGGGCTCCGATTTTCTCATACTTCGCTTCGAAGCACACTTCGATTCCTACCTTCGGCATTTTAACAACACCTTCGACTTACTTCGATTCCTGTCACCTCCAAACAAAACTTCGCTCAGTGAAGTAGACCTCGACCTCCGAAGCAGGCTTCGGCCAGCAAAGCAGGCTTCGATCTGCGAAGCAGGCTTCGCCGAGATTCGAACAGGAGACAGATTTGAAAAGGTAACTTCTCTTATCTCTCATAGTGCACTGAGGTTGCTTTACTGAAAAGTTTGACTTGCCTAGTCTTGCATATACTGTTTATCTGTCTTTTAGCACTGCCTTGATAGTACTCTGTTTGTCATCAGCTGCTTCTAGGCTAGATACCTTTATACTTAGGCTATCTGTTTATTTTCTGCTACTTAATCTTTTGAGGTGCGTTGGGTATTGGGAACAGGCCATTGATTCGAAAGAATTTTTAAGGCGCCCATTCACCCCCCCTCTGGTCGCTATTTTCGGTCCTACAAGTGGTATCAGAGCCTGGTTAGGGTTTTTCCATACCTTAACCGGTTCTAAACCCCGGTAGTGACCATGACGTCTCATGGCAAGGTCCCGTCCTTGGAAGCCTATGGATATAACTATTGGAAGACTCGCATGCGAGCCTATCTCATGAGCCAGGGTTCAGACATTTGGGACATTTGCGTTCACACAACGTTTGTCATATTGCCAGTCACTGAGCATGGTACTGCTGGTATCATTGCTCAGCATCTGAGCAACAGTAAGGCTGTGAACATTCTATTTTCTGGTTTAGGTCCCACTGAGTTTGAGCGTGTGAGTCATCTCTCCACTGCGAGAGAGATCTGGGATACCCTCAAGGCACACCATGAGGGAACAGCACAGGTCAAGGCTCGGCTCTATCAGACCTACCGACGTGAATATGAGAATTTCACTCAAAAGCCGGGTGAATCTGTTGAGGCTTTGTTTGGTCATTTTCAGTCAATCATTAACAAGCTTCGGGACAACAAGGCTGAGGGTGCTCAGTTAGTCTTAGATCACGAGCAGGTGCTCAAGGTTCTCCATACCTTAGACCCAAAGATCTGGGAGATCAAGGTATCCTCTATCGTTGAGAGCACCTCTTACGATACCTTGACCATTTCTGAGTTGTTTAGCAAGCTGAAGGCCACTGAGGTAGATATCCAGCTGAGATCAAATCTCACTGGTTCTGGATAAAAATCCCTGGCCCTTGCTACACCTTCTGTTGATCCTTCTTCTGTGAGTTGTGCTGGGTTCTCTTTGATGTCTATCACTGAGGACCAGTTAGAGTTATTGGGAGATGATGATTTGTGTCTTTTTAACAACCGGGTGCGTCGTGTCTATGATAAGAGAATGTTCAAAAGACACGGCACAAAATCCGGATGCTTTGAGTGTGGTGATCCAGGACACTTCATCGCCGACTGCCCCAAGCGCAATGGACACAAGAAGGGCACCGGTGGCAGCTTCCATGACTCCGGCAAGCACGAGAGCTCATTCTTCAACAAGGGCAAGCCGAAGACCCGATTCTTCAAGAAGGCCCTGAAGGACTACCGGCGAGAGAACAAGAAGCGCGACAAGGCCTTCTTCGCCGAGATGGAGAAGAGCTACTCCAAGCGGTCCACGTCTTCTTCCTATTCATCGAGCTCAAGCGATGAGGAGATCGCCATCAGGAAGGGGAAGGACAAGGACGATCCGGCGGGCCTCTGCTTCATGGCCTTCGGAGACAAGCCGAAGAGCCGCTCACACCAGCGCCGAAGATCCCGCAAGAGCTTCTGTTCAATGGCTCTTGGGGATAAGGAAGAAAAGAGCTCCTCCGACGACTCCGACGACGACGAAAACAAGGTATCATCCTACGAGCGCGGAATCGTTGATTTACTTGAGAGAAATCGTCAGGAGTTGAAATATCGGGAAAAACTGCTTAGGGGGGCTAAGAAGAGGATAGATGAGTTAGAGAGTGAGATTGCTGTGGCCAACGGCAGAATTGAGAGTCTATCTTCTTCCCCTTTCTTGGGTGATAGCAGTGAGTGCCCGAAGTGTGAGGTGCTTCTGTGTGACCTGTCGACTCTGAAGTCCAGGTACACAGAAAGGGTTGATGAGAGGAACGCTTTGGCCACTGAGCTTGAAAGCGCTCAGCTGGAGCTGAAAGATGCTCAAGCCACTGTCGTCGCACCCTGTGTTGATTGCCCATCTCATCTAGCTGCCTTAGCTGAGCTGAAATCCAAGGGTGATGAACATTTGGGTGATTTGGAGAGGTTGAGAGCTGAGCTTGCCCAGACTAGGCTAGAGCTTGAGACACTATCAGTTCCACCCACTGTCTGTGAGAACTGTCTGTCTCTTAGAATGGAGTTGATTAAGCTGAAAGCCGAAAAGTCTGTCCAAGTAGAGAGTGAGTGTGAGACCTGCTTGTCTCAGGTGGAGGTTCTAGCTTCCTTGAGAGAGGAGCTAGCAGATTCTCAGAATGATAACTTTTACCTCCGTTCTATCCTGAGTTGGATCAGTGCCAGAGAGCCACAGCTCGGCATGATGATCCAGCAGTTCAAGAGGCAGGATGGGTTTGGGGTAGGTTACACCTACACCAAGGCTGACTTTGAGAGTGCCATTAGCCGGGCAATGGAGTGGAGTAAAATGACTCTAGAGCAGAGATACCCTAAGACTCACTCCACTGAGTCTTCCCAGGCTTGTCAGCCCAAGGATGGAGTGATCCATGAGCCACCCAAAGCTCCACCCAAGAAGCCTATCTGGGTTCCAAAGCCCAAACACCTACACACTTCTCTTGACTCTCTTCCTGGACCCTCTCAGGCCAAGAAGATAACACCAAACACCACTAAGCCCAAGAACCCCAAGCCTCAACCACACCCCAAGAAGCCCACCTATCATTGTGAGTACTGCCAGAGAGACGGGCATCTTGCGGAGTTTTGCTTCAGGAGGAAGCGGGTTGAGAGAGCAGAGAGGGCTCGTAGTGGTCAGGAGCAGTTCTACCAGCCGGATGGTAGACTGCGTGTTCCTCGACGTGGGGGGAGGCTGGAGGCCAGGCCGCGTCGTGTAGGTGGTGGTAGAGGAGACGGCTTTCTTGCCAATGCTCCAGTTGGTGGTGTCCATTCCGACAGAGTTCCAGACCGTGTTGGCTACGGTTCCGGACCTCGTGACCACAGGATTAGGCAGAACCGAGGACCGCGCTTTGAGCCCCGTTTTGGTCCAAACTATTTTGATGGTTTTCGCTTTCCATCTTTTGAGCAGATGGCTCGACACTGGTTTAGCTCTTTTGCTAAACCTGGTGCCGGACCATTTGCCCCCACTTACAACCACTGATTGTGCAGGACCGGGGACTGGAGGATGTTTGGATCATGGACTCAGGATGCTCTCGCCACATGACGGGACATCGCAGATGGTTCTCCAGTCTCACTCCCCCGAGCTCCAAAAAATACATCACGTCCGGGAACATCGACCAAGGGAAAGTAAGTGGCATAGGCTCAATTTGCATTTCAGATCATTTCTCTTTGAAGAATGTTGCTTTGGTTAAGAATTTGAACTTCAATTTGATTTCTGTTTCGCAACTTCTTGAGGATGGTTTGGAAGTGCGTTTTAAGAAGGGAAATTCTTCTGTGGTTGATTCTAGAGGGTCTTTGGTTTGTCAGATTTTACCTTTCGATAAAGTTTTTCGAATTGACTTCTCTAGTTCTTTTGGCCCTTCTCGCTGTTTGATTGCTGGATCTTCTTCTGAGCTCTGGAAGTGGCATAGGAGGTTAGGTCACTTGAGTTTTGATCTGCTAGTCAGGTTATGCTCTATGGACCTCATCCGAGGATTGCCCAAGCTTAAGATGGAGAAGGATCTAGTTTGTCATCCCTGTCGTCATGGGAAAATGGTTGCCGCTTCTCACTCACCTGTGACTCAGGTGATGACTTCGTATCCGGGCGAGCTTTTACATTTGGACACTATAGGTCCAGCTCGAGTAAGCTCAGTCGGTGGGAAGTGGTATGCACTTGTGATTGTTGACGACTTTTCTCGATTCTCGTGGGTTTTCTTTTTGGAGTCTAAGGATGAGACTTTTCATTTTGTTCATGACCTGATTTTGAAGCTGAAGAATGAGAATAATGGTCGGATGCGAGCAATTCGCTCCGACAACAGCTCTGAGTTCAAGAACTCTCAGTTCGTCAGCTTCTGTAGTGATCAGGGTCTGGATCATCATTTTTCTTCTCCTTACACTCCCCCACAGAACGGCGTTGTGGAACGAAAGAACCGCACGCTAGTCGAGATGGCCAGGATGATGCTCGATGAGCACAGGACTCCTAGGCGTTTTTGGGCTGAAGCCATGAACACAGCTTGCTATCTGGCTAACCGCATCTTTCTTAGAGCTTACCTTGGTAAGACATCATATGAATTGCGGTTTGGCAGACAGCCCAAGGTGAGCCACTTGCGAGCGTTTGGTTGCAAGTGCTTTGTGCTCAAGAAGGGAGGGCATTTGGACAAGTTTGAGTCTCGTTGCTGGGACGATGTTTTTCTTGGATACGCTTTGCATTCTTGAGGCTTCCGTGTTTGGAACCTCGAATCCTAGCTGCTTGTCGAGACTTGTGAGGTTTCATTTGATGAGTCCTTGCCTTCTTTGACTCCTTCTTTTGAGCCTTCTAATGGTGAGCTCGGAGAGTCCATCTTCGAGGAAGATGATGACACTCCAGCCGCTAATGAGGGTGGGCCTTCTGCACTCCCCGCAGAGCCCACACCTTCTGAGACTTCCGACTGAGAATGAAGGTGGACCTTTGATCACTTCTTCCACTACGATCGAGCCCCCTCAGTCGAGTCTAGAGGTGCCAGCTGCTGACTCCGGTGAGGTGACTTCAGATCACCAGGGAACCCGAGCAGTTCAGCGTGACCATCCCTCAGAGCTCATCATAGGTGATCTGACTGAGAGAACTTTGCGTTCTTCTGCTTCTCTTGCTGTGTTTGCTGAATCTGCGTTTGTTGCATCTTTTGAGCCCAAAGACATTTCTCATGCTCTTTCTGATTCTAACTGGATTAATGCTATGAAAGAAGAGCATGAGAACTTTGTCCGCAATCGGGTTTGGACACTAGTTGAGCCGCCACCAGGATGCAACCCCATAGGTACCAAGTGGGTGTTTAAGAACAAACAAGGTGAAGATGGGGTTGTGGTGCGCAACAAAGCTCGACTAGTTGCCCAGGGTTTTTGCCAGAAGGAAGGTATTGACTTTGAAGAAACCTTCGCTCTTGTTGCCCGCCTTGAGTCCATTCGTATTCTTCTAGCTTTTGCCGTTTCGAAAGGTTTTAAGCTTTTTCAAATGGACGTTAAGAGTGCTTTTCTGAACGGGTTCATAGAGGAGGAAGTTTATGTTAGGCAACCCCCCGGTTTTGAGAACCCTACGTTTCCTCGACATGTTTTTAAGTTGCAAAAAGCTTTATACGGGTTGAAGCAAGCCCCCAGGGCTTGGTATGACCGGTTAAAGCAATTTTTGTTGGGGAAAGATTTTGTGATGGGTTCTGTGGATAAAACTCTTTTCTTTCTCAGAGATGCTTCAGATTTCTTAGTTGCTCAGATTTATGTGGACGATATTATCTTTGGCGGTACTACTGATTCTCTTGTGTCCAAGTTTTCTGAGCAGATGCATAGTGAGTTTGAGATGAGCCTCATGGGTGAGCTCAAGTATTTCTTAGGGCTCCCGATCAAGCAGACCAAGGACGACACCTTCATCCACCAAGGTAAGTACACTCGCGATATGCTTAAGAAATTTGACTTTGGTGGTGAATTGAAGCCGCAGATGACCCCGATGGGGACTTCTGGGGGTCTGGACAAGGACGAGAGCGGCGTCAAGGTCAATGAAAGGGAGTTTTGAGGGATGATCGGTTCACTGTTGTACTTGACGGCAACAAGACCGGACATACAGTTCGTCGTGGGACTTTGCGCGCGTTTCCAGTCTTCACCACGCGCGTCTCATCGGTAGGCCATCAAGCGCATTTTCAGGTATCTTACTTATGCGCCCGATCTTGGTCTTTTCTATTCAGCATCATCTTCTCTCGATTTATCTGGCTTTTCGGACGCCGACTTTAATGGGTGCCGGTTGGATCGCAAGTCGACTTCCAGTACTTGCCAGTTTCTTGGTTCTTCACTTGTCTCTTGGTCTTCTCGAAAGCAATCTGGAGTTGCTCTTTTGACCACTAAGGCTGAGTATGTAGCTGCTGCTAGCTGCTGATCACAGTTAGTTTGGATGATTTCCACTTTGCGAGATTTTGGGTTGTTCTTTCCTACCAGGGTTCCATTGTTTTGCGACAGCACCAGTGCTATTAGTGTAGGGAAAAACCCGTGTCTCCATTCCAAAACCAAACACATTGATGTGCGCTTTCACTTCTTGCGGGATCAATATGAGAAAGGTGTCATTGACCTTGTTCATGTTGATACCCATCATCAGTTGGCTGACATTTTCACCAAACCCTAGATCAGTCTACATTTGAGCGTTTACGAGGGGATTTGGGTGTTGTGTATCCTTTTTAGGATATTTTGCGTCAGTTTTTCTTTCTTCTTTACTCTTTTCTTGAGTCGTTTTGTGTGTGTTCATATCTTGCATATTCACATATCACACTTTAGAGTTGCTTCTGTTATATGATTGAAATGCTTTACTTATTCTAGCTGGTACATGCTTTTGATTACTTGTCGATGATCATGCTTTGCTTCAGTTCACTTGATATGTCTGATATCTATCATATGCATGGCTTTTTATGCTTTAAAATTGAAAAATGATCACTATTGCTTCTGGTAATTAGCATGCGTAGGCTGAATGTTCTTGCTATCAGTTACATGCCTTATAGCTAGTTCCTGACTTAGATGCAAACATGCAACTTGGACATATGTGTGCTTTATTCATGGAAAATGTGCTATAAAATAATGGAAAACCAGCAAAATGAAAATTCCATGCCTTTTTATGCTTAAAATTGAAAAGATCCAGGTGGGTTTGTCTTGTCGCATTGCATTGTTCTGGACTGCGTACCATAGCACTTTGGTATGAACTAGGACACTGTAGTGTATGCCAAGACCAATGTCTTAAGCTTCTGATGGTCCAGTTCTGGCCTAGGCTTGACTTGGTCGGTCAGCATAAGGTTTGACATGCAAATAACCCCTGGCAAAAAATGAAAAAGGAAAAATAAAAAGCTTGAAAATTGAACTGATAACAAGTTTGCTGAAGCACTTTGATTTGGACAATGCTTAACTTGGTAGATATCAGTTAGCTTTTGCATCTCATGCTTTACCTTGCTTGTTTACTTGAAAATGTGGTGATGCTTTTGTTTGCAAAAACTGAAAAATATGTGCAAATGACTTTCTTTAGATATCATCTGTTGCACTGATCATGCCATGTATCGTTCAGTATGTCTTTTGCTGTATTTGTTAGATGTTGTAATTGCAGTCAATCATATCTGAGAAGCATGCTTTCTACACTCCTTATGCACTCCAGTTGAATTCACTGCATATTTTGAGGGGGAGTTACATGTCTCGATTGAGTGCTTGATGAGTTCACTTGTCAACAAGGGGGAGAAAATTTGGGATCAGAGTTTAAGGGGGAGTTCTTACTCTGTTGATATCCTTGTTATTCTGACATCACACTCATTTTGAGCGTTTACGTATTGGTTAAACCATAATGACCGCTTCTTGCTTTTGTTCGGCTTTTGGTCATTAGGGTTAAACTTTTACCTTATTTTTCCTCTTCCTTGTTTTTCTTGTGTTTTGTTTTTCGTGTTTCCACATTTGTTCGCAGGTGCTGAAGAGCTGAAGAAGAGGAGTGTTGACAATGCACTCATCAAGGGGGAGATTGAGGAGCCATGCTGAATAGCGTGGGCCTCATGGCTCCAGAAGTGATGAGTCATTGTCAACGATAGTCAAAGAGGACAGAAGAAGAAGAGATCTGCTGTTTTATGGGCCGCGTGTGACTCAGGTACACGGGCAGCGAGTGACTGTCGGGCAGAGGAGGCTGCGAAGTCGGGCTGGCCCAATCCAGGTGCATGGGCCAGAAGCAGTAGAAGACCCACTGGGCTGTTGACCAGGGTTGACTCAGGTACACGGGCGGTGAGTGATTGCCGGGCTGAGAGAGCTGCGGAATCGGGCCGGCCCAATCCGGGTACCTGGTGCAAAGTCGGTGGAGGCTTTGTCAATTTCGGCACAAAACTGATAACCGTCGATCTTGTATCCGACTGTCCAGAAGAGAAGCCGTAGTCGCTACGAAAGCTTAGCTTCCGGATAAGTCATCTGTAACTCTAGGCCCACAGTCAGTCAGTCGTGTCTGTAAAA
The DNA here is from genome assembly GCA_019279435.1 of Zizania palustris. Classification (NCBI taxonomy): domain Eukaryota; kingdom Viridiplantae; phylum Streptophyta; class Magnoliopsida; order Poales; family Poaceae; genus Zizania; species Zizania palustris. The sequence continues at coordinate 26,258,681 of JAAALK010000079.1, forward strand.
ATACCTAAGGGCAGTAGAGTCTTTTCCTTTATTCTTGCGTCTGTAAAAACCCTAAGGGGCTGGTAGAATATTCCTAGTGTTGGGCAGCCTATAAATAGGGCCCCAATTCCTAGGGTTTGGACTACCCTTCTAGAAATCACTTTTTCCATCATTCCTTGGGTCACTTTTGTTCCTGCGCTCTCTCTCTTCTATTCCTGGTTGTGTGCACCGCTAGAGATTTGTTTTCCTACTTGCGTTCATTTTGTTCTTCATTAATGCAGTAAGATTTTGTTCTCTGTTGTGTGCGTGGCGTGCATTGTGTGATTATGGATCTGTAGCAATCATTTCGTTCACAGTGATTTTATTCCTTGTTGTGAAGGCTTCGAATTGCTTCTGTTTCTCTCCTGTTCTTCACGAGGAGTGTACTAGTTCCTGCTGTTTGCAAGTAGTACTACTACTATAGCAACAGTACACTAGTGCCAGCTTTTTGATTTTCTTGCGCAGCTTTTTAATCGAAGTTGACAGGCCCTAGCAACTTTTCTGTCTGTTTCCTGGCGAAGCCATCCTCTCCGTTCAAAGCCCCTCAGCTCCGTGAGGCAGGCTTCGATCTGAGATACTCAAAGGCTTCGTTGGAACTTCGAACTTCGTTCTGTGTCCTGAGTTGCTAGCTGCGGAGTACTTTTCGAACGGACAACGTCGCATACTTCGAACGACGGTGCGAAGGTACTCTGCCTCGAGCTCTTCGAAGTCCACACTTCGATAGGTTTCGAAGTTGGCTTCGAAGCTTGTCGTTCTGTTAGGCTTCGCTTTGGTTTCTTTGTCACGTGTCAGCCTTCGCTTCTCTTTTCGAAGCTTGCTCTTTACGAAGGTAGAGTGTAGGCTTCGAATTTGGTGCCTCTGTCGTGTAACAGGCTTTGCTTCTTTGTTCGAAGCTTGTCTGTTTGTGTGTTGCGTTCGAAGTTTTCTATTCGAAGGTTTGGCTTCGAAGTACTTGGTTCAAAGCTGTGTTCAAAGTCTTGCCTTCGAAGTACTCACTTCGAAGCGGGCTCCGATTTTCTCATACTTCGCTTCGAAGCACACTTCGATTCCTACCTTTGGCATTTTCACAACACCTTCGACTTACTTCGATTCCTATCACCTCCGAACTAGACTTCGCTCAGCGAAGTAGACCTCGACCTCCGAAGCAAGCTTCGGCCAGCAAAGCAGGCTTCGATCTGCGAAGCAGGCTTCGCCGAGATTCGAACAGGAGACAGATTTGAAAAGGTAACTTCTCTTATCTCTCATAGTGCACCGAGGTTGCTTTACTGAAAAGTTTGACTTGCCTAGTCTTGCATATACTGTTTATCTGTCTTTTAGCACTGCCTTGATAGTACTCTGTTTGTCATCAGCTGCTTCTAGGCTAGATACCTTTAGACTTAGGCTATCTGTTTATTTTCTGCTACTTAATCTTTTGAGGTGCGTTGGGTATTGGGAACAGGCCATTGGTTCGAAAGAATTTTTAAGGCGCCCATTCACGCCCCTCTGGTCGCTACTTTCAGTCCTACACCTGCCTGTTCACTTTTTTTTTCACCGGGGCATGCTGATTCCACTTTACTCGAGCAAGCAACGCCCTACCTACTATCAGATCGGGCACCATCATACCACCGGAGAAAACTACCCCAAATTATGGATCATTAGGGCAAGCTTCCCAAACTTATAAACGTGCAATTTCTCAAAAAAAAACTTTCTATATTGTAAAAAAATCGTTTATCAATTTTTTATATTAAATCCATTCGTTTAAACTCTTCAATAATTGTCATAAACTCATGTTTGATCCATAATCCATCCTTTTGAACAGAGCTTTAAATCGATCGCCGAAAAAAATTAGCCCGAGCTAGCTAGGCTGCAAATCAGAACGAGCAAAGCAGAGAAATCTGACCTGGAACTCGCGCTCAACGGCATGGGTGGACTGGAGGATGACGCCGGGCGGCTTCTTCCGCAGCACGTAGCGCCTGGCCTCTCCGCCGGGGGCGGAGACCTCGAGGCAGTAGGTGGGGTTCGACTGGCCGTAGCCGAACTGCGTGAGGACAAACCCCAGCGCCGGCGAGGGGAACCCGGTGACGTGCGCGGCCGCATAGCGCAGCAGTGCCGCCTCGTCGATGGCTTGCGCCGCGTACAATGGCCGCAGCAGCTCCGAGGTCAGCCTCGCCATATCGCTTCCGCCGAGGCCAAGGCGAAGCGGTGGGCGGAGGCCGGCGACCGGCGGTGCAGCCGTGCAGGGCTTGCGAAGGCGGTGACCACTGGGCGGAGGCGGCTGCCATCGGGAGGTGGGGAAGCGGGGAGGGGAGAGGCGCGGAGGCGGCGGCGCAAAACCTAGGGTGCGGGGAGGGGAGGCACAGAGGCGGCGGCCGGGAGGCACGGAGGCGGCGGCCGGGAAGCAGGGAGGGGAGGCGCAGAGGCGGCGGCGCAAAACCTAGGGCATGGGGAGGGGAGGCGCGGAGGCGGCGGTGCAAAACCTAGGGCACGGCCGGGAAAAATAGGGCGCGGGGAGGGGAGGTGCGGGGAAAAATAGGGGGGCGCGGGCTGGAAAAACGCTGCTGAAAAAATATCTTCCGTCGGCCACAGCTAAAGCCGACGGAAGTTAATTTAATTTACGTCGGCTTTAATGTTGGCCGACGGAAGTTACGAGCGGGGGCAAAAGCCTTTTAACTTCCGTCGGCCACAGTTAAAAGCCGACAGAAGTTAATTTAAGTTCCGTCGGCCTACAGGAGCCGACGGAAGTGAATTAACTTTCGTCGGCTTTTCCGAAAGCCGACGGAAATTAAAATTTCCTATGAAAATTTCCTGTTTTCTTGTATTGTTGAGGACACTGATCTAGTCGATACGATCATTGGGGGTGGCGGGACTCACCTCTTTGCCGGAGATCGGAATGATGTATCCTAGCTCCGAGTGCCGAATCTCATCGGGATTAACCTTAGGAAGCCAAGGGTGACGATGCGCCGAGTAGTTGTTTGATAGAGTTGTGTGTTTTGATCTAACTAATGATATATATTTATAGTCCAGAGACTTGTCGTCCAAGTTGTCTATCCTAAACGATTTTGGATCATCTTTATCTTCTCTCACTTTTATCTACATCGACTTCTTCATATACAGTCATGTTACACGTCATGGACGGGCTTCTTTGTCAATATTTGATCGGACCTCTTTGACTTTTGTTTGACCATGTGACATATTTTGTGGGCCTGGGATTTACCAAATCTTGGCGTCAACACCAACGTGTGGTTCTTTCATTCCACAATGCCATTTTGTGGGGGAATATAAGAAGCAAAAAACTGGTGCTCAAGACACTTATCATTACAGAAATTGTCAAACTGAGAATTCTTGAATTCAAAACCGTTGTTAGAGCTAATTGCTCGCATCCAACCATTGTTCTCATTTTGTTGCTTCAGGATCAGGTCATGAACAAACTGGAAAGCCTCATCCTTAGACTCCAGAAAGAAAACCCACGAAAATCGAGAAAATCGTCAACAATCACAAGCGCATACCACTTCCCATCGACTAAATGCACCTGAGCTAGACCAACAGTATCAATATGTAACATCTCTCCCAGATATGAAGTCATCACCTAAGTCACAGGTGCGTGAGAAGAGGCAACCATCTTTCCACGATGACACGGATGATAAACTAGATCCTTCTCCATCTTAAGCTTGGGCAATCCTCATATGAGGTTTATAGAACCCAATCTGATTAGAAGATCATAGCTCAAATGACTTAACCTCCTATGACACCTCTAGAGCTCATTAGAGGATCTAGCGATCAAACAATGAGGAGGGCCAAAAGAACTAGAGAAATTAATCTGAAAAACCTTACCGAAGGGTAAGATCTAGCAAACCAAAAGATCATCTAGAATCAACAACAGAAGAATTGCCCTTCTTAAAATGAACCTCTAAGCCATCATCAAGAAGTTGTGAAATCAAAACTATATTAAAACCTAGCTTTCCAACCAAAGAAACATTCTTTAAAGAGAAATGCTCAGAGATCTGAATCGAACCAAAACCTATTATCTTCCCTTGACCATTGTTCTCGAAGGTGATGTATTTCTTGGAGCTCAAGGAACTGATGCTGGAGAACCATATGTGACATCCCGTCATGTGGTGAGAGCATCCTAAATCTATGATCCATATATCATCCAAGCCTCGATCCTACAAAATTAGTGGTCAAAAGGATGAGTAAATGATCCAACACTAGGTTTAGCAAAAGAGCTAAACCAATATCGAGCCATCTGGACCAAAATGCGGCTCAAAGCGCGGTCCTTTGATCTACTCAAAGTCACATTCACAAGGTCCAAAGCCATATCGAGACTGACCTAGAACTCTGTCGGAGCAGAAACCATCCTCTAGAGCACGAGCACGATTGTCATCTCTTGTACCACCACCTACACGATGTGCCCTGGCCTCTAGCCTCTCACCACATTGAGGGACTCTCTGCCTACCACCCCACTAGTAGAACTGCTCCTGCCCACCTTGAGCTCTCTTAGCTCTCTCAAACCACTTCTTCTTGAAGCAGAAATCCTAAAGATGACCTTTCTTCTTTCAAAACTCACAGTGATAGGTAGTATTCTTGGGAAGGGGTTGAGTCTTTGGTTTCTTGGGCTTAGGTTTGTGTGGTGGCATCTTCTTGGTATGAGAGGGTCCTAGCATAGAGTCAAGAGAAGTGTGGAGGTGCTTGGGTTTTGGGATCCAGACATGTTTCTTTGGTGGAGCTCTAGGATCCTCTTTGAAAACACCATATTTGGACCGACTGGTCTGAAAGGATACAGTGGTGTGGGTCTTGGGATATCTCTCCTTTGGGGTCATCTTACCCCACTCCATTGCCCCACTTAGACCTCTCTCAAAATCAGCCTTGGTGTAGGTGTAACCTACTCCAAACCCATCCTATCTCTTGAACTGCTGGATCATCATACCGAGTTGAGGCTCTCTCCTGCTCACCGAACTCAGAATCTAAAGGAGATAAGTTTTCATTTTTAGTATCAGCTAGCTTCTCTCTCAAAGAGGCTAGAACCTCCACCTGGGTCAGCCAAACCTCACACTCTCTATCCACATGGGCAGACTTCTCAAGCTTCTTAAGCTCAACTCTTAGAGACAGATAGTTCTCATAGACAGTTCTAACAAGGTCTCAAGATCATGCTTGGTCTGCGCTATTTGAGCTCTAAGTTTCTCAAGATCACCCGACTGCTCATCACCGTTTGCTCTCAGCTTAGCTAGGTAAACTAAATGGGATGGGCAGTCTTTACAAGGAACGGCAGTTGAGGCATGAGCATCTTTCAGCTCTAGCTAAGCGCTTTCAAGCTCAATGGCCAAAGCGTCTCTCTCATCCACCATCTCTATGTACCTATACTTCAGAGAAGTCAGGTCACTAAGCAACATCTCACAATTAGGGCACTCACTGCTTTCGCCCAAGCAAGTAAAAGAAAATAGACTCTCAATCTTTCTATTGGCCATAGCAAACTCACTCTCCAGCTCATCTACCTTCTTCAGCCTCCTAAGCAGCTTCTCCTGATACTTCAACTCTTGACAATTCTCTTCAAGTACTTCAACAAGTTCTCACTCATAAGAGGATACCTTCTCGTCGTTGTCGTCGGAGTTATCAGACCAGCTCTTGTCATCTTTATCCCCAAGAGCCATTGTGTAGAAGCTCTTGTAGGATTTTCGGTGGCGATGCGAGCGAGTATTCGGCTTGTCCCCGAAGCCCATGAGGTAAAGGCCAGTAGGATCATCCATGTCCTTCTCTTTATTGATCACGATCTCCTCATCGCTTGAGCTCGATGAAGAGGAAGAAGAGGATGATCACTTGGCATAGTTCTTCTCCATCTCGGCAAAGAAGGCCTTGTATCGCTTCTTATTCTCACGCCGATAGTCCATTCGGGCCTTTTGAAAGAACTTCATCTTGGTCTTGCCCTTGGTGAAGGTGTTCTGGTTAGAGCTATTGATGGATATGCCCAAAATTTCGTGTATCTGAAGTTCTGATTATATTATGGTCTTGAGTCAGAGAGCAAAAGTTGCTTTGGAAGTTCCCATATGGTATCGGAAGTTTCGATGAACCAGAAGTTCCAATTTAGAATCAAAAATAATTGTACTAATCGGAAGTTCCAATATGTGTATCGAAAGTTCTGAGGTGGGCAAAAACAGATTGGATCTGTTGCGTGTCGTACTGAATTGGGAGACCTAGAATACCTTGTCGGTAGTTCCGATCTAGGGTCAGAAGTTTCGAGGTGGGAAAATAGATTGGATCTATTATGAATACGAATTGGTTGTAACCAATTTGTAGGTTTCAAGATGTGCGCGACCAGGGGCTCTCAGGTCTATATAAAGAGAGGAGGAGGTCTTGGAAACAAGCAATAAGCATATATTAGACCTAGCCACTATATACTCCTTTCCTGCCTTTCTTGATCTCAAACGTTGAGGTGAAGGATTTACCGTCTCTCATGTGCGGGGCTAGCACACTGCCGTGGGAGGAACTCTATCCCTGTACATGTAGATACCGTGGAGGAGTTGCTCCAACAACGACGCTCGTGGACTTCTTCACGTGAACAACTACATCGTCTTCACCGATCAGATTGGCGAGGAATGACCGGGACAAAGCAAGGATAGTCTTGACGTGCTACTCTGACATCTTCTTCTGCTGCACCTAGTGCGTCTCGTGCTAGAAGGTAACGATCTATGATCTCGCACGCGCATGGGTCTTGGGCTTTGGACAAAAATTTTGAATTTGTCGGCTAGCGTTGCTCCCCTATTCCCCAATAGTGGTATCAGAGCCTACGTGCATAGTGTTCGATCTGGATCCCTCATGTATGGAGATACATGGTGGAAAAATAGATTAGATCTATTTCTATCAGCGGCAAATTGGAAGTTCTGATGGCAGATCGAAAGTTCCAATAGTGATCAGATGTTCCGATATCGAATAATGACTCAATAGAGAGAGCAATTGGTGTTGTCTATGATTCCGATATTGATCAGAAGTTCTGGCAGATCGGAAGTTCCGATGCCAGATCAAAAGTTCTGACCCACCCGAATTTGAAATTCCGAGTATGTTGAGCCGGGTTTTTCAGATCCAGAATCCAGTCACTTGTAGATTGCTCTCCTAACTTTGTTTTGCAGAGAATGATGTCACTGGCATGGCCTTATATAAATGTGATGTATGAGATGCCTGTGATGAATGTAAATTAAATAAGGCCTGCGTGTCATGGTTATTTATAGCCCAAGGCTGATGTAAAATTTATCTCGGCTTGCATATCATTTCCGCGGTGCTTCGACCCATGTAATTAGTATAGGCTATGCGAGATATACTTGTACTCTTCATGGAGGCCAAGAGCACACACTCAATGATGGTAGCCATGGAGATAGAGATCACCATGTGAAGAGGGCCATGCTATGTCACAGTTAATATGATTGCCCGTGATGCCTTCTTATGTTCTTGTTATACTAATCTTGCATGTTTCATGTGCGCTAGGGACGTTGCGGTGCTAGAATAGTTTTCCCTCAGAAAATTAAGTATTGATGCTCTTCCCAATAGCTGCACCCACCAAGGTTCTTGCTCATCGATAGTGGGTCTGCCAAAGTAGGGTGCTATCTTTTATCTTGACAAGTTGGGGCAGAAGTCGGACTTCTGCACGCATAGTATTGGTTTGCTTAACGGGGCTATCAAAACGGTTTTGGGCCTTGGCGCATACAGTTTGCGTAGAGCATAGGATGCTTCTCCAACGACAATAGTCACATACGATGTGATTAGCAAAGTGTTGCTTACCTATGTCCCCTAGCTTCTAGCAGTGATTCCAAAGCTCACTAGGAGTTAGAATGAATATGGATCTTGCGCCACTATTAGTCATTAGAGGGAAAGTTACTGGTTTTTAAATAGTGGAACATCTTTTATTCGATAGAAGATAAACATTGCATAGTGCTGAACCTTGCATTTAATCTTTTGTAGATCATGGCTCCTTACACTTTTTTGAACACTTTACTCTTAATTTTGCGATCGATTCTTTATGGAACAATTATTATTGATTGGTTTAGAAACTTGAGAAGTGTTCTCAAGCGAAAGGAAAATGTTCTAAAGGAATCACTGCTTCCGATCATGGTCTGAAACCTTTCAATCATTACACCCTCTCATCTAGTCATTATCAATCACGCTTTCATGTAGTCGACCTCACCACGAAGGTTTTGATCCTGCAAATCAATCATAGAACTTTGCAAGAACAAGGTAAACACAATAAGAAATTGTAGATGATAATCTAAAGATTCAAGGTCAGGGGTTTTACAAACCAGTGTACAACGAAACTGCAATGATAGAATAATTGTAGTAAAACCCAACCCTAACTCTTGGTGGCTGCGAACTATTTATAGGGTTTACAAAACAGAGTTATAGGTCATGCCTTAGAAGGACTCCATTTATAATGAAAACACAGACTTAGCTAAGGTAGGTGGCATCGTATTCTAGTCGGTCCGACGATCAGACATGTCCATCGTCCAAAGGTGATGGCAATCGGCCAAGGGTTGATTCTGATAGAGGTCCAAGTGGTGGCCGATGCTGATAGAGTGTTCTAGTATGTTGCCGAGTGGGGCTCAATCGAAGTCGTTGGTAGTCGGCCAATGGCTGATGGAGCTCTGATTGATGGTCGATGCCGATAGAGTCAGAGCCAGCTACCGCTTGTGATTGAGGAGCCATGTTGAAGATCATGGGCCTCATGGCTCTAGAAGTGATGAGTGATTGTCAACGGAAGTCAACAGAAGAGGAGATGAGGAGAAGAGAGATACCTATCAGTTCTTGGGCCGCGTGTGACTCAGGTACACGGGCGGCGAGCGACTACCGGGCAGAGGGGCTATGGAGTCGGGCAGGCCCAATCCGGGTACATGGGCCAGAAACGGTAGGGGATCCACTAGTCTATTGACCGGGTTTGACTCAGGTAAACAGGCAATGAGCGATTACTGGGCTGATACAGCCATGGAATCAGGTCAACCCAATCCGGGTACCCGGTGCGAAGACAGTGGACGCTTTTTCGGTTTCGGCGTAAAACCGACGCAACTATCTAGACCGCCCATCAGAGATCAGACAGTTTTGAAGCGAAGTCGTAGCTACTACGAAAGCTCCACATCAGGACAAGTTACCTTTACTTAGGATTTTACTATTTTTCTCGTTTGGCCCGCAGTTTATTTTTCCGTCTGAGTGTAAATTACCCTAGGGGTAAATCTGTCTTTTCCCATTTAATAGGATGCCTATAAAATGGGCTTGTACCCCTAGGGTTTAACTCAATTTTTCTGTTCCCTCCATTGGGCAATGGCGCCTGGACGCGTGATGAAACGAGCGGCAGCATCAGTTTTTCCCGCCGCTAGGCCTTCTTCTCGCTCAATCTGTTGGGACGGTGCTCAGCGCCAGGCGTAGGTGTGCTATGCGCATCGTGCTAGAGGCACGAGGGGGCAAGGGAGATGTTTGCAGGAGCTGTAGATGCGAGGAAATGGAGGTGCCGAGTGTTGTCCACAGGAGGCAACAGGGAAGACGTATGGACATCACTGAATATTCATTTGATACCAGTTTTGCGTGTAGTTTTTCAGTTGAATTCCCTGTGATTGTTTCATTTGATACCAGCATTTTAATTTCTGCGTGCACTATGAATATTCATCGATATATTTGATAGCACTATTTATTTTCTGCATTTATTTTGTCATGTTATATGCTTTAAATATTGTGCTTGATCATATTCATGAACTTCCTATGATTTGAGAATGATCTGCATGTGCTTGATGGATTATCTCTGATTGGTCAAATTGTTGTGGGAATGTCTTTTGTACTGTGAGTTTTTTTTAATCTGCCTTTAAGCACTTTTGTGGTGTCTTTTCAATTAGGATACCGGTTATTTTTAGGCTAGTTTATTTTTGGTGCTTGAGATTTGTTTTGTTTCTGTTGGGTGTCTTTTGAGAAGCGTTGGGTGTTGGGATAAGTCCATAGATTCAAAAGAATGTTTTTGAGGCGCCCATTCACCCCCTCTCTAGTCGCTACTCTCGGTCCTACAAGTGGTATCAGATCCTGATTAGGGTTTTTTCATACCTTAACAGGTTCTAATCCAAGGTAGCGATCATGACTTCTTCTGGCAAGGATCCGTCCCTTGAGGTATTTGGCCACAACTATTGGAAGACTCGCATGCGAGCCTATCTATTGAGCCAGAGCTCAGAGATATGGGACATGTGTGTTCATGCCATATTCACTGTGCTTTTGGCTGCAGAGCATACTACCCCTGAGATAGCTGCTTTGCATTACCTGAACAATAAGGCAGTGAACATACTGTTTTCTTGTTTAGGTCCCAACGAGTTTGATCGTGTTATCCATCTCGACATTGCTCGAGAGATCTGGGCTACCCTCTATGCACACCATGAGGGGAAAGGTTAGGTCAAGGAAAGGCTCTATCAGACCTTCTGGCATGAGTATGAAAATTTCTCACAGAAGCCAGGAGAGACTGTTGAAGCCTTGTTTGGTCATTTTCAGTCGATCATCAACAAGCTTCGGGCTAACAAGGCTGATTGAGATCAGCTGGTCACAGATCATGAACAGGCATCATACATTGGACCCTAAGATCTCGGAGATCAAGGTATCCACTATTGTTGAGAGCTCTTCCTATGATAACTTGACTATCGCAGAGCTTTTCAGCAAGCTCAAGGCCTCAAAGGTTGATACTAGTTGAGATCAAATCTCACTGGCTCTAGCTCAAAAACCTTGGCCCTTGCGACACCTTCTACTGACCCTACTGCTTTGAGTTGTGCTTTGTCCTCTTTAATGTCTATCACTGAGGACCAATTGGATTTGCTAGGAGGTGATGACCAGTGTCTTTTCTACAGTTGTTTTCGTCATGTCTATGATAAAAGAATGAGTTGGCGTAAAAGATTACACTAACAGGTTTCAGAGATTAGAAACTAACAAACGAAGTGTTTGCGAGGTGAACTATTTCAAGCCTCCGAATTGGATAATAGCTCGAAGTAGTTTGAAGATGTGTATTGAATAACTCAGTTTTCGATCCTCATTACAGGGTAAAACGGGGGGTATTTATAGGCGAAAATCTTAAGGAAAATACCTTTTTACCCCTCTATTACAACCGACATAGTGGAAACTATTCGGTACCCTTAATAGGGCTAAAATGGTAAAAGACTAATCTAATTAGAAAGAAGATAAGTCTTCCATCCTAACTGGCAGAGAGATTCTCTGAAGAGTCGATGTTTGAAGCTATACTCCGAACAAGAGTCTGCTTTGATTCTTCGAACATGACCCAATACTAAACCGAAGTTAGATACCGGAACTTTGGTTTAATAGATTGCCTTCGTCTTGTTACTGTAGTGACCATGAGGATGAAGTATTTTCCCCCAACAGTAGCCCCTCGAATACGCTTCTCCGCATGATCTGTAAGGTTAGGTGATCAGTATACGCAAGAAAAATAATCATGCGTAGGGGTAAACAAATTTTATCAACCTTCGGAATATGTTAGGATTCATAGCTTCGAATTAATTCCTAAGGGAGTTCTATTCGAACAATTCTGAAATTAACTTTTATGAAGCCAGAAAGCCCTTTAGACTTAGAAGAAAAAGTCGTTGGCCTTTTCCTTTCAGAAGAAGTTATGCGTGCGTTAATTTCACAAACCGTAACGGTCAAGAATGTGAAACGGCAGGTCTGAATGGTAAAAAATTGTAAACCTAGGCTATAAATAGAGGACCTAGAAACTTCTCAAACACCTTTCTACCATCTTTGCGCAATCAACCATTAGCCTCCAAACCTTAGCTTCAATCTCTCAGTTCGAATCGATGGCGAAGACAAGCTTCAAGGCTCCCGGGGCGACTTCGGCCCTAGCCCGGCAACAAGCCATGGCGGCGGCAGCAGCGGTGGCAGTGGCGATGGCGCCGACAGCGGTGACAGTGCTGGTAGGGAATCCCCAACAAATCGGTCCCCATGACCTCCTCCTGGCTTCTTCGAAGTATTCTGGCCAGTCTTACAAACTGGGGCCATCCACCTGCTAGAGGAAGACGATCGCAGCAGTGGTCGAGGGGAAGATTAGCCCAAAGATCAATGTCCGCAAACCCAGAAAGGAAGCCATCCCTTCGCTGCGGCCTGGAGAAGTTGTCGTCTTTGAAGCCTTCTTCGAAGCAGGGTTAGGACTCCCAGTGGTAGACTTCCTGTCAGAGGTACTGGATCTCTTCCATGTCACCCTTCCTCAATTATCTCCAAACGCAATAACACGCCTAGCTATCTTCGAATGGGTGCTGCGGGCTGAGGGCTGCGAAGGAAGAGCAGAAATATTTGCAGCGCTACACAAGGCATCTTGCCAGCCGAAGACTTACCAAGGCTCCAGAGGGGAGAAAATCGTAGTAGCCTTCGGCAGCATCAACTTCAGACTCCGAGATGAATTCCAACTGCGATTCCCAGCGAAGGCCATCAACGCCAGATGGTACACAGATTGGATTCTCCGGTGGTTCTCCGCCAAAGTTGGAGTAAACAACCGTCTGACCGGACTCCTACAAGACATATATTTTCGAAGGGAAGCCAAAGTCCACCTAGACCCCGGCCAGCTCGAAACCCGCCTTAACTTTCTCCAACGAATTAGTCGCTGCATGAGCATGCGAGACTTAGCAGAGGAGTTCATCGGGCTCCAAATTCCGCCTTTGATGGCCAACTGGCCTATCAACTTCGAAGAGGATCCGAAGGGAGGACTCCGAAAAATTTCTTCAAACTTGAGCCCTGCAGGTAACTTCGAAAACTACAACATGTTTTATATATGATTGTTTGATGAAATGACTAATAAAAACTTATCTTTCAGCTTCTCAAGCCCCTATGACTTCGGAGCAAGTCGTTTGAGCTTCGGAGAAGATTCTTGGAGCTCCTACTCCGGCTGAAAAGGAGTGGAGGAAGAAACTGGTGGGCAGTTGGGAGCGACTTAACCGAGTATGGGGCGTACTCGGATTCGTAGCCCCCCTCTTCCGGATTGGGTTCCTTCTAAGAAAGAGCCGAAGAAGAGGAAAGCAGATGCTGGGACTTCGGCTCCAACAAAGACTCCCGTAAAAAAGTTAGCCCGAAAGCCTAAAAATGTGGCTCCTTCTAGGCCTGTTGCTTCGTCTTCAGGTTCATCTGAAGATGAGGGAGTGAGAGAAATGCAAAGGTTCCTCGTGAACCTTATTACCGAGGATGAAGCGCAGGCGAATGTCGAAGTTGTAGACACTGGTGACGTAGCAAGTGTGCCAGCTGCTCCAGACAGCTCTGAACAGGCCGGGACCTTGAGTGTCCAGCTTGACTTGCCGCATCAAGAAGCCCCTACTACTGAAGGTGGAGTCGAAGTTATAGCTGAACAAGCTTCGATTCCCGACGAAGTGGTACATGTTCCTCCAAGGGAGGCTTCAACAGCCAACCCTTCGGTTCCAGACCCCGAGTCTGATGAAGACTTTGAAGGGGCCTTCGACCCTCCAAGTAGCCCCGTACTCATTCGCCGACAGGATTTCGAAGGTAAACTTCATTAAAGCAGCTTTTTCTTCACCCTGCAAAATTATGCAATATATAATACCTTAAATTTGGCAGGGTCTGCTCCCATGGAGATGACTCCTCCTGCGAAGACTGCTCCTAGGACTTTGACATCTCCGGGTCAGTTCCAGAAGCTACACAGATGGGGCCCGGAAATGGTAAAGGCAAAATGGACCCCTTTCCTGCTCCGAACTCGGGATTAACTCCGTCGGAATCGACAGACGGAGGACAATCTACGGAGGGGGGCCAGTCCACCAAAGTTTTCGGGGATGTGGCGCAGTGCTCCGGCCCTTCACCCAACGAAGATGATCAAAGGGCTTTGTCAATTCTCCCTCTCCTCCTAGCTCCTTTTCTGGAGCAAAGGACCGGACTTCAGGCCTTGCTCGAACCTTTGGATCGAGCTAACCACAAAGTTGGGGGAACATACTTGGTAGCCATACATTGGGAGGCTGAAGGGTCGGAGCTGAACACAGCTTTGGAACGGGCAGCATACCAGGTACGAAGTATCCGCAAAAACAAGATTAATTTCAATTTATTAACAATTTCTCACCTTGCTTTTTCTTTTCGCAGCAAATAGTCTTGCCTTGAGCTGCAGCTATTTCGAATGAGCGAGGAAGTATTCGTCTTAAGGAGAGGATTACTGCCCTCCAAAGGAGTCTTGAAGGCTCCGAAATTCTAATTTCCAGCTTGGATGGGATGGTTGCAGCGGAGAGGAGAGCTAGACTTGGTGTGGAGGCTGCAAATCAGAAGCTCGAAGCTGAGCAAAATAGTGCTTCGGGCTGAAATAGATAAAATGTGGGCAGAGCATGCAACCGCGGGGGCTGAGCTGGTTAAGCTTCAAGAAGAAAAGACGAAGGCCATGGAGGAAGCCAGCAACCTGCTTAGAAAGAAGAACTCTTTGGCTACGGAGGAAGCTAAACTATCCTCTGTGGTAGACGATCTGTCTTCGTCAAGGGATGCTTTAATCGAAGACAAGGTGAAGTCGGAGAAGGTAGCTGCGGAGGTCATGGATAACCTTTTAGGTGTCTTAGAGTACTTCGGTACATCTTGGACACTATCTTCGACTGACAACGTCCTCTTGCTGTGACGATTGAAGATGATCCAAGGAGCAGCGAAGATGATGAAGACAGCGGGTATTCAGTATGTGTTGGCATAAAAGATTACGCTAACAGGTTTTTAGAAGTTACAAACTAACAAACGAAGTGTTTGTGAAATGAGCTGTTTCAAGCCTCCTAATTGGATAATAGCTAAAAGCAGTTCGAAGATGTGTATTGAATAACTCAGTATTTGATCCTCATTACAGGGTAAAACAGGGGTTATTTATAGGCCCAAACCTTAAGGAAAAGACCTTTTTACCCCTCTATTACAACCGACATAGTGGAAACTATTCGGTACCCTTAATAGGGCTAAAATGGTAAAAGACTAATCTAATGAGAAAGAAGATAAGTCTTTCATCTTAGCTGGCAAGGAGGTTCTCTGAATAGTCTACATTCGAAGATATACTCCAAACTAGAGTTCGCCTCGATCCTTCGAACTTATCCCAGTACTAAGCCAAAGTTAGATGCTGGAAACCTTCGACTGAAATAGTCCGCCTTTGTCTTGTTACAGTAATGACCCTTACGATGAAGTATTTTCCCCTAACAGTAGCCCCTTGAATACGCTTCTCCGCTAGATCTATAAAGTTAGGAGAGCAGTATACGCAAGAAAAATAATCATGCGTAGGGGTTAACAGATTTAATCAACTTTTGAAATACATGAAGATTCACAGCTTCGAATTGTTTTCTAAGGGAGTTAGATTCGAATAACCCTGGAATCAACTCGAAAAGTCAGAAAGCCTTTTTTAGACATAGAAGAAATAGCCGTTATCCCTTTCCTTTTAGAAGATTCTATGCGATGCGTTAACTTCGCAAATAGTAACGGTCAAGAATGCAAAACGACAAATGTGAACGGTAAAAAATTGTGAACCGAGGCTATAAATAGAGGATCTGGATACTTCTTAGACACCTTTCTCACCGTCTTTGCGCAATCAACCTTTAGCCTCCAAACCCTAGCCTTAAGCATTCGGTTCGGATCAAAGGTGAAAACAAGCTTCAAAGCTCCTGGGGCGACTTCGGCCCTAGCCCGGCAACAGGCGATGGCTGTAGCAACAGCGGCGGCTACGGCGGCGCCAGCAGCGGCAGCTCTGGTGGGGAATCCTCAACAGATCGGTCCTCACGATCTCCTCCCGTCTTCTTCGAAGAATCCGGACCAGTCTTACAAAATGGGGCCATCCACCAGCAAGAGGAAGACGATCGCTGTGGTGGTGGAGGGGAAGATTAGCTCGGAGATCAACGTTCGGAAACCTGGAAAGGAAGTCATCCCTTCACCGCGTCCTGGAGAAGTTGTGGTCTTTGAAGCCTTTTTTGAAGCTGGGTTAGGACTCCTGGCGGTGGACTTCCTGTCAGGTATTAGACCTATTCCATGTCACCCTCCCTCAATTGTCTCCAAATGCAATAGCGCGCCTGGCTATCTTCGAATGGGCGCTACGGGCTGAAGGCTGCGAAGGAAGAGCGGAGATTTTTGCAGCACTGCACAGGGCATCTTGCCAGCCAAAAACTTACCAAGGCTCCGGGGGGGGGGGGGAGAAAATTGTAATAGCCTTCGGCAGCATCAACTTCAGACTTCGAGATGAATTCCAACTACGATTCCCGGCGAAGGCCATCAACGCCAGATGTTACACAGATTGAATTCTCTGGTGGTTCTATGCCAAAGTTGGAGTAGGCAGCCGTCTGGCCAGACCCCTGCAAGACATATACTTCCGGAGGGAAGCCCATGTTCACCGTGACCCCGGCCAGCTCGAAGCTCGCCTTAGCCTACTTCAAAGAATTAGTCACCGCATGAGCATTCGGGACTTAGCGGAGGAGTTCATTGGGCTCCAAATTCCACCTGTGATGGCCAACTGGCCTATCACCTTCGAAGAAGATCCGGAGGGTGGACTCCGAAAAATTTCTTCGAACTCGAGCCCTGCAGGTAGCTTTGAAAACTACATGTTTTATATATGATTATTTGATTAAATAACTAATGCAAACTCATCTTTCAGCTTCTCAAGCCCCTATGACTTCAGAGCAAGTTTTTCGAGCTTCGGAGAAGATCCTTGGAGCTCCAACTCTGGCTGAAAAGGAGTGGAGAATAAAACTGGTGGGCAGTTGGGAGCGACTCAACCGAGTATAGGGCGTACTCGGAGTTGTGGCCCCCCTCTTCCGGACTGGGTGCCATCTGAACAAGGCCCGAAGAAGAGGAAAGCGGATGCTGGGACTTCGGCTCTGGCCAAGAATCCCGTGAAGAAGTTATCCCGAAAGCCAAATAATGTGGCTCCTTCAAGGCACGTGGCTTCGTCCTCCGATTCATCTGAAGATGATGGAGTGAGAGAAATGCAAAGGTTCCTTGTGAACCTAATTACCAAAGATGAAGTGCAGGCAAATGTTGCCGTAGACACTGGCGACGCAGCAAGCGTGCCAGCTGCTCTAGGTAGTTCTGAATAGGCCGGGACCTCTAGCGTCTAGCCTGACTTGCCGCATCAAGAAGCCCCTGTTACTGAAGGCGGAGTCGAAGTTACAACTGACCAAGGGAGGCACCAATAGTTAGCCCTTCGGTTCCAGGCCCCGAATCCGATGACGACTTCAAAGTGGCCTTTGACCCTCCGAGTAGCCCCGTATTCATCCGCTGACAGGACTTCAGAGGTAAACTTCACTTTAACCGCCTTTTAATTCACCTTGCAAAATTATGCAATATATAATACCTTTGTTTTGTCAGGGTCTGCTCCCTTGGAGACGACTTTCCCACGAAGACTGCTCCTGAGACCTCGACATCTCCGAGGTCGGTTCCGGAGGCTGCACAAATAGGACCTGTAAAATGTAAAGGCAAAATGGACCCCTTTCCTGCTCCGAACTCAGGATTAACTCCGTCGGAATCAACAGACGGAGGTCAATCTATGGAGTGGGGCCAGTCCACTGAAGTCTCCGAAGATGCAGCACAGCGCTCTGGCCCTTTGCCGACCGAAGATGATCAAAGGGCTTTGTCCATGCTCCCCCTCCTAGATCCTTTTCCAGAGCGAAGGACCAGACTTCGGGCCCTGCTCAAACCTTTGGATCGAGCTAACCGCGAAGTTGGGGGAACAGACTTAGTAGCCATACTTGGTGAGGCTGAGGGCTCGGAGCTAAATGCAGCCTTGGAACGGGCAACATACCAGATACGAAGTATCTGCAAAACAAGATTAATTTCAACTTATGAACAATTCCTCACCTTGCTTTTTCTGTTCGCAGCAAATAGTTTTGGCTCAAGCTGCAGCTGTTTCGAACAAGCGCAGAAGCATTCATCTTAAGGAGAGGATTACTGCTCTCCAAAGGAGTCTTGAAGGCTCTGAAATTCGAGTCTCCAGCTTGAACGAGATGGTTGCAGTGGAGAGGAGGGCCAGACTCGGTTTGGAGGCTGCAAATATGAAGCTCGAAGTCGAATAAATCGTGCTTCGGGCTGAAATAGAAAAAAATTGGGCAGAGCATGCAACGACGGGGGCTGATGCCTTAATTGAAGACAGGGTGAAGTCGGAGAAGGTAGCTGCGGAGGTCATGGATAATCTTTTAGGTGTTCTAGAGTACTTCGGTACTGTTTGGACACTACCTTCGAGTGACAACGTCCCCTTACTGCGATGGCTAAAAATGATCCAAGGAGCAGCAAAGATGATGAAGACAGCAGGTATTCGGTATGGAGAAATCTCCGGACAAGTAGCTGCTCTCGGAGTACTTCACTACTACGAGGATCTAGGGCTATCGGTAGCACTAGATTCGGGGGCGTCTCCTATTACCTTCGATGACAACCAACTGCTAAACCCTTCCGAGGATGTGGCCACAGCCTGGCAAGCCTTCCAAGCATCATGGAGAGCCGAAGGTCGAACAATGATCAAGGCTTGGATCGATGAAGGGCATCGCAAGAAGCAAGCTCGGTCTCAAGCCTCGAGCAGCCAGCCTCCGCCAGACCCACAGGTTTAGTTTTGTTTAGGGGTCCAAATATGTAAAAATTATGCTTTCATCTGTTATGAATGAAAACTTATTTGTTGTATTTTTAGGCTTCTCAACCTTGTATGGATGATCTCGAAGTATTAAATGTTACCGAAGAACTTTGCCTGCTATGGGCTAGCTTCAATCTTTTAAAACTTCACAAATGACCTCGATTTTTGATTCCTCGAGAAAGCTCCGGTGCCATTGCGCCCGAAATATGAAAAGATATATTATCTTATATTACAGAGGAAGAAAAAGAAGTTAACTTAGAAGCCTCATCTTCTGAAGATGTTGAATGGTCCGAAGAAGAGAGTACTGCTGAAGAACAAAGGAAGAAACCTAAAGAACTTCGAAGCTGGGAGAGAAGCCCCGAGCGACTTCAAACTTGGGCTAAACTTCAATAGGAACAAAAAGATTTTCGAGCTTTGAAGGGAGAGAGAAGAATTAAACGTAAAGTTATCTGGACTACTCGCTCTGGGACTACTCATTCCGACTTTAGTGGTAGCTCTAGAGATCGAAGGGGTCTTCGATTCCTTCTTGGTATAGACACAGATTTTTCGTAATATAATGTAATCTGTTCAAATGATAAAGATTGAGATTTTTAAAATTGTCTCCCTACTTCCCATCCCCTCTTTGGGCGTAAGAAACTTCGAAGCGCAGTCAAAGATGGTTAGGCGCAAAGAAAAAAGACTTAGGAGTACAATTTTTGAGGCTCGGAGCCCCTAAGCAACTTAGAGATTAATTAAAATCTCACAAAATGTCTTCGACTACTTGGAGTTTGAAAACTAGTAGCTTAGTACCTTTTGTTCAAAAATAGTCACTTCAGACTAATTTTCCAGACACTTAAGCATCCGAAACGATTGGTCACTTTGGACTCTTTTTCCAGATATTCGAAGCTTATCAGCTCAAATTCTGTTCTGTTTGGCCTCCTTCGGCTCTTTTTGCGAATGCTATCAAACCAGTGGTTTGGAATTCACAATGGTCTCCTTGGACTCTTTTTACGGATGCTTTCAAGCCGAAGCTTGGAATCCGCATTATTTGGTCTCCTTCGACTCTTTTTACGGATGCTTTCAAGCCGGTGGCTTGGAATCCATTTTTTGGTGACTTTCCCACCTCATCGGAAGCTTCGAACTAGTGGTTCGAAGTCCGAAAAATTGGATCAAATGAATGACACTTCCCTCACAACCAACTTCGTTCTCCCAGTGCGTCCACTAGAAGTAGAAAGTGTTTGAAAGGTAGGCATTATCTGAACCATGAGCTTTATTAATTCAGAAGATGTTTACATATGATTACAAGTTGCCCCTATGTGAAATATCACTTTAAGTGCTCCGCATGACAGGTACGCTTGAATTCTTCGCCTTCTAAATTAGCTAACTTAAAAGAACCAGGGCGTCCTGAACGGAGAATAATGTATGGACCTTCCCACTTATTTCCTAATTTCCCTGGTGCTATAATGCTTCGCAAGACTAGATGACCCGGTTTAAGTTCGTTAAGCTTAACCTTCGGGTCAAACCAAGTCTTCGTCTGCTGCTGATACTTTGATAAATTGGCGACAACTCGAAGTCTTGTTTCTTCTATTAAATCAAGCGAAGTTTGCCTTTCTCCTTCTATTTCCGGCTCGGTGCTGCGAAGAGATCTTCCTTTAAGCTCCGTTGGCGTCATAACTTCATCTCCAAATAATAGTCTGAAAGGAGTGAAACCTATGGACCTTGTTTGAGTGGTCCGAATGGACCATAAAATCTTTGGGAGTTCTTCAGTCCACAGTCCTTTTGCCAACCCTACTATTCTTCGATTCAACCCCAACAAGATGTTACCATTGGCTCTTTCTACCGCTCCGTTAGACTGAGGATGACGCACTGCAGCGAAGCATATTTGTATGCCAAGATCTTCGGAAAACTTACTGACGGGCTCTACATCAAACCGTGTCACATTGTCAAATGTGAGCTGCCGAGGTACTCCAAACCGGCATCTAATACTTTTCCAGAAATTTTTTGTACATTATTCGAAGTGATAGCTGTGAGGGATTCTACTTCGACCCACTTGGAAAAATACTCGATTGCTACCACTGCAAATTTCAAATTTCCTTTTGCTACTGGAAAGGGGCTAATAAGGTCCATGCCCCATCTGGCCATGGGCCACACTGGGTCAATGACTTGAAGAGTTGTTGGCGGACGATGACTTCTTCTTCCCATCCATTAACAACCCTGGCACGTGCGGACTAGGCTCTCCACATCAGCTACTATTGTAGGCCAATAAAGCCCCTCGCGAAGTGTTTTTCCTGCCAAAGCTCGAGGGGCCAGATGGCTACCACAAAGGCCTTCATGAATTTCTCGGAGAATCTCCTGACCTTCGGCTTGAGATATACATCGGATTAGAGGGGAACATACTCCGGTCGTGTACAGGATACCGTTGATTATATGATAATTTCGAATTCTAAGGTTTAACCTCGAAAGTTGTGGCCCTTCAGGCAAATTTGCTTCTCCTTGCAACAATTCCATAATTGAACTCTGCAAATCAGTACATGGAATGCAAAGAATTTCCGTAGAAGGGATCTGTGTTACCGAAGGTGAACTGAGCTCTTCGTAAAAAACTCCTTCCGGAATGTCCATAGATCTGGCTGCAGCTTTTGCCAAGGTATCAGCTTGCATATTTTCAACTCTGGGTATACTTCGTATGGAAATCCCATTAAATGCTACTTCAATTTTACGAATCTCTTCCAAATATTTTGCACGCTGGGGATGACAGACTTGAAAACTTTTATCAGCATGCCCTGCTACAATTTGAGAATCTGTTTTAATAACAACTCTTTTAGCCCCCAAAGCACGTGCCTTTCGAAGTCCTAACAAAATTCCTTCATACTCCGCTGTATTATTGGTGGACTTAAAGTGGAGCCTTGCGGAGTACATTGCTCTTTGCCCTGAAGGCGAAATTATTACCGCTCCGACACCTACTCCAGATGCTTGGAAAGCTCCATCGGAGTATATGGTCCAAATTCCTTCATTTGGTTTCTCCAGAGCCCATACTGCAGGAGTAGTCCATTCTGCCACAAAGTCTACCAACACCTATGACTTGATTGCTGTCCTTGCCACGAAGGAGATGTCAAAGGGTGCTAATTCAATTGCCCATTTCCCAATTCTTCCTGTAGAATCCTTACTTCGGAGCATATCTCCTAAGGGATACGAAGTTGGTACAATCACATTATGTGCTAGGAAATAATGCCTTAACTTCCCCGAAGCCATTATCAGAGCATAGGTGAACTTCTCAAGATCAGAATATCTTGTTTTTGCTCCAGACAATGCTTCAGATACAAAATAGACTGGATTTTGTACCAACTTTCCATTGAAATCAATTTATCTGATGAGTACTGCACTGACAGCAGAGCCAGTAGACACAAGGTAGAGGAGTAGGGTTTCATCCGCAACAGGCACGGTGAGTGTAGCGAGGTTACTGAGATAATTCTTAATATCATCAAAACTCTTTTGACACTCCGGTGTCCATGCAAAATCTTCGGAGTCTCCGCAGACCTTGCTAGGAATCTGTTAAGTGCTGTAAGGCGACCAGTTAGCTTTTGCACTTGGTTCAAATTTTTCGGAGGAGCCATCCTTTGCAATGCAGTTATTTGAGTAGGGCTAGCTTCGATCCCTCTGCTTGAAACTAGATACCCTAACAATTTTCCAGCCTGAGCCCCGAAGATACATTTTTTGGGGTTGAGACGGACTCCACACGCCCGAAGGCTATTGAACGTTTCTGCTAAGTCTAGGCTATGTTGGTGCTTTAGAGCACTCTTTATTACAATGTCATCCATATAGGCTTCTACATTGCGGCCCATTTGATGACCTAGAGCCTTAGAAATTAAATTCGAAAAAGTTGCCCCGACATTTCTTAAGATGAAAAGCATTCTTACACAACAGAAGACTCCCGATGGAGTTACAAAGCTTGTTTTGATTTCATCTTCGCGCTTTAACCAGATTTGATGATAGCCAGAATATGCGTCGAGGAAGCTTAATAACTCCGAACCAGCAGTGGAGTCTATCAATTGATCAATTCGAAGCATGGGATAGGGGTCACGGGGGCATGCTTTATTCAAAGATGTAAAGTCAATACACATGCGCCACTTCCCGGAAGATTTCTTCCTAACGAAGATTGTGTTGGCTAGCCACTCCGTATGAGCTACTTCTCTGATAATCCCAGCCTTCAACAACTTTTCTACTTCAGCTTTAGCAAGGATGACCCTCTCCGCAGATAACTTCCGGAGTTCTTGTCGGACAGGCCGAACCCTCGGGTTCACAAGTAAACTATGTTCAATAATATCCCGACTGTCTCCGGTAATGTCCTCATCAGACCATGCAAAAACTTCTAAATTTTCTTCAACTACTTTTTCCTTGCCGAACTAAAATGAATAGTCTTTGCCATCTTTGACAATAACCTTCGTTATAATCTCTCCTTCTGGGCTTGGTCTTGGGAAGGACTTCTTCGAAGGTTCACCTGAAGTAGAGATATCCTCCGGGTTGCCTTGCACGCTGTTCACTTGTCTCGGGTCAAGAGGGGGACCTTGACCATATTCTACTCTTCATGCAGTGGCCTGATCTCCGAAAATAGTGAGCACTCCCGCTTGCGTGTGCATCTTCATACACAAATAATTATGATGCGCCACGTCTCCGAACTGATTCAACATGCCCCTCCTGAAGATAACATTATATGCATACGGGGCATCCACAACATCAAAAATCACCTCCTCTGTCCTGGCCAGTAGCCCCTCTCCGAAAGCAACCTCCGGGCCTATTTGGCCGAGGGCATCAAGAGGGGGTCCTACGAAGCCTTGCAAAGGACAAGCTGTTGGGAGAAGATGCTTCCTAGAAATACAGAGCTGATCGAAGGCTTGGACGAAGATAATATCCGCTGAACTCCCTCCGTCAATCAATACTCTCCGGACTTCAGTCCCTGCTATGTCGGCAGTGATGACAAGTGGATCTGCATGCGGAAACTTTATACCGGCTGCATCATCTGTGGAAAAAGATATCGGCACATGGGACCATTCCGGCATGGTAGCTGCGGACGAAGAAGTTCCAATATGGCCCACTTCTCGGACATATTCTCTTCTCTGCCTCTTCGACATACTACCAAGAACCCGTCCTCCAGAAATGGGGAGAACTACTCTTTTCCCTCAATCTTGACCATCTTCCTGTTTCGGGGGTGGCATAATATTGACCACCGGAGGTTGCTTTGCAGGGTCGAAGTTGTCTATACGTGCCATGGCCTGGACAGGCAACGGACGCACCTCGGAAGGAACTCGGTCAGTAGTGCCTCGACCCAAGGTTCTTTCAAGGTACTCGCCTCTTAAAGCGAGTATAGACTTGCACGCATCAGTTGCGTGACTTTGATTCTCACCATGGACACAGTAGAAGAAGGCCTGGGTTTTGCCAGCCGGCTTCCCTGGTGGCCTCCAGCCGCTGGTCTTGATTCCCAAAGCTTGTGAAGTCTTAGAGGCAAATTTCTGCGGAGGTGCAATGTTCAAGACTTCTGAACGAGGATGCTTTTGCCCCCGACGCCTATCATGCTGGACTTCGAAGTTAGGCCCCTGCGAAGGTGTTGAAGTCTTCACTTCCAACTTGACTTCTTACAGGATTGACGGAGTTGAAGCAGTTCTCTGAAGCCACCCTTCTTCTGACCTAGCATACTCTTCAAAATAAGACATCAGCTGAGCGATAGAGGATATCTATTTCCGATGAAGTTTATCAAGGAGGCCCTCATGGGTAACTTCCTCTCGAGCTGCATCAACTACGGAGGATGTAGTCAGCCCTCGAATTTACGACTTCGTATGGGCGAAGCGCATGAAAAACTGTCTTAAAGTATCTCCAGGCAGATGCTCACCTAGAAAAGACTTCCTGTAGACATTGGGGGTATGAAAGTACCCTGAAAGTTACTTATGAACTTCTTCCTTAATTTCTCCCAGGTTTTGATTGACCCTGGCTTCAGGGACCAAAACCACCGCAGAGCCACTCCTTCAAGGGCTAGAGGGAAACATTTGGCCATGGTGTCTCGCACTCCTCCCCTGGCCTCAATTGCCAATGCATAAGAACGGGAGAACTCCCCAGGGTCCTCATCTCCGGAATATTTGCAGAGCTTCGACGTTTTAAACTTAGGATCGAAGAGCACTTTCTGTAGCTCAGGATGCAGCGGGGACTCGCTGTCGAAGGAAGCATTCTCTGGGGCTTCAGGATAAGGAAGTCCGTCTTCTTGGGGCACTTCAGGAATGACCGGAGTGGCCTGAGAACGAAGCCTATCTGTGGCTTCTTGCCTCCACCTCGCCACTTCAGCTTGGAGACTGGCCATTTGGGCGGCCATGTCACCAAGACCATCTTCATCTCCTCCGAAAGGACCTTCCGGGTCTTGAGAACTGTACGCATCAGTTCGAAGCGGAATGTGAGCTGGTAGGGGGACTCCTGCTGGCCGAAGTATAGATGGAGTTGGGGGAGGAACTCCATATGCTCAAGGAAGGGGAATCCTGAGAAACCATGTTGAAGAATATGGTTTTGATATTCCAGATGTGATAAATGATTGTCAACGGAAGTCAAAGGAAGGGAGAGATGAAGACCTACCGAGTCTGAGGCGCATGTGACTCAGGTACACGGGCAGTGAGCGACGGCCGGGCAGAGGAGCCGCGGAGTCGGGCTGGCCCAATCCGGGTACATGGCTAGGAGCGGCAGATGATCCACTGGTCTATTGACTGGGTTTGACTCAAGTACACGGGCGGCGAGCGATTGCCGGGCTGGGGGAGCCGCGGGGTCGGGTCGGCCCAATCTGGGTACCCGGTGCGAAGACTGTGGACGCTTTGTCAGTTTCGGCGTAAAACTGACAATCTATTTTTAATTCGTTTTTAGGATATTAATATTTAGTTTTTAAGTTTAGAATATTTTTATTTGAGTCAGGTGATTTTTCTAAGAATATTTTAGTAATTTTTGGAATTTATTTTAGAGTCAATTTTATTTTACCCGAGGGTAAATTAGTCTTTTCATGTATTAGGAGTCGCCTATAAATAGGCCCCTATCCCCCTGGGGATAGATGACTGTTTTTCTAATAGATTAATCTACAGTCCAAACTTTTTTCGCCGTTGTTCATCTTCACCGAAAAATTTTCATCTACAAAGTTGTCTTCTCTGGGCGGATCGAGGCCAAGCAACAGAAAGCACCGGGCGCCAGATTACATCCGCCGGCAGTGGGGCCCAAGGAACTGTGCAGTGCACAGGTGGCGGCACGCACACGTCAGCGGCGACCAGGCACAAGCCACCAGCGCTCACGCCCACGGCGAAATTTTTCACGGCAAAAACAAAATCAACTTTGCTTTTTGGTTCCATCGCGGGACCCACGCATGCATGGCTTTACGTCCTTTCTTCCCACGGCAGCCCCTAGCCTGTTGTTTTTCCGGGCGGCTTCTTTTTTTTCCCAAGCAGAAACAGCGATGACCGGTTCTTCTTCGATGCAGGTAAATTTGGATCTCCTGTTGTTTAGTTAGTTTTAATCTACTATTTTTAGGCATATATATTTTTAGATAATCATCTATTAATAAATTAACTAAAAATCGATTTCGAAATTTCATTGTTATTTTATCTGTTTAATCTGCCCACATAAAAGGAAAAGAAAATTTAATAGTCGCAATTATATTTTTAGTCTAGTTTTTACCTGCAATATTTTCGGTTTAATTCTGAATTAATTTTTAATGATCCATGTTTTATTCATTTAATTATTATTTTATTTCTAGACTAAAATATTAATATCTCGTGATGTATCTAGGTGTTTTTATTTACTGCAGTAGTTTTATTTAGTTTATCTTTAATATCATTTTAATCAGGACACCGATCATTTTTAGGGTAGACAACTTTAGTTCCTGTAATTTGATTTGATAATATTATTTGACTGGTTAAGTTTGTTTGGGTGTTGGGATTAGCATATAGTTCAAGCAAGAAATTTTTAGGCGCCCATTCACCCCCCTCTGATCACTACTTTCGGTCCTACAAGTGGTATTAGAGCAAGGTTAGGTTTTTCTAATATCTTAACCGATTCAAAACCTAGGTAGTGACCATGACGTCTTCTAGTAAAATCCCGTCCCTAGAAGCTTTTGGCTACACTTATTGGAAGACTCGCATGCAAGCATACCTCATGAGCCAGAGCTCGGACTGTTGGACCGGAAACGGCGACCAGAGGGGGGGTGGATGGGAGCTTTTAAAAATTCAGGCTAAGAACAACCTTCGGTTTTTAATTCTGTCTACTGCGGAACAGGCTTCGAACACCAACCTTCGAAGGTCTGGTTCGGAGGTATTTGACAGCTCCGAACACAGGCTTCGCAAGGAGTAAAAGTCCGAAGTCAAGCAGACTTTGCTCCACCCACAACCCCGAAAACAACTCTGCTAAGTCAGTGCAGGCTCCACACACAGGGTGCTTCGAGCAGGTTTCGCACTTCACCCTTCGAAAGAGTGAGCTACCCTCTGAGGACTTCGACCTAATACTTAGCGACAGCAACTGGTGCTGGGCTTCGTACAACGAAGGTCTAAACGCACACTATATGGACTTCGCTAAGGGCTTCGACACTAGAAGCAAAACGGGCTTCGATCAGGGCTTCGCTAGTAAGCAGCAAGGTCAAGCCTTCTGTTACACAGAGCGAACGCACACCGAAACGCACACTTCGCTCAAAACACCCTTCGCCTAGACAGGCTTCGGTGCACTACAACTAGCGAGGTATGCAAACAAGCTCAAGCAGAAAGACAACACATAAGCAGGGCTTCGCCGCTTGAACAAGGAACACAGTAAAAGAACTCACTGGATGAATACAACGTGTGTGGGGCTAGTACAGGAGCTCAACACTAAATGCTCAAAGTGTTAAATGTTACCTACCCAGCCCCCATATTTATAGCCACTATTCACCCCAAGTGAATTGACTACTTTACCCCTAGGGTTTACACCAGTTTTGTCTCTACAGAATAGAGGGGTACAAAAGGTAGTCAACTTTATTCTGGAGGCTTCTCTGTCAGCTTTGCAGAGGGGACAGCATCAGCTTTTTCAGAGCAGACAGTGTCAGCCTTTGCAGTCTTTGACCTTCCTGAAGCCCCCCTTCGCACGCGAGGGGTGCGGTAGCTTTGGTGAGAAGCCTTGAGCCTGACAGCCTTCGCTTCACCGAAGTCAGCCTTCGATACAGTGACGGTTTTGAGCTGAAGCCGTCAAAGCCCTTGGGCCTTCGCACCACCACATTCGGAGTGGACCACCACGGCTTCACAGCTTCTCCCAGCTCGAACTCCGTCAGTCCGTGTACCAAAGACATGCATGGCCGAAGTACCACAAGTCATCCTTCACTCCGAAGCCAGCCTTGCTCCGAAGCCTTTCTCACTCCGAAGCCCCACCTTCGGAGTACCACCCTTCGAAGTCCCTCCTTCGTCCAAGGCCTCCGCATGAAGCATTCCATGAGCACTCCGTCGCAGTGTCTCCCCGAGCACACTTCTCGACGAGCCTCACCCGGACCATGCCTTCGATGCACCTCGACTTCTGAGACCTTCGTCGGGTACCTTCGAATGTCTCCCTCCGGAGCACACTTCGAATGCCTTGCCTCCGCAGAGGACTTGATCCACCATACTCTGAAGTCACTCCATCCGGAGTACCTTCGAAGTGCCTCACCTCCGAGGACTTTGTCTCGGAGTACCTTCACCCGGAGCCACGCTCCGCACTTACTGCCTCCACCTGGTGCACCTCGACCCGAGGACCGACCCAGACCCCTTCGTAGACACCGTGACGGAGCTCCCTGCTCCCCTGGCATCAAGCCTCCCGCTTGACCCAGGTTCACCTGCCGCGAACCGTTCGTCGCCTCCGCAGTCCCCTGCGCACCACAGACAAACAGACAAGTGTATCCAGTACTCTGGAGACCTCTCCGGGTTAGCAACATTCGGCACACACTCCGGTGTACCGCCCAAAGTACCAAGACCTTCGGTACGAACCCAGTCATCGTGTACTGTCGGACCCCTCCGACAGGCACACTTCGCTGCAATAGCTGCAGCAACCTCCGAACCCCCTTCGGAGGTCCAACCTCCGAACCCTCTTCGGAGGTACCCCTTCGAACCAGAGGTTAAAAGCCTGTCAATCACTCATCACAAACACCGAAACCAACCCTTGGTTTATCACGGACATATGGGAGATTTGTGTTCATCCTAGTTTCACCATAACGACTATTGCTGTGGATACTGCTGCAGATGTAATTACCCAGCATCAAAATAATAGTAAGGCGGTGAATATTTTATTTTCTGGTCTAGGTCCCAGTGAGTTTGAGCGTGTTAGCCATCTCACCACTGCTCGAGAGATCTGGGCTACTCTCCAAGCACATCATGAGGGGACAACTCAGGTCAATGCTAGGCTCTACCAGACCTACCGGCGTGAGTATGAAAAATTTTCACAGAAGCCGGGTGAGACTGTTGAGGCTTTGTTTGGTCGTTTTCAATCAATCATTAACAAGCTTCGCGTTAACAAGGCCGAGCGTGATCAGCTGGTCTCGGATCATGAGCAGGCACTTAAGGTACTCCATACCTTGGACCCTAAGATCTGGGAGATCAAGGTCTCTTCTATTGTTGAGAGCGCGTCTTATGATACCTTGACTGTCGCAGAGCTTTTTAGTAAGCTCAAGGCCTCAGAGGTCGATATTCAGTTGAGATCAAATCTCACTGATTCTGGCTCAAAGACTCTGGCGCTTGCGACACCGTCGGCTGATCCTAATGCCATGAGTTGTACTGCCTTTTCCTTGATGTCTATCTCCGAGGAACAACTTGATACTCTAGGAGATGATGATTTGTGCTTCTTTAACAACCGGGTACGACGTGTCTATGATAAGTGAATGTTTAAGAGACACGGTAAAAAATCCGGGTGCTTTGAGTGTGGTGACCTAGGCCATTTCATCACCGGCTGCCCCAAGCAGAAGAATTACAGGAAGGGCACCGGCGGCAACTCCTACAACACCAACAAGTATGACAACTCCACAAAGGGCAAGCCCAAGACAAGATTTTTTCGAAAGGCTCTAAAGGATTATAGGCGTGAGAACAAGAAGCGAGACAAGGCCTTCTTCACCGAGATGGAGAAAAGATACTCCAAGAGATCCTCGTCTTCAAGTTCAAGTGATGAAGAGATCATGATCAGGAAGGGGAAGGACAGGGACAATCTGGCGGGCCTCTGTTTCATGACCTTCGGGAACAAGCCGAAGAGTCGCTCATGTCACAGCCGAAGACCCCACAAGAGCTTCTACTCAATGGCTCTTGGGGAGAAGAAAGAAAAGGACTCCTCTGACGACTCCGACGACGACGACGATGAGAAGGCATCTTCCTATGAACAAGAAGTTGTTAATTTACTAGAACAGAACAGTCAGGAGTTGAAGTATAGGGAGAAACTGCTTAGAGGGGCCAAGAAGAGGATAGATGAGCTTGAGAGTGAGCTTGCCATGACAAATGGCAAGATTGAGAGTCTGTCTTCTTCCCCTTGCTTGGGTGATAATTGTGAGTGTCCTAATTGTGAGGGGTTGTTGTGTGACCTGACGACTCTTAAGTCCAGGTACATAGAGAGAGTAGATGAGAGAGACGCTTTGGCCACTGAGCTTGAAAGCTCTCAACAGGAGCTAAAAGATGCTCATGCCACTGTCATCACACCTTGTGTAGACTGCCCATCTCATTTAGCTAGTATAGCTGAGCTGAGAGCCAAGAGTGATGAGTAGTTGAGCGAGTTAGATAGAGTGAGAGCTGAGTTGGAGCAGACAAAACTAGAGCTTGAGACCTTGTCAGTTCCACCCACTGTTTGTGTGAACTGCTTGTCCATTAGAATGGAGTTGATCAAGCTAAAAGCAGATAAGTCTATCGATATTGATAGAGAGTGTGAGATCTGCTTGTCTCAGGTGGAGGTGTTAGCTTCTTTAAGAGAGGAGCTAGCTAATGTTCAGAATGAGAACTTTTACCTCCGTCAGATCCTGAGTTGGATTAGTGCCAGAGAGCCACAGCTCGGCATGATGATCCAGCAGTTCAAGAGACCGGATGGGTTTGGGGTAGGTTACACCTATACCAAGGCTGATTTTGAGAGTGCTATTAGCCGAGCAGTGGAGTGGAGTAAGATGACTCCTGAACAGAGATATCCCAAGACTCACTCCACTAAGTCTTTTAAGGATAGTCAGCCCAAGGATGGAGTGTTCCAAGAACAGCCCAAAGCTCCACCTAAGAAGCAGATCTGGATACCTAAGCCTAAAACTCTTCACACTTCTCTTGATTCTTTACTTGGACCCTCTCACACCAAAGATGATACATCAAACACCACCAAGCCTAAGAATCCCAAGCCTCAACCACATACCAAGAAGCCTACCTATCACTGTGAGTTTTGTCAGAGAGATGGGCATTTTGAGGAGTTTTGCTTCAGGAGGAAGCGGGTTGAGCGAGCAGAGAGAGCTCGAGGTGGGCAGGAGCAGTTCTACCAGCAGGATGGTAGACAGAGAGTCCCTCGACGTAGAGAGAGGCTAGAGGCCAGGCCACGTCGTGTAGGTGGTGGTAGAGGAGACAGTTTTTATGATCGTGCTCCGGAGGGTGGTTTTAGTTCCGGTAGAGTTCCAGATTGTTCGGTATACGGTTTTGGACCTCGTGACCGTGATTTTAGAAAGAACAGAGGACCGCGCTTTGATCCGCGCTTCAGTTCAGACTCATATGATTCTTTTTG
The DNA here is from genome assembly GCA_019279435.1 of Zizania palustris. Lineage (NCBI taxonomy): Eukaryota > Viridiplantae > Streptophyta > Magnoliopsida > Poales > Poaceae > Zizania > Zizania palustris. The sequence goes on from JAAALK010000079.1 coordinate 26,289,930, forward strand.
CTTCCCTACATATGAGCAGATGGCTCGACACTGGTTTAACACTTTTGCCAAACCTAGCGTTGGACCGTTTGTTCCCCCTCGTGATTATTGATCTTGATTTGGGAGTTGTGTATCCTTTTTGGGATACTTTGAGTCAGTTTTTACTTTCTTCTTTATTTTTTTATTGAGTCTTTTTGTGTGTGTTCATATCATGCATAATCATCTATCACATTTTGAGCTTGCTTCTGGTATATGATTAATCTGCTTTACTTTCTCTAGCCAGTATATGTTTTTGATTACTTGTCGATGACCATGTTTTATTTCAATTGACATGATATATTTGATATTTGTCATATGCATGGCTTTTATGCTTTAAAATTGAAAAATGATCACCATTGCTTCTGGTAACTAGCATGTGTAGGCTGAATGCTTTCGCTATCTTTTACATGCCTTGTAGCTAGATCCTCACTTAGATGCAGATATGCAACTTGGACATATATATGCTTTAAATATGAAAAATGTGTTATAAAAATGATAAAAATTCAGAAAAATGAGAAATTTATGCATTTTTATGATCATTAGAAAAGATCCAGGTGGGTTTGCTTTGTCGCACTGCATTGTTCTGGACTGCTTACCATAGCACTTCGGTATGAACTAGGATGGTGTAATGTATGCCAAGACCAATGTCTTAAGCTTCTGATGGTCCAGTTCTGGCCTAGGCTTGACTTGGTCGGTTAGCATAAGGTTTGACATGCAAATAACCCCTGGCAGCAATGAAAAATAAATGGGAAAAAGAAAAAGTCTGAAAAATTTAAAAAGATGACAAGTTTGCTGAAGCACTTTGTTTTGGACAATGCTTATCTTGGTAGATATCAGTTAGCTTTTGCATCTCACGCTTTACTTTGCTTGTCAACTAGAAAATGTGGTGATGTTTTTATTTACAAAAATCGAAAAATGCGTGCTAATGACTCTCTTTAGATATCATCTATTGCACTGATCATGTCATGTATCTTAGACAATATATCTTTTGCTATACTTGTTAGACGTTGTATTAGCAGTCAATCATATCTAAGAAGCATGCTTTTCACACTCCACCTGCACCCCATCTGCATTCATGGCATATTTTGAGGGGGAGCTGCATTTCAGGGGGAGTTTGTGTCTATGTCTCTTTAGAGTGCATTTAGTCTCACTTGATGAGTCCAATTGTCAACAAGGGGGAGAAATTTTGGATATATTTTTGGCTTTCTCTGGGATTTATTTCAGGGGGAGTTCATTCTTGTTGGTAATTCTGAGATTTGCACTTGTTTTTGAGGCTTTATTTTTGGTTAACCATAATGACCATTTTTCTTGCTTCTGTTTGGATTTTGGTCATTAGGGTTAAACTTTTAGTTTCTTTCTTCTATTTTCTTTTGTCTTTGTTTTTCTGTTTCCACATGTTTTTGCAGGTTCTGGAGATGAGCTGAAAAGGGTGTTGACAATGCACTCATTAAGGGGGAGATTGAGAAACTATGTTGAAGAATATGGTTTTGATATTCCAGATGTGATGAGTGATTGTCAACCGAAGTCAAAGGATGGGAGAGATGAAGACCTGCTGAGTCTGAGGAGCATGTGACTTAGGTACACGGGCAGTGAGCGACGGCCGGGCAAAGGAGCCGCGGAGTCGGGTTGGCCCAATCCAGGTACATGGCTAGGAGCGGTAGATGATCCACTGGTCTATTGACTGGGTTTGACTCAAGTACACGGGCGGCGAGCGATTGCCGGGCTGAGGGAGCCACGGGGTCGGGTCGGCCCAATCCGGGTACCCGGTGCGAAGACGGTGGACGCTTTGTCAGTTTCGGCGTAAAACTGACAATCTATTTTTAATTCGTTTTTAGGATATTAATATTTAGTTTTTAAGTTTAGAATATTTGTATTTGAGTCAGGTGATTTTTCTAAGAATATTTTAGTAATTTTCGGAATTTATTTTAGAGTCAGTTTTATTTTACCCGAGGGTAAATTAGTATTTTCATGTATTAGGAGTCGTCTATAAATAGGGCCCTATCCCCCTAGGGATAGATGACTGTTTTTTCTAATAGATTAATCTACAGTCCAAACTTTTTTCGCCGTTGTTCATCTTCCACCGAAAAATTTTCATCTACAAAGTTGTCTTCTCTGCGTGGATCGAGGCCAAGCAACAGAAAGCACCGGGCGCCAGATTACATCCGCCGGCAGCGGGGCCCACAGGAACTGTGCAGCGCATAGGTGTCGGCACGGACGCGTCAGCGGTGACCAGGCACAAGCCACCAGCGCTCACGCCCACGGCGAAATTTTTCACGGCAAAAACAAAATCAGCTTTGCTTTTTTGTTCCATCGTGGACCCACGCATGCATGGCTTGACGTCCTTTCTTCCCACGGCAGCCCCTAGCCAGTTGTTTTTCCGGGCGGCTTCTTTTTTTTTCCCAAGCAGAAACAGCGATGACCGGTTCTTCTTCGATGCAGGTAAATTTGGATCTCCTGTTGTTTAGTTAGTTTTAATCTACTATTTTTAGGCAGATATATTTTTAGATAATCATCTATTAATAAATTAACTAAAAATTGATTTCGAAATTTCATTGTTATTTTATCTATTTAATCTTCCCACATAAAAAGGAAAAGAAAATTTTAGTAGTCGCAGTTATATTTTTAGTCTAGTTTTTACCAGCAATATTTTCGGTTTAATTCTGAATTAATTTTTAATGATCCATGTTTTATTCATTTAATTAGTATTTTATTTCTAGACTAAAATATTAATATCTCGTGATGTATCTAGGTGTTTTTATTTACTGCAGTAGTTTTATGTAGTTTATCTTTAATATCATTTTAATCAGGACACCAATCATTTTTAGGGTAGACAACTTTAGTTCCTGTAATTTGATTTTATAATATTATTTGACTGGTTAAGTTTGTTTGGGTGTTGAGATTAGCATATAGTTTAAGCAAGAAATTTTTAGGCGCCCATTCACCCCCCTCTAGTCGCTACTTTCGGTCATACAAATCCCTTCGGGAGTCTGAGGTGGAGGAATTGCTGAAGATCCTCCGACCTCGACTGTGTTCGAAGATCTTACTCCGGAGGTCTGAGGGGACCTCCGAGTATGACTACCACCTGAACTCTGCTTGGGAGGCATGGTTTGAGAACTTGGTAGAGAACGAAGTTTTTTTGGACTAAGCTCCCCACGGACGGCGCCAACTGTTGGCGTAAAAGATTACGCTAACAAGTTTTCAGAAGTTAGAAACTAACAAACGCAGTGTTTGTGAAATGAGCTGTTTCAATCCTCCGAATTGGATAATAGCTCAAAGTAGTTCGAAAATGTGTATTGAATAACTCATTATTCGATCCTCATTACAGGGTAAAACGGGGGGTATTTATAGGCCCAAACCTTAAGGAAAAGACCTTTTTACCCCTCTATTACAACCGACATAGTGGAAACTATTCGGTACCCTTAATAGGGCTAAAATAGTAAAAGACTAATCTAGTAAGAAAGAAGATAAGTCTTCCATCTTAGCTGGCAAGGAGGTTCTCTGAAGAGTCTACATTCGAAGATATACTCTGATCTAGAGTTCGCCTCGATCCTTCGAACTTGTCCCAATACTAAGCCGAAGTTAGATGTGGAAACCTTCGACTGAAATGGTCCGCCTTTGTCTTGTTACAGTAATGACCCTGAGGATGAAGTATTTTCCCCCAACAGTATGGAGAACTCTCTGGCCAAGTATCCGCTCTCAGAATACTTCGTTACTACGAAGATCTAGGGCTATCAGTAGCACCAAACTTGGGGGCAACTCCTATTACCTTCGACGAAAACCAGCTGTTAAACCCTTCCAAAGATGTGGCCGCAGCCTGGCAAGCCTTCCAAGCGTCATGGAGAGACGAAGGTCGAACATCGATCAAGGCTTGGATTGATGAAGGGCTTCGCCAGAAGCAAGCTCGGTCACAAGCTTCGAGCAGCCAGCCTTCGCCAGACCTGCAGGTTTAGTTTTGTTTAGGGGTCCGAATATGTAAAAAATTATGCTTTCATCTGTTATGAATGAAAAATTATTTGGAAATGTTTTTAGGATTCCCAACCTCGTATGGATGATCTCGAAGTATTAAATGTTACCGAAGAACTTCGCCTGCTATGGGCTACCTTCAACCTTTTAAAACTTCACAAACGACCTCGATTTCTGATTCCTCGAGAAAGCTCCAGTGCAAGTGCGCCCGAAATACACAAAGATATATTATCTTATATTAAAGAGGAAGAAAAGGAAGTTAACATGGAAACCTAATCTTCTGAAGACGTTGAATAGTCCGAAGAAGAAAGTACTGCTGAAGAACAAAGAAAGAAGCCTGAAGAACTTCGAAGCTGGGAGAGAAGCCCCGAGCGACTTCGAACTTGGGCTGAACTTCAATAGGAACAAAAAGATTTTTGAGCTTCGAAGGGAGGGAGAAGAATTAAACGTAAAGTTATTAGGACTCCCGGCTCTAGAACTAGTCGTTCTGACTTTAGTGGTAGCTCTAGAGATCGAAGGGGTCTTCGATTTCTTCTTGGTATAGACACAAATTTTTCGTAATGTAATGTAATCTGTTCGAATGATAAAGATTAATATTTTTAAATTGTCTCCCTATTTCCCAGCCCCTCTTTGGGCGTAAGAAACTTTGAAGTTTAGTCGAAAATGGTTAGGCACAAAGAAAAAATGACTTTGGAGTACAATTTTGGAGGCTCGGAGCCCCTTAGCAACTTAAAGATTGATTAAAATCTCAAAAATGTCTTCGACTACTTGGAGTCTGAAAACTGGTAACTTAGTACCTTTTTGTTTGAATGTAGTCACTTCAGACTAGTTTTCCGGATACCTTAGTATCCAAAACAATTGGTCACTTTGGACTCTTTTTACAGATATTCGAAGCTTATCAGCTCAAACTCTGTTCTGTTTGGCCTCCTTCAGCTCTTTTTGCGAATGCTATCAAACCAGTGGTTTGGAATTCGCAGTGGTCTCCTTGGACTCTTTTTACGGATGCTTTCAGGACGGAGCTTGGAATCCGCATTATTTGGTCTCCTTCGACTCTTTTTACGAATGCTTTCAAGCCACTTGCTTGGAATCCATTTTTCAATGACTTTCCCACCTCGTCGGAAGCTTCGAACCAGTGGTTCAAAGTTCGAAAAATTGGTTCAAATGAATGACACTTCCTTCACAACCAACTTCATTCTTCCAGTGCGTCCACTAGAAGTAGGAAGTGTTTGAGAGGTAGGCATTATCTGAACCATGAACTTTATTAATTCAGAAGGTATTTACAAATGATTACAAGGAGCCCCTGTTGGCATAAACGATTACGCTAACAGGTTTCTGAAGATTAGAAACTAACAAACGAAGTGTTTGCGAAGGAAACTATTCCAAGCCTCCGAAAGGATAATAACTTAGAATAGTTTGAAAGTGTGTATTGAATAACTTGTATTCGGTCCGTATTACAGGGTTAAACGGGGGGTATTTATAGGCCCAAACATTAAGGAAAAGACCTTTTTACCCCTCTATTACAACCGACATAGTGGAAACTATTCGGTACCCTTAATAGGGCTAAAATGGTAAAAGACTAATCTAATGAGAAAGAAGATAAGTCTTCCATCTTAGCTGGCAAAGAAGTTCTCGGAAGAGTCCAGGTTCGAAGATATACTCCGAACTAAAGCCTGTCATCATACTTCGAACTTGACTTGATACATCTCCGAAATTATATGTTGGAAGTCTCCGTCTTAATCACTAGTCTTTATCTCGTCACTGCAATAACCCTGAAGATGGAATATTTTCCCCCAACAGCCCCTATGCGAAATATCGCTTTAAGTGCTCCGCATGCCAGGCATGCTTTAACTCTTCGCCTTCTAAATTAGCTAGCTTAAAAGAACCAGGGCGTCCTGAACGGAGAATAATGTATGGACCTTCCCACTTATTCCTAATTTCCCTGGTGCTATAATGCTTCGCAAAACTAGATGACCTAGCTTGAGTTCATTAAGCTTAACCTTCAGGTCGAACCAAGTCTTCGTCTGCTGTTGATACTTTGACAAATTGGCGACAGCTCAAAGTCTTGTTTCTTCTATTAAATCAAGCGAAGCTTGCTGTAACACCCCAAATTTTCAAAACAATAAAAATATTATTAAATTCAATTTCTTGGAATATGTAATTCTGAAAAACACTTTAAATACCTCTTTATACCAAATTGAACTACAACATAGGGTAGATGGCCAACCAGGAGGTGAAACTTTTTGTGTATGATCCTAAGACCAAAATATATTTTTAAGAAATTTTTATAAATTTTTACCAAGCTTGGAAGTAGCCCTAATATTTCAATCCAATTCCTGGAATTATTTTTATTCAGAAAAGCTTTAAAACAGTAATGGGCTCCCCTCCCTCCTTTCTCTCTCTCCCGGCCGGCCCAGCCCGTTCTATCGCACGCCTTAGACTGACAACCCGGCCCCACCTGTCGGCGCCAAATTCCTCCCCTCGCGCGCGAACCTGACACCGCGGCCCCACCCGTCAGTCGCCACCCCGGTCGCTCACGCCCGCTAGCCAGTAGGCCCCACATGTCAGCTTCGCCTTCAACCTCGCGCCGTTGCCCCCAAACTTCGCCGGCCACCTTTACTCCCTCGGATCCGCTCGTCGCCGGTCCCCTCCCCTTCATTATTCGCCAGCATTAAAACCCCCGGATCACGTCGCCCGTTTCCCCTTTAATCCCACGCTTAATCCCAACCCCCCGCTGTCGCCCGCATGCAGAGAAACCGCTCGCCGGCGTTAACTCACTGCCCTCCCCCGATGGCGCCCTCCCTGTCCCCGCCGGCACCCCTATTTAAACCGTTGCCCTCCACCGCGTTCGGTTCACGCATTCATTCGCACTTAGACCAAGCAGAGCGCCCGCACGTCGCCTGTTAGCGCCATCCCCCTGTTTCGTCTTCGGCCACCGCTCGCCGTCGCCTCGGACCACCTCCGCCCGTGCCTCCGCCACCGACGCGACCGCAAGGACGACCCCTACCTCGGCCACGCCTCCGTTGGTCAAGGAGATCGCCGGAACACCATCGCCGACGAGGAGCCCGAACCACTCCGCCGTCTACCCTCGCCGCCGACCGCGCTCCGTCGACCCCTCACCTCGCCTAAGGTACCATCGCGACCGCCGTAGTGCCCTCTTTCCATTTTTAGGCTTTGCTAGGGCCGCCGTCGCTCGCCGTGGCCGCTGGCCCGCTCGCCGTCGTCGGAGAATATGACCGGCACGGGTCGAGTACCCGTGCCGTGTCGGATTCACGCACGATCGTGCGATCTGGATCCGACGGTGACGATTAATCCCCGCGTGCGGTTTAATCTGATCCGTTAGATCTCGGCGAAGGGGTACGTTTTAATCTCGTGCGTCCGTTAGTTTTAAAACCCCGCATCGCATCTAAGCCGTCCATCGCGTACCGGTTCAAACGTTTTAATCCTGGCCGTCCACGTCACTTTAACGTGTCCCGCTTCGCCCTCGCGCGTCGGATCTGGATCCGACGGTCCAGATCGACCCGGCGCACGCGCACAGTGCGCGGGTTCACCGTGGGCCTGGCTCACCGTGGACCCGAGGAGTTTAAAAATTGAAAATGAATTTCAGAAATACTTTTAAACTTGTAAAATTCATATCTAATGCATTTGAACTCTAAAAATTACCATTTCAATTTCAGAAAATTCATAAAAATATTCTCTATAAGATAAAAATGAGTCGTAGCAACTTGGTTCTACTATATGATCCCCGTTACTTCTTATCCTTGGAATTCTGTCGGTGATGAGTTATGGTTGTGAGTGTATGCATGGTGGGTTCCGGGTGCAAGCTAGGGCATTGGTCGGTAGCACCCGGGGCACTATAAGGACCGGTCTGCGGGATCCGTTGTAATACACTTCCGTACTAACCACAAGTCTAGGGGGTAAGTCCTAACTAAGGTATGGAGTGTTCCAAACTGAGGCCACCATTTGGAGATGGGTCAAGCAGCACCTGTGGGTGGCTTGTACCGACGTGGCGCAAAAGGGGTGCGACGTTAGCCGGGATGCGGCCCGGCGCGCCGGTGAAACCTAGAGCGGGTGGTTATCGCTTGGAGCATTTCATGCCGAGGTTTTGGCACGAGTTCCCGTGGTATGGGTCATCTCGTTTGGGATGAGTGCGTGCCTTGTGGGTACAGTAGTACATCTCTGATCAAAGTCATTAATCTTTTCAAAAAGCCGAGCCCACGGTCAAGGGCGGGTTGCGTGACATCCCACAGTTAGATTACTTTGAATATGTATGTGCATGATGGTTTGACATGTAAGGACTATTGTGCGAGGAGGTGAAACGTACTCCTCAAGTTAGAAGATGTTATTGTTGTTCATGTTTACATTTCCACATGATTAAATCTAACTACACTAATTGCAACAACTGAAAATGTACTTTTCCGCACTACTAGCCATTACTCCTTCCTTTGTTATTACCTTGCATTATTACTTGCATTTGCGGTGGCTTGTTGAGTACTTTTTGTACTCATACCCGTTGAACACCACAGAGGATGCCTACTATGAAGACGGTCTGGAGTAGCGACCCAGTCAAGCAAAGATCCTAAAGAAGGCGTTCGTCATGCATTTTTAATTATCTTTATTAATTTTTTTATTAAAACTCTGATGTAATAAATATGGTCTGTGTACCATAAATATTGTCGTATGTACGATTGTCGCAAGATGAACCTCTTGTATTATTGTTTTTCTTATGAAATTCAACAATGTTCCGATTTCGGTAAATCGGGGCGCAACAAGATGGTATCAGAGCCGACTCGACTGTAGGAAGCCAAACAGACCCGCCTAGCCATTAGCCACAGGAAATTATTTCTCGAAAATCTACTTCATAAACTTTGTCCCTCTCCTCACTTTTATTCAACTTGCTGTTTTGTAGATGCCGGTCTACCAAGTCCACAGCTACTGCCGCCACTACGAGGGCTTCGTCCGGGAGCTCCGTATGATGCTCACTTTCCTCGGGTTCCTCTTCGAGCCCGAATTTCAAGGAGTGTACCCCGACGAGTTCGCCGGGCCTTGCGACGTCTCCCTCACCGTCCACGGCTCTGGAGAACACCTGCCGCCCTACACCACCGCACTTGGAGGCCCGACTTTCGACGTCGCGTGCCAACGAGTCGCCCTCCAGGCCCTCATGGAGCTGAGGATGATCTACGACGATCGTCTTCAGAACTCGTCCTTCCGGCTCGTGCCGAAGCGCACTCCCGGAGCCCACCGTAGCATCTACCTCGGAGTTCACTCCGTGCGTGATCCGGTCATGGCCCGGCAGTCGCGTCTTCTGCAGGCCATGGATGATCTCCACACCGAGGCGGTGCTCGACGCCGACGAGCACCATGAGGCGGTTGAGTTCCTTCGTGAAGAAACGAAGAACTTGATCCAGCAGAACAGCGAGTTGCAGCACAAGATTATGCAGCTGCAGAAGGATATCGCAGAGATGGTTCCTCTTCTTCCAAGGAAGAAGAAGCCCATCCGTGAGCCCCTCCCTCGCCCCAAGAAGATCCCGCCACGACCCTCCCATGCCAGGCCCTCTACCAGCGCCCCTCCTCCACGCCCCGGCCTCGTCTCCGACTCCATCATCGAGAACTTTCTCGAGCCCACCATCTCTCTGGAGCCGCGCACTCGTGGTTCCGAGAGCACGGAGACCGCCTCCGGTGGCGAGTAGGCGTTAGGAGTCGCTAGATGTAATAAAAGAAAAATTTTGTATGTGGTGCTGCCCACGACGAGTGTGTCATGGGTAGAATAAAAACTTGATTGTAATGAACAATTTCTACCACTCTATATATATTTATGTGCTTGAATCTTATATGATATTTGTGGTTGTATTATTGCTTCGTCATCTTTTGTCTTATCGCTATGAATATTCAGAAGATGGCCGACCACCAGAACACCGATTCCAACAACGGTGAAGGAGGAAGCCGCGACGCACGGGAGGGTGTTGTACCCAACTGGGGTGCAACAGGCCCGCGTCAATCTGGGTCGCCCTCCGCCAACCACCCCACCTTGGCGGAGATGATGGCAAATCAGAACCACCTGATCACCGCCCTCCTCACCCAAATGCAGAACCAACAGGCTCAGTTGGACCGTCTACAGAACGGAGAGCCCGCCCCTCGCGCACCAGCACCCGCGCCCGCTCCGCAACTCTCCGAGTTCCTGCGCGTGCGCCCGCCCATCTTCTCGAGCACCACCAACCCGATGGAGGCCGGAGATTGGCTTCGCACCATCGGAAAGAAGCTCGACCTCCTCCCCTGCACCGACCGGGAGCGAGTGGCCTTCGCCACTCACCAGCTCCAGGGTCCCGCCGTGGAATGGTGGGACAACTACCATGAGTCCCAGCCAGAGGGCCACGTGGTGACTTGGGCGGAGTTCACCATCGCTTTTCGCGCCGCCCACGTCCCCGCCGGTGTTATCGCGGTAAAACAGCAGGAGTTCCGCGACCTGCAGCAAGTCAACCGGACCGTCATGGAGTACCTCCATGAGTTCAATCGCCTCGCCCGCTACGCGCCGGAGGAAGTGCGCACCGACGCCCTCCGCCAAGCCAAGTTCCTCAGGGGACTTAAGGATGAGCTGTCCATCCAGCTCGTCGCCGCCGACTTCGCCGACTTCCAACGACTGGTCAACAAAGCGCTCATCCAAGAGACTGAGCAGAACAAGCTGGACCTCAAGAAGAGGAAGATGATCGCCTTCAAGCATCAGCAGGCGAACTCTCAGAGGCCCCGCTTCGTCCCTCCGCCACCAGCGCCTGCCTACCATCCTCGGCCCGCCTACAGGCCGCCTCACGCCGCCAGTGGATCTAACACCGGGCATCCTCGCCCCGCTCCACCAGCTCCGTCCGCTCAGCCGACACCAGCCGCCAAGGCCCCGATCTTGAAGGATCGCCAAGGAAGGCCGGTCGTCTGCTTCAACTGCCGCAAGGAAGGGCACTATGCACACCAGTGTCCTCACCCCAAGCCAGCTCAGGGCGCGGCCCCCAACCAGGCAGTTCGTGCCCGCGTCAACCACATCAGCGCGGAAGAAGCTCAGGAGGCTCCTGAAGTCATGCTCGGTACGTTTACTGTGAATTCCGTACCGGCCGTCATATTATTTGACTCTGGAGCAACCCACTCCTTCATCTCAGAAGATTTTGTGAAAACAAACGAACTGGACGTGCTCCCTCTACCCATTCCCATGGTGATTGCCACCCCTGGCAATAGGACCTCAGCCCGCTTATACAGCCCTAAGGTTCAAATTGACATCCAAGGAATACTGTTTCGGGCTGAGCCTGTCCTCATCCAATGCACCGGACTCGACCTTATACTAGGGATGGATTGGTTGATGAAGCACATGGGAGTGATCGACTGTGCCAACAAGTCCGTCACGGTGACCAACCCTGAAGGCGCAGCCGTCACCTTTCGGATGGCCAGTCGCAAACCACTCGGAGCATCCCTTCGCTCGATAGCTCTTGAAGAGGTGCCTATAGTTAAGGAGTTTGCGGATGTATTCCCTGAAGACCTACCCGGAATGCCTCCCAAGCGGGACATCGAATTCAGAATCGAACTTGTCCCAGGGACCACTCCAATCTCCAAGCGCCCGTACCGAATGGCCGCCAATGAACTAGCCGAAGTCAAGAGCAACATCGAAGACCTAGAGCAGAAAGGTTACATCCGACCGAGTACCTCACCCTGGGGTGCACCTGTAATATTTGCCATGAAGAAGGACAAGACCAAGAGGATGTGCGTGGACTATAGAGCCTTGAACGACGTAACCATCAAGAACAAGTACCCATTGCCTCGGATCGACGACCTGTTCGATCAGCTGAAAGGATCCTCGGTGTTTTCCAAGATTGACCTCAGGTCAGGTTATCACCAATTGAGGATTAGGGAAGAAGACATACCCAAGACTGCCTTCACCTCCCGCTATGGACTCTACGAGTACGCCGTGATGTTGTTCGGACTCACGAATGCCCCGGCCTTTTTCATGAACATGATGAACAATGTATTCATGGAGTTCTTGGACAAGTTCATCGTGGTATTCATCGACGATATCCTCGTTTACTCCAAGACCAAGGAAGAACACGAGACTCACCTCCGTCTGACCCTCGGAAAGCTAAGGGAGCAGCAATTGTACGCCAAATACAGCAAATGCGAATTTTGGTCGTCTGAGGTGAAGTTCCTCGGCCATGTTATATCTGCCGGAGGAATAGCAGTGGACCCAACCACCGTGGAAGCAGTAACCAACTGGCTGCAGCCTACAACCGTGACCGAGATCCGGAGTTTTCTCGGATTGGCCGGATACTACCGCCGATTCATCGAGAATTTTTCCAAGATCGCCAAGCCTATGACCAGACTTCTGCAGAAGGAAGTGAAGTTTGAATGGACCCCCGACTGCGAAGAAAGCTTCCAGACCCTAAAGAAGAAGCTAGTATCAGCTCCCATTCTGACTCTGCCAGACATCCGGAAAGACTTCCACGTCTACTGTGATGCCTCTCGGCAAGGATTGGGATGCGTCTTGATGCAAGAAGGGAAAGTGATATCCTACGCCTCCCGACAGCTGAGACCGCATGAGCTGAACTACCCAACTCACGACCTGGAATTAGCAGCCGTGGTTCATGCCTTGAAGATATGGAGACATTACCTTGTGGGGAATCGGTGTGAGGTCTTCACCGACCACAAGAGCCTCAAGTACATATTCACCCAACCAGATCTGAATCTCAGGCAAAGGAGATGGTTGGAACTGATCAAGGATTACGACTTGGGCATCCATTATCATCCGGGCAAAGCGAATGTGGTGGCAGACGCCCTTAGTCGAAAAGGGTACTGCAATGCCATCATGATTCAAGACCAAGCTCCTTTACTTTATAAGGAGATGGAAAGGCTAAACCTAGGGATCACCACTCGAGCGTACCTCGCTGCCTTGGAGTCTCGGCCTGTCTTAATAGACCAGATCCGAGAAAAGCAGAAGGAAGATCCGGACATCCTGGAGATCCAGCAGAACATGAGGAAGGGTAAAGCCCCCAGATTTTCCGAGGACGAGCATGGTACCATCTGGTTCGGAAACCGGATCTGCGTACCCGACAGACCTGAGTTGAAGACCCTCATCCTTCAAGAAGCCCACGATAATCTATACTCCATCCATCCCAGGAGTACAAAGATGTACCAAGACCTAAAGGAAAAATATTGGTGGGTCAGCATGAAGAGAGAAATAGCTGAGTATGTGGCCAAGTGCGACACATGCCGGCGAGTCAAGGCAGAGCATCAGAGACCTGCCGGACTGCTTCAACCTCTCAAAGTCCCTGAATGGAAGTGGGAAGAGATAGGAATGGACTTCATCACGGGACTGCCCAGGACCCAAGCTGGTCATGATTCTATCTGGGTGATCGTCGACCGACTCACCAAGGTAGCTCACTTCGTCCCGGTCAAGACAACGTACACCGTCGCCAAGTTGGCTGAGTTGTATATGACCCGGATCGTGTGCCTTCACGGAGTTCCTAAGAAGATTGTATCTAACCGTGGGAGTCAGTTTACCTCCAAGTTTTGGAAGAACCTTCAAGAGGAACTCGGCACCCGGCTGAACTTTAGCACCGCCTATCATCCACAGACCGACGATCAAACCGAAAGGGTCAACCAGATATTGGAGGATATGCTTAGAGCTTGCGCTCTAGACTTTGGCGGAATGTGGGACAAGAACTTACCATATGCAGAGTTCTCCTACAACAACAGCTATCAAGCCAGCCTGCAAATGTCCCCGTTCGAAGCACTCTATGGACGTAAGTGCAGAACGTCGTTGCTCTGGGATCAGACCGGAGAGTCACAACTGTTTGGGACTGATTTATTAAGAGAAGCTGAAGAGAAGGTTAAGATCATAAGAGACCGATTGAAGGCAGCCCAATCCCGTCAGAAGAGCTATGCCGACAACCGTCGAAGAGACCTAGCCTTTGAGGAGGGCGATTATGTCTACCTCCGAGTCACTCCCCTCCGTGGCACTCAAAGGTTCAACATGAAAGGCAAACTAGAACCCCGCTACGTCGGACCTTTCCAGATCCTCCGACGACAGGGAGAAGTGGCATATCAACTCAAACTGCCCCCATCCTTGGCGGGCGTTCACGATGTGTTCCATGTCTCTCAGCTGAAGAAGTGCCTCCATGTACCCACCGAGCAAGCCGACCTTCAGCAGCTTAATGTCCAAGAAGACTTGACCTACATAGAAAGACCCATCAAGATCTTGGAAACCAAGGAGAGAGTAACCAGAAGTCGCGTCGTTCGCTTCTGCAAAGTCCAATGGAACAACCATCCCGCCGAAGAAGCCACTTGGGAAAAGAAAGACGAACTGAAAGCCCAATACCCCGAGTTATTCGAGTAGCGTTTCAATCTCGAGGACGAGATTCTTGTAAGGGGGATAGGTTTGTAACACCCCAAATTTTCAAAACAATAAAAATATTATTAAATTCAATTTCTTGGAATATATAATTCTGAAAAACACTTTAAATACCTCTTTATACCAAATTGAACTACAACATAGGGTAGATGGCCAAACTAGGAGGTGAAACTTTTTGTGTATGATCCTAAGACCAAAATATATTTTTAAGAATTTTTATAAATTTTTACCAAGCTTGGAAGTAGCCCTAATATTTCAATCCAATTCCTGGAATTATTTTTATTCAGAAAAGCTTTAAAACAGTAATGGGCTCCCCTCCCTCCTTTCTCTCTCTCCCGGCCGGCCCAACCCGTTCTATCGCACGCCTTAGACTGACAACCCGGCCCCACCTGTCGGCGCCAAATTCCTCCCCTCGCGCGCGAATCTGACACCGCGGCCCCACCCGTCAGTCGCCACCCCGGTCGCTCGCGCCCGCTGGCCAGTAGGCCCCACATGTCAGCTTCGCCTTCAACCTCGCGTCGTCACCCCCAAACTTCGCTGGCCACCTTTACTCCCTCGGATCCGCTCGTCGCCGGTCCCCTCCCCTTCATTATTCGCTAGCATTAAAACCCCCGGATCACGTCGCCCGTTTCCCCTTTAATCCCACGCGTAATCCCCCCCCCCCCGCTGTCGCCCTCATGCAGAGAAACCGCTCGCTGGCGTTAACTCACTGCCCTCCCCCGATGGCACCCTCCCTGTCCCCGCCGGCACCCCTATTTAAACCGTTGCCCTCCACCGCGTTCGGTTCACGCATTCATTCGCACTTAGACCAAGCAGAGCGCCCGCACGTCGCATGTTAGCGCCATCCCCCTGTTTCGTCTCCGGCCACCGCTCGCCGTTGCCTCGGACCACCTCCGCCCGTGCCTCCGCCACCGACGCGACCGCAAGGACGACCCCTACCTCGGCCATGCCTCCGTTGGTCAAGGAGATCGCCGGAACACCATCGCCGACGAGGAGCCCTAACCACTCCGCCGTCTACCCTCGCCGCCGACCGCGCTCCGTCGACCCCTCACCTCGCCTAAGGTACCATCGCGACCGTCGTAGTGCCCTCTTTCCATTTTTAGGCTTAGCTAGGGCCGCCGTCGCTCGCCGTGGCCGCTGGCCCGCTCGCCGTCGTCGGAGAAGACGACCGCACGGGTCGAGTACCCGTGCCGTGTCGGATTCACGCACGATCGTGCGATCTGGATCCGACGGTGACGATTAATCCACGCGTGCGGTTTAATCTGATCTGTTAGATCTCGGCGAAGGGGTACGTTTTAATCTCGTGCATCCGTTAGTTTTAAAACCCCGCATCGCATCTAAGCTGTCCATCGCGTACCGGTTCAAACGTTTTAATCCTGGCCGTCCACGTCACTTTAACGCGTCCGACTTCGCCCTCGCGCGTCGGATCTGGATCCAACGGTCCAGATCGACCCGGCGCACGCGCACAGTGCGCGGGTTCACCGTGGGCCTGGCTCACCGTGGACCCGAGGAGTTTAAAAATTGAAAATGAATTTCAGAAATACTTTTAAACTTGTAAAATTCATATCTAATGCATTTGAACTCTAAAAATTACCATTTCAATTTCAGAAAATTCATAAAAATATTCTCTACATGTTTATGCAATAAAAACAGTAGGTTTACTTTGACATTTTCATGTTTATTCAAATAAATATTTAAATGCCTTTAGGATTAAAATATGAATTCAAATGTTTGAACTTCAGAAAAATTCATATTTATTCCTTTCTATTCATATACTGCAAAACACTAAATTACCATGAACTTTTCATTTCAAAACTTATTAGGGAACTTAATATGGGACTATTCACATTTAAACATTTGTTTTCTAAAAAGGACAACCCTTCATTTTAATCCCTTTAAAATTATTTATGAAATAAATTTCAGAACCTTAACAATGGAAATTATTTTACTTTTAATCAAACCAACAGTAACTTATGTGCTATTAATGTAATGTTATATTGTTTGATTGAATGTGTTCTTTTTATTTTGCTTTATTATATTAAAAAGACTACGACGTCGCCGAGGAGCCGGAGTACTTCCCGGAAGTTCCTCCCTCCCCATTCGCTGAACAAGGCAAGTCACCAAACCAATCTTTTGAGCATATTGAACCCATGTTTGATTAAACTATCGCTAAAACACATAGGTTATATGTGCATTAGTCAAATGAACCCTTACATTATATTTATTTAGGATCCCCGACCTTGATGTGCAACCCAAGCCATGCTATCTCGCCTAACCTCCTTGTCACCATATGATCAATGATATTAGCTAGTGTCCAATGTATTGACACGATCGCTATAGGATAAAAATGAGTCGTAGCAAAATGGTTCTATTATATGATCCCCGTTACTTCTTATCCTTGGAAATTCTGTTGGTGATGAGTTATGGTTGTGAGTGTATGCATGGTGGGTTCCGGGTGCAAGCTAGGGCATTGGTCGGTAGCACCCGGGGCACTATAAGGACCGGTCTGAGGGATCCGTTGCAATACACTTACGTACTAACCACAAGTCTAGTGGGTAAGTCCTAACTAAGGTATGGGTTGTTCCAAACCGAGGCCATCATTTGGAGATGGGTCAAGTTGCACCTGTGGGTGACTTGTACCAATGTGGCGCAAAAGGGGGTGCGACGTTAGCCGGGATGCGGCCCGGCGCGCCGGCGAAACCTAGAGCGGGTGGTTATCGCTTGGAACATCTCATATTGAGGTTTTGGCACGAGTTCCCGTGAAATGGGTCATCTCGTTTGGGATGAGTGCGTGCCTTGTGGGTACAGTAGTACATCTCTGATCAGAGTCTTAAATCTTTTCGAAAAGCCGAGCCCACGGTCAAGGGCGGGTTGCGTGACATCCCCCAGTTAGATTACTTTGAATATGTATGTGCATGATGGATTGACATATAAGGACTGTTGAGCGAGGTGGGGCTGACTGTACCCCTCGAGTTAGTTGATGTTGATGATGTTCACGTTTACTTTCCGCGTGATTAAAATATGATTACACTAAATGCAATAACTGCAACTGCATTATTCTGCAATGTTAGCCATTATCCTTCCTTGTTTATTACCCTGCATTATTATTTGCATTTGCGGTGGCTTGTTGAGTACTTTTTGTACTCATACCCGTTGGACCCCACAGAGGATGCTTACTTTGAAGACGGTCTGGAGTAGCGACCCAGTCGAGAAGAAAGATCCTGGAGAAGATGTTCGTCATGCCGTTTTCTAATTATTTCACTTTACTATTTTTATTAAAACAATGATATAATAAATATGGTCTGCGTACCATGAACATTGTCGTATGTACGATTGTCGCATGATGAACCTCTTGTATTATTGTTTTTCTTATGAAATTCAATAATGTCTCGATTTGTTAAATCGGGGCGCTACACTTGCCTTTCTCCTTCTATTTCAGGTTCGGTGTTGCGAAGAAATCCTCCTTTAAGCTCTGTTGGTGTCATAGCCTCATCTCCGAATAATAGTCTGAAAGGAGTGAAGCCTGTGGACCTTGTTTGGGTGGTCTGAATGGACCATAAGATCTTCGGGAGCTCTTCGGTCCACAACCCTTTTTCCAACCCTACTATTCTTTGATTCAACCCTGACAAGATATTACCATTGGCTCTTTTTATAGCTCCGTTAGACTGAGGATGGTGCACAACAGCAAAGCATATTTGTATGCCAAGATCTTCGCAAAACTTCCTAAAGGGCTCTGCATCAAACTGTGTCCCATTATCAACTGTGAGCTGTCGAGGCACTCCGAACCTGCATATAATACTTTTCCAGAAAATTTTTGTACATTATTTGAAGTGATAGTTGTAAGGGGTTCTGCTTCGACCCACTTGTAAAAATACTCAATTGCTACCACTGCGAATTTCAGATTTCCTTTTGCTACTGGGGAGGGTCCAATAAGGTCCATGCCCCATCTAGCCATGGGCCAAACTGGGGCAATGACTTGAAGAGTTGTTGGCGGACGATGACTTCTTCTTCACATCCATTGACAACCCTAGCACGTGCGGACTAGGCTCTCCGCATCAGCTATTATTGTAGGCCAATAAAGCCCCTGGCGAAGTGTTTTTCCTACCAAAGCACGAGGGGCCAGATGGCTACCACAAAGGCCTTCATGAATTTCTTGGAGAATCGGTTGACATTCGGCTTGAGATATACATCAGAGTAGAGGGGAACATACTCTGTCCTTGTAGAGAATACCGTTGATTATATGATAATTTCGAATTCTGAGCTTTAACCTCGAAAGTTGTGGCCCTTCAGGCAAATTCTCTTCACCTTGCAACAATTCCATAATTGAACTCCACCAATCAGTACTTGGAATGGAAAGAACTTCCACAGGAGAGATCTATGGCACCGAAGGTGAACTAAGCTCTTCGTAAAAAACTCCTTCAAGAATGTCCATAGCTCCGGCCGCAACATTTGCTAAGGTATCAGCTTGCATATTTTCAGCTCTGGTTATACTTCAGATGGAAATCCCTTTAAATGCTGCTTCAATCTTACGGATCTCTTCCAAATACTTTGCAAGCTGGGGGTGACGAACTTGAAAACTTTTATCAACGTGCCCTGCTACAATTTGAGAATTTGTTTTAATAACAACTCTTGTAGCCCCCAAAGCACGTGCCTTTCGCAGTCCTAACAAAATTCCTTCATACTCCGCTGTATTATTGGTGGACTTAAAATTGAGCCTTGCGGAGTACATTGCTCTTTGTACTGAAGGCGAAATTATTACCGCTCCGACACCTGCTCCAGATGCTTGGAAAGCTCCATCGGAGTATATAGTCCAAATTCCTTCATTTGGTTTCTTCGGAGCCCATACTGCGGAGGGAGTCCATTCTGCCACAAAATTTGCCAACACCTATGACTTGATCGCTGTCCTTGCCACGAAGGAGATGCCGAAGGGTGCTAATTCAACAGCCCATTTCCCAATTCTTCCTATAGAATCTTTGCTTCGGAGCATATCTCCTAAGGGATACGAAGTTGGTACAATCACATTATGTGCTAGGAAATAATGCCTCAACTTCCTCGAAGCCATTATCAGAGCATAGGTGAACTTCTCAAGCTCAAAATATCTTGTTTTTTCTCCAGACAATACTTCAGATAAAAAATAAACTGGATTCTATACCAACTTCCCGTTGAAATCAACTTCTCTGACAAGGACTGCACTGACGGCAAAGCCAGTAGCTACAAGGTAGAGGAGTAAGGTTTCGTCCACAACAGGCACCATGAGTGTAGCGAGATTACTGAGATAATTCTTAATATCATCAAAACTCTTTTGACACTCCGGTGTCCATGCAAAATCTTCGGACCCTTTCAATGCTTTGAAAATGGGCAAACTTCTCTTCGCAGACCTTGCCAGGAAACTGCTAAGTGCTGCTAGGTGGTCAGTTAGCTTTTGCACCTGCTTTAAATTTTCTGGAGAAGCCATCCTTTGTAATGTAGTTATTTGAGTAGGGCTAGCTTCGATCCCTCTCCTTGAAACTAGATACCCTAACAATTTTCCAGCCTGAGCCCCGAAGATACATTTTTCGGGGTTAAGACGGACTCCACATGCCCGAAGGCTATTGAAGGTTTCTGCTAAGTCTCGGCTATGTTGGTGCTTTAGAGCACTCTTTATTACAATTTCATCCATATAGGCTTCTACGTTGCGGCCTATTTGATGACCTAGAGCTTTAGCAATTAACCTCGAAAAAGTTGCCCCGACATTTCTTAAACTGAAAGGCATTCTTACATAGCAGAAGATTCCCAAAGGAGTTACAAAGCTTGTTTTGATTTCATCCTCGCGCTTTAACCAGATTTGATGATAGCCAGAATACGCGTCGAGGAAGCTTAATAACTCCGAACCAGCAGTGGAGTCAACCAATTGATCAATTTGGGGCATGGGATAGGGGTCACGGGGGCATGCTTTATTCAAGGATGTAAAGTCAATACACATGTGCCACTTCCCAGAAGATTTCTTTGTGACGAAGACTGGGTTGGCTAGCCACTCTGTATGAGCTACTTCTGTGATAATCCCAGCCTTCAACTTTTCCACTTCTGCCTTAGCAAGGATGGCCCTCTCCATAGATAACTTCCAGAGTTCTTGTCGGACAGGCCGAACGCTCGGGTTCACAAGCAAGCCATGCTCAATAATATCCCGACTGACTCCGGGAATGTCCTCATTAGACCATGCAAAGACATCTAAATTTTCTTCAACTACTTTTTCTAACGAAGTAGTGACTTCTGGAGGTATATCCTTGCCGAACTGAAATGCATAGTCTTTGCTGTCTTTGACAATAACCTTCGTTACAATCTCTCCTTCGAGGCTGGGTCTTGGGAAGGACTTCTTCGAAGGTTCACCTGAAGCAGAGATATCCTCTGGGTTGCCTTGTACGTTGTTCACTTGTCTCGGGTCAAGAGGGGGGCCATGACCATATTCTGCTCTTCGTACAGTGGCCTGATCTCCGAAGACAGTAAGCACTCCCGCTTGCGTGGGCATCTTCATACATAAATAATTATGATGGGCCATGGCTCCGAACTGATTTAGCATGCCCCTCCCAAAGATAACATTATATGCGTACGGGGCATCCACAACATCGAAAATCACCTCCTCCATCCTTGCTAGTAGACCCTCTCTGAAAGCAACCTCCAGGCCTATTTGGCCGAGGGCATCAAGAGGGGGTCCTGCGAAGCCTTGCAAAGGAAGAGCTGCCGGGAGGAGATGTTTCCTGGAGATACAGAGTTGATCGAAGGCTTGGACGAAGATAATATCTGCCGAACTCCCTCCATCAATCAGCACTTTCCAGACTTCAGTCCCTGCTATGTCGACAGTAATGCCAGCTGCATCATCCGCGGAAAAATATATCGGCACATGGGACCACTCAGGCATGGCAGCTGTGGACGAAGAAGTTCCAATATGGCCCACTTCCTGGACATATTCTCTTCGCTGTCTCTTTGACATACTGCTGAGGGTCCCTCCTCCGGAAATGGGGAGGACTACTCTTTTTCCTCGATCTTGACCATATTCCTGCTTCGGAGGTGGCATAATATTGACCACCAGAGGTTGCCTTGCAGGGTCGAAGTTGTCTATACATGCCATAGCCTGGACAGGCTCCGGACACACCTCGAAAGGAACTCGGTCAGTAGTGCCTCGACCCGAGGTTCTTTCAAGGTACTCGCCTCTTAAAGCGAGTATAGACTTGCATGCATTAGTAGCGTGACTTCGATTCTCACCATGGACGTAGCAGAAGAAGGCCTGTGCTTTGCCAGCCAGCTTCCCTGGTAGCCTCTAGCCGCTGGTCTTGCTTCCTGAGGCTTGTGAAATCTTAAGGGCAAATTTATGCAGAGGTGCAATGTTCAAGACTTCTGAATGAGGATGCTTTTGCCCCCGACGCCTGTCATGCTGGACTTCGAAGTTAGGCCCCTGTGAAGGTGTTGAAGTCTTCACTTCCAACTTGACTTCTTGCATGATTGACGGAGTTGAAGCAGTTCTCCGAAGCCACCCTTCTTCTGACCTAGCATACTCTTCAAAATAAGACATCAGCTGAGCGATAGAGGATATCTATTTCCGATGAAGTTTATCAAGGAGGCCCTCATGGGTAACTCCCTCTCGAGCTGCATCAACAACAGAGGATGTAGTCAGCCCTCGAATTTGCGACTTCATATGGGCGAAGCGCATGAAAAACTGTCTTAATGTATCTCCAGGAAGATGCTCACCTAGAAAAGACTTCCTGTAGACAATGGGGGTACGAAAGTACCCTGAAAGTTACTTATGAACTTCTTCCTTAATTGCTCCCAGGTTCTAATTGACCCTGGCTTCAGGGACCAAAACCACCGCAAAGCCACCCCTTCGAGAACAACAGGGAAACACTTGGGCATGGTGTCCCACACTCCTCCACTGGCCTCAATTGCCAACGCATAAGAACGGTAGAACTCCCCGGGGTCCTCGTCTCCAGAATACTTGCAGAGCTTCGAAGTTTTAAACTTAGGGTCGAAGCGCACTTTTGCAGCTCGGGATGCAGTGGAGACTCGCTATCGAAGGAAGCGTTCTCCGGGGCTTTGGGATAAGGAAGTTCGTCATCTTGGGGCACTTTAGAAATGACCGGGGTGGCCTGATAACGAAGCCTATCTGTGGCTTCTTGCCTCCACCTCGCCACTTCAGCTTGGAGACTGGCCATTTGGGCTGCCATGTCACCAAGAACATCTTCATCTCCTCTGGAAGGACCTTCCGGGTCTTGAGAGCTGTACGTGTTAGTTCGAAGCAGAATCGGAGCTGGATAAGGGACTCCGGCTAGCCGAAGAATAGATAGAGTTGGAGGAGGAACTCCATATACTCAAGGAAGGGGAATCCATTCGCGCGTTTGAGGTGGAGGAATTACCGAAGGTCCTCCGACCTCGACTATGTTCGAAGATCTTACTCCGGAGGTCCGAGGGACCTCCGAGTAGGACTACCACCTGAACTCCGCTTGGGAGGCATGGTTTGAGAACTTGGTAGAGAACGAAGTTTTTTGGACAAGGTTCCCCATGGATGGCGCCAACTGTTGGCGTAACAGATTACACTAACAGGTTTCTGAGATTAGAAACTAAGAAACAAAGTGTTTGCGAGGTGAACTATTTCAAGCCTCCGAATTGGATAATAGCTCGAAGCAGTTCGAAGATGTGTATTGAATAACTTAGTATTCGATCCTCATTACAGGGTAAAACGGGAGGTATTTATAGGCGAAAATATTAAGGAAAAGACCTTTTTACCCCTCTATTACAACCGACATAGTGGAAACTATTCGGTACCCTTAATAGGGCTAAAATGGTAAAAGACTAATCTAATGAGAAAGAAGATAAGTCTTCCATCCAAGCTGGCTGAGAGATTCTTTGAAGAGTCGATGTTCGAAGCTATACTCCAAACAAGAGTCTGCTTTGATTCTTCGAACTTGACCCAATACTAAACTGAAGTTAGATACTGGAACTTCGGTTTAATAGATTGCCTTCGTCTTGTTACTGTAGTGACCCTGAGGATGAAGTATTTTCCCCCAATAGAATGTTCAAACTACAATGCACAAAACATGGTTGCTTTGAGTGTGGTGATCTAGGTTATTTCATCGCTGACTACCCCAAGCAGAACACACATAAGAAGGGCACCGGTGGTGGCTCCTTCGACTCCAACAAGCATGACAGCTCCGCCTTCACAAAGGGCAAGCACAAGACGAAGTTCTTTCCAAAGGCCCTAAAGGACTGCCGGCATGAGAACGAGAAGCGAGACAAGGCCTTCTTCGCCGAAATGGAGAGGACCTACTCCAAGCGATCATCCTCTTCTTCCTCTTCATCAAGCTCAAGTGATGAGGAGATCGTGATCAAGAAGGGAAAGGACAAGGATGATTCGGCGGGCCTCTGCTTCATGGCCTTCGGGGACAAGCCGAAGAATCACTCGCACTACAACCAAAGATCCCGCAAGAGCGTCTGCTCAATGGCTCTTTGGGATAAAGAAGATAAGGGCTTCTCAAACAACTCCGATGACAACAGATAGAAGGTATCTTCCTATGAATGTGAAGTAATCGAATTACTTGAAGAGAACCAACAGGAGTTGAAATATCAGGAGAAACTTCTTAGAGGGGCTAAGAAGAGGATAGATGAGCTTGAGAGTGAGCTTGCCATAGCCAATGGCAAGATTGAGATTCCATCTTCTTTCCCTTGTTTGGGTGAGAGCAGTGAGTGCCCTAACTGTGAGGTGTTGCTGTGTGATCTGACTACTCTAAAGTGCAGGTACACTAGGCAAAAAAGCACTCAGTTGGAGCTGAAAGATGCTCATGCCTCAATCAACGTGCCCTATAGAGACTGCCCATCACACTTATTGAGGAGCCAGGTTGAAAATCACGGGCCTCATGGCTCTAGAAGTGATGAGTGATTGTCAACGGAAGTCAACGAAGAGGAGATGAAGATGAGACAAGACCTGTCGTGTCTTTGGCCGCGTGTGACTCAGGTACACGGGTGGCGAGCGACTGCCGGGCAAAGGGGCTGCAGAGTTGAGCCGGCCCAATTCGGGTACATGGGCCAGGACCGACAGGAGATCCACTGGTCTATTGACCGAGTTTGACCCAGGTAAACGGGCGACGAGCGATTTCTGGGCCGAGGGAGCTGCGGAGTTAGGCCGGCCCAATCTTGGTACCCGATGCGAAGACAGCGGACGCTTTGTCAGTTTGGGCATAAAACCAACGCAACCACACAAGACCGCTCATCGGGGATCTGACCGTCCTGAAGCAAAGCCGTAGATACTACGAAAGCTCCGCATCAGGACAAGTTACCTTTAGTTAGGATTTTACTATTTTGCCGTTTAGGCCCACAGTCTGTGTTAGTCGAGTCTGTAAAAATCCTAAGGGTAGTTTGGTCTTTTCTAGTTTATTTCGGTGTCTGTAAAACACCCTAAGGGTAAATTGGGTTTTACCTAATTTATCGGGCTGACTATAAATAGGGCCCCAATACCCCCAAGGGTTTCTAACTCACTTTAATGGAAAAATCAGAGTTCACACTTTATTCCCCTTCTTCTCCACCGAAATTTTTCTGTGCGCTGTTATCCTTTCCGTCGTTTTGATTTCTACACCTGCACCGATTTTCTGCCTTCTCGATGCAGCGCACATGACTGTTGTGCAAGCGAGGCAGCTGATAAGAACCGCCCGCAGTTTAGCGCGAGCAGATCCCCGCCGCCGCACTGTGCTCTCCAGAAAAACTGAATCTGCTTTTCTAGAGGAATCACTGTTCGGTTTTCTCTAGGACCTGGCAAAAACCATCTCTGGTCTATGTTCATTCTTCTGAGCACCGTTCAGAGCATCGTGCTTACGCCTCCAGAGCGCTAGCACTGCCGCAATGTTTGAGCGGTGTGGGCTTTGGATCTAGGCGAACACTTTTTGAGACTTCGACTAATGACGAGGGCGAACCTCTGATCACTTCTTCCACTTTGATCGAGCCCCCTCAGTCGAGTCCAGAGGTGCCAGCACCTGACTCCGGTGAGGTGACATCTGATCACCTAGGATCCCGATCAGTTCAGCGTGATCACCCCTCAGAGCTCATCATCGGTGATCTCACTACGATATCCTTGCGTTCTCATGCTGGTTCACTCACTGTTTTTGCTGAGTTTGCGTTTGTTGCCACTTTTGAGCCCAGAGATGTTGCTCACGCTCTATATGATGCAAATTGGATAAACGCCCTGCAAGAAGAGCATGAGAATTTTGTTCGCAATCGGGTTTGGACACTAGTTGACCTGCCACCTAGATGCAACCCCATAGGCACCAAGTGGGTGTTTAATAACAAGCAAGGTGAAGATGGGGTTGTGGTGCGCAACAGAGCTTGATTAGTTGCCCATGGTTTTTTTCCAGATAGAGGGTATTCATTTTGAGGAGACTTTCGCCCCTGTTGCCCGTCTTAAGTCCATTCACATAATTTTGGAATTCGCTGCTTCTAAACGTTTTAAACTTTTTCAAATGGATCTCAAGAGTGCTTTTCTGAACGGCTACATAGAGGAGGAGGTCTATATTAGGCAGCCCCCGGTTTTGAAAACCCTAATTTCCTCGACATGTTTTCAAGTTGCAAAAAGCTTTATATGGTATGAAGCAAGCCCCCAGGGCTTGGTATGATCGTTTAAGGCAGTTTTTGTTGGGGAACGGCTTTGTGATGGGTTTTGTGGACAAGACTCTTCTCTTGCTCCGAGTTGGCTCAGATTTCTTGATTGCTCAGATTTACGTGGACGACATTATTTTTGGTTGTTCTACTAATGAGCTTGTGTCCAAGTTTTCCGAGCAGATGCACAGTGAGTTTGAGATGAGCCTCATGGGTGAGCTCAAGTACTTTCTAGGGCTCCAGATCAAGCAGACCAAGGATGACATCTTCATCCACCAGAGTAAGTACATACGGGACATGCTGAAGAAGTTCGACTTAGGTGGAGAGTTGAAGCCTCAGATGACCCCAATGGGTACATCTAGGGGCCTGGACAAGGACGAGAATGATGTCAAGGTCAACGAGAGAGTACCGAGGGTTGATCGGATCACTGCTATATCTAACGGAGACAAGACCGGACATTCAGTTTGTCGTGGAACTGTGCGCGTGCTTCCAGTCTTCACCACGCGCATCTCATCGGCAGGCTGTCAAGCGCATTTTCAGGTACCTTACCTATGTGCCTGATCTTGGTCTTTACTATTCAGCATCATCAGCTCTAGAGTTATCTCGCTTTTCCGATGCTAATTTTGGCGGGTGCTGGCTGGATCGCAAGTCGACTTCCAGTACTTGCCAGTTTCTCGGTTCTTCGCTTGTTTCTTGGTCTTCTCGAAAACAATATGGAGTTGTGTTTTCCACTACTAAGGCTGAGTATGTAGCTGCTGCTCACAGTTGGTTTGGATGATTTCCACCTTGAGAGATTTTGGGTTTTTTTTCCCTGCCAGAGTATCTTTGTTTTGTGATAGCACCAGCGCGATTAGTGTAGGGAAAAACCCATGTCTTCATTCAAAAACCAAACATATCGATTTGCGCTTTAACTTTCTGAGGGATCAATATGAGAAAGGTGTCATTGACCTTGTTCATGTTGATACCCATCATAAGTTGGCTGACATTCTCACCAAACCCCTAGATCAGTCTACATTTGAGTGTTTGCGAGGGGATTTGGGAGTTGTGTATCATTTTTAGGATATTTTTGAGTCTTTTCTTTCTTCTTTACTCTTTTATTGAATCTTTTCGTGTGAGTTCATACCATGCAAATTCATATATCACACTTTCAACTTGCTTCTGTTATATGATTGAATTGCCTTACTTATTCTAGCTAGTGTATTCTTTTGAATACTTGTCGATGATCATGCTTTGCTTCAGTTCCAATGATATATCTGATATCTGTCGTATGCATGGCTTTTATGCTTTAAAATTAAAAATGATCACCATTGCTTCTGGTAACTAGCATGTGTAGGCTGAATGCTTTTGCTATCTTTTACATGCCTGGTAGCTAGTTCCTTACTTAGATGCAGTTATGCAACTTGGACATCTATATGCTTTAACATGGAAATATGCTATAAAATGATAAAAATCCGAAAAATGAAAAATCCATGCCTTTTATGCATAATTGAAAAGATCTAAGTGGGTTTGCTTTGTCGCATTGCATTGTTCTGGACTACTTACCATAGCACTTTGGTATGAACTAGGACATTGTAATGTATGCCAAGACCAATGTATTAAGCTTTTGATGGTCCTGTTTTGGCCTAGGCTTGACTTGGTCGGTTAGCATAAGGTTCACATGCAAATAACCCCTGGCACAAAATCAAAAGAAAAAAGAATGAAAAAGCCTGAAAATATAAAGATAAAAAGTTGCTGAAGCTCTAAGTTTTGGATGTGCAAACCTGGGTAGATAATAGCTAGATTTTGCTATTCATACTTTAACTTGCTTGTCAACTAGAAAATGTGGTGATGCTTTTATTTGCAAAAATTTGAAACTATGTGCAAATGATTTTCTTTAAATTATATCAACTACATTGATTATGCCATGTTTCTTAGACAATATTTTCTTCTATACTTGCTAGATTTTTGTCGCGCCCCGATTTAATAAATCAGGACTTTTATTGAAATTCCATAGAAAATCAATAAAAACAAGACGTTCATCATGCGACCACGTACAATACGAGCAATCATTCACGGTTCGTAGACCGCATTAGTACAAAAGTGGATAAAGATGAAGAGAAACTAATAAAACAAAGGGTCCTAGATGAACGCCTCCTTCCAGTCTCGCCTTGACTGGGTCGCTACTCCAGACCTTCATCCTCCTCGTAGTAGACGAGCTCTGGTGGTGTAAGTCAACGGGGGTGAGTACAAACGTACTCAGCAAGCCACCGATTGAAAATATAATGCAAGATAATAACAAGGGAGATAGTGGCTAATTTTGCGGAAGAAGCATAATTGTAAAGCATTAAATGGGACCAATTTGTTAGTACTGAAATGTAAACATGTGTATGCATCATCATCTTCTAACTCGAGGAGTACGTTTTACCTCCTCGCACAACAGTCCTTACATGCCATGAAATAACTCAACCATTCAAACAATTGTAAACTAACTACGAGTAGTCACACAACCTGTCCTTGACCGTGGGCTCGGCTTTTCGAAAATATTAAATTACTCTGATCAGAGATGTACCACTGTACCCACAAGGCACGCACTCATCACTTACACCAAAGTGTAACGAGATGACCCATTCCATGGGAACTCGTGCCAAAACCTTCCGTATGGTTCGCCTCAACTCAACAGCACCCTCTTATAGGTTTCGTATCGTGTCTTGACGCGTCAAGTTTCCACCATACCCCCCCTTGAGCCTCGTCGGTACAAGGCGCCCTGAGGGCTAGCCCCTTGCCCCCTCCACTATGGTGCAGAGAGTCGGAGTGTTACATACTTCTAGTTAGGACTTACCCTTTAGACTTGTGATTGGTACGGAAGTGCTTTGCAACAGATCCCGCAAACCGGTCCTTATAGTGCCCCGGGTGCGACCAACCAATGCCCTAGCTTGCACCCGGAACCCACCGTACTTATAACATAGCCAACTCCAACAGAGTCTAGAGACAAGAATAGCGGGGAAATTCATATAACAGAATCCATCTATCTACGACTCATTCTTTTTATCCTATAGCAGTTGTGCCGGTACATTGGGCACTAACTAATATTTTTATAGTAGAGTGACAAGGAGTTAAGGCTCAATAAGCATGGCTTGGGTTTGCACACAAGGACGGGGATCTAATAAATATAAGTGTAAGGCTTGATATTGGACTAATGAATATTATCCTATGGGTTATAGCGATAATTTATTAAAACATGGGCTCAATGATGATCAACTGTTTCCACAAGAGGGTTCGATGACTTGCCTTGCTCAGCAAAGGGTGAAGGTGGAACCTCGGGATAGAACTCCGGCTCCTCGATGAACTCGTAGTCTTCTCGATACGGAAAAAGTAAACAATACATTCAATAAAGCATGACAAAACATAAGCATACAAGTTTTATGATTTAAATATGTGAATTGAGCTTTATTGTACTGAAGTTATTTTAATAATATCAAAGGTTAAAGTTTTGGGGGGTTTTCCTAATTTATTTCATGAATTATTAATTTATCCCTAAGGGGTTTTTATTTATTTAATTCATAAGATTATTTTAGGCAGTAGTGACATACTGTTTTTATGGCATAAATGTGTAGATAATAAATTGCTGAATTTAACAAAATTTGAAAGGTGAAATTTGGAGTTAAAATGAGCAAGTTATGAATTTTCAAAGTTTAAATCAATTTCTGGAATTTTATTTAAACAGAAAATGGGCTCTGGTCCACGGTGAGCCAAGCCCACAGTGGACTAGGCCACTGTGCGCGTGGACCGGATCAACCAGATCCATTGGATTCAGATCCGACGATTAGGCGCGAGGCGGGTGGCTTTAATGAAAATGGACGGCGAAGATTAAAACCCGTGAATCGGTATGACGTGGACGCACCAGATCGAGCGGGCGGGTTAAGTGACGATCGACGGCCGAGAGGCCTCGATACCGTTTTGACTAGATCCGAGGGCCCAGATTAAATCCCGAAGAGATTTAATCGTAGCCCTCCGATCACGATCGGACGGCCGCGATGCGGTCTGGCATGGTATGGTCGTAAGGGCTTGTACCCCCTTCGTCTACGGCTCCGGCGGGTCCTAGCGCGGTGGCGACGTCGGCGACGAGCACCTAGGGGTCTAGCTAGCAGCAAAAATGGAACGAGGGGAGTACAGCGGCTCCAACCATACCTGCGGCGGCGAGGACGGTCGAAGGATGGTGGCCGACAGCGAGGGTAGACGGCGAGGGTCATTTGGTTGGTTGTTGGCGACGTCGATCCGGTGGTCTTTACGGCCAACAGAGGGGAGGCCGAGGACGAATGGGCTCTGGCGATCACGACAGTGGTGACGGCTAGGACGGAGGGGGTCCGAGGCGGCGGTGACCGGCGGCCGGAGGTGGAGCAGGAGAGGAAACCGAAGAATGGAGCAGGGTGCTCGGGATTGCTTCGGCTAGGGCGTTAGGGTTGAGGGCGGAGTGCGGTGAGCCGAGGGGTATAAATAGGGGTTGCCGGCGGTGGATATGGCAAGGGGAAATGGGGGAAACCCGAGAGGGTTCCTAATCTCTCCGGCGAGGTTTCTAATTGTGTCGAATAGCTTCCATGAGTGTGAAAACGCGTCGGCAATAGATGGATAGGGGGCGGCGGTGTCCGGGGAAAGTGATCCAGGGACAATCCGGGCGATCACGGGCGGCCGGCGGCGAGGAATTGGAAAGGGAGTCGCCGGAAGGAAAGGGGGCGATCCCCTTCCATCAGAGACGATGGATCTGACAGGTGGCCCCCACCTGTCAGTGACCGAGCGCGAAGCCAACAGTGCCGACAGGCGGGCCATGCTGGTCAGAGGGTGAAAGTGGGCGCAGGTGGCTGCCGGGTGGGGCTGATCGGGACACGATCGGGACGCACGGTTGGACTGGGTCGGGCTTGGGGCACTTTGAGGGTTGAGGCCCAATAAGATTTAAAATGGTTTTCTGATTAAAATAAATCCAGTAATTCATATATTTGATTAGGGGTTGAATCTCTGTTGATAAAAATTTGTAAAAATTCTTGAAATTATATTTTTGCCTCTAGTTTATCCCATAAATTTTTCAAGTCCAAATTTTATTCATTTCTCCCTGTTTGGCTTTATTAGGGCTCTTTTAGGATTTTCTTTAATAATACAATTCAGAAATTACTTTAATATTATTTTTCCTTTATTTTATTTCCTTTTAATTCTTGGGGTGTTACAATCCTATCCCCCTTACAGAGAATCTCGTCCTCGAGATTTAGATCAATCCTCGAATAGCTCAGGATGCTGTGCCTTGAGTTCATCTTCTTTTTCCCATGTAGCTTCCTCTACGGGATGATTGCTCCACTGCACTTTGCAGAAGCGGATGACGCGACTTCTAGTGATCCTTTCCTTGACTTCCAAGATCTTGACGGGCTTCTCCACATATGTCAGATCCTCCTGAACATCCAACTGTTGTAGGTCCACTTGTTCTGTCGGGACGCGAAGGCACTTCTTTAGTTGAGACACATGAAACACATCATGCACTCCGGTCAATGAGGGTGGTAGTTCCAATTGATAAGCAACTTCGCCTTGGCGTCGAATGATGGGAAATGGTCCAATATATCTAGGGGCCAACTTTCCTCTCATGTTAAACCATTGAGTACCTCGGAGAGGTGTGACTCGGAGGTAGACGTAATCTCCCTCTTCAAATGCTAAGTCCCGATGACGATTGTCTGCGTAGCTCTTCTGTCGTGATTGGGCTGTCTTAAGCCAGTCTCTGATAATCCGTACCTTCTCTTCGGCTTCACGTAGTAGGTCTGTTCCAGAGTAGAGGCGTCCTACACTTACATCCACATAGGGCTTCGAACGGGGACATCTGGAGGCTGGCTTGATAACTATTGTTGTACGAAAACTCAGCGTACGGTAAACTCTTGTCCCAAGTTGCTCCAAAATCCAAGACGCATGCCCGAAGCATATCTTCCAATATCCGATTCACCCTTTCAGTTTGTCCGTCTGTCTGAGGGTGGTAAGCAGTGCTGAAGTTCAGTCTCGTCCCCATCTCCTCTTGAAGGTTCTTCCAAAAACGGGAGGTAAACTGACTTCCTCTGTCGGACACTATTTTCTTGGGCACTCCATGAAGACACACAATGCGGGTGAGGAGCCATGCTGAATAGTGTGGGCCTCATGGCTCCAGGTGTGATGATTCATTGTCAACGATAGTCAAAGAGGACTGAGAAGAGTGAAGATTTGTTGTTTCATGGGCCGCGTGTGACTCAGGTACACGGGCAGCAAGCGACTGTCGGGCAGAGGAGGCTGCGAAGTCGGGCTGGCCCAATCCGGGTACATGGGCCAGAAGCAGCAGAAGACCCACTAGGTTGTTGACTAGGATTGACTCAGGTACTCAGGCAGTGAGCGATTGCCGGGCTGAGAGAGCTACGGAGTCGGGTCGGCCCAATCCGGGTACCTGGTGCAAAGCCGGTGGAGGCTTTGTCAATTTCGGCGCAAAACTGACAACCGTTGATTCTTTATCGGACTATCTAGAAGAGAAGCCGTAGTCGCTATGAAAGCTTAGCTTCCGGATAAGTCATCTGTATCTCTAGGCCCACAGTCAGTCAGTCAAGTCTGTAAAAATTCCTAAGGGATGTTTAGTCATTTCCTTTATTTTAGCGTCTGTAAAAACCCTAAGGGGCTAGTGGAATATTCTAGGTCTTTGGGCAGCCTATAAATAGGGCCTCAATCCCTAGGGTTGGACTACCCTTTTGCTGAAATCATTTCTTACTCTATTGGGTCATTTTTTGTCTCGTGCACTTTCTCTCTCCTGCTCCTGTTCATGTGCGCCGCCAGGAAGTGTTCCTGTTCTTCCTGGGATTCTCTTGGCTATTCACTGTTTGGAAGGTTTTATTCCTATCGATTCTCATGTGCAGCACTTCGTGCGCAGTTCTGTGATCTCGTTTTGCATGTGAAATCATTTATTTCTGAACAGAAGCTTCTCTGGTTGCCTCGGTTTGTTCTTCACGAGAGTACTAGTTCTTGTGCCTGGTAGCAAGTAGTACTACTTTCTTGTAGCTACAATGTACTAGTACTCTAGCCTTGCTTTTCCTGTGTTGCTTTTTGATCGAGTTGATAGGGCCAAAGTCCCTTTTCTGGCTATTTCTGGTGAAGCCCCTTCGCTCTATTAGAAGTCCCTCAGCTCCGAGAGGCAGGCTTCGATCCAACTTCCTAGAGGGCTTCGCTTGATTTTCGACTTCACTTTGAATATTGTCTCTAGCTTCGAAGTTCGTTTTGTGCTCTGTCAGCTTGACATACTTCGACCATCTTTGCGAAGGTATACTCTGACTCGAGCACTTCGAAGTCAATACTTCGACAGGCTTCAAAGTTAGCATTCGGAGTTTGTCTCTCTGATAGACTTCGCTCGACGTGTGGTCTCTAAGGTTCTTGTTGTCTTTTCCGAAGGTCTCAGTTTCCGAAGGTCTCTGATAGACTTCGGGTCGAAGGATATCACTTCATTTATCATACCTCGACCGAGCTAGCTTCGAAGGTTAAGTGTAGGCTTCGAATTCATCTTGCTGTCGTGTGCTAAGCTTCGCTTATCTTTCGAAGGTTGTTTTTCTGTGTATCATGCTCGAAGCTGTCTGTTCGAAGTCTAGGCTTCGAAGCACACTGGTTGAAGCAAGCTTCGACACTGTCATACTTTGCTCCGAAGCATACTTCGCACTTTGACACACTCGAACTAGGCTAGACTCAACATACCTTCGGCACTTCATTGACAATCTTCGCTAGACTTCGTCAAAGACCTCCGAAGCAGGCTTCGACACTGTGAAGCAGGCTTCGCCAAGTTCCGAACAGGAGACAGACTTGAACAATAACTTCTCATCTCACTTTAATATACACTTAGATCATCCATTGAGAAGTTTGACCTGCCATGTCTTGAATATTTTATTTATTTGCCTATTAGCACTGCTTTGGTGTTTCTCTGATTTTGACACCTGTTGATTCTAGGCTAGATACTTTTAGACTTAGGCTTTCTGTTCACTCTGCTGCTTAGTCTTTTGAGGTACGTTGGGTGTTGGTAGCAGGTCATTGATTCGAAAGAATTTTTAGGCGCCCATTCACCCGCCCTCTGGTCTCTACTTTCGGTCCTACAAGTGGTATCATAGCCTCGTTAGGGTTTTTTTTTCCATACCTTAACCGGTTCTAAACCCCAGTAGTGATCATGACTTCTCCTGGCAAGGTCCCGTCCTTGGAAGCCTATGGTTATAACTATTGGAAGACTCGCATGTGAGCCTATATTATGAGCCAAGGGTCGGACATCTGGGACATTTGTGTTCACGATACATTTGTTATATTGCCAGTTGCTGAGCATGGTACTCCTGGTATCATTGCCCAACATCTGAGCAATAGTAAAGCTGTGAACATTCTCTTTTCTGGTTTAGGTCCCACTGAGTTTGAGCGTGTGAGCCATCTCTCCACTGCGAGAGAGATCTGGGCTACCCTCAAGGCACACCATGAGGGAACAACCCAGGTCAAGGCTCGGCTCTATCAGACCTACCGGCGTGAGTATGAGAACTTCACACAAAAGCCAGGTGAATCTGTTGAAGCGTTGTTTGGTCATTTTCAATCGAACATAAACAAGGTTCGGGACAACAAGGCGGAGGGTGCTCAGTTAGTCTCAGATCACGAGAAGGCACTTAAGGTTCTTCATACCTTGGACCCAAAGATCTGGGAGATCAAGGTATCCTCTATCGTTGAGAGCACTTCTTACGATACCCTGACCATTTCTGAGTTATTTAGCAAGCTGAAGGCCACTGAGGTAGATATCCAGTTGAGATCAAATCTCACTGGTTCTGGATCAAAGTCCCTGACCCTTGCTACACCTTCTGTTGATCCTTCTTCTTTGAGCTGTGCTGGGTTCTCTTTGATGTCTATCATTGAGGACCAGCTTGAGTCTTTGGGAGATGATGATTTGTGTCTTTTTAACAACCGGGTGCGTCGTGTCTATGACAAAAGAATGTTCAAAAGACATGGCACGAAATCCGGGTGCTTTGAGTGTGGTGATCTAGGACACTTCATCGCCGACTGCCCCAAGCGCAATGGCCACAAGAAGGGCACCGGTGGTGGCTTCCATGACTCCAGCAAGCAAGAGAGCTCCTCCTTCAACAAGGGCAAGCCAAAGACCAGATTCTTCAAGAAGGCCCTGAAGGACTACCGGCGAGAGAACAAGAAGCGCGACAAAGCCTTCTTCACTGAGATGGAGAAGAGCTACTCCAAGTAGTCCACGTCTTCTTCCTCTTCATCGAGCTCAAGCGATGAAGAGATCATCATCAAGAAGGGGAAGGACAAGGACGATCCGGCGGACCTTTGCTTCATGGCCTTCGGGGACAGACCGAAGAGCCGCTCACACCAGCGCCGAAGATCCCGCAAGAGCTTCTGCTCAATGGCTCTTCGGGATAAGGAAGAAAAGATCTCCTCCGATGACTCCGACGATGACAACGAAAAGGTATCATCCTATGAGCGTGAAATCATTGATTTACTTGAAAGCAATCGTCAGGAGTTGAAATATCGGGAAAAACTGCTTAGGGGGGCTAATAAAAGGATAGACGAGTTAGAGAGTGAGCTTGCTATGGCCAATGGCAGAATTGAGAGTCTATCTTCTTCCCCCTGCTTGGGTGATAGCAGTGAATGCCCGAAGTGTGAGGTGCTTCTGTGTGACCTGTCGACTCTGAAGTCCAGGTACACAAAAAGGGTTGATGAGAGGGACGCTTTGGCCACTGAGCTTGAAAGTGCTCAGCTGGAGCTGAAAGATGCTCAAGCCACTGTCGTTGCACCCTGTGCTGATTGCCCATCTAATCTAGCTGCTTTAGCTGAGCTGAAAGCCAAGGGCAATGAGCATTTGGGGGATTTGGAGAGAGTGAGAGCTGAACTTGCACAGACTAGGCTAGAGCTTGAGACATTGTCAGTTCCACCCACTGTCTGTGAGAACTTCCTGTCTCTTAGATTTCAGTTGATCAAGCTGAAAGCCGAGAAGTCTGTCCAGGTAGATAGAGAGTGTGAGACCTTCTTGTCTCAGGTGGAGGTTCTAGCTTCCTTGAGAGAGGAGCTAGCTGATTCTCAGAATGAGAACTTCTACCTCCGCTCTATCCTGAGTTGGATCAGTGCTAGAGAGCCACAGCTTGGCATGATGATCCAGCAATTCAAGAGGCAGGATGGGTTTGGGGTAGGTTATACCTACACCAAGGCTGACTTTGAGAGTGCCATTAGCCGGGCAGTCAAGTGAAGTAAAATGACTCATGAACAGAGATATCCTAAGACTCACTCCACTGAGTCCTCCCAGGCTTGTCAGCCCGAGGATGGAGTAATCCATGAACCATCCAAAGCTCCACCCAAGAAACCTATATGGGTTCCAAAGCCCAAACACCTCCACACTCCTCTAGACTCTCTTCCTGGATCCTCTCAGCCCAAGAAGATAACACCTAACACCACTAAGCCCAAGAACG
Organism: Zizania palustris; assembly: GCA_019279435.1. Classification (NCBI taxonomy): domain Eukaryota; kingdom Viridiplantae; phylum Streptophyta; class Magnoliopsida; order Poales; family Poaceae; genus Zizania; species Zizania palustris. The sequence goes on from JAAALK010000079.1 coordinate 26,326,346, forward strand.
CCAAACCTCAACCACATCCCAAGAAGCCCACCTACCATTGTGAGTACTGTTAGAGAGACGGGCATCTTGCGGAGTTTTACTTCAAGAGGAAGTGGGTTGAGAGAGCCGAGAGAGCTCGTGGTGATCAGAAGCAGTTCTACCAGCAGGGTGGTAGACTGCGGGTTCCTCGACGCGGGGAGAGGCTGGAGGCCAGGGCGCGTCGTGTAGGTGGTGGTAGGGGAGACGGCTTTCATGCCCGTGCTCCAGATGGTGGTGTTCGTTCCGGCAGAGCTCCAGGTCATGTTGGCTACGGTCCTAGACCTCGTGGCCGAGACTTTAGGCAGAACCGAGGACCGCGCTTTGAGCCGCGTTTTGGTCCGGACTCGCAGTATGATTTCTGCTTTACGTCTTTTGAGCAGATGGCTCGACACTGGTTTAGCTCTTTTGCTAAACCTGGTGCCGGACCATTTGCTCCCACTTATAGCCACTGATTGTGTAGGATCGGGGACTGGAGGACATTTGGATCATGGACTCAGGATGTTCTCGCCACATGACGGGACATCGTAGATGGTTCTCCAGTCTCACTCCCCCGAGCTCGAAAGAGTACATCACATTCGGGAACATTGGTCAAGAGAAAGTAAGTGGCATTGGCTCAATTCGCATTTAGATCATTTCTCTTTAAAGAATGTTGCCTTGGTTAAAAATTTGAACTTCAATTTGATTTCTGTCTCGCAACTTCTTGAGGATGGTTTGGAAGTTCGTTTTAAGAAGGGCAATTCTTCTGTGTTTGATTCTAGAGGGTCTTTGATCTGCCAGATCTTACCATTTGGTAAAGTTTTTCGAATTTACTTCTCTAGTTCTTTTGGCCCTTCTCGCTGTTTGATTGTTGGATCCTCTTCTGAGCTCTGGAAGTCGCATAGGAGGTTAGGTCATTTGAGTTTTGATCTGCTAGTTAGGTTGAGCTCTATGGACCTCATCCGAGGATTGCCCAAGCTTAAGATGGAGAAGGATCTAGTTTGTCATCCATGTCATCATGGGAAAATGGTTGCCGCTTCTCACTCACCTGTGACTCAGGTGATGACTTCGTATCTGGGCGAGCTTTTACACTTGGACACTATTGGTCCAGCTCGGGTACGTTCAGTCGGTGGGAAGTGGTACGCACTTGTCATTGTTGACGACTTTTCTCGATTCTGGTGGGTTTTCTGTTTGGAGTCTAAGGATGAAACATTTCAGTTTGTTCATGACCTGATTTTGAAGCTGAAGAATGAGAACAATGGTCGGATGTGAGCAATTCGCTCCGACAACGGCTCTGAGTTCAAGAACTCTCAGTTCGTCAGCTTCTGTAGTGATCAGAGTCTCGACCATCAGTTTTCTGCTCCTTACACTCCCCCATAGAACGGTGTTGTGGAACGAAAGAACCGCACGCTAGTCGAGATGGCCAGGACGATGCTCGATGAGCACAGGACTCCTAGTCGTTTTTGGGCTGAAACCATGAACACGGCTTGCTATTTGGCCAACCGCATTTTTCTTCGAGCTTACTTAGGTAAGACTTCGTATGAGTTGCGGTTTGGTAGACAGCGCAAGGTGAGCCACTTACGAGCGTTTGGCTGCAAGTGCTTTGTGCTCAAGAAGGGTGGGCATTTGGACAAATTTGAGTCTCGTTGCTGGGATGGAGTTTTTCTTGGCTATGCATTGCATTCTCGAGGCTTCCGTGTTTGGAACCTCGACTCCCAGCAGCTTAACGAGACTTGCGAAGTTTCATTTGACGAGTCCTTGCCTTCTTTGACTCCTTCTTTTGAGCCTTTTGATGGCGACTTCTGGTGATCCTTTCCTTGACTTCCAAGATCTTGACGGGCTTCTCCACATATGTCAGATCCTCCTGAACATCCAACTATTGTAGGTCCACTTGTTCTGTCGGGACGCGAAGGCACTTCTTTAGTTGAGACACATGAAACACATCATGCACTCCGGTCAATGAGGGTGGTAGTTCCAATTGATAAGCAACTTCGCCTTGGCGTCGAATGATGGGAAATGGTCCAATATATCTAGGGGCCAACTTTCCTCTCATGTTAAACCATTGAGTACCTCGGAGAGGTGTGACTCGGAGGTAGACGTAATCTCCCTCTTCAAATGCTAAGTCCCGATGACGATTGTCTGCGTAGCTCTTCTGTCGTGATTGGGCTGTCTTGAGCCGGTCTCTGATAATCCGTACCTTCTCTTTGGCTTCACGTAGTAGGTCTGTTCCAGAGTAGAGGCGTCCTACACTTACATCCATATAGGGCTTCGAACGGGGACATCTGGAGGCTGGTTTGATAACTATTGTTGTACGAAAACTCAGCGTACGGTAAACTCTTGTCCCAAGTTGCTCCAAAATCCAAGACGCATGCCCGAAGCATATCTTCCAATATCCGATTCACCCTTTCAGTTTGTCCGTCTGTCTGAGGGTGGTAAGCAGTGCTGAAGTTCAGTCTCGTCCCCATCTCCTCTTGAAGGTTCTTCCAAAAACGGGAGGTAAACTGACTTACTCTGTCGGACACTATTTTCTTGGGCACTCCATGAAGACACACAATGCGGGTGAGGAGCCATGCTGAATAGCGTGGGCCTCATGGCTCTAGGTGTGATGAGTCATTGTCAACGATAGTCAAAGAGGACTGAGAAGAGTGAAGATCTGCTGTTTCATGGGCCGCGTGTGACTCAGGTACACGGGCAGCAAGCGACTGTCGGGCAGAGGAGGCTGCGAAGTCGGGCTGGCCCAATCCGGGTACATGGGCCAGAAACAGTAGAAGACCCATTGGGCTGTTGACCAGGATTGACTCAGGTACACGGGCGGTGAGCGATTGCCAGGCTGAGAGAGCTGCGGAGTCGGACCGGCCCAATCCGGGTACCTGGTGCAAAGTCGGTGGAGGCTTTGTCAGTTTCGGCGCAAAACTGACAATCGTTGATTCTGTATTGGACTGTCCAGAAGAGAAGTCGTAGTCGCTACGAAAGCTTAGCTTCCAGATAAGTCATCTGTATCTCTAGGCCCACAGTCAGTCAGTCGAGTCTGTAAAAATTCCTAAGGGTTGTTGAGTCATTTCCTTTATTTTAGCATCTGTAAAAACCCTAAGGGGCTGGTGGAATATTCTAGGTCTTTGGGCAGCCTATAAATAGGGCCCCAATCCCTAGGGTTGGACTACCCTTTTGCTGAAATCATTTCTTACTCTATTGGGTCATTTTTTTGTCTCTTGCGCTTTCTCTCTCCTGCTCCTGTTCATGTGCGCCGCCAGGAAGTGTTCCTGTTCTTCCTGAGATTCTCTTGGCTAATCACTGTCTGGAAGGTTTTATTTCTATCAATTCTCATGTGCAGCACTTCGTGCGCAGTTCTGTGATCTCATTTGCATGTGAAATCATTTATTTCTGAACAGAAGCTTCTCTGGTTGCCTCGGTTTGTTCTTCATGAGAGTACTAGTTCTTGTGGCTGGTAGCAAGTAGTACTACTTTCCTGCAGCTACAGTGTACTAGTACTCTAGTCTTGCTTTTCCTGTGTTGCTTTTTGATCGAGTTGACAGGGCCAAAGTCCCTTTTCTAGCTGTTTCTGGTGAAGCCCCTTCGCTCTGTCCGAAGTCCCTCAGCTCCGAGAGGCAGGCTTCGATCCAACTTCCTAGAGGGCTTCGCTTGATTTTCGACTTCACTTTGAATATTGTCTCTAGCTTCGAAGTTTGTTTTGTGCTCTGTCAGCTTGACGTACTTCGACCATCTTTGCGAAGGTATACTCCAACTCGAGCACTTCGAAGTCAATACTTCGACAGGCTTCGAAGTTAGCATTCGGAGTTTGTCTCTCTGATAGACTTCGCTCGACGTGTGGTCTCTGAGGATCTTGTTGTCTTTTCCGAAGGTCTCAGTTTGTGTGTTCGAAGTTTGTCATTCGGAGTTAGCCCTCAGGTCGAAGGATATCACTTCATTTATCATACCTCGACCGAGCTAGCTTCGAAGGTTAAGTGTAGGCTTCGAATTCATCTTGCTGCCGTGTGCTAAGCTTCGCTTATCTTTCGAAGGTTGTTTTTCTGTGTATCGTGCTTGAAGCTGTCTGTTCGAAGTCTAGGCTTCGAAGCACACTGGTTGAAGCAAGCTTCGACACTGTCATACTTTGCTCCGAAGCATACTTCGCACTTTGACACACTCGAACTAGGCTAGACTCAACATACCTTCGGCACTTCATTGCCAATCTTCGTTAGACTTCGTCAAAGACCTCTGAAGCAGGCTTCGACACTGCAAAGCTGACTTCGACACTACGAAGCAGGCTTCGACACAGCGAAGCAGGCTTCGCCAAGTTCCGAACAGGAGACAAATTTGAACAGTAACTTCTCATCTCACTTTAATATACACTTAGGTCATCCATTGAGAAGTTTGACCTGCCATGTCTTGAATATTTTGTTTATCTGCCTATTAGCACTGCTTTGGTGTTTCTCTGATTTTGACACCTGTTGATTCTAGGCTAGATACTTTTAGACTTAGGCTTTCTGTTCACTCTGTTGCTTAGGCTTTTGAGGTGCGTTGGGTGTTGGGAGCAAGCCATTGATTCGAAAGAATTTTTAGGTGCCCATTCACCCCCCCTCTGGTCGTTACTTTCGGTCCTACAACGGGCCATGTACAACTCCGCGAGCTTAGGGCCACTGAAGGTTGTCTTAACGGCTATGAAGTGTGCTACTTTCGTTAGCCGGTCAATGATTACCCAAATAGAGTCGTATCCAAGCTGGGTCTTTGGGAGTCCGGTGATGAAATCCATACCGATCTCTTCCCATTTCCATTCAGGCACTTTAAGTGGCTGTAACAGTCCTGCAGGTCTCTGATGTTCTGCCTTTACTCTTCTGCAGGTGTCACATTCTGCGATGAACTAAGCAATCTCTTTCTTCATGCTAACCCACCAATAGCGTTCCTTCAGGTCCTAGTACATCTTGGTACTTTCGGGATGGATGGAGTATAAAGTATCATGGGTCTCCCTTAGAATAAGGGTCTTTATCTATGGTTTATCCGGCACACATATCGGGGTTCCAAACCATATGGTGCCATCCTCGTTTTTTGAAAATCCTGGGGCTTTACCTTGTCTCATGTTCTCTTTAATGGCGGCTATATCCGGATCTTCCAACTGAGCTTCTCGGATTTGCTCGAACAGTATAGGCCGGGTTTCCATGGTGGCTAGATATGCTCCTGTGGTTAATCCAAGGTTTAACTTTTCCATCTCCTTATATAGCAAAGGTGCATGATCCTGAATTACGACGGCAGTGCAATATCCTTTACCACTTAATGCATCAGCTACCACATTGGCTTTTCCGAGGTGGTAGTGAATACCTAAGTTGTAGTCCTTTATTAATTCCAACCATCGCCTTTGCCTCAGATTGAGGTCTGGCGACGTGAAGATGTTGTTCAAACTCTTGTGATCCGTAAAGATTTCGCAGCAGTTTCCGACCAAATAATGCCTCCAAATCTTAAGGGCGTTCACAACTGCGGCCAATTCCAAGTCATGTGTCGGGTAGTTCAACTCATGAGGTCTCAACTGACGAGAGGCGTATGAAATCACCTTTCCGTCTTGCATGAGAACACATCCCAATCCTTGGCGAGATGCGTTGCAATAAACATGGTAGTCCTTCCTGATATCTGGTAGGGTCAGTATGGGTGCTGACACCAACCGGGTCTTGAGGGTGCGGAAACTTTCCTCGCACTTGGGAGTCCATTCAAACTTCTCTCCTTTCTGCAATAACTTTGTCATAGGCTTGGCTATCTTGGAAAAATTCTCAATAAACCTCCGATAATACCCGGCCAAACTCAGAAAGTTTCGTATCTCCGATACATTTGTGGGTGGCAGCCAATCCGTAACTGCTTCTACGGTGGCAGGGTCCACTACGATACCTTGCGCAGAGATGATGTGTCCAAGGAACTTTACTTCTGTCGTCCAAAATTTACACTTGCTGTACCTGGCATACAACTGGTGTTCTCTTAGCTTGCCTAAGGTTAACCAGAGGTGAGTCTCGTGCTCTTTCTGATCCTTGGAATAAATTAGGATGTCGTCTATAAAGACCACGATGAATTTGTCCAAATACTCCATGAACACCTTATTCATCATATTCATAAAGAAAGCAGGGGCGTTGGTCAATCCAAAGGACATAACAGTACACTCATATAATCCATAACGGGTGGTAAAAGCCGTCTTGGGTATATCCTCTTCTCGAATCCTTAGCTGATGATATCCGGACCGCAGGTCAATCTTAGAAAATACCGTAGCTCCTTTCAGCTGGTCAAAAAGATCATCAATCTTGTGTAACGGGTACTTGTTCTTGATGGTCACCTCATTCAAAGCTCGGTAGTGCACACACATACGCTTAGCCTTGTCTTCTTTCTTCTCAACGAAGATGACGGGGGCACCCCACGGGGATGTGCTAGGTCTGATATAGCCTTTCTTCTAAAGATCCTCCAACTGCTGCTTCATCTCAGCTAACTCATTGGCGGCCATCCGGTATGGTCACTTGTTAATGGGGGTGGTCCCGGGCACCAAATCAATTCGGAACTCGATGTCCCTCTCGGGTGGCATCCCTGGTAAATCCTCTGGAAATACGTCCGGGTACTCGCAGACTATCGGTATCTCTTCCAATGTAATCTAATGCAGTCTTGATCTTCCGAACTTCCGGCTTGGCATCTGAAATGTGACGGCAGTCCCTTCTTCACTGGTCATAGTTACTTGTCTTCGGGAACACCTGATTACTCCTTGGTGTTTATTGAGCCAATCCATTCCTAGAATGAGATCCAAGCCTTGGCATTCTATAAGGATGGGGTCGGCCCAAAATATGGTGTCGTGGATATCTATCCATACCCTTGGGCTATAGGTTATGGCTAGGGTTTGTTTTCCAGGGGTGACTATTTGCACGGCTCTTGGTAGTTCCTTTATGTTTAGGTTGTTCTTTTCCACAAAAGCAGTTGATATGAAGGAGTGCGTAGCTCTAGTGTCAAATAAAACCACTGCAAGTGCTGAATGTACTATGAACTTACCCATCACGATCTCGGGTGCGGCCTGGGCTTCTTCGGCGGTGACGTGGTTGACAAGGGCGTGGATGGTGGGGTTTGCTACAACTCCTTGAGCACGCTTGGGATGGGGGCACGAATTAGAGTAATGCTCCTCCTGGCAGCAGTTAAAACATACCACGGGCTTGCCGTGCTTGTCGCGTAGAATCTCTGTCTTCTTTGCCGGGGCGGGTGGTGTGGCAGGTGTGGTGGGAGCAGGGCGAGGCTGTCCGGCTCCGGCGTTGGCGGCGGGTGGCGGCGGGTGGTATTGTGGCACCGGTGGAGGAGGGGTGAAGCGAGGCCTCTGTGCCATGCCTTGGTTCTGCCTGAAGGCAATCATTCTCTTCTTCTTCAGGTCGACCTTATTCTGCTGGATCTCCTGAATGATAGCTTTATTCACCAACTTTTGAAAGTTGGCGTAATTCCCGGAGATGAGTTGAAGGGACAACTCATCCTTCAGTCCCCAAAGGAACTTGGACTGTCTGGCCGCGTAGGTACGGTTAAACCAGTCTTCGTCATAATTGCTCCAGAACTGTCTCGAGGAACTAAAAATCGAGGACGCTTGTGAAGTTTTAAGATATCGAAGGTAGCCCATAATAAGCGAAGTTCGTCGTTAACATCTAACACTTAGACATCTTCCATAGAGGCAAAGCCTAAAAACATGATAAACAAATCTTCATTCATAAATGTACAAAAGCGTAGTGCTTTACATAGTTGAAGATCCTAAGGTAATTCTAAACCTGCGGGTTTGGAGGAGGCTGACTGCTCGAAGATTGGGACCGAGCCTGCTTCTGGCGTTGTCCTTCGTCAATCCAGGCCTTGATCGCAGAGCGACCTTCGGCTCTCCATGAAGTTTGAAAGGCTTGCCAGGCAGCGGCCACACCTTCGGAGGGAGTAAGAAGCTGATCGTCATCGAAGGTAATAGGACCCTCTCCTGCGCTCGGAGTTATCGATCGACCCAGATCTTCATAGTAACGAAGTAAGCCAACAGCAGCCACTTGTCCGGAGATTTCACCGTAACGAATGCCTACTGTCTCCATTTGCTTCGCTACTCCTTGAATCCTTTTCAGCTGGCGCAGTAAGGAGATGTTGTCATCCGAAGGAAGCGTCCCAGTAGTACCGAAGTACTCCAGAACGCCTACCAATTGGTCCATGACCTCTGCAGCTACCTTCTCAGACTTCAGCTTATCTTCAATCAACGCATGCTTCATCGAAGTTAGCTCTTCTATTACTCCAGAGAGCCTAGCCACTTCCGTAGTTAAAGAATTCTTATGATTCAGTAGTTGGCTAGCTTCTTCTCGGAGTATAACAAGCTCGGCCCCCATAGTAGTGTGCTCCACCCACATCTTTTCAATTTCTGCTCGAAGCACAATTTTTTCCGCTTCGAGCTCCTTGTTCGCAGCCTCCAAGCTCTGTCTGGCCCTGCGCTCCGTTGAAACCATGTTGTCCATGTGGGCCACTCGACCTTCGGAGATAGTCAGATTTCGTTGAAGAGTTGCATTTTCCTCTCGAAGGCGAATGTTTCCACGTTCATTGGAGATGTTTGTAGCTCGGGCCAAGACTGTTTGCTGCGAAAAGAAAAAGCCAAGGTGAGAAATTATTTGTATATAAATTTGATTCTGTTTTGCAGATACTTCATACTTGGTATGCTGCGCGTTCCATAGCAGCATTAAGCTCCAAACTCTCCGCCTCGCTCAAGATGGCCACCGAGTCCGTCTCCCCGACTTCACGACTAGCTCGATCCAAAGGCTCGAGCAAAGTCCGAAGCCCAGTTCTTCGCTCCAAGAAAGGAGCTAGAAGGGGGAGCATGCTTAAGGCTTGTTTGTCATCTTCGTTTGGCGAAGGCCCGAAGTGTTGAGCTGTGGTCTTCGGAGCCCCAATAGACTGGCCCCCCTCAGTAGATTGGCTCTCGTCTGTTGATTCAGACAGAGTTGATCCTGAGCTTGGAGCAGGGAGAGGGTCCATCTTCCCTTTGCCTTTTCCATGCCCCATTTGAGTGGCTCCTGGAATTGGCTCCGAAGTTGTCGAAGGTCCAGGAACTGCATCTTCGGGATGGACCTCTTCCATGGAAGTGGACTCTGTAAAAACAAAGGTATTATACATTGTATAATTTAAAAAAAAGGATAAAGAATTATTCAAAGTTTACCTTCGACATTTTGACGGCGGGTGAGCATTGGACTGCTTGGTGGGTCGAAGGCAAGATCTTCGTCAGAATCATGCGTCAAATCTTCGACTATCGAAGCATTTTCCTGAACAGTCATTGTTGCTTCACCCGGAATCGAAGCTGCAGTGACTTCGACTCCGCTTTCATCCACAGGGGCTCCGTCCTGAGGTAAATCTTCTTGAATAGCCGGAGTCCTAGCTTGCTCAAGATTCTCTTGAGACTTCGGCACGTTCGCAGTTTCATCAACTTGTACAGCTCTTTGGGTTGCATCCTCGTCAATCAACCTCACGAGAAACCTACCTTGATCCTCCTGAGAATCGGAGATTGAAGCTCTTGGGCTTGAAGGCGCAGGAACTTTTGGCTTTCGAGCCACCTTTTTAACCGAAGTTTTGACGGAGCTCGAAGTTCCAGCTTCGGCTTTCCTCTTCTTGGGCCCTTTCTCCGAAAGTACCCAATCCATCAGAAGGGGCGGAACAATTTCCAGCAGCCCCCATACTCTATTGGATCGTTCCCAACTACCAACCAATTTGATTCTCCATTCTTTCTCGGTCGGAGTTGGAACGCCCAAAATCTTCTCCGAAGCCCGTACGATTTGCTCCGAAGTTATAGGGGCTGAAGAAGCTACAAAATGAGTTAAGTTTGTTAATTCTTTGAATAAATATACATAGAGTATGTTGTTTTCGAAGTTACCTGTAGGACTCGAAGTTGAGGAAATTTTTCGAAGACCGCCTTCCGAATCCTCTTCGAAGATGATAGGCCAGTTGGCCATCAGGGGAGAAATTTGAAGCCCTAGGAATTCTTCGGCTAAGTCCCGCATGCTCAAACGACGACTGATTTTTTGAAGGAAGCTCAAGCGAGCTTCGAGTTGGCCTAGATCCGGGTGCACTAAGGCTTCCTTTCGGAAGTGGATTTCTCGCAGAGGTCTAGCTAGGCGGCTGCTCGCCCCAACTTTGGCGTATAACCATCTCAAGATCCAATAAGTATGTCATCTAGCATTAATGGCCTTGGCAGGAAACCAGAGAGCATATTCGTCCCGGAGCCTGAAGTTGATACTTCCGAAGGCCACTACTATCTTTTCACCTCCGGAGCCTACGAAGGTCTTCGGTTGACATGATGCTCTGTGTAGTGCTGCGAAGATCTCCACTCTTCCTTCACAACCTTCGGCTCGCAACGCCCATTCGAAGATGGCAAGGCGTGTTACCGCATTCGGAGAGAGTTGGGGGAGGGTGACATGAAACAAGTCCAATACCTCCGCTAAAAAGTCGACTGCCGGAAGTCCCAACCCAGCTTCGAAAAAAGCTTCGAAAACAACCACTTCTCCGGGTCTCGGTGATGGAATGATTTCCTTCCCAGGTTTGCGAATCATAACCCCAGAACTGATCTTGCCCTCTACTGTGGCCGCAAGTGATTCTCTTCTGCATGTTGAAGGACCTAGCTGATAAGATTGATCCATATATTTTGTCGACGTTGGACAGAGGTCTTGATGGCCAACATTTTGGGGATTTTCCCCTGCCGTCGCCATTGTTGCTGCTGCAGGTGTCGGAGTAGTCGCTGCCAATGTAGCGGCCACCGCTGCCGCCGCAACTTGCTGCCGAGTCAAGGTTGAAGCCGTTCCCGGACCCTTGAAGCTGGTTTTCGCCATTAGATCTCTTGGGCTGCTTTGAAGGAAAAGGAGAGGCTAGGGTTCGAGAGTTGGTCTGTTTGCACGAAAGCGGTGGAAAGGTACAAGAAAGGGTCGGGCCCTCTATTTATAGCTGAGACCTCAATTTTTTACCGTTTGCTTATGCCGTTTCGCATTCTTGACCGTTACTTTATTCCGGGATTAACGCATTATGTAACTTCCATCAGAAGGAAAAAGCCAACGGCTATTTTTTCCAAGTTTTAAAAGACTTTCGGATTTCCCAAGTTAATTCTAAAATACTTCGAATGCAATTCATTTAGAAAATAATTTAAAGTTCGCATCTCTATACATTTCGGAGGTGTATTGAGTCTGCTAATCTCTGCACATGAATATGTTTCCTTGCGTATACTGCTTCCCTAACATCACAGATTTAACGGAGAAGCGTATTCGAGGGGCTATTGTTGGGGGAAAATATTCCATCTTCAAGATTATCGTAGCAACAAGATAAAGATTGGTGATTAAGATGAAGATGTCCAATATATAATTTCGGAGATGCATCCAGTCAAGTTCGAAGTATGAAGACGGACTCTGGTTCGGAGTATATCTTCAAACGTGGACTCTTCCGAGAGCTTCATTGCCAGCTAAGATGGAAGACTTATCTTCTTTCTCATTAGATTATTCTTTTACCACCCTATTAAGGGTACCGAATAGTTTCCATTATGTCGGTTGTAATAGAGGGGTAAAAAGGTCTTTTCCTTAATGTTTGGGCCTATAAATACCCCCCCCCGTTTTACCCTGTAATAAAGACGGAATACAAGTTATTCAATACACACTTTCGAACTATTCTAAGTTATTATCCTTTCGGAGGCTTGGAATAGTTTTCTTCGCAAACACTTCGTTTGTTAGTTTCTAATCTTCAGAAACCTGTTAGCGTAATCTTTTACGCCAACAAGTGCAGCGACCAACTGGTTCTGAGTGGCCATCATCTCAGCCACCGTGGCGTGGTTGGCGACTGGGGCTTGCCTCTGCCCAGTTGCTCCCCACTGTGGTAAGTTACCATTCTCCCCTCCGTTCTGGGGAGCGTCAGAGCCTTGAGTGTTGGTCATCCTGAAGTTTCCAAAGTAGATAACATTTTCTTAGAGGAAATCATTAAGCTTTATTCCCAAAATGTCGTTCTTGTGGTTACATTTATTGCCTTTTATTTAATTCTCCACTCATGTCTTATATTCGACATGGGTGACAATACAAACAAGTAAAAGAAAACAATCAATCGAAAAACTACGTCTATGGTAGCTCAGGGGACGACTCGACCACGGGCTCGACAGAAACGGTCGGGGTGGTGGAACTGGAGGGTCCAGCGGGAGGTGCGCTGCGGGAAATCCTCTTGGGCCTCACGGTGGGGATCCGAAGCGATTTCCACTTGCAGGGCGGAAGGGGTGCGATCTCGTCAATATCCTTCTTCAACTCCTTGAGCTGGTGACGTAGCTGGGCGTTGACCATGGCACCTTGGCGTAGAAGCTCATTCTGATGCCTCAACTCCCCTACCTCGAGGGTCAACTAGGGGTTCTGCTGGACTTGTCGACGAAGCTCAGCATTCTCGCGGTTCAAGTTCTCCGATGTATGGCGGTAGAAGTCGATGGTGTCGTGCTGGTTGTCTGCGTCGAGAATGGCCTCTGTGTGGAGGTTGTCCATGGCCTCCAAAAGCCTCATGGTGCGGGCGATGGCGGAGTTGCTCTGGGTGAGGGGGTTGATGTAGTGCTGAGGTGACTCCCTGGTGTGCGCATGGGCATGAAGCGGTAAACGGTGTCGCGGAGATGGCAATCGTAGACCAGACGGAGCTCGGCGAGGGCCTGGAGTGCGGCGCGCTGACTGGCCACTACGAATGAGGGTCCTCCGACTCCATGGGTGTAGAAGGGAGGCTGCGTGGGGGAGGAGCGGATGACAACCATGACCTCGCAGTAGCTCTCGCTCGCATCGAGAAAGATCCCGTGGAACGCGGGCTCATGGGAGAATCCCAAGAAGTCGACGAGCACGCGAAGCACGTGGATGAATCCGGGCTCATCGCGAAGATTCCCGCTCATGGTATGGACCGGCATCTACAAAAGAGAGAATGTTTTTGTGAAAATCTCGAAAGATGAGAGGGTAAATAATTTTTGTAAGAAAATATAGTAAATATAAGTCCTAAGGTCAGGTCTGTTTGGCTTCCTACAGTCAAGTCGGCTCTGATACCATCTTGTCGTGCCCCGATTTAATAAATCAGGACTTTTTTTGAAATTCCATAGAAAATCAATAAAAACAAGACGTTCATCATGCGACCACGTACAATACGAGCAATCATTCATGGTTCGTAGACCGCATTAGTACAAAAGTGGATAAAGATGAAGAGAAACTAATAAAACAAAGGGTCCTAGATGAACGCCTCCTTCCAGTCTCGCCTTGACTGGGTCGCTACTCCATACCTTCATCCTCCTCGTAGTAGACGGGCTCTGGTGGTGTAAGTCAACGGGGGTGAGTACAAACGTACTCAGCAAGCCACCGATTGCAAATATAATGCAAGATAATAACAAGGGAGACAATGACTAATTTTGCGGAAGAAGCATAATTGTAAAGCATTAAATGGGACCAATTTGTTAGTACTGAAATGTAAACATGTGTATGCATCATCATCTTCTAACTCAAGGAGTACATTTTACCTCCTCGCACAACAGTCCTTACATGCCATGAAATAACTCAACCATTCAAACAATTGTAAACAAACTGCGAGTAGTCACACAACCCGCCCTTGACCGTGGGCTCGGCTTTTCGAAAAGATTAAATTACTCTGATTAGAGATGTACCACTGTACCCACAAGGCACACACTCATCACTTACACCAAAGTGTAACGAGATGACCCATTCCACGGGAACTTGTGCCAAAACCTTCCGTATGGTTCACCTCGACTCAACAGCACCCTCTTATAGGTTTCGTATCGTGTCTCGACGTGTCGAGTTTCCACCATACCCCCCTGTTGGCGTAAAAGATTACGCTAACAGGTTTCTGAAGATTGGAAACTAACAAACGAAGTGTTTGCGAAGTGAACTGTTCTAAGCCTCCGAAACGATAATAACTTAGAATAGTTCGAATGTGTGTATTGAATAACTTGTATTCGGTCCGTATTACAGGGTAAAACGGGGGGTATTTATAGGCCCAAACATTAAGGAAAAGACCTTCTTACCCCTCTATTACAACCGACATAGTGGAAACTATTCGGTACCCCTAATAGGGCTAAAATGGTAAAAGACTAATCTAATGAGAAAGAAGATAAGTCTTCCATCTTAGCTGGCAAAGAAGTTCCGGGAAGAGTTCAAGTTCGAAGATGTACTTCGAAGTAGAACCTATCATCATGCTTCGAACTTGACTCAATGTATCTCCGAAGGTATACGCTGGAAGTCTTTAGCTTAATCACCAGTCTTTATCTTGTCACTGCAATAACCCTGAAGATGGAATATTTTCCCCCAACAGTAGCCCCTCGAATACGCTTCTTCGCTAAATCTGTAATGTTAGGAGAGTAGTATACGCAAGAAAAATAATCATGCGTAGGGGTTAGCAGATTTAAACCATCTCCGTACTATGTGGAGATATAAGCTTCGAATCAGTTTCTAATAAAATTACATTCGAAGTAACTTAGAACTAACTCAAGAAGTCTGAAAGCCTTTTTAGACTTATAAGAAATAGCCGTTAGCTTCTTTCTTCTAACGGAAGTTACGGAATGCTTTAATTTCAGAGCAAAGTAACGGTTGGGAATATGAAGCGACACAAACAAACGGTAAAAAATCAGGATTTGGGCTATAAATAGAAGGCCCAAACCCTGCTTGAGTACCTTTTCACTGCTTTCGTGCAAACAAACCATAATCTGAGCCCTAGCCTCCAACCCGAGCTCTAGCCTCCATTTTTCTTCTGAAGCAATCCGTGAGATTCAATGGCGAAGACTAGTTTCAAGGGCCCTGGAGGAGCTTCAACCTTGGCCCGGCAATAGGCTGCGGCAGCAGCGGCGGCTGCAACCTTGGCGGCAGCGACCCCGAATCCTTCAGTGGCGACAATGGCGCCGGTGGGAGGAAATCCCCAAAATGTCGGCCCTCAAGACCTCTTTCTAGCCTCAACGAAGTACACGGACCAGTCTTATCAACTGGGGCCGTCAACCTGCAGAAGAGAATCCCTGGCGGCTGTAGTAGAAGGCAGAATTAGTTCGGGGGTGATGATTCGCAAACATGGGAAAGAGATCATTCCGTCGCCAAGGCCCGGAGAAGTGGTTGTTTTCGAAGCCTTCTTCGAAGCTGGCTTAGGACTTCCGGCAGTTGATTTCTTGGCCGAGGTATTGGATTTGTTCCACGTCACTCTCCCCCAACTTTCTCCGAATGCTGTAGCTCGTCTTGCCATCTTCGAATGGGCGTTGCGAGCCGAAGGTTGTGAGGGGAGGGCAGAGATCTTCACAGCGTTGCACAGAGCTTCGTGTCAGCCAAAGACCTTCGTAGGCCCCGGAGGTGAAAAAATGGTAGTAGCCTTCGGAAGCATTAACTTCAGGCTTCGGGACGAGTATGCTCTCCGATTTCCTGCCAAGGCTATCAACGCTAGATGGTATACAGACTGGATCATGAAATGGTTTTATGCCGAAGTTGGGGCGAGCAACCGTCTAGCTGGACCTCTGCAAGACATCAACTTCCGAAAGGAAGCCCTTGTGCATCCAGACCCGGGTCAGCTCGAAGCTCGCCTTAGCTTGCTTCAAAAGATCAGTCATCGGTTGAGCATGCGAGACTTAGCCGAAGAATTCCTCGGGCTCCAAATCTCTCCGCTGATGGCCAACTGGCCTATCATCTTCGAAGAGGATTCGGAAGGCGGTCTCCGAAAAATTTCCTCAACTTCAAGTCCTGCAGGTAACTTCGAAAACAACATACTCTATGCATATTTATTCGAAGAATTAACAAACTTAACTCATTTTTTAGCTTCTTCAGCCCCTATAACTTCGGAGCAAATCGTACGGGCTTCGGATAAGATTTTGGGCGCTCCAACTCCGACCGAAAAAGAATGGAGAATCAAGTTGGTTGGGAGTTGGGAACGATTTAACAGAGTATGGGGACTGCAGGAAATCGTTCCGCCTCCTCTGGTGGATTGGGTGCCTTCGGAGAAAGGGCCCAAGAAGAGGAAAGCTGAAGCTGGGACTTCGAGCTCCGCCAAGACTCCAGTCAAGAAGGTGTCTCGAAAGCCAAAAAACCCTGCACCATCGAGCCCAAGAGCTTCGATCTCCGATTCTCAAGAGGACGAAGGCAGGTTACTTGTGAGGCTGATTGATGAGGATGCAGCCCAAGGAACTGCACAAGTTGAAGAACCTGCGAACGTGCCGGAGTCTCAAGAGAATCTTGAGCAAACGAGGACTTCGGCAGTTCAAGAGGATTTACCTCAGGACGGAGTTCCTGTGGATGAGAGTGGAGTCGAATTCACTGTGGCTTCGATTTCGGATGAAGCAACAACGACTGTTCAGGAAAATGTTCCTACAGTTGAAGATTTGACGCTTGATTCGGACGAAGATCTCGCCTTCGATCCGCCAAGCAGTCCAATGCTTACCCGCCGCCAAAATGTCGAAGGTAAACTTCGAATAATTTTTATCCTCTTCTTTTTAAATACGAAATTATACAATGTATAATACCTTTGTTTTTATAGAGTCCACTTCTATGGAAGAGGTCCGTCCTGAAGATACAGTTCCTGGACCTTCGACAACTTCGGAGCCAGTCCCAGGAGCCACTCAGATGGGGCCTGGAAAAGGCAAAGGAAAGATGGACCCCCTCCCTGCTCCAAGCTCCGGATCAACTCCGTCTGAGTCAACAGACGAGAGCCAATCTACCGAGGAGGGCCAGTCTCCGAGGGCTCCGAAAACCACAGCTCAACACTCCGGGCCTACGCCAAACGAAGATGACCAGCAAGCCTTGAGCATGCTCCCCCTTCTAGCTCCTTTCTTGGAGCGAAGAACTGGGCTTCGTACTTTGCTCGAGCCTTTGGATCGAGCTAGTCGTGAAGTTGGGGAGACGGATTTAGTGGCCATCCTGAGTGAGGCGGAGAGCTCGGAGCTTAATGCTGCTATGGACGTCCAGCCTACCAGGTACGAAGTATCTGCAAAACAACATCAAATTTATATACAAATAATTTCTTACCTTGGTTTTTTCTTTTCGCAGCAAATAGTCTTGACCCGAGCTGCGAACGTATCGAATGAACGTGAAATCGCTCGCCTTCGAGAAGAAAATGCAACCCTTCAGCGAAATCTTACCATCTCCGAAGGTCGAGTGAGCCATAGGGACGACATGGTCTCAACGGAGCGCAGGGCCAGACAAGGCTTGGAGGCTACGAATAAAGAGCTCGAAGCAGAAAGAATTGTGCTTCGAGCAGAAATTGAAAGGATGCGGGCGGAGCACGCTACTGCGGGGACCGAGCTTGTTAGGCTCCGAGAAGAAGCTAGCCAGCTACTGAATCACAAAAATTCTTTAACTACGGAAGTGGCTAGACTCTCTAGAGTGGTAGAAGAGCTAACTTCGGTGAAGGATGCGCTAATCGAAGATAAGCTGAAGTCTGAGAAGGTAGCTGCGGAGGTCATGGACCAATTGCTAGGCATCTTGGAATACTTCGGTACTACCGAGACGCTACCTTCGGATGATAACATCTCCCTACTGTGCCGGTTGAAGAGGATTCAAGGAGTAGCGAAGCAAATGAAGACAGCAGGCATTCGTTACGGAGAACTCTCTGGACAAGTGACTGCTGTTGGCCTACTTCGTTACTACGAGGATCTGGGTCGATCGATAGCTCCGAGCGCAGGAGAGGGCCCCATTACCTTCGACGACGATCAGCTTCTCACTCCTTCCGAAGGTGTGGCCGCTGGTTGGCAAGCCTTCCAAACTTCATGGAGAGCCGAAGGTCATTCTGCGATCAAGGCTTGGATTGATGAAGAACAACGCCAAAAGCAGGCTCGAACCCAGGCTTCGAGCAGTTAGCCTCCTCCTAACCCGCAGGTTTAGAAATGCCTTAGGATCTTTTGACTATGTAAAGCATTACGCTTATGTACATCCATGAATGAAAATTTGTTTATCATGTTTTTAGGCTTTGCCTCATATGGAAGATGTCGAAGTGTTAGACGTTAACGACGAACTTCGCTCATTATGGGCTACCTTCGATGTCTTAAAACTTCACAAGCGTCCTCGATTTCTAATTCCTCGAGATAGTTCCGGAGCAATTACGTCCGAAATAAGTAAAGATTTATTATCTTGTATTAAAGAGGAAGAAAAAGAGGTTAACTTGGAAACTTCGTCTTCCGAAGACATTATATGGTCCGAAGACGAAGATGAAGCTCAAAGTAAAAAGCCTGAAGAACTTGGAAGCTGGGAAAGGAACCCCGAACGGCTTCGAACTTGGGCCGAGCTTCAACAAGAACAAAAAGACTTTAGAGCTTCGAAGGGAGGCAAAAGAGTTAAACGTAAAGTTGTTAGAACTCCCGGTACTGGAACTAGTCGTTCCAACCCTAGCTCTAGAGATCGAAGAGGTCTTCGATTCCTTCTTGGTATAGATACCAATTTTTCATGATGTAATCATATTTGCTCGAATAATAAATATCGATTTAAAATTGTCTCCCTATTTATCAGCCCCTCTTTGGGTGTAAGCAACTTTGAACTGTATTCAAAGATGGTTAGGCACAAAGAAAAACTTCGGAGTACAATTTTGGGGGTTCGGAGCCCCTCTGTAACTTAGAGATCTTTTAAAATCTTATAAAATTCTCTTCGACTATTTGTAGTCTGAAGAATGGCGACTTAGGACCTTATGTTTTTGAAAGAAATCACTTGAGATAACTTTCCGGACACTTTAGTGTCTTAAATAATTTTGTCACTTTGGACTTTCTTAACAGACATTCGAAGCTCATGGCTCAAACTCTGTTTTGTTTTGGCCTCCTTCGGCTCTTTTTTGCGAATTCTGTCAAACCAGTGGTTTGTAGTTCACAGTGGTCTCTTTGGACACTTTTTACGGATACCTACAAGCCAATGACTTGGGCTCCGCATTATTTGGTCTCCTTCGACTCTTTTTACGGATGTCTACCAGCCGATGGCTTGGACTCCGCATGATTTGGTCTCCTTGGACTCTTTTTACGGATGTCTACCAGCCGATGGCTTGGACTCCGTATGATGTGGTTTTGGGCTCTTTTACGGATGCCTACAAGCCGGTGGCTTGGACTCCGGATTATGTCAGCCCCCACGTCGGAAACTTCGAACCAATGGTTCAAAGCCCGAAAATATGATTCAAATTAATGACACTTCCCTCTCGGTCAACTCCACGGTTCCAGTGCGTCCCCTCGGAAGCTGGAAGTTTATGAGGGGTAGGCACTATCTGAACCATATGCTTTATTAATTCAGAGGATGATTACAAATGATTACAAGGAGCCCCTATGCGAAGTATCGCTTTAGGTGCTCCGCATGCCAAGTATGTGCTAATTCTTCACCTTCCAAATTAGCTAATTTAAAAGAGCCAGGACATCTTGAACGAACAATTAAGTATGGACCTTCCCATTTATTTCCTAATTTTCCTGGCGCTATAATGCTTCGTAAAACGAGATGACCCGGTCTAAGCTCATTGATCTTAACCTTCGGGTCAAACCAAGCCTTCGTCTGCTGGTGATACTTTGATAAATTGGCGACAGCTCGAAGTCTTGTCTCCTCTGTTAAATCTAACGAAGCTTGTCTTTCTTCTTCAATCTCCGGTTCGGTAGTGATCGTCCTTTGAGCTCCGTTGGAGTCATAGCTTCATCTCCGAATAGCAATCTGAATGGAGTAAAACCTGTGGACCTTGTTTGTGTAGTCCGAATGGACCATAAAATCTTCGGAAGTTCTTCGGTCCACAGTCCTTTTGCTAATCCTACTATCCTTCGATTTAGCCCTGACAAAATATTTCCATTGGCTCTTTCTACAGCTCCATTAGACTGAGGATGCCTCACTGCAGCAAAACATAACTGGATGCCTAGATCTTTGCAAAACTTTCTGAAAGGTTCTGCATCGAACTGTGTTCCATTATCAACTGTAAGTTGTCTAGGCACTCCGAACCGGCAAATGATACTTTTCCAAAAGAATTTCTGTACATTGTTCAAAGTGATAGCTGTTAAGGGCTCTGCTTCTACCCACTTAGAAAAATATTCAATAGCTACCATTGCGAACTTTAAATTTCCCTTAGCAACTGGAAAGGGACCAATCAAATCCATACCCCATCTGGCCATGGGCCATACCGGAGCAATAACTTGAAGAGCTGTTGGTGGGCGATGACTCCGTCGACCCATCCACTGACATCCTTGGCATGTGCGGACCAAGCTCTCCGCATCAGCTGTTATTATAGGCCAATAAAGCCCCTGGCGAAGTGTTTTTCCTGCCTAAGCTCAAGGGGCCAAATGGCTACCGCAAAGTCCTTCATGGATTTCTCGAAGAATTTCTTGACCTTCGGCTTGGGATATACATCGGAGTAGATGGGAACATACTCCGGCCTTGTATAATATACCGTTGATTATTTGATAATTCCTAGCCCTGAATTTTAATCTTGAAAATTGTGGCTCTTCAAATGAATTTGCTCCTCCTTGCAAAAGTTCCATGATCGAATTTCTCCAATATGTACTTGGAATGCAAAGAATCTCTGCGGAGGGAATTTGTGACACCGAAGGTGTAATGAGCTCCTCATAAAAAGCTTCTTCTGGTATATCCATAGCTCCGGCTGCAGCTTTTGCTAAGATGTTGAGGAGCCATGCTGAATAGCGTGGGCCTCATGGCTCCAGAAGTGATGAGTCATTGTCAACGATAGTCAATAAGGACTGAAGAAGAGTAGAGATCTGCTGTTTCATGGGCCGCATGTGACTCAGGTACACGGGCAGCGAGCGACTGTCGGGCAGAGGAGGCTGCAAAGTCGGGCTGGCCCAATCCGGGTGCATGGGCCAGAAGTAGTGGAAGACCCACTGGGCTGTTGACCAGGACTGACTCAGGTACACGGGCGGTGAGCGATTGCCGGGCTGAGAGAGCTGCGGAGTCGGGCCGGCCCAATCCGGGTACCTGGTGCAAAGCTGGTGGAGGCTTTGTCAGTTTCGGCATAAAACTGACAACCGTTGATTCTGTATCTGACTGTCCAAAAGAGAAGTCGTAGTCGCTACGAAAACTTAGCTTCCGGATAAGTCATCTGTAACTCTAGGCCCACAGTCAGTCAGTCGTGTCTGTAAAAATTCCTAAGGGCAGTAGAGTCTTTTTATTTATTCTTGAGTCTGTAAAAACCCTAAGGGGCTGGTAGGATATTCCTAGTGTTGGGAGCCTATAAATAGGACCCCAATCCCTAGGGTTTGGACTACCCTTTTGGCTGAAATCACATCTACTCTTTGGGTCATTTTGTCTCCTGTTTCTCTCTCCTGTGTGCGCCGCCAGGCTTTGCTCCTTCCTGTTTGTGCATTACTTTTGCTCTAATCTCTTGGATGCATTAAAGCCTTGGTCCCTGCTGATTTTATTTGTTGCATATTGTTCGGTTTGGGGAGTTATTGCTTTGGCTACGGGCTGCTGAATTTATTTCGTGAGGAGAAGCTTCTTCTGTTGCTTCTGTTCTTCACAAACTTAGTACTAGTTCTTGCTGTTGCAAGTAGTACTACTTTCCTGTAGCTACAGTAGTCTATGCAGCTTTTCACCTTCTATTGCACTGCTTTTTGATCAAGGCTGACAGGCTCTGTCACCTTTTTGGCTGTATTTCGAGCGAAGCTACTCTCTGTTCGAAGCCCCTCAGTCTCGCGAGGCAGGCTTCGATTTATCTCCTTCGAAGGCTTCGGTCGATCTTCGGTTTTTGGTTTGCGTTCTGTGTTGCTAAGCTCCGAAGCATTTTTCTGAACGTCAGTAACTCATACTTCGAACAATAGTGCAAAGGGGCTTCGGCCCTATCGGTTCGAAGTCCATACTTCGACAAGTTTCGAAGTTGGGTTCGAAGCCTGTAGCTCCGTTAGACCACGCACTGACTTCTGTGTAGCGTGTCACCCTTCGCCTCTCTTTTCGGAGCTTACTCTTTTCGGAGGTAGAGCATTGGATTCGGACTTGGTTTTCTGTCGTGTGATAGGCTTCGCTTCTTTGTTCGAAGGTTGTTCGTCTGTGTGTTGTGTTCGAAGCTTTCTGTTCGAAGGTTTTGCTTCGAAGCATTCGGTTCAAAGCTGTGTTCGAAGTTCTGTCTTCGAAGTGCACACTTCGAAGCAGGCTCCGACTCTGTCACTTTGCTCCGAAGCTCTTGGTTCGAAGCTGTGTTCGAAGCCTTGACTTCGAAGTACATACTTCGAACCAGGCTCCGGCATTGTCTCACTTCGCTCCGAAGTACACTTCGCATCCTGCCCTTCGAACTAGGCTAGACCGTAACACCTTCGGCATCTCGGACAGGCTCCATCACCAACCTCCGAAGGGAAGGGGGCTTCGCCAAGTTCCGAACAGGAGACAAATTTGGACAGTAACTTCTCTTCTCATCTTACACATATTTAGATCATTTCATTGAGAAGTTTAGGCCTGTTACAACTTGTTCATCTGCCTAGTTGCACTACTTTAGATTTACACTGTTTATTATCAGTTGCTTCTAGGTTAGAAACCTTTAGACTTAGGCCTACTGTTTATTTTCTGCTGTGTAGTCTTTTGAGGTGCGTTGGGTATTGGGAACAGGCCATTGATTCGAAAGAATTTTTAAGGCGCCCATTCACCCCCCCCCCTCTGGTCGCTACTTTCGGTCCTACAAGTGGTATCAGAGCGAGGTTAGGGTTTTTCCATACCTTAACCGGTTCTAAACCCCAGTAGTGACTATGACGTCTCCTGGCAAGGTCCCGTCCTTGGAAGCCTATGGCTATAATTATTGGAAGACTCGCATGCGAGCCTATCTCATGAGCCAGGGTTCCGACATATGGGACATTTGCGTTCACACCACGTTTGTCATTTTGCCAGTTACTGAGCAAGGTACTGCTGGTATCATTGCTCAGCATCTGAGCAACAGTAAGGCTGTGAACATTTTGTTTTCTGGTTTAGGTCCCACTGAGTTTGAGCGTGTGAGTCATCTCTCCACTGCGAGAGATATCTGGGCTACCCTCAAGGCACACCATGAGGGAACAGCACAGGTCAAGGCTCGGCTCTATCAGACCTACCGGCGTGAATATGAGAATTTCACACAGAAGTCGGTTGAATCTGTTGAGGCTTTGTTTGGTCGCTTTCAGTCGATCATTAACAAGCTTCGGGACAACAAGGCTGAGGGTGCTCAGTTAGTCTCAGATCATGAGTAGGCGCTCAAGGTTCTTCATACCTTGGACCCAAAGATCTGGGAGATCAAGGTATCCTCTATCGTTGAGAGTACTTCTTACGATACCTTGACCATTTCTGAGTTATTTAGCAAGCTGAAGGCCACTGAGGTAGACATCCAGTTGAGATCAAATCTCACTGGTTCTGGATCAAAATCCCTGGACCTTGCTACACCTTCAGTTGATCCCTCTGCTGTGAGCTGTGCTGGGTTCTCTTTGATGTCTATCACTGAGGACCAGCTTGAGTTGTTGGGAGATGATGATTTGTGTCTCTTTAACAACCGGGTGCGTCGTGTCTATGATAAGAGAATGTTCAAAAGACACGGCACAAAATCCGGATGCTTTGAATGTGGTGATCCAGGACACTTCATCGCCGACTGCCCCAAGCGCAGTGGATACAAGAAGGGCACCGGCAGCAGCTTCCACGACTCTGGCAAGCATGAGAGCCCCTCCTTCAACAAGGGCAAGCCAAAGACTCGCTTCTTCAAGAAGGCCTTGAAGGACTACCAGCGAGAGAACAAGAAGCGCGACAAGGCCTTCTTCGCGGAAATGGAGAAGAGTTACTCCAAGAGATCCACGTCTTCTTCCTCTTCATCGAGCTCAAGCGATGAGGAGATCGCCATCAGGAAGGGGAAGGACAAGGACGATCTGGCGGGCCTCTGCTTCATGGCCTTCGGAGACAAGCCGAAGAGCCACTCACGCCAGCGCCGAAGATCCCGCAAGAGCTTCTGCTCAATGGCTCTTGGGGATAGAGAAGAAAAGAGTTCCTCCGACGACTCCGACGACGACGACAGCAAGGTATCATCTTATGAGCGTGAAATTGTTGATTTACTTGAGAGCAATCGTCAGGAGTTGAAGTATCGGGAGAAACTGCTTAGGGGGGCTAAGAAAAGGATAGACGAGTTAGAGAGTGAGCTTGCCGTGGCTAACGGTAGAATTGAGAGTCTATCTTCTTCCCCTTGCTTGGGTGATAGCAGTGAGTGCCCGAAGTGTGAGGTGCTTTTGTGTGACCTGTCGACTCTGAAGTCCAGGTACACAGAAAGGGTTGATGAGAGGGACGCTTTGGCCACTGAGCTTGAAAGCGCTCAGCTGGAGCTGAAAGATGCTCAAGCCACTGTCGTCGCACCCTGTGTTGATTGCCCATCTCATCTAGCTGCCTTAGCTGAGCTGAAATCCAAGGGCGATGAGCATTTGGGTGATTTGGAGAGGTTGAGAGCTGAGCTTGCCCAGACTAGGCTAGAGCTTGAGACACTGTCAGTTCCACCCACTGTTTGTGAGAACTGCCTGTCTCTTAGAATGGAGTTAATTAAGCTGAAAGCCGAAAAGTCTGTCCAAGCAGAGAGTGAGTGTGAGACCTGCTTGTCTCAGGTGGAGGTTCTAGCTTCCTTGAGAGAGGAGCTAGCTGATTCTCAGAATGAGAACTTTTACCTCCGGTCTATCCTGAGTTGGATCAGTGCCAGAGAGCCACAGCTCGGCATGATGATCCAGCAGTTCAAGAGGCAGGATGGGTTTGGGGTAGGTTACACCTACACCAAGGCTGACTTTGAGAGTGCCATTAGTCGGGCAGTGGAGTGGAGTAAAATGACTCCAGAACAGAGGTATCCCAAGACTCACTCCACTGAGTCTTCCCAGGCTTGTCAGCCCAAGGATGGAGTGATCCATGAACCACCTAAAGCTCCACCCAAGAAACCTATCTGGGTCCCAAAGCCCAAAAATCTCCACACTTCTCTTGACTCTCTTCCTGGACCCTCTCAGCCCAAGAAGACAACACCAATCACCACTAAGCCCAAGATCCCCAAGCCTCAACCACATCCCAAGAAGCCTATCTATCATTGTGAGTACTGTCAGAGAGACGGGCATCTTGCGGAGTTTTGCTTCAGGAGGAAGCGGGTTGAGAGAGCAGAAAGGGCTCGTAGTGATCAGGAGCAGTTCTACCAGCAGGGTGGTAGACTGCGTGTTCCTCGGCGCGGGGAGAGGCTGGAGGCCAGGCCGCATCGTGTAGGTGGTGGTAGAGGAGACGGCTTTCTTGCCCGTGCTCCAGTTGGTGGTGTTCGTTTCGGCAGAGTTCCAGACCGTGTTGGCTACGGTTCTGGACCTCGTGGCCGCAGGATTAGGCAGAACAGAGGACCGCGCTTTGAGCTGCGTTTTGGTCCAAACTCTTTTGATGGTTTTCGCTTTCCATCTTTTGAGCAGATGGCTCGACACTGGTTTAGCTCTTTTGCTAAACCCGGTGCCGGACCATTTGCTCCCACTTACAGACATTGATTGTGCAGGACCGGGGACTGGAGGATGTTTGGATCATGGACTCAGGATGCTCTCGCCACATGACGGGACATCGCAGATGGTTCTCCAGTCTCACTCCCCCGAGCTCCAAAGAATACATCACATTCGGAAACAGCGGTCAAGGGAAAGTAAGTGGCATAGGCTCAATTAGCATTTCAGATCATTTCTCTTTAAAGAATGTTGCCTTGGTTAAAAATTTGAACTTCAACTTGATTTCTGTGTCGCAACTTCTTGAGGATGGTTTGGAAGTGCGTTTTAAGAAGGGAAATTTTTCTGTGGTTGATTCTAAAGGGTCTTTGGTTTGTCAGATTTTACCCTTCGGTAAAGTTTTTCGAATTGACTTCTCTAGTTCTTTTGGCCCTTCTCGCTGTTTGATTGCTGGATCTTCTTCTGAGCTCTGGAAGTGGCATAGGAGGTTAGGTCACTTGAGTTTTGATCTGCTAGTCAGGTTAAGCTCTATGGATCTCATCTGAGGATTGCCCAAGCTTAAGATGGAGAAGGATCTAGTTTGTCATCCCTGTCGTCATGGGAAAATGGTTGCCGCTTCTCACTCACCTGTGACTCAGGTGATGACTTCATATCCGGGCGAGCTTTTGCATTTGGACACTGTAGGTCCAGCTCGGGTACGCTCAGTCGGTGGGAAGTGGTATGCACTTGTGATTGTTGACGACTTTTCTCGTTTCTCGTGGGTTTTCTTTTTGGAGTCTAAGGATGAAACTTTTCAATTTGTCCATGACCTGATTTTGAAGCTGAAGAATGAGAACAATGGTCGAATGCGAGCAATTCGCTCCGACAATGGCTCTGAGTTCAAGAACTCTCAGTTCGTCAGCTTCTGTAGTGATCAGGGTTTGGACCATCAGTTTTCTTCCCTTTACACTCCCCCACAGAATGGCGTGGTGGAACGAAAGAACCGCACGCTAGTCGAGATGGCCAGGACGATGCTCGATGAGCACAGGACTCCTAGGCGTTTTTGGGCTGAAGCCATGAACACGGCTTGCTATCTGGCCAACCGCATTTTTCTTAGAGCTTACCTTGGTAAGACATCATATGAGTTGCGGTTTGGCAGACAGCCCAAGGTGAGCCACTTGCGAGCGTTTGGCTGCAAGTGCTTTGTGCTCAAGAAGGGAGGGCACTTGGACAAGTTTGAGTCTCGTTGTTGGGATGGTGTTTTTCTTGGTTATGCATTACATTCTCGAGGCTTCCGTGTTTGGAACCTCGAATCCCAGCTGCTTGTCGAGACTTGTGAGGTTTCTTTTGATGAGTCCTTGCCTTCTTTGACTCCTTCTTTTGAGCTTTCTGGTGATGATGAGCTCGGAGAGTCCATCTTCGAGGAAGATGAGGATACTTCAGCTGCTGATGAGGGTGGGCCTTCTGCATCCCCCGCAGAGCCCACACCTTCTGAGACTTCGACTGATGATGAGGGCGGACCTCTGATCACTTCTTCCACTTCGATCGAGCCCCCTTAGTCGAGTCCAGAGGTGCCAGCTGCTGACTCCGGTGAGGTGACTTCAGATCACCAGGGAACCCGAGCAGTTCAGCGTGACCATCCCTTAGAGCTCATCATAGGTGATTTGTCTGAGAGGACTTTGCGTTCTTCTGCCTCTCTCGCTGTGTTTGCTGAATCTGCGTTTGTTGCATCTTTTGAGCCCAGAGACGTTTCTCATGCTCTTTCTGATTCTAATTGGATTAATGCTATGCAAGAAGAGCTTGAGAATTTTGTCCGTAATCGGGTTTGGACACTAGTTGAGCCGCCACCAGAATGCAACCCCATAGGCACCAAGTGGGTGTTCAAGAACAAGCAAGGTGAAGATGGGGTTGTGGTGCGCAACAAGGCTCGACTAGTTGCCCAGGGTTATTGCCAGAAGGAAGGTATTGACTTTGAAGAAACCTTCGCTCCTGTTGCCCGTCTTGAGTCCATTCGTATTCTTCTAGCTTTTGCCGTTTCAAAGGGTTTTAAGCTTTTTCAAATGGATGTCAAGAGTGCTTTTCTGAACGGGTACATAGAAGAGGAGGTTAATGTTAGGCAACCCCCCGGTTTTGAGAACCCTAAGTTTCCTCGACATGTTTTTAAGTTGCACAAAGCTTTATACGGGTTGAAGCAAGCCCCCAGGGCTTGGTATGACCGGTTGAAGCAATTTTTGTTGGGGAAGGGTTTTGTGATGGGTTCTGTGGACAAAACTCTCTTTTTGCTCAGAGTTGCTTCAGATTTCTTAGTCGCTCAGATTTATGTGGACGATATTATCTTTGGCGGTACTACTGATTCTCTTGTGTCCAAGTTTTCTGAGCAGATGCACAGTGAGTTTGAAATGAGCCTCATGGGTGAGCTTAAGTATTTCCTAGGGCTCCAGATCAAGCAGACCAAGGATGGCACCTTCATCCACTAGGGTAAGTATACTCGAGACATGCTTAAGAAATTTGACTTTGGTGGTGAATTGAAGCCGCAGATGACCCCGATGGGCACTTCTGGGGGTCTGGACAAGGATGAGAGCGGTGTCAAGGTCAATGAAAGGGAGTTTCGAGGGATGATTGGTTCGCTGTTGTACTTGACGGCAACAAGACTGGACATTCAGTTCGCCGTGGGACTTTGCGCTTGTTTTCAGTCTTCACCACGCGCGTCTCACCGGCAGGCTGTCAAGCGCATTTTCAGGTATCTCACCTATGCGCCTGATCTTGGTCTTTATTATTCAGCATCATCATCTCTTGATTTATCTGGCTTTTCGGACGCTGACTTTGGTGGGTGCCGGTTGGATCGCAAGTCGACTTCCGGTACTTGCCAGTTTCTTGGTTCTTCCCTTGTATCTTGGTCTTCTCGAAAGCAATCTGGAGTTGCTCTTTCGACCATAGAGGCTGAGTATGTAGCTGCTGCTAGCTGCTGCTCACAATTGGTTTGGATGATTTCCACTCTACGAGATTTTGGGTTGTTCTTTCCTACCAGAGTTCCATTGTTTTGCGACAGCACTAGTGCTATTAGTGTAGGGAAAAACCCATGTCTCCATTCAAAAACCAAACATATTGATGTGCGCTTTCACTTCTTGCGGGATCAATATGAGAAAGGTGTCATTGACCTTGTTCATGTTGATACCCATCATCAGTTGGCTGATATTTTCACCAAACCCCTAGATCAGTCTACCTTTGAGCGTTTACGAGGGGATTTGGGTGTTGTGTATCCTTTCTAGGATATTTTGAGTCAGTTTTCCTTCTTCTTTACTCTTCTCTTGAGTCTTTTTGTGTGTGTTCATACCTTGCATTTTCACATATCACACTTGAGAGATGCTTCTGATATATGATTGTACTGCTTTACTTATTCTAGCCGGTACATGCTTTTGACTATTTGTCGATGATCATGCTTTGGTTCAGTCTTCACTTGATATATCTGATATCTGTCATATGCATGGCTTTTACGCTTTCAACTTGAAAAATGATCACCATTGCTTCTGGTAACTAGCATGTGTAGGCTGAGTGTTTTTGCTATCTGTTACATGCCTTGTAGCTAGTTCATCACATAAATGCAGATATGCAACTTGGACATCTTTCTGCTTTAAAACATGGATACGTGCTATAACAATGATGACAAATCGAGAAAAATGAAAATTCCATGCCTTTTTATGCATACCTTGAAAAGATCCAGGTGGGTTTGCTTTGTCGCACTGCATTGTTCTGGACTGCTTACCATAGCACTTTGGTATGAACTAGGACAGTGTAGTGTATGCCAAGACCAATGTCTTAAGCTTCTGATGGTCCAGTTCTGGCCTAGGCTTGACTTGGTCGGTTAGCATAAGGTTTGACATGCAAATAACCCTTGGCAAAAATGAAAAAGGAAAATGAAAAAGCCTGAACATTTAAAAGTTAACAAGTTTGCTGAAGCACTTTGTTTCTGAACAAAGCTTATCTTGGTAGATATCAGGTAGCTTTTGCATCTCATGCTTTACCTTGCTTGTTTTACTGGAAAATGTGGTGATGCTTTTGTTTGCAAAAACTGAACAATGCGTGCTAAATAACTTTCTTTAGATATCATCTGTTGCACTGATCATGCCATGTGTCTTAAGACAGTATCTCTTTTGCTGTACTTGTTAGATGCTGTAATTGCAGTCAATCATATTTGAGAAGCATGCTTTCTACACTCCTTATGCACTCCAGTTAAAATCAATGCATATTTTTTAGGGGGAGTTGCATTTCAGGGGGAGTCTGTGTCTCTTTTGAGTGCTTGATGAGTTCACTTGTCAACAAGGGGGAGAAAATTTGGGATCAGAGTTTAAGGGGGAGTTCTTACTCTGTTGATATCCTTGTTATTCTGAAATCGCACTCATTTTGAGCTTTTACGTTTTGGTTAACCATAATGACCGTTTCTTGCTTTTGTTTGGCTTTTGGTCATTAGGGTTAAACTTTTACCTTATTTTTCTTCTTCTTTGTCTTCTTGTGTTTTGTTTTCGTGTTTCCACATTTGTTCGCAGGTGCTGAAGAGCCGAGAAAAAAGGAGTGTTGACAATGCACTCATCAAGGGGGAGATTGAGGAGCCATGCTGAATAGCGTGGGCCTCATGGCTCCAGATGTGATGAGTCATTATAAACGATAGTCAATAAGGACTGAAGAAGAGTAGAGATCTGCTGTTTCATGGGCCGCATGTGACTCAGGTACACGGGCAGCGAGCGACTGTCGGGCAGAGGAGGCTGCAAAGTCGGGCTGGCCCAATCCGGGTGCATGGGCCAGAAGCAGTGGAAGACCCACTGGGCTGTTGACCAGGACTGACTCAGGTACACGGGCGGTGAGTGATTGCCGGGCTGAGAGAGCTGCGGAGTCGGGCCGGCCCAATCCGGGTACCTGGTGCAAAGCTGGTGGAGGCTTTGTCAGTTTCGGCGTAAAACTGACAACCGTTGATTCTGTATCTGACTGTCCAGAAGAGAAGCCGTAGTCGCTACGAAAACTTAGCTTCCGGATAAGTCATCTGTAACTCTAGGCCCACAGTCAGTCAGTCGTGTCTGTAAAAATTCCTAAGGGCAGTAGAGTCTTTTTATTTATTCTTGAGTCTGTAAAAACCCTAAGGGGCTGGTAGGATATTCCTAGTGTTGGGAGCCTATAAATAGGACCCCAATCCCTAGGGTTTGGACTACCCTTTTGGCTGAAATCACATCTACTCTTGGGGTCATTTTGTCTCCTGTTTCTCTCTCCTGTGTGCGCCGCCAGGCTTTGCTCCTTCCTGTTTGTGCATTACTTTTGCTCTAATCTCTTGGATGCATTAAAGCCTTGGTCCCTGCTGATTTTATTTGTTGCATATTGTTCGGTTTGGGGAGTTATTGCTTTGGCTACGGGCTGCTGAATTTATTTCGTGAGGAGAAGCTTCTTCTGTTGCTTCTGTTCTTCACAAACTGAGTACTAGTTCTTGCTGTTGCAAGTAGTACTACTTTCCTGTAGCTACAGTAGTCTATGCAGCTTTTCACCTTCTATTGCACTGCTTTTTGATCGAGGCTGACAGGCTCTGTCACCTTTTTGGCTGTATTTCGAGCGAAGCTACTCTCTGTTCGAAGCCCCTCAGTCTCGCGAGGCAGGCTTCGATTTATCTCCTTCGAAGGCTTCGGTCGATCTTCGGTTTTTGGTTTGCGTTCTGTGTTGCTAAGCTTCGAAGCATTTTTCTGAACGTCAGTAACTCATACTTCGAACAATAGTGCAAAGGGGCTTCGGCCCTATCGGTTCGAAGTCCATACTTCGACAAGTTTCGAAGTTGGGTTCGAAGCCTGTAGCTCCGTTAGACCTCGCACTGACTTCTGTGTAGCGTGTCACCCTTCGCCTCTCTTTTCAGAGCTTACTCTTTTCGGAGGTAGAGCATTGGCTTCGGACATGGTTTTCTGTCGTGTGACAGGCTTCGCTTCTTTGTTCGAAGGTTGTTCGTCTGTGTGTTGTGTTCGAAGCTTTCTGTTCGAAGGTTTTGCTTCGAAGCATTCGGTTCAAAGCTGTGTTCGAAGTTCTGTCTTCGAAGTGCACACTTCTAAGCAGGCTCCGACTCTGTCACTTTGCTCCGAAGCTCTTGGTTCGAAGCTGTGTTCGAAGCCTTGACTTCGAAGTACATACTTCGAACCAGGCTCCGGCATTGTCTCACTTCGCTCCGAAGTACACTTCGCATCCTGCCCTTCGAACTAGGCTAGACCGTAACACCTTCGGCATCTCGGACAGGCTCCATCACCAACCTCCGAAGCGAAGGGGGCTTCGCCAAGTTCCGAACAGGAGACAAATTTGGACAGTAACTTCTCTTCTCATCTTACACATATTTAGATCATTTCATTGAGAAGTTTAGGCCTGTTACAACTTGTTCATCTGCCTAGTTGCACTACTTTAGATTTACACTGTTTATTATCAGTTGCTTCTAGGTTAGAAACCTTTAGACTTAGGCCTACTGTTTATTTTCTGCTGCGTAGTCTTTTGAGGTGCGTTGGGTATTGGGAACAGGCCATTGATTCGAAAGAATTTTTAAGGCGCCCATTCACCCCCCCCCCCTCTGGTCGCTACTTTCGGTCCTACAGATGTCCGCTTGCACATTTTCTGTTCTTGGTATACTCCGAATTGAAATACCCTTTAATTGTGCTTCGATCTTACGGATTTCTTCGAAGTACTTTGCAAGCTGTTGACGCCGAACTTGAAAGCTTTTATCTACGTGCCCTGCTACTATTTGAGAATCTGTCTTTATCACAACTCTTGTAGCCCCTAGAGCACGTGCTTTTCGGAGTCCCAGTAAAATCCCTTCATACTCCGCTATATTATTGGTAGACTTAAAGTTGAGTCTTGCGGAGTACATTGCTCTTTGCCCTGAAGGTGAAATTAGAACTGCTCCAACACCTGCTCCGGATACTTGGAAAGCCCCATCAGAAAAATCAGTCCAAATTCCTTCGCTTGACTTCTCCGGAACCAACGTTGCAGGGGGAGTCCACTCTGCTACAAAATCTGCTAAGACTTGCGATTTGATTGCTGTCCTTGCCAGAAAGGATATGCCGAAGGGTGCTAGTTCAACTGCCCACTTTCCAATTCTTCCAGTGGAATCTTTACTTCGGAGCATATCTCCCAAAGGATACGAAGTTGGTACAATTACATTGTGAGCTAAAAATAATGCCTTAGTTTCCTCGAAGCCATTATCAGAGCATAAACAAACTTCTCAAGCTCGGAATATCTTGTTTTTGCTCCGGACAATGCTTCGGACACAAAGTAAACTGGATTTTGTACCAACTTCCCATTGACATCCATTTCTCTAACAAGGACTGCGCTAACAGCAGAGCCTGTAGCTGCAAGGTAAAGGAGTAGGGTTTCGTCCGCAGTAGGCACCGTGAGTGTAGCGAGATTACTGAGATACTCTTTAATATCTTCGAAGCTTTTCTGACACTCCGGTGTCCATGCAAAATCTTCGGACCCTTTCAATGCTTTGAAGATGGGCAAACTTCTCTCCGCAGACCTTGCCAAAAACCTGCTAAGTGCTGCCAGACGACCAGTCAGCTTTTGCACTTGCTTTAAATTTTCTGGAGGAGCCATCTTCTGTAGTGCAGTTATCTGAGTAGGGCTAGCTTCAATCCCTCTACTTGAAACTAAATACCCTAACAACTTTCCAGCCTTAGCTCCGAAGATACATTTCTCGGGGTTAAGACAGATCCCGCATGCCCGAAGGCTATTAAATGTTTCAGCTAAGTCTAGGCTATGTTGGTGCTTTAAAGCACTCTTTATTACAATATCATCCATATAGGCCTCCACATTGCGACCTAATTGATGACCTAGAGCCTTAGCAACTAGCCTCGAAAAAGTAGCCCCGGCATTTCTTAAGCCAAAAGGCATTCTTACATAACAAAAGAATCCCGAGGGAGTTACGAAGCTTGTCTTGATCTCATCTTCGCGTTTCAACCATATTTGATGATAACTGGAATACGCGTCAAGAAAGCTTAATAACTCCGAACCTGCTGTGGAGTCGACCAGTTGATTAATTCGGGGCATGGGGTAGGGGTCACGAGGGCATGCTTTATTCAAGGATGTGAAATCAATGCACATGCGCCACTTCCCGGAGGATTTCTTCTTGACGAAGACTGGGTTGGCTAACCATTTTGTGTGAGCCACTTCTCTGATAATCCCAGCCTTCAACAATTTTTCAACTTCGTCTTTTGCAAGAACAGCTCTTTCTGTAGACATTTTTCGGAGTCCTTGCCGAACAGGCCGGGCCTTCGGGTTTACAAGTAAACTATGCTCAATAATATCCCGATTGACTCCGGTGATGTCTTCATCAGACCAAGCGAAGACATCTAAATTCTCTTCCACTACTTTTTCCAAGGAGGTAGCAACTTCTGGTGGTAAATCTTTACCAAATTGAAATGCATATTCTTTACCATCTTTAACAATAATCTTCGTTGCAATTTCTCCTTCAGGACTTGGTCTTGGGAAGGATTTCTTCGAAGATTCGGAAGGAGCTGAAAATTTTTCTTGATTATCTTGTACATTATTCACTTGTCTTGGATCAAGAGGGGGGCCGTGACCATATTCCGCTCTTCGGGCGGTAGCTTGATCTCCGAAGATAGTGAGCACTCCCGCTTGTGTGGGCATCTTCAAGCACAAGTAATTGTGGTGTGCCACAGCTCCGAACTGGTTTAACATGCATCTTCCGAAGATGACGTTGTAGGCATATGGAGCATCTATGATGTCGAAGATTACTTCCTCTGTCCTGGCTAACAATCCTTCTCCAAAGGTAACTTCCAGGCCTATTTGGCCGAGTGCATCAAGCGGAGGTCCTGTGAAGCCTTGCAAAGGACGAGCCGCTGGAAGAAGGTGCTTTCTGGAGATGCAGAATTGATCGAAGGCTTGAACAAAAATAATGTCTGCCGAACTGCCTCCGTCAATTAACACTCTTCGAACCTCCGTTCCTGCAATGTCAGCAGTAATGACAAGTGGGTCTGCATGTGGAAATTTAATGCCAGTTGCATCCTCTACAGAAAAAGATATTGGCACATGGGACCATTCAGGCATAGCAGCTGCAGATGACGAAGTTCCAATGTGGCCCACTTCTCTGACATACTCTCTTCTCTACCTTTTTGACATGCTTCCGAGAGTACCTCCTCCGGAGATGGGGAGGACTACTCTTTTTCCTCGGTCTTGCCCTTCTTCTTGCTTTGGAGGTGGCATAACATTGACCACCGGAGGGCGTCTTGCAGCTTTGAAACTTTCTATCCACGCCACAGCCTGGACAGTCTCCGGGCGCACTTCAGCTGGAACTCGGTCAGTAGTACCTCGACCCAAAGTTCTTTCTAGATATTCTCCTCTCAGAGTAAGTATAGCCTTGCAAGTGTCAGTTGCGTGGCTTTGGTTTTCACCATGAATACAACAGAAAAGGGTCTGGCCTTTGCCAGTCGGTTTCCCTGGCGGCCTCCAGCCGCTGACCTTGTTTCCCGAAGGTTGGGGAGCTCTTTGGGCGAACTTTTGCGGGGGTGCAATGTTCAGGACTTCTGAACGAGGATGCTTTTGCCCCCTTCTCCTATCATGCTGAACTTCGAAGACAGGTTCCCGCGGCTATGCCGAAGTTTTTACTTCCAATTTCACTTCCTGCAACACGGACGGAGTAGCTGCAGTTCTTCGAAGCCAGCCTTCTTCTGACCTCGCATATTCTTCAAAGTATGACATCAACTGAGAAACAGAAGATATGCTTTTCCGGTGAAGTTTATCAAAGAGGCCTGGATGAATGACTCCCTCTCGAGTTGCGTCAACTACTGAAGACGTAGTCAACCCTCGGATCTGCGACTTCGTATGAGCGAAGCGCTTGAAATATTGTCTCAATGTCTCTCTAGGGAGTTGCTTCACCTGGAAAAGACTTCCCGTCGACATTGGAGGCACGAAGGTGCCTTGGAAATCGCTTACAAACTTCTTCTTCAGCTGCCCCCATGAATTAATTGATCCTGGCTTCAAGGACCAGAACCACTGCAATGCCACTCCTTGAAGAGCTAAAGGAAAGCATTTTACCATGGTGTCCCGCACTCCTCCACTAGCTTCAATTGCTAGAGCATAAGAACGAACAAATTCTTCAGGATCCTCATCTCCGGCATACTTGCAAAGCTTTGAAGTCTTAAACTTCGGATCGAAGCGAACTTTTTGCAGTTCAGGATGTAACGGAGATTCGGTATCAAAGGAGGCGTTCTCCGGGGCTTCAGGATAGATAGGTTCGTCATCTTCAGGCACTTCCGGAATAACAGGGATGGCTTGAGAGCGAAGCCTATTTGCAGCTTCTTGTCACCATCTCGCTACTTCAGCTTGGAGACTGGCCATTTGAGCGGCCATATCACCAAGATTGTCTTCATCTCCTCCGGAAGGATCTTTCGGGTCTTGAGAACTGTAAGGATCAGTTCGGAGTGGAACTTGAGGTGGAAGAGGAACTCCGGGTGGTCGAAGTATAGATGGAGTTGGAGGAGGAACTCCGTATACTCGAGGAATGGGAACTCCTTCCGGAGTTTGAGGTGGAGGAAATGTCGAAGGTCCTCCGGCCTCAACAGTGTTGGGAGGTGCCTCTCCGGAGGTCCGAGGGGACCTCCGAACAGGGTTACGAGTTGCGCTCCGCTTAGGAGGCATGATGTAAAAAGTTGGTAGAGAACGAAGTTTCTTGGACTAGGTTCCCCACGGACGGCGCCAACTGTTGGCGTAAAAGATTACGCTAATAGGTTTCTGAAGATTGGAAACTAACAAACGAAGTGTTTGCGAAGTGAACTATTCTAAGCCTCCAAAAGGATAATAACTTAGAATAGTTCGAATGTGTGTATTGAATAACTTGTATTCGGTCCGTATTACAGGGTAAAACGGGGGGTATTTATAGGCCCAAACATTAAGGAAAAGACCTTCTTACCCCTCTATTACAACCGACATAGTGGAAACTATTCGGTACCCCTAATAGGGCTAAAATGGTAAAAGACTAATCTAATGAGAAAGAAGATAAGTCTTCCATCTTAGCTGGCAAAGAAGTTCCTGGAAGAGTTCAAGTTCGAAGATGTACTTCGAAGTAGAACCTATCATCATGCTTCGAACTTGACTCAATGTATCTCAGAAGGTATACGCTGGAAGTCTTTAGCTTAATCACCAGTCTTTATCTTGTCACTGCAATAACCCTGAAGATGGAATATTTTCCCCCAACACCCCCCTTGAGCCTCGTCGGTAAAAGGCACCCTGAGGGCTAGCCCCTTGCCCCCTCCACTATGGTGCAGAGAGTCGGAGTGTTCCATACTTCCAGTTAGGACTTACCCATTAGACTTGTGATTGGTACGGAAGTGCTTTGCAACAGATCCCGCAGACCGGTCCTTATAGTGCCCCGGGTGCGACCAACCAATGCCCTAGCTTGCACCCGGAACCAACCATACTTATAACATAGCCAACTCCAACAGAGTCCAGAGACAAGAATAGCGGGGAAATTCATATAACAGAATCCATCTATCTACGACTCATTTTTTTATCCTATAGTAGTTGTGCCGGTACATTGGGCACTAACTAATATTTTTATAGTAGAGTGACAAGGAGTTAAGGCTCAATAAGCATGGCTTGGGTTTGCACACAAGGACTGGGATCTAATAAATATAAGTGTAAGGCTTGATATTGGACTAATGAATATTATCCTATGGGTTATAGCGATAATTTATTAAAACATGGGCTCAATGATGATCAACTGTTTCCACAAGAGGGTTCGATGACTTGCCTTGCTCAGCAAAGGGTGAAGGTGGAACCTCGGGATAGAACTCTGGCTCCTCGACGAACTCGTAGTCTTCTCAATACGGAAAAAGTAAACAATACATTCAATAAAGCATCACAAAACATAAGCATACAAGTTTTATGATTTAAATATGTGAATTGAGCTTTATTGTACTGAAGTTATTTTAATAATATCAGAGGTTAAAGTTTTGGCGGTTTTTCCTAATTTATTTCATGAATTATTAATTTATCCCTAA
This sequence comes from Zizania palustris, assembly GCA_019279435.1. Classification (NCBI taxonomy): domain Eukaryota; kingdom Viridiplantae; phylum Streptophyta; class Magnoliopsida; order Poales; family Poaceae; genus Zizania; species Zizania palustris. Next base: position 26,363,693 of record JAAALK010000079.1, read on the forward strand.
GGGGTTTTTATTTATTTTATTCATAAGATTATTTTAGGCAGTAGTGACATACTGTTTTTATGGCATAAATGTGTAGATAATAAATTGCTGAATTTAACAAAATTTGAATGGTGAAATTTGGAGTTAAAATGAGCAAGTTATGAATTTTCAAAGTTTAAATCAATTTCTGGAATTTTATTTAAACAGAAAATGGGCTCTGGTCCACGGTGAGCCAAGCCCACAATGGACTACGCCACTGTGCGTGTGGACCAGATCAACCAGATCCGTTGGATTCAGATCCAATGATCAGGCGCGAGGCGGGTGGCTTTAATGAAAATGGACGGTGGAGATTAAAACCCGTGAATCGGTATGACGTGTCCGCACCAGATCGAGCGGGCGGGTTAAGTGACGATCGACGGCCAAGAGGCCTCGATACCGTTTTGACTAGATCCGAGGGCCCAGATTAAATCCCGAAGGGATTTAATCGTAGCCCTTCGATCACGATCGGACGGCCGCGATGCGGTCCGACATGGCACGGTCGTAAGGGGCTTGAACCCCTTCGTCTCTGGCTCCGGCGGGTCCTGGCGCGGTGGTGACGGCGGCGACGAGCGCCTAGGGGTCTAGCTACCAGCAAAAATGGAACAAGGGGAGTACGACGGTTCCAACCATATCTGCGGCAGCGAGGATGGTCGAAGGATGGTGGCCGGCGGCGAGGGTAGACGGCGAGGGTCGTTCGGGTGGTCATTGGCGACATCGATCCGGTGGTCTTTACGGCCAACAGAGGGGAGGCCGAGGATGGATGGGCTCTGGCGATCACGACGGTGGCGATGGCTAGGACGGAGGGGGTCCAAGGCGGCGGTGACCGGCGGCCGGAGGTGGAGCAGGAGAGGAAACCGAAGAATGGAGCAGGGTGCTCTGGATTGCTTTGGCTAGGGCGTTAGGGTTGAGGGCAGAGTGCGGTGAGCCGAGGGGTATAAATAGGGGTCGCCGGCGGTGGATATGGCAAGGGGAAATGTGGGAAACCCGAGAGGGTTCCTAATCTCTCCGGCGAGGTTTCTAATTGTGCCGAATAGCTTCCATGAGTGCGAAAACGCGTCGGCAATAGATGGAAAGGGGGCGGCGATGTCCGGTGAAAGTGATCCGGGGACAATCCATGCGATCGCGGGCGGCCGGCGGTGAGGAATTGGAAAGGGAGTCGTCGGAACGAAAGGGGGCGATCCCCTTCCATCGGAGACGATGGATCTGACAGGTGGCCCCCACCTTTCAGTGACCGAGCGCGAAGCCAACAGCGCGCCGACCGGCGGGCCATGCTGGTCAAATGGCGAAAGCGGGCGCAGGTGGCTGCCGGGTGGGGCCAATCGGGACGCGAGCGGGAGAGGAGAGAGGGGGTGCGAGCGCCAACAGGAAGGACCCGCTTGTCAGTGACGCGCGGTTGGACTGGGCCAGGCTTGGGGCACTTTTAGGATTGAGGCCCAATAAGATTTAAAATGGTTTTCTGATTAAAATAAATCCAGTAATTCATATATTTGATTAGGGGTTGAATCTCTGTTGATAAAAATTTGTAAAAATTCCTGAAATTATATTTTGGCCTCTAGTTTATCCCATAAATTTTTCAAGTCCAAATTTTATTCATTTCTCCCTTTTTGGCTTTATTAGGGCTCTTTTAGGATTTTCTTTAATAATACAATTCAGAAATTACTTTAATATTATTTTTCCTTTATTTTATTTCCTTTTAATTCCTGGGGTGTTACAATTTTGTAATAACTATTAATCATATTTAAGAAGCTTGTTTTTTACACTCCACTTACATCCTAGTTCCATTCATTGCATATGTTTATATTAGAACTAAGCTTGACGATGAGCGGAGTGTGTGCGTTGTGTATGCGTGTGTGCTGCTTGGAGCGCGCCATGGGCGCGGGCGCGTCGCGTCCAGCGAGCACGAGGTGGCTCGGGCTGGTGCGGGCGATGCGGATGGTGCAAGCTGCACGTGTAGGTGACGCAGTCGTGGGTTGTTAGTGTGGTGGCGGGCAGCACGGATGGCCGTTGGGCACGAGCGCACGTCGCGCGGGTGGAGCGCGTCGCCCGGGCGCGAGAAGCGCGCAGCGTGTGGCCATGGCGGGATAGCCGGGCGCGGAGCAGAGCCGTGTGGTTATAAGAGCCACCACCCACCCCTGTGTAAGCGTGTCGAGTCGAGAGGTGAATGAAAGGCCGCAGCGGCGGCCGGGGCGTTCGTCGCCGAAACACCAAACACCTTGTGTGCGCACTATTCATCGTCTTCTACCTCCAGCCACCGACGATTGTGAGCACATGAGAGCGTCGCGAGGCGAGTGCGAGATGGGAACGCGTGTTCGAGCTCGCCGGAGTGTCCCTGGGCTCCAACAATTGGTATCAGAGCCAAGGCAAGGCGGCGACGCGCTCGGGATGGCCGCCGGCGTGTGTCGCCGGTGATGAAGAAGTCGCAAGGTCGCCGGCCGGTCGGAGTGCGTGTGCGAGTCGCGTTGGCGAGCGCATCACACGGGCACGACGCAGCGCGTTGGCGCGGTGATGGCGAGGAAGAAGACGGTGGAGATGACCCTCGGCGTGTGTCGCCGAGGAGGAAGGAGACCGTGGCACGCGACGACGACGGGCGACGCGGCAGCAACGGCAAAGAAGATGGTGCTCCAGTGACTGCGCGGCGGCGCAGGGGACGACGCAGCGGCGATGGTGGCGCGCACGGCGCGGAAGAGGAAGCTGCACGCGGACGTCGGCGAGGATACAGTGAAGCCATGAAAATGAAGGTGTCGCCACGTCAAGCTTAGGGGGGTGATTATTAGAACTAAGCTTGACGATGAGCGGAGTGTGTGCGTTGTGTATGCGTGTGTGCTGCTTGGAGCGCGCCATGGGCGCGGGCGCGTCGCGTCCAGCGAGCACGAGGTGGCTCGGGCTGGTGCGGGCGATGCGGATGGTGCAAGCTGCACGTGTAGGTGACGCAGTCGTGGGTTGTTAGTGTGGTGGCGGGCAGCACGGATGGCCGTTGGGCACGAGCGCACGTCGCGCGGGTGGAGCGCGTCGCCCGGGCGCGAGAAGCGCGCAGCGTGTGGCCATGGCGGGATAGCCGGGCGCGGAGCAGAGCCGTGTGGTTATAAGAGCCACCACCCACCCCTGTGTAAGCGTGTCGAGTCGAGAGGTGAATGAAAGGCCGCAGCGGCGGCCGGGGCGTTCGTCGCCGAAACACCAAACACCTTGTGTGCGCACTATTCATCGTCTTCTACCTCCAGCCACCGACGATTGTGAGCACATGAGAGCGTCGCGAGGCGAGTGCGAGATGGGAACGCGTGTTCGAGCTCGCCGGAGTGTCCCTGGGCTCCAACAGTTTAGGGGGAGTTGCATTTCAAGGGGAGTTGAGTTGTGTCTCTTTTAAATGCTTTTAGTCTTACTTGATGAGTCCAGTTGTCAACAAGGGGGAGAAATTTTAGGATAATTGATCTTTTAGAAGAGCCTAAGGGGAGATTTTGGCTTTCTCTAGGATTGGTTACAAATTTCCCTGATTCAGGGTTTTTGCGTGTGTTTGCCTGTGTGTGTTCACTGAAGGGATTGTTGTTTCTTGAGATATGTGCTTGCATGGAGATTCATGTTTTGCTTGTCTCATGTTGTTCAGGGTTGAGATGCGAGTCAACTATCAACGATGGGTACATGATCGGTGTCAACGGGGAGCTTGATGCCAAACGATCAAGGAGGACGGTTGAAGTTGAGGGAGATCTCAAGCGTACACATGGAGATGGAGCAAGACATGGACGAACGGATGATCGAGACAACGTGTTGACCAAGTCAACGAAAGGGAAGCCAGTGCAAGTGACAAGGTGGCTCGAGGGATTGAGAGCAGGAGAGACTTGCTGGCGGTCAAGTTCACGGATTGGTGACACGTATCGAAGATTTAGAAGGCTTTGTCGGTTTCGGCTTAAAACCGTCGGATCAAGATCAAAGCATCCTGAAGTGAAGCCGTAGTCGCTACGAAAGTTTTGAATCAGGGCAAACTACCTTTAGGTAGGATTTTACATTTTTATCCCTATGGGCCTTCGAGTCTGCAAAAAACCCTAGGAGTATTTGTGTTTTTTCTTGTTATTGAATTGCCTATAAAAGGTCCCATAGTCCTAGGGATTCTAACTCACCTTAATGCAAAAATAAGAGTTCATAGTTTATTCCCCTTCTTCTCCACCGAAAATTTTCTGTGCGCTGTTATCCTTTCCGCCGTTTTGATTTCTGCACCAGCACTAATTTTCTGCCCTCTCGATGCAGTGCACATGACTGCTGTGTGAGCGAGGCGGCCGATCAGAACCGCCTACAGTTCAGCACGAGCAGATACCCGCCGCCGCACTGTGCTCTCCAGAAAAACCGAATCTGGTTTTCTACAGGAATCACTGTTCGGTTTTCTCTAGGACCTGGCAAAAACCATCTCTGTTCTCTGTTCATTCTTCTGAGCGTCATTCAGAGCATCGTGCTCGCACCTCCAGAGCGCTAGCGTTGCTGCTGTGTTTGAGCGGTGTGGGCTTTGGATCCAGGCGAGCACTGTTGAAGCATGGTGACGCTGCAGAAGTCTCGGCGCTGATTTCTAGTAGTCTTCTAGAAGTACACGTAGGAACAACAAGCAACACAGAAAAAATAGTAATTTCTGTTTCCCTTGATTCTTGTTCTTTGCATTTAAATCCTTGATTGTTCTATTTTTGATTAAGATAATTGCAAGCGGTTTATTTTAGTTTGATACATGCATATTAATTTATCTGTGTAATCCCAATGCATGTCAAGTGTTTGTTAAATCATCTATGAGAACATTTATTTTCAGCAGTTAGATAAATCCTTGTGTACTGTGGTTGTTTAGTCTATGATTTATGAAATGTGTGATCGATGATTATTTTCATAGCACTTGATGGGATGCATGTCTAGTTTCTGAATGATTTTTAATCTGCCTTTAAGCACTTTGATGGTGTTTTTTCTATTAGGACACTAATCATTTTTAGGCTAGATTACTTTTAGCGTTTATGATATCTCACTCTATCACATCACATCGAATCTGATAGAAGATTGATAGGGCTATTCTCATCGATGGTTTTGGTTTAAGTTTTTGGTTATCTTTTGAGGTGCGTTGGGTGTTGGAAGAAGGCCATTGATTCGAAAGAATTTTTTAGGCGCCCATTCACCCCCCTCTGGTCGTTACTCTCGGTCCTACACTTATCTGATCTAGCTGAGCTAAGAGCAAAGGGCAATGAGTAGTTGGGCGAGTTAAAGAGAGTCAGAGCTGAGCTGGAGTAGACCAAGCTTAAGCTTGAGACATTGTCATTTCCACCAATTGTCTGAGAACTTCATGTCTCTGAGGTTGGAACAAATGAAGCTAAAAGTTAAGAGGTCTGTTCAAGTTGATGGAGAGTGTGAGATATGCTTGTTTCATGTGGAGGTACTAGTTTCCTTGAGAGAGGAGCTAGCTGATGCTCAGCACGAGAACTCTTACCTCCGTCAGATCTTGAGTTGGGTGAGTGCTAGAGAGCTATAGCTCGGCATGATGATCCAGCAGTTCAAGAGATAGATGGGTTTGTAGTAGGTTACACCTACACCAAGGCTGACTTTGAGAGTTCCGTGAGCCATGTAGTGGACTAGAGTAAGATGACTCCAGAGCAGAGATATCCCAAGTATCACTCCACTGAGTCTTTATAGGCCTATCAGCCCAAGGATGGAGTGTTCCAAGAACAACCTAAAGGTCCACCTAAGAAGCCTATCTGGACCCCGAAGCCCAAGCACCTCTACACTTCTCTTGACTCTCTACCTAGACCCTCTCACACCAAAAAGCCTACACCCAACACCACCAAGTCCAAGAAACCCATGTCTCAACCACATCTCAAGAAGACTACCTATCACTGTGAGTTCTAAAAGAGAGAAGGGAATCTTGTGGAGTTTTTCTTTAGGAGAAAGTGGGTTGAGAGAGCAGAGAGAGCTCTAGGTGAGCAGGAGCAGTTTTACCAGCAGGGTGGTAGACTGAGAGTCCCTCGATGTGGAGAGAGGCTAGAGGCCAGGGCGTGTCGTGTAGGTGGTGGTACAGGAGATGACTTTCATGTCCGTACTTCAGAGGGTGTTTTCGCTCCGGTAGAGTTCCAAGTCATTCTGGATATGGCTTTGGACCTCGTCGCCATGACACTAGGCAGAGCAGAGGACCGTGCTTTGAGCCGCACTTTGGTACAGACTCTTACACTTCTTTCTGCTTTCCATGTTTTGAGTAGATGGCTTGACACTAGTTCAACTTTTTTGCTAAACCTGGTGTCGGACCGTTTGCTCCCCCTTATGACCATTGATTTTGCAGGATCGAGGTTTGGAGGACATATGGATCATGGATTTGAGATGCTCTAGCCACATGATGGGACATCACAGATGGTTCTCCAGCCTCACTTCCCCGAGCTCCAAAGAGTACATCACATTCAGGAACAATGGTCAAGGGAAGGTACATGGCATTGGATCAATTTGGATTTCTGAGCATTTCTCCTTGAAGAATGTTGCTTTGGTTGGAAATTTGGGATTTAATTTGGTTTATGTTTCACAACTTCTTGAGGAGGGCTTAGAGGTTCGTTTTAAGAAGACATGTCTTCTGTTGTTGATTCTAGAGGATCTTTGGTTTGCACGATCTTACCTCTTGGTAAGGTTTTCGGATTGATTTCTCTAGTTCTTTTGGCCCTTCTCGCTGTTTAATTGCTAGATCCTCTTCTGAGCTTTGGAGGTGGCATAGGAGGTTAGGTCTTTTTAGCTTTGATCTGCTAGTCAGATTGAGTTCTATGAACCTCATCCGAGGATTGCCCAAGCTTAAGATGGAGAAGGATCTAGTTTGCCATACCTGACGTCATGGGAAAATGGTTTCCGCATAAAATGCACCTGTGACTCAGGTGATGACTTCGTACCCGGGAGAGCTATTACACTTGGATATTGTTGTTCCAGCTCGGGTACGTTCAGTTGGTGGGAAGTGTTATGCGCTTGTGATAGTTGACGATTTTTCTTGATTCTAGTGGGTTTTCTCTTTGGAGTCTAAGGATGAGGCTTTTTAGTTTGTTCATGAGCTAATCCTGAAGCTAAAGAATGAGAACAATGGTTGGATGCAATCAATTCGCTCTGACAATGGTTTTGAGTTCAAGAATTCTCAGTTCGTCAGTTTCTGTAGTGATCAGGGTCTTGAGCACCAGTTTTCTTCCCCTTACACTCCCCCACAGAATGGCGTTGTGGAACGATAGAACCGCATGCTAGTCGAGATGGCTAGGACGATGCTCTATGAGCATAGGACTCCTAGGCATTTTTAGGATGAAGCTATGAACATGGCTTGCTATCTGGCCACACCACATTTTTCTAAGAGCTTACATAGGTAAAACTTCATATGAATTTGGTTTGGCAGACAACCCAAGGTGAGCCACTTGCGAGCGTTTGGATGCAAGTGCTTTGTGCTCAAGAAGAGAGGGCATTTGGACAAGTTTGAGTCTCATTGCTGGGATGGAGTTTTTCTTTGTTATGCTTTGCATTCTCGAGGCTTTCGTGTTTGGAACCTCGACTCCCAGCAGCTTGTCGAGATGTGTGAGATTTCATTTGATGAGTCCATACCTACTCTTAGTCCTTCTTTTGAGCTTTGTGGTGATGATGAGCTTGGAGAGTCCATCTTCGAGGAAGATGATGATTCTCTCGTTGTTGATGAGGGTGGGCCTTCTATACAGCCTGCAGACCCCACACCTTTTGAGACTTCGACTGACGATGAGGGCAGACCTCTGATCACTTCTTCCACTTCGATCGAGCCCCCTTAGTCATGTACAAAGGATCCATCTGCTAACTCCGGTGAGGTGACATCTTATCACAAAGGATCATCAGTGATCTCACTATGAGATTCTTGCGTTCTCAGGCTGGTTCACTCACTGTTTTTGTTGAGTCTGCTTTTGTTGCCACCTTTGAGCCTAGAGATGTTTCTCACACTTTATCTAATGCAAATTGGATAAATGCCATGCAAGAAGAGCTTGAAAATTTTGTTCGCAATCGGGTTTGGACACTAGTTGAGCTGTCACTAGGATGCAACCCCATAGGCACCAAGTCGGTGTTTAAGAACAAGAAAGGTGAAGATGGGGTTGTGGTGCACAACAGAGCTCGATTAGTTGCCCAAGGTTTTTCTAGAAGGAGGGTATTGATTTTGAGGAGACCTTCGCCCCTGTTGCCCGTTTTGAGTCCATTCGCATACTTTTGGCATTCGCTACATCGAAAAGTTTTAAGCTTTTTCAAATGGATGTAAAAAGTGCTTTTCTGAATGGGTATATAGAGGAGGAGGTCTATGTTAGGCAGCTCCCGAGTTTTGAAAACCCTAAGTTTCCTTGACATGTTTTCAAGTTGCAGAAAACTTTATATGGTCTGAAGCAAGTCCCTAGGGCTTGGTATAATCGTTTATAGTTTTTGTTGGGGAATGGCTTTGTGATGGGTTATGTGGACAAGACTCTTTTCTTTCTTAGAGTTGGCTCTAATTGCTTGATTGCTTAGATTTACGTAGATGACATTATTTTTGGTGGTTCTACTAATGAGCTTGTGTCCAAGTTTTCTAAGCAGTCGCACAGTGAGTTCGAGATGAGCCTCATGGGTGAGCTCAAGTACTTCTTAGGGCTCCAGATCAAGCAGAGCAAGGATGACATCTTCATCCACCAGAGCAAGAACACACGAGAGATGCTAATGAAGTTCGACTTCGGTGGAGAGCTGAAGTCTTAGATGACCATCAAGGGCACTGTAGGGGGAAAATACTTCATCCTCAAGGTTACTACGATAACAAGATGAAGGAAATCTATTAAACCGGAGTTCTAGTATTTAACTTCGATTTAGTACGGAGTCAAGTTCGAAGAATCAAAGTGAGTTCTTGTTCGGAGTATATCTTTGAATGTAGACTCTTTAGAGAACCTCCCTGTCAACTAAGATGGAAGACTTATCTTCTTTCTCATTAGATTAGTCTTTTACCATTTTAGCCCTATTAAGGGTACCGAATAGTTTCCACTATGTCGGTTGTAATAGAGGGGTAAAAAGGTCTTTTACTTAAGATTTGGGCCTATAAATACCCCCCGTTTTACCCTGTAATGAGGATCGAATATTGAGTTATTCAATACACATCTTCGAACTGCTTTGAGCTATTATCCCATTCGGAGGCTTGAAATAGTTCACTTCACAAACACTTCGTTTGTTAGTTTCTAATCTCTAGGTGACATCTTATCACAAAGGATCCTGAGCAGTTCAGCGTGATCACCCCTCGGACCTCCGGAGTAAGATCTTCGAACACAGTCGAGGTCAGAGGACCTTCGGTAATTCCTCCACCTCAGACCCCCGAAGGGATTCCCATTCCTCGAGCATACGGAGTTCCTCCTCCAACTCCATCTATACTTCGGCCAGTCGGAGTCCCTTCTCCAGCTCCGATCCCGCTTCGAACTGATACTTACAGTTCTCAAGACCCGGAAAGTCCTTCCGGAGGAGATGAAGATGGTTTTGGCGACATGGCAGCCCAAATGGCCAGTCTCCAAGCTGAAGTGGCGAGGTGGAGGCAAGAAGCCGTAGATAGTCTTCGTTCTCACGCCACCCCGGTCATTCCCGAAGTGCCCCAAGACGACGAGATTCCTTATCCCGAAGCCCCGGAGAACGCTTCCTTCGATAGCGAGTCTCCACTGCATCCCGAGCTGCAGAAAGTGCGCTTCAACCCTAAGTTTAAAACTTTGAAGCTCTGCAAGTATTCTGGAGACGAGAACCCTGGGGAGTTCTCTCGTTCTTATGCGTTGGCAATTGAGGCAGTGGAGGAGTGCGGGACACCATGGCCAAGTGTTTCCCTCTTGCCCTCGAAGGGGTGGCTTTGTGGTGGTTCTGGTCCCTGAAGCTAGGGTCAATTACAACCTAGGAGCAATTAAGGAAGAAGTTCATAAGCAACTTTCAGGGTACCTTCGTACCCCCAATGTCTACAGGAAGTCTTTTCCAGGTGAAGAAGCTGCCTGGAGAGACTTTAAGGCAATTTTTCAAGCGCTTCGCCCATACGAAGTCGCATATTCGAGGGCTCACTACGTCCTCCGTAGTTGATGCAGCTCGAGAGGGAGTTACCCAAGTGGGCCTCCTTGATAAACTTCATCGGAAACAGATATCCTCTGTTGCTCAACTGATGTCTTATTTTGAAGAGTATGCTAGGTTAGAAGAAGGGTGGCTTCGGATAACTGCATCAACGCTGTCAATCCTGCAAGAAGTCAAGTTGGAAGTGAAGACTTCAACACCTTCATAGGGGCCTAACTTCGAAGTCCAGCATGACATGCGTCGGGGGCAAAAGCATCCTCGTTCAGAAGTCTTGAACATTGCACCTCCGCAGAAATTTGCCCCTAAAACTTCACAAGCTTCAGGAAGCGAGACCAGCGGCTGGAGGCCGCCAGGGAAGCCAGCTGGCAAAGCCATGCAACTGATGCGTGCAAGTCTATACTCGCTTTAAGAGGCGAGTACCTTGAAAGAACCTCGGGTCGAGGCACTACTGACCGAGTTCCTTCCGAGGTGCGTTTGGAGTCTGTCCAGGCTGTGGCACGCATAGACAACTTCGACCCTACAAGGCAAGCTCCGGTGGTCAATATTATGCCACCTCCGAAGCAGGAAGATGGTCAAGATCGAGGAAAAAGAGTAGTCCTCCCTATTTCTGGAGGAGGGACTCTCGGTAGTATGTCGAAGAGACAGCGAAGAGAATATGTCCGAGAAGTGGGCCATATTGGAACTTCTTCGTCCGCAGCTACCATGGCTGAGTAGGCCCATGTGCCGATATCTTTCTCTACAAATGATGTAGCTGGCATAAAGTTTCTGCATGCAGATCCCCTTGTTATTACTGCCGATATAGCAGGGACTGAAGTACAGAGAGTGCTGATTGACCGAAGGAGTTCAGCAGATATTATCTTCGTCCAAGCCTTCGATCAGCTCTGTATCTCCAGGAAGCATATTCTCCCCATAGCTCGTCCTTTGCAAGGCTTCGCAGGACCCCCTCTTGATGCCCTCGGCCAAATAGGTCTGCAGGTCACTTTCGGAGAGGGGCTACTGGCCAGGACGGAGGAGGTGATTTTTGATGTTGTGGATGCCCCGTATGCATACAATGTTATCTTCGGGAGGGGCATGTTGAATCAGTTAGGAGCTGTGGTGCATCATAATTATTTGTGTATGAAGATGCCCACACAAGCGGGAGTGCTCACTGTTTTCGGAGATCTGGCCACCGCGCGAAGAGCGGTGTTGGGACGACGGATCGATCCAACATGTTTTTGGAAAATGAGAGTAATGGAGTGTAGGGCTCAGGTTGTATTCTTGGATCGTGTGTCTATTACAACCGGGGACGGAAGTATTTATAGAGCAACCCGGCCCAAAAAAGGGGGGTCTAATACTTCAAAAACCCCTTACCTATAACTCGGCCTAGCACAGGCTTGCAATACAGACAAGAATAGGTGCAACATAGTACAGACAGAAAGCGCAGCCCTGACAGCATATCAACTGCGCCGGTCGTTGCTGCGATCGCTCGACACAGCGCGGGCGATCACGATCATGTCCCCAGACCACCTTGACCGGGTCGTCTCCTGGTCTTCTGTCGCGCCCGGGAGCCTTCGCACCTGCCGGAGGCTTGCCTCCGGCATCCCGCCGAGCATCTGTCTGAAGGCCCCTTCCATCGAGCCTCCTCCGAACGTGGCTTTTCCACTGGACCGTACTGCTCTTTGTTCTTCCACCTTCCATCGGGATTATCTCCCCCAAGAAGCGGAATATGGTCATGGTCCTCCTCTTGACCCGAGACAGGTGAACAGTGTGCAAGGCAACCCGGAGGATATTTCTGCTTCAGGCGAACCTTCGAAGAAGTCCTTCCTAAGGCCAAGCCCTGAAGGGGAGATTATAATGAAGGTTATTGTCAAAGACGACAAAGACTATTCATTTCAGTTTGGTAAGGATTTGCCTCCAGAAGTCGCTACTTCGTTAGAAAAAGTAGTGGAAGAAAATTTAGATGTCTTTGCCTAGTCTGATGAGGACATTACCGGAGTCAGTCGGGACATTATTGAGCATAGTTTACTTGTGAACCCGAGGGTTCGACCTATCCAACAAGGACTCCGAAAGCTATCTGCAGAGAGGGCCATCCTTGCTAAAGATGAAGTGGAAAAGTTGCTGAAGGGTGGGATTATCAGAGAAGTAGCTCATACGGAGTGGCTAGCCAACCCAGTCTTCGTCAGGAAGAAATCTTCTAGGAAATGGCGCATGTGTATTGACTTTACATCTTTGAACAAAGCATGCCCCCGTGACCCCTATCCCATGCCCCGAATTGATCAATTGGTTGACTCCACTGCTGGTTTAGAGTTATTAAGCTTCCTTGACGCGTATTCTGGCTATCATCAAATCTGGCTAAAGCGCGAAGATGAAATCAAAACAAGCTTTGTAACTCCTTCGGGAGTCTTCTGCTATGTAAGAATGCCCTTTGGCTTAAGAAATGCCGGGGCAACTTTTTCGAGGTTAATTGCTAAGGATCTAGGTCATCAAATAGGCCGCAATGTAGAAGCCTATATGGATGACATTGTAATAAAGAGTGCTCTAAAGCACCAGCATAGCCTAGACTTAGCAGAAACATTCAATAGCCTTCGGTCATGTGGAGTCTGTCCTAACCCCAAAAAATGTATCTTCGGGGCTCAGGCTGGAAAATTGTTAGGGTATCTAGTTTCAAGCAGAGGGATCGAAGCTAGCCCCACTCAAATAACTGTGTTGCAAAGGATGGCTCCTCCGGAAAATTTGAAGCAAGTGCAAAAACTGACTAGTCGTCTTGCGGCACTTAGCAGATTCCTAGCAAGGTCTGTGGAGAGAAGTTTGCCCATTTTCAAAGCATTGAAAGGGTCCGAAGATTTTGCATGAACACCAGAGTGTCAAAAGAGCTTTGATGATATTAAGAATTACCTTAGTAACCTCGCTACACTCACGGTGCCTGTTGCGGACGAAACCCTACTCCTTTACCTTGCGGCTACTGGCTCTGCAGTTAGTGTAGTCCTTGTTAGAGAAGTTGATTTCAATGGGAAGTTGGTACAAAATCCAGTCTATTTTGTATCTGAAGCATTGTCTGGAGCAAAAACAAGATATTCTAAGCTTGAGAAGTTTACCAATGACCTGATAATGGATTCGAGGAAGTTAAGGCATTATTTCCTATCACATAATGTGATTGTACCAACTTCGTATCCCTTAGGAGATATGCTCCAAAGTAAGGATTCTACAGGAAGAATTGGGAAGTGGGCTGTTGAATTAGCACCCTTCGGCATCTCCTTCATGGCAAGGACAGCAATTAAGTCACAAGTGCTGGCAGACTTTGTGGCAGAATGGACTCCCCCTGCAGTATGGGCTCCGGAGAAACCAAGTGAAGGAATTTGGACCATATACTTCGATGGAGCTTTCCAAGCATCTGGAGCAGGTGTCGGAGTAGTAATAATTTCGCCTTCGGGGCAAAAATCAATGTACCCTGCAAGGCTCAACTTTAAGTCCACCAATAATACAACAGAATATGAAGGAATTTTGTTAGGACTTTGGAAAGCACGTTCTTTGGGGGCTACAAGAGTTGTTATTAAAACAGATTCTCAAATTGTAGCAGGGCACATTGATAAAAGTTTTCAAGTCCGTCACCCCCAGCTTGCAAAATATCTGGAAGAGATCCATAAGATTGAAGCGGCATTTAAAGGGATTTCCATCCGAAGTATACACAAAGCTGAAAATATGCAAGCTGATATCTTGGCAAAAGCTGCAGCCGGAGCTATGGTCATTTCAGAAGGGGTTTTTTACGAAGAGCTTAGTTCACCTTCAGTGCCACAGATCCCTCATGCGGATGTTCTTTCCATTCCAAGTACTGATTGGCGGAGTTCAATTATGGAATTATTGCAAAGTGAAGCAAATTTGCCTGAAGGGCCACAACTTTTGAGGTTAAAGCTCAAAATTCGAAACTATCATATAATCAACAGTATTCTCTACAAGGCCGGAGTATGTTCCCCTCTACTCCGATGTATATCTCAAGCCGAAGGTCAAGAAATACTCTGAGAAATTCATGAAGGCCTTTGTGGTAGCCATCTGGCCCCTCGGGCTTTGGCAGGAAAAATACTTCGCTAGGGGCTTTATTTGCCTACAATACTAGTTGATGCGAAGAGCCTAGTCCGCACGTGCCAGGGTTGTCAATGGATGGGAAGAAGAAGTCATCGTCTGCCAACAACTCTTGAAGTCATTGCCCTAGTTTGGCCCATGGCCATATGGGGCATGGACCTTATTGGACCCTCCCCAGTAGCAAAAGGAAATTTGAAATTCACAGTGGTAGCAATTGAGTATTTTTACATGTGGGTCGAAGCAGAACCCCTTACATCTATCACTTCAAATAATGTACAAAAATTTTTCTGGAAAAGTATTATATGTAGGTTCGGAGTGCCTCGACAGCTCACAGTTGACAATGGGACACAGTTTGATGCAGAGCCCTTTAGGAAGTTTTGCGAAGATCTTGGCATACAAATATGCTTCGCTGCTATGTGCCATCCTCAGTCTAACGGAGCTGTAGAAAGAGCCAATGGTAATATCTTGTCAGGGTTGAATCGAAGAATAGTAGGGTTAGCAAAAGGGCTGTGGACCGAAGAGCTCCCAAAGATCTTATGGTCCATTCAGACCACCCAAACAAGGTCCACAGGTTTCACTCCTTTCAGATTATTATTCGGAGATGAGGCTATGACACCAACAGAACTTAAAGGAGGATCTCTTCGCATCACCAAACCTGAAATAGAAGGAGAAAGGCAAGCTTCGCTTGATTTAACAGAAGAAACGAGGCTTCGAGCTGTCGCCAATTTGTCAAAGTATCACTAGCAGACGAAGACTTGGTTCGACCCGAAGGTTAAGCTTAACGAACTTAAGCTAGGTCACCTAGTTTTGTGAAGCATTATAGCACCATGGAAATTAGGAAATAAGTGGGAAGGTCCATACATTATTCTCCGTTCAGGACGCCCTGGTTCTTTTAAGCTAGCTAATTTAGAAGGCGAAGAGTTAAAGCATGCCTACCATGCGGAGCACTTAAAGCGATATTTCGCATAGGGGCTCCTTGTAATCATTTGTAAACACCTTCTAAATTAATAAAGTTCATGGTTCAGATAATGCCTACCTCTCAAAAACCTCCTACTTCTAGTGGATGCACTGGAAGAACGAAATTGGCTGTGAGGGAAGTGTCATTCATTTGAACCATTTTTTCGGACTTCAAACCACTGGTTCGAAGTTTCCGACGAGGTGGGAAAGTCATTGAAAAATGGATTCCAAGCCACCGGCTTGAAAGCATCCGTAAAAAGAGTCGAAGGATACCAAATAATGCGGATTCCAAGTTTCGGCTTGAAAGCATCCGTAAAAAGAGTCCAAGGAGACCACTACGAATTCCGAACCACTGGTTTGATAACATTCGCAAAAGAGCTGAAGGAGGCCAAACATAATAGAGTTTGAGCTGATAAGCTTCGAATATCTGTAAAAAGAGTCCAAAGTGACCAATCGTTTTGGATGCTAAGGTGTCCGGAAAATTAGTCCGGAGTGACTACTTTCAAACAAAAGGTACTAAGTTACTAGTTTCAGACTCCAAGTAGTCGAAGACATTTTTAGACTACTAAGTTGATAAGGGGCTCCGAGCCTCCAAAATTGTACTCCTAAGTCTTTTTCTTTGCGCCTAACCATCTTTGACTACACTTTGAAGTTGATTACACCCAAAGAGGGGCTAGGAAGTAAGGAGACAATTTTAAAATCTTAATCTTTATCATTCGAACAGATTACATTACATTATGAAAAATTTGTGTCTATACCAAGAAGGAAACCAAGACCCCTTCGATCCCTAGAGCTACCACTAAAGACAGAACGATTAGTTCCGGAGCCGGGAGTCCTAATAACTTTACGTTTAATTCTTCTCCCTCCCTTCGAAGCTCGAAAATCATTTTGTTCTTGTTGAAGTTTAGCCCAAGTTCGAAGTCGCTCGGGGCTTCTCTCCCATCTTCGAAGTTCTTTAGGCTTCTTTCCTTGTTCTTTAGCAGTACTCTCTTCTTCGGACCACTCAACGTCTTTAGAAGATGAGGTTTCCAAGTTAACTTCTTTTTTTCCTCTTTAATATAAGATAATATATCTTTGCGTATTGCGGGTGCAATCACACTAGAGCTTTCTCGAGGAATCAGAAATCGAGGTCGTTTGTGAAGTTTTAAAAGATCGAAGGTAGCCCATAGCAGGCGAAGTTCTTCGGTAACTTCTAACACTTCGAGATCATCCATAAGAGGTTGGAAAGCCTAAAAACATTTCCAAATAAGTTTTCATTCATAATAGATGAAAGCATAAATTTTTACATGTCCTACCCCTAAACAAAACTAAACCTGCAGGTCTAGTGGAGGCTGGCTGCTCGAAGCTTGAGACCAAGCTTGTTTCTGGCGAAGCCCTTCATCGATCCAAGCCTTAATCGTTGTTCGACCTTCGGCTCTCCATGATGCTTGGAAGGCTTGCCAGGCTGTGGCCACATCTTCGGAACGGTTTAGCAGCCGGTTGTCGTCGAAGGTAATAGGAGCCACCCCCAAGTCTGGTGCTACTGCTAGCCCTAGATCTTCGTAGTAACGAAGTTTTCCGAGAGCAAAGACTTGTCTAGAGAGTTCTCCATACGAATACCCACCGTCTTCATCATCTTCGCTGCTCCTTGGATCATTTTCAGTCGTCGCAGCAAGGGGATGTTGTCACTCGAAGATAGTGTCTAAGAAGTACCGAAGTACTCTAAGACACCTAAAAGATGATCCATGACCTCCGCAGCCACCTTCTCCGACTTCACCTTGTCTTCATTTAAGGCATCCCTTGACAAAGACATCCCGTCTACCACAGAAGATAGTCTAGATGCCTCCGTAGCCAAAGAGTTCTTCTGGCTAAGCAGGTTGTTGGCCTCCTCCATGGCCTTCATCTTTTCTTCTTGAAGCTTAACCAGCTTAGCCCCCGCAGTTGCATGCTCTGCTCGCATTTTTTCTATTTCAGCCCGAAGCACGATTTGCTTGGCTTCGAGCTTCTGATTTGCAGCCTCCAGACCAAGTCTAGCTCTCCTCTCTGTTGCAGCCTCCGTGAGTATGTAGCTGCTGCTCATGGTTGGTTTGGATGATTTCCACTTTGAAATATTTTGGGTTGTCTTTCCTTGCTAGTGTACCTTTGTTTTGTGAAAGCACCAACGTGATTAGTGTAGGGAAAAACCCATATCTTCATTCAAAAACCAAACATATTGATGTGCGCTTTCACTTTCTAAGGGATCAATATGAGAAAGGTGTCATTGACCTTGTTCATATTGATACCCATCATTAGTTAGCTGACATTATCACCAAACCCCTAGATTAGTCTACATTTGAGTGTTTGCGAGGGGATTTGGGAGTTGTGTATCCTTTTTAGGATATTTTGAGTTTTTTCCTTTCTTCTTTACTCTTTTATTGAGTCTTTTCATTTGAGTTCATATCCTGCATATTCATATATCACACTTTGAGCTTGCTTCTATTATATGACTGACATGCTTTACTCATTATTGCTTGTATATGCTTTCGAATAGTTGTCGATGATCATGTTTTGCTTCAGTTCACATGATATATCTAATATCTGTCCTATGCATGGTTTTTATGCATGTGTGGGTTGAATGCTTTTGCTATCTTTTACATGCCTGATAGCTAGTTCCTTACTTAGATGGAGATATGCAACTTGGACATCTATATGCTTTAACATGGAAAATATGCTATAAAATGATAATGCCTTTTATGCTTAATTGAAAAGATTCAGATGGATTTGCTATGTCACATTGCATTGTTCTAGATTGCTTACCATAGTACTTTTGTATGAACAAGGATATTGTAATGTATGCCAAGACCAATGTCTTAAGCTTCTGATGGTCCTGTTCTAGCCTAGGCTTGACTTGGTCGGTTAGCACAAGGTTGACATGCAAATAACCCCTTGCAAAAATGAAAAAGGAAAAGAAAAAACCTGAAAATTAAAAAGATAACAAGTTTGCTGAAGCTCTTTGTTATGGACAATGCTTATCTTAGTAGATATCAGCTAGCCTTTACATCTCATGTTTTACCTTGCTTGTCTACTAGAAAATGTGGTGATGCTTTTATTTGCAAAAATCTAAAAACGTGTGCTAATGACTTTCTTTGGATATCATCTATTGCACTGATCATGTCATGTGTATTAGACAGTTTTTATTTGAAATTTTTTGTTGATTTCTTTTCTACTTAACCATAATGACCGTTTTCTGGCTTTTATTTGGCTTTTGGTCATTAAGGTTAAACCTTCTATTTTATTTTCTTCTTTTCGTTCTCTTGTTCTTTGTTTTTCTTGTTATCACGTGTTTTGTAGGTTCCGAAGCATTGATGAAGAGGGTGTTGACAATGCACTCATCAAGGGGGGATTCAGGAGACATGTTGAAGATCATGGGCCTCATGGCTCCATAAGTGATGAGTGATTGTCTACGGAGGTCAATAGAAGAGGATATGAGGAGAAGAGAGACAGCTGGGTAGAGGGGCCGTGGAGTCGGGCCGGCCCAATCCGGGTATATGGGCCAGGAACGGCAGGGGATCCGCTAGTCTGTTGACTGGGTGTGACTTAGGTAAATAGGCGATAAGCGATTACCAGGCTGAGACAGCCGCGGAATCGGGCCGGCCAAATCCGGGAACCCGGTTTGAAGACAACAGACGCTTTAGTTAGGATTTTACTATTTTGCCCGTTGGGCCCGTAGTTTTTTTTGCGTCTGAGTGTAAATTACCCTAGGGGTAAATCTGTCTTTTCCCATTTAATGGGATGCCTATTATAAAATGGGCTTGTATGCCCCTAGGGCTTCTAACTCACTTTGAATGAAAAAATGAGAGTTGTTTCTGTTCCTAGCCGGACGCCGCCATAGTGATTTCTCAAGAAAACTGCTTCCCGGTTTTTCCCGTTCCCTCCGTTGGGCAATGGCACCTGGATGAGCGGTGAAACGAGCAGCATCAGCAGTTTTTCCCACCGCCAGGCCTTATTCTCGCTGAATCGGTTGGGACGGCGCTCAGCGCCAGGCGTAGCTGCGCTACGCACTTCGGGCTAGAGGCGCCAGGGGGCAAGGGAGCTGCTTGCAGGAGCTGTACACGCGAGGAAATGGAGACGCTGAGTGTTGTGCGCAGGAGGCAACAGGGAAGACGTACAAACATAAAAGAACATTAAAATACTTTACCTCATTTTGCGTGTAGTTTTTCAGTTGAATTTCTTGTGATTATTTCATTTGATACCATCATTTTAATTTATGCGTGCACTATGAATATTCATTGATATATTTGATAGCATTATTTATTTTCTACATTTATTTTGTCATGTTAAATGCTTTAAATATTGTGCTTGATCATATTCATGAACTACATATGATTTGAGAATGATCTGCATGTGCTTGATGGATTATCTCTGATTTGGTGAAATTGTTGTGGGAATGTCTTTTATACTGTGAGTTGTTTTTAATCTGCCTTTAACACTTTTGTGGTGTCTTTTTAATTAGAACACCAGTTGTTTTTAGGCTAGTTTATTTTTAGTGCTTGAGATTTTTTTGTTTCTGTTGGGTGTCATTTGAGGAGCGCTGGGTGTTGGGAGAAGGCCATAGATTCGAAACAATTTTTTGAGGCGCCTATTCACCCCCCTCTAGTCGCTCCTCTCAGTCCTATAGTGGTCCTTGTGATGGTTGGCTGTTGGCCGATGGTTTTCGTGATCGGTCTGATGGCTTAACCTGATGGAACCAGTGCCCACTGAATAGCCGATGCCATTGGTGATTCGAGTGGTTGCCGATGCCAAAGGTGGTCACAATCGGCAATCGACCCAATCCAACATGTCTACTCCAAGGTTCCTAAGTATAATACATTCATAACTGGAACTGAGTAATACACTAATAGGATATTTGGTCTGAGTAACATGGAGCGAATTCACCTGATCATTTAGTTGTCAGACTCGGGCTCGAGTCATCGGTCCTTGGTACTCAAGTGTGGGTATACGGCCATGGGAATGTCCTCATCACTAGATGTCACTGCCTTGACCTCCCTTGACATCACTGCTAAAGCCAATCCCTTCCTCTTCCGCTCCAAACCCTCTGACCGCTTTGACATAAAATCTAGTGGCGGTTGGGAAAAGTACATTGCAAACCACAAAAAAACAGACTGGCGCTGATGAGGACATCACTGCCATTGATACAACCACAACGATAGCCCCTTCACCGCTTACACCTAAGCAAGGACCAATGACACGCGCCCGTGCACATGAACTTAATTATCAGGTGAAATCGTTCCTAGCTGATCAAGTTAATTATTTTTTCAATGGGGTACTATTAAAGCCTTCTCATGACTTTATTATCCTTAAGTGCTTAGGAATTGAACGAGCTAGGAGTGGAGAAGGCAACAATACAATAAATATTGCTACTCCCGAAGGGACTCTTGTAACTGCAGAAATCCAAGATTAAATGGAGCATATCTTTCAACTCCCAAGGTTGTTTAAAACAAATAAGTACTTGCTGGAAAGGTCTCTTCGTCTACTTCCCAACGGATCAATAATCAATGGCAGAGAATAGATGAAACGTCCAGAAACTGCCGAAGAACACTTGTGACTCCATCCTAAGTTTCTAGTTTTCCTTTTAAGCAAGTAGTAGCCACAAAAAGAACTCGAGTTTTTGTTTGATGTAAGTTAGCTGCTGCTACTTCCTTGTAAACGCACGTGTCGGCTAGACCGCCCGATTACTTGAACCAAAACTCCAACTTCTATCATATCTATGAGTGTTTGCTTGACATCTTGTTCTTGCTTGTAATTCAATTGCTTGCAGGTTCAAGGCTATTCTTGGCACATCAAGAGCAGCAACAACCGAAGTCGGTGTAACTATCGCTAAGACACAACATCCTTGTGGTTGTTGTAGTCGGGTAGCACAACGTCGATCTCCACCCCCCAAATCGTAGTTATCAGGAGACGGTGTACCTGTCGCTCAAGGCTCCACACCATCTTGGGTGTGGTAGTCGAGCAGCCAACGTCGGCCTCCACCAAATTCACCACATCCTCCATCTCTCATCGAAAGATCGAGCTCCCCCGTACCCGTCGGGTCCATTAAGTGGTATCAGATTTTAGGTTGATCGGTGAGAGATCTCCTTCTCCTTTGTTCTTTGTTTTCCTACAGTCCACTTTTGCCTAAAGATAAGTTTCGATCTAAAAATCCCAAAAACATTTTGTGCCTTTGCTTTGCTACTTAGTTCTCGGCTTGTTGAATTCACTGTTACTTCTTTTTGTCAAGTTGTTGGTCCTAAGTTTTTACCGCCAGAGTTTTGAGTTCGTGCACCTTGTTCTGTCTCCATTTTCATTCTCTAGCTGAAGTTGCAAAGAGATAAAAAAAGGCAAGTGCAAAACAAAAGCCGCACATATCAGCAAGAAACAAGGCACATGCCAAAAGAAAAAAAAGCCGCACTAATTCAATTTTCTATATAAAGATTCCAAGTACAAAAAAAGAAAGACATTTTGTGTGACCTTTGCTTCAAAGTTTCGAAATTTAGCTTGCTGTTTTGAGCATTTTGGTGATTACGTTTGGGTGACTGCTCACGTCTCTATCACGGTTTGGACTAGGACCAGCACAGTACCATCGTGGAATGTTTATTCAACTTGCTGTGACTAACGTGGTACTAGTTGTTCCTTTGTGCAATTGTTTTAGCAGTCACCTACAGCTCCACAAAATTATCTACAACACCACCGAGTTGTGCTGACAGTCATCGTTTGTTGTTGTTCTTGCTATTTGCCGGCGCCTCCTACATTGTGTGGTAAGAACTTGCAAGAGCTTGATTTCTTGCTAGTGAGAAAGTGTCTTTGTCCCACCATCTCCTAGCAACTTCTATGTTTAATCTGCTTGCTTTTGTACTTCTTTTGTACTAACCATGTCAGCTGATGCGAGTGAGACACTTCCACATTTAGCACGTATGAGGGGCATCATTCAGCATTTCGAATGCCAACTAAGGTTGCACACGGAAGCCCTCAACAAGGATGTTCAAGTCACCAATGAGCGCATTGGTCAATTAGAGGCGGCGCAGATTCTTGCCAACAACCAGCTGACCACATTGGAGAGAACAACTGGGGCTATTAACACCTCTCTTGCAGCAATCAATGCACGATTAGAGAGGATGGAACAAGCTGGGCTCGGAGAGAGGGAACAACGTGATGATGACGGCCATACCTCCATTGGCAGCGCTGCAAGATAAGACGAGCTAGAGTATTCAGCGGATACCGAGCTTGATGATGGATCTTTCAGGTATGGACAGCAACCACGTCGCAACTATCACGGTATGGTTGGCTGAGATCCACGACGTGAGGTACGTGACAACGATGATTCCCTACGCAGGATTAAATTCTCCATACCATCTTTTGATGGGAAATATGATCCTGATGCATATCTAACTTGGGAGCTGTCGGTAAATCAAAAATATGCATGCCATGAATTTCCTGATGATAAAAAGGTTAGAGCTACCACTAGTGAATTCACTGACTTTGCTTCTGTTTGGTGGCATGAGTATCAAACTAAAAATCCAGCTATTGTACCACAAACTTGGAATGCTTTAAAAAGAATCATGCGTAGTCATTTTGTTCCTTCCTATCATGCTCGTGACTTGTTGCATAAATTACAACAGCTTAGACAAGGCAACAAATCGGTTGAGGAGTACTATCAAAAACTACAAAGAGGCATGATGAGATGTCGTCTAGTTGAAAATGAAGAGTCTGTGATGGCTCGGTTCATGGGTGGTTTAACTAGAGAAATTCAGGATATATTGGCTTACAAGGAGTACACTAATGTCACTCGATTATTTCATCTTGCTTGTAAGGCTGAAAGAGAAGTGCAGGGACGCCGCACAATAACTAACAATCCTGCAGGTCGGACTACATCATGGCAGGCCCGCACAAGTGCCGCTGGTCCTAAACATGATTTTCATAGAGATGTTTCCAATCGGCTGTCCACAACTACATCAAAATCAACACCTTTCCGTACTACCGAGACAGCAAAAGGATCCACCCAAGCTGCAGCCAACACTTCTTCTTCTGTCGCTTCCACCGAGAGAATGAAGGACATCTAGTGCCTCCGATGCAAAGGATTTGGACACATACAAAGGGATTGTCCAAGCAAGCGTGTGTTGATCGTACGAGAAAATTGTGAGTATTCATCTGCTAGTGATTTAGATGATGAAACATATGCCATGCTCGCTGCCCAAGATGCAGGCAAGAAGAATGATGATGAAGAACACATTGGAGCTGAACATGCTGAACACTACGAGAGTCTTATTGTGAGGCGTATCTTGAGTGCCCAAATGATGCAAGCTAAATAGAACCAGTGACACAATCTGTTCCAAACAAAGTGTGTAGTTTTGGAACGATCGTGTCACATTATTATTGATGGAGGAAGGTCCAACAACTTGGCGAGTGCCACCATGGTAGCAAAACTTGGGATAAAAACACTTCCACACCCACATCCCACTATATCCAATGGTTCAATGATAGTGGTAAGCTTAAGGTAATACGTATGGTCCGAGTGGGATTTACAATTGGTTCATACGATGATTACATTGATTGTGATGTGGTACCTATGCAAGCTTGCTCTATGTTATTTGGTAGACCTTGGCAATTTGATAAGGATACCTTGCATCATGGTAAATCAAATCAATATTCTTTCATGCATAATGAGAAGAAGCTTGTTTTGCACGCTATGTCCCCCGATGCTATTTTGAGGGATGAAGTTGCTAGAGCTTGCAAGGAGAAAAACTAGAAATCTGCTCAAAATGATAGTGGTGTTGTGAACGGATCAGTTAAACCTAAGAATGACAAATCTAAATCTGCTCATGTTGGGAAAAATGACATAAAATTGAAAAATGCTTGTTTCCTTGCTTCAAAATCTGATTTGCTTGAATTAAATGATGATGCCACGATCTGCTATGTGTTTGTTTGCAAAGAAGCTTTGTTCTCGCTTCACGACATACCATCTACTTTGCCTCCTACTGTCACTAATCTTTTGCAGGAATATGCTGATGTGTTCCCACAAGAAGTGCCACCTGGGCTACCACCAATCAGAGGTATTGAGCATCAGATTGACCTCATCTCTGGGGCTTCCTTGCCAAATCGAGCGCCATATAGGACCAACCCGGAGGAGACCAAGGAGATTCAGTGACAAGTACATGAATTACTCGACAAAGGTTATGTGCGTGAGTCCTTTAGTCCCTGCTCTGTTCCTGTTCTGTTGGTTCCAAAGAAAGATGGATCATGGCACATGTGTGTAGATTGCCGAACGATTAATAACATTACCATCAGATATCGTCATCCTATCCCTAGGTTAGATGATATGCTTGATGAACTTAGTGGCTCGATGATTTTCTCTAAAATTGATTTGCGTAGTGGATACCACCCAATTCGCATGAAGCTAGGAGATGAATGGAAAACAACGTTTAAAACCATGTTCGGTTTGTATGAGTGGTTAGTCATGCCTTTTGGCCTCACTAATGCACCTAGCACTTTCATGAGATTAATGAATGAAGTTTTACGTGCTTTCATTGGAAGACTTGTGGTAGTTTACTTTGATGACATCTTTATCTATAGTACATCTCTAGAAGAACATCTTGAACATCTACGTGCTATTTTTAATGCTTTACGCGATGCACGCTTATTTGGTAACATTGACAAGTGCACCTTTTGCATAGATAGAGTCTCTTTTCTTAGCTATGTTGTGACACCACAGGGAATTGAAGTTGATCAAGCCAAGGTGGAGGCAATACACAGTTGCCCAGTTCATACCACGGTCACGCAAGTCCGAAGCTTCCTTGGGCTTGCTGGATTCTATCGTCGATTTGTGAAGGACTTCAGCACCATAGCAGGCCCAATGCACGAGCTTACGAAGAAGGGTGCTCCGTTCACCTGGGAGAAGACGCAAGAGGTTGCATTTAACAATTTGAAGGATAGGTTAACTCATACACCTCTTCTCCAATTACCAGATTTCAATAAGACTTTTGAATTGGAATGTGATGCTATTGGTATTGGGTTGGGAGGTGTCTTGTTGCAAGAAGGAAAGCCTATTGCTTATTTTAGTGCGAAACTGAATGGGCCTAGTTTGAACTATTCCACTTATGATAAAGAATTATATGCTCTAGTTCGAACTTTGGAAACGTGGCAACATTATTTATGGCCTAAAGAATTTGTTATACATTCTGATCATGAATCTTTGAAGCACATTAGGAGCCAAACCAATCTGAACCGTAGGCATGCCAAGTGGGTAGAATTTATTGAGTCTTTTCCTTATGTCATCAAACATAAGAAAGGAAAAGTTAATGTCATTGCGGATGCCTTGTATCGCTGTTATACTATGCTATCCCAACTTGATTTTAAGATCTTTGGCTTGGAAACAATTAAAGAACAATATGCTTTTGATGCTGATTTGAAAGATGTGTTGCTGCAATGTAAAGAAGGGAGAACATGGAACAAGTTTGTTCTCACTGATGGCTTCGTGTTTCGGGCTAACAAATTATGCATTCCAGCTAGTTCTGTGCGTCTATTACTATTGCGGGAAGCGCATGGCGGCGGATTGATGGGACACTTTGGTGTGAAGAAGACAGAAGACATCCTAGCAAGTCATTTCTATTGGCCAAAGATGAGAAGGGATGTGGAGCGGTTTGTTGCTCGCTGCACCACCTGTCAAAAAGCTAAGTCTCGTCTTAATCCACATGGTTTGTACATGTCTCTCCCTGTTCCTAGTACTCCATGGGAGGATATTTCTATGGACTTTATTTTAGGACTGCCTAGAACACAGAAGGGGAGGGATAGTATTTTTTTTGTTCTGGATAGGTTTTCTAAAATGGCACACTTCATACCATGCCACAAAACTGATGATGCTACCCATATTGCTGATTTTTTCTTTCGTGAAGTTGCTCGTTTGCATGGGGTACCAAACACTATTATTTTAGATCGGGATGCTAAATTTCTTAGTCATTTTTGGAAAACCTTATGGGCTAAGTTGGGAACTAAATTACTCTTTTCTACTACTTGTCACCCTCAAACTGATGGACAAATAGAAGTTGTAAACCGTAGTTGCTTAGGGTTGTTCTGAAACATAATATCAAATTGTGGGAAGAATGTTTGCCTCATATTGAATTTGCTTACAATCGTTCGCTGCATTCGACTACTAAATTATACCCTTTTGAGATTGTGTATGGTTTTGTCCCTCATGCTCTCATTGATCTTATGGCCATTCCACCTTCAGAAAAATTGAATTTTGATGCTTCTCGCCGTGCTGAACTGATTCTTAAGATGCATGAGCAACCTAAGGCAAACATTGAGGCCATGAATGCTAAGTATCAACAAGCCGGTAGCAAGGGTAGAAAGCATGTTACTTTTGAACCCACTGATTTAGTTTGGGTTCATTTGAGAAAGGATAGATTCCCGGATTTGAGAAAGTCTAAATTGCTACCAAGGGCTGCTGGACCCTTCAAAGTGCTTCAAAAAATAAATTATCCATATAAAATTGAGTTGCCTATAGATTTTGGGGTTAGTCCCACTTTTAACATTGCAGATTTGAAACCATACTTGCGCGAGGACACGTTCGAGTCGAGGACGACTCTATTGCAAGAAGGGGAGGATGATGAGTACATCACTGCCATTGATACAACCACAACGGCAGCCACTTCACTGCTTACACCTAAGCAAGGACCAATGACACGCGCTCGTGCACGTGAACTTAATTATCAGGTGAACTCGTTCCTAGCTGTTCAAGTTAATTATTTTTCCAATGGGGTACTATTAAAGCCTTGTGATGACTTTATTATCCTTAAATGCTTAGGAATTGAACCAGCTAGGAGTGGAGAAGGCAACAATGCAATAAATATTGCTACTCCCAAAGGGACTCTTGTAACTGCAGAAATCCAAGATTAAATGGAGCATATCATTCAACTCCCAAGGTTGTTTAAAGCAAATAAGTACTTGTTGGAAAGGTCTATTCGTCTACTTTCCAACGGATCAAGAATCAATGGCAGAGAATAGACGAAATGTCCAGAAACTCCTGAAGAACACTCGTGACTCCATCCTGAGTTTCTAGTTTTCCTTTTAAGCAAGTAGTAGCCACAAAAAGAACTCGGGTTTTTGTTTGATGTAAGTTAGCTGTTGCTACTTCCTTGTAAACGTGCGTGTCAGCTAGACCGCCCGATTACTTGAATCAAAACTCCAACTTCTATCATATCCGTGAGTATTTTCTTGTCATCTTGTTCTTGCCCGTTCTTCGATTGCTTGCAAGTTCAAGGCTATTCTTGGCAAGGCAAGAGCAGCAACAAACAGAGTCATTGTAACTATCGTTAAGACGCAGCATCCTTGTGGTTGTTGTAGTCGAGTAGCACAACGTCGATCTCCACCCCCAAATCGTAGTTATCAGGAGACGGTGTGCCTGTCGCTCAAGGCGCGAGACCATCTTGGTTGTGTTAGTCGGGCAGCCAACATCGGCCTCCACCAAATTCACCACATCCTCCATCTCTCATCGAAAGATCAGGCTCACCCGTACCCGTCGGGTCCATTAGTCCCTATTAGTGTGTGTGAGAACATTGCCTTCCTTAACCTCTGGCTCGAGAAGTTTCTTTTCTTGATGCCGGGTAAATCTGGCCGATCATGTCAATGCCTCATCCTCTGAAAGGCCAATACTTAATTATCGGGTTCATTGCCGATGCGGGTGCCCTTTGAATGGCTCTAAACCTTTGACAATATTGACACCCTTTATAGTAATTTATGTAATCCTCTACCATGGTCAGCCAAAAGTATCATGCTCTTTGGAGCAACCACTTCATTTTCTTGGTCGACTGGTGCATCTCGCATATGCCGTCATGAACTTTGGACATCACTATTTTGGCTTCTTCGGTGTTTATGAAGTTAAGCAGGACCACATCCATCGTCTGATAATATATATATATATATATTAATTGAGCAACACATACTTTGTAGCCTGGTACATAAGATTTCTTGGTGTCAATGTTGAAGGGATTTTCAAATAATTGGCAATAGCATACCTCCAATCGTCGGCTTTATTTCTGTGATCTCCATCTCAAACGACCTGGTTATTGGCTTGTATCCTAATGCTGTCTAGGCCATATCGTTTGCCTCTACATTATATTCCCTTGGGATGTTCATTAGGTTGTGCTTCTGAATCATGCCATCATCTCTTGGTACCAATCATGATACTCTTTTAGCATGTTGGCTTTGTATTCGTATTCACCTAATAATTGTCTCATGACCAATAAGGGAGCTCCGAATATTTCTATTGTATCTATGTTGACTTGTTCCAGCAACTACAATCCTTTCAGCACCACTTCATACTCGACTTGATTATTTGTGGAGAAAGGCTTGATTGTGTATGCGAATTCAAATTCTACCCCTAATGTGGAGATGATCTCTAGTCCTATGCCGCATCCATGCCGACACACTGATCCATCGAAGAATAAAGTCCATGGTGTCAGCTTGACATAAGTCATTGTCTCATCTCTGTGTTGGACTATGAAATCAGATATTGCTTGTTCTTTTATTGTCTTTGCCGATTCGTATTGAATATCAAACTCTGTGAGGGCGAGTACCCATTTTCCAATACACCCTTTTAAGACTAGGGTCGATAGCATGTACTTGATGACATCGGCCTAGCATACGATGGCACACTCCACCAACAACAAATAATGTCTCAACTTGGTTCATGAAAAATACAAACACAAACTGAGTTTCTCCACTATGGGGTATCGAGAATCAACATCAAATAGCCTCCTGCTATAGTAGAAGATTACCCGCGTACATGACACAAGGACGACAAGTGAGTGTCATGGCATTGGTTATTTGACTCAGGTATACGGACAGGTGATTGTCGGGCTAAGAGAGCTACTGTGTCGTGGTTGTTGGGGGAGATACTCCTGATGGTAGTTGGGAGCATGAAGAGCAGGTGTACGGTTCGAAGGGAAGGCCTCGTCGGTCGTGGGCCCGACGCCCCGTCCCGGTGACGTTGGCAAGCCCCGAGGCAGGGAGGCCCGAGGACCTCTGGAAGCTCCGAAGGTGACGAGAGGGACCCCGAGCAGAGAACCGGCAGGAGGTCGGAGCCAAGCCTCCAGAGGATGTGAAGGTTCCCGGGCATGGCAGTACCAGGGGCCAGCCCGATCAAGGTGGTTCGGGGACAGGATCGCGATCGCCAGCGCAGTGTCAGGCGATCACTGCAGCGCCCAGCACGGTTGATACGCTGTAATAGGGGGATTAGTTCCGATCTTCCGCTAGGTAAGGATAACTTGGATTGGTGGAGAATCTCGACGTTGACGATCCAAGGCTCCGGTCCGACGGATCAAAACCTTACAATCGCTACACCACCGTCTTTGTTGGTTATCAACCACGCAGGGCACGATTGACCTCGCCACGAAGGCTAGTTCCTGCAAGCGATTCCAAGAACACAAGAAAGAACAGGAAGAACACGAGTCGAATGCCAAATCACAGATGAACTATGATGAGGAGAGGTTTCACAAATGCCGTTGCAGCAGCCAATCGGTCCGGTGCAAGAGCGGGATCTAAACACATGAGTGTAGATACAAACAAAGCAAAACCTGACCCTAATGACGGCTGTCATGAGTATATAGGGCGTGGGCAGCCTGTAGGAGGCGCACACGACTCGGGCTATGGGGCAACATGGCCTCCAACTCAGTACAAGGTCCAACTCGGCCCAATTCTGTCATGCAGGACTGTTATAGTCACATAGGACGACTCGAGATTCCAAATGAAGCATAACTAATGCCAAAAGATCCGTCTTCTCCTTAGCTTTCCAAAAAGTCCAAGAATGCGCCAATCGGACTTCATATGAGGAAGTTACGCCCATTTTGGTGCATGGTGGTTGATGTAGTCCGAACCAGCGAATTCTTGACTTCAAATCATCCGTGCGACTCCGTCTTCAACTCCAACTCTCCTATTTCATCTCCCATGTTTCGAAGCAATAAAATATCACTAGTATTCAGTAGCATCCCATCCAAACAAATATTAGCATAGTTGCTAAGGAAAGAATTAACCTCATGGTTCAAGCGACGGGCACGAGCGCGTGTGATTGGTCCTTGTAATTGAATTGTAGGTGGAGGCTCCATGTGTGTATCATGTGAAGTGATGTCCTCATCATCCTCCCCCTCTTGAATTGGAGTCGTCCTCGACTCAAGCTCATCGTCATCTCCTAAATAGGGCTTTAAATCTGAAATGTTAAATGTGGGACTATCCCCAAAAGCTGCAGGCAACTCCAGTTTATATGCATTATCATTTATCTTCTCAAGCACACGGAAATGACCATCAGCACGGGGCATCAATTTAGACTTTCTTAAATCAGGAAAACAATCCTTGCGAAAGTGAAACCAAACAAGATCACCCGGTTCAAATGTTATCTCTTTTCTACCCTTACTACCATAAGCACGATATTTCTCATTCATTTTCTCTATGTTTCCTTTACTAGTTTCATGCATCTTAAGCAATAATTCAGCACGTGTAGTAGCATCAAAATTCAATTTTTCAGATGGTGGCAATGGTAGCAAATCAATAGGAGCACGCGGATTAAAGCCATAAACCACTTGAAACGGACTTACCTTAGTAGTGGAGTGTACTGACCTATTATATGCAAACTCAATATGAGGTAGACACTCTTCCCAGAGTTTCAAGTTGGTCTTCAAAACAGCCCTCAACATGGTGGACAATGTACGGTTGACGACCTTCGTTTACCCATCCGTTTGTGGGTGACAAGTAGTAGAAAACAGCAGCTTCGTCCCCAACTTATGCCACAACGTCCTCCAAAAATGACTTAAGAATTTAGCATCACGATCTGAAACGATGGTATTGGGAACTCCATGCAAGCGTACGACCTCTCTGAAAAACAAATCAGCAACATTGGTAGCGTCGTCGCTCTTGTGACAAGGTATAAAATGCGCCATTTTAGAGAACCGATCTACCACCACAAAAATACTATCCCTCCCCCTCTTAGTTCTAGGTAATCCTAACACAAAATCCATAAAATATCCTCCCAAGGTACACTAGGAACAGACAGAGGCATATAAAGACTATGTGGGTTTAGACGGGACTTAGCTTTATTGCAAGTAGTGCATCGTGTCACGTAGCGCTTAACATCTCATCTCATCCTAGGCCAATAGAAGTGCGTGGACAACACATCTTCAGTTTTATTTGATCCAAAATGACCCATCAAACCACCACCATGTGCTTCCTGCAATAACAAGCGAAGAGAGCTAGCCGGCACACATAACTTGTTAGCACGGAAAAGATATCCATTATTCAGCACATATTTGTTCCAAGCACGGTCATCTGTACAATTTGCAAAAGCATCTTTGAAGTCCAAATCAGTAGCATACATGTCCTTCAATGTTTCTAAACCAAAGATCTTATAATCAAGTTAAGAAAGCAATGTATAACATTTATATAAAGCATCGGCAATCACATTATCTTTCCCTTTCTTATGCTTAATGATACATGGAAAAGTCTCAATAAATTCTACCCATTTAGCATGTCATTTATTTACATTTGCTTGACTACGTATATGCTTTAATGCTTCATGATCCAAATGAATAATAAACTTCTTAGGCAAAAGGTAATGTTGCCAAGTTTCAAACACACGCACTAAGGCATATAATTCCTTATCATAGGTAGAATAATTCAACTGTGGACCATGTAATTTCTCACTAAAATAGGCCACATGTTTACCTCCTTGTAGCAACACACCTCCTATTCCAAAACCACTAGCATCACATTCTAACTCAAAAGTCTTACTAAAGTCGGGTAGCTGAAGTAGAGGTGCATGTGTAAGGAGATCCTTGAGTGTGGCAAAAGCTTGTTCTTGTGCTGGTTCCCAGGTAAAAGTAACTCCCTTCTTGGTCAACTCATTCAAAGGACCGGCTATGGTGCTGAAATCTTTCACAAAACGCCGGTAGTGACCTACAAGACCAAGAAAACTACATACCTATGTAATAGTTTGGGGTTGCGGCCAGTTATTGATTGCTTCTACCTTCGCCGCGTCAACCTCAATGCCCTGTGAAGTGACAACATATCCAAGAAACACAACTCAATCCGTGCAAAACGTGCACTTCTCAAGGTTACCAAACAATCTAGCCTCACGTAGGACAGAAAAAACAGCACGTAGGTGTTCAACATGTTCAGTGGGAGACTTGCTGTAAATCAAGATATCATCAAAGTATACTACCACAAAGCATCCTATAAAGGGCCGTAGGACTTCATTCATCAAGCACATGAAGGTACTAGGTGCATTATTGAGAAACCAAGGGTTGGTTTCGGTGTTTTGTGATGAGTGATTGACAGGCTTTTTACCCTCTGTTCGAAGGGTACCTCCGAAGGGTGTTCGGAGGAGGGTACCTCCGGAGGGGCTTCGGAGGTTGTACCTCCGAAGTGTGTTCGGAGGTGGTTTCACCGAAGTTTGTTCGGTGGCCGGTTGCTGCAGCTGTGCAGCGGAGTGTGCGTGTCGGAGGGGTCCGACAGTACACGATGACTGGGTGTGTACCGAAGGCTTCGGTACTTTGGGCGGTACACCGGAGTGTGTACCGGAGGTTGCTAACCCGAAGAGGTCTCCGGAGTACTGGATACACTTGTCTGTTTATCTGTGGTGCGCAGGGACTTCGGAGGCGACGGACGAGGTTCGTAGCAGGTGAACCTGGGTCAAGCGGGAGGCCTGATGCCAGGGGAGCGGGGAGCTCCGTCACGGTGGCTGCGAAGGGGGTCCGGGTCGGTCCTCGGATCGAGGCGCGCCAGGTGAAGGCAGAGAGTGCGGAGCGTGGCTCCGGCTGAAGGTACTCCGAGACAAAGTCCTCGGAGGTGAGGCACTTCGAAGGTACTCCGAATGGAGTGACTTCGGAGTTGGGTGGAACAAGTCCTCTGCAGAGGCAAGGAGTTCGAAGTGTGCTCCGGAGGGAGACACTCGAAGGTACCCGACGAAGGTCTCAGAAGTCGAGGCGCATAGAAGGCATGGTCCGGGTGAGGCTCGTCGAGGAGTGTGCTCGGGAAGAGACACTGCGATGAAGTGCTCATGGAATGCTTCGTGCGGAGGCCTTGAACGAAGAAGGGACTTCGAAGGGTGGTACTCCGAAGGTGGGGCTTCGGAGTGTGGAAGACTTCGGAGCGAGGCTAGCTCCGAAGTGTGATTGTCTTGTGGTGCTTCGGCCTGCATGGCTTCGGTACACGGACTGACGGAGTTCGAGCTGGGTGAAGCTGCGAAGCCGTGGTGGTCCACTCCGGAGGTGTTGGTGCGAAGGCCCAAGGGCTTTGACGGCTTCGGCTCAAAACCGTCACTGTATCGGAGGCTATCTTCGGCGAAGAGAAGGCCACCAGGCTCAAGGCTTCTCGCCGAAGCTACCGCACCCTCGCGTGCGAAGGGAGGCTGCAGAAGGTCAAAGACTGCAAAGGCTAACACTGTCTGCTCTGTAAAAAGTTGACGCTGTCCCCTCTGCAAAGCTGACAGAGAAGCCTCCAGAATAAAGGTGGACTACCTTTTGTACCCCTTAGTTCTGTAGAGACAAATCCTTTGTAAACCCTAGGGGTAAAGTAGTCACTTCCTTTGGGTGAACTGTGGGCTATAAATATGGGGGCTTGGTAGGTAACATTTAACACTTTGAGCATTTACTGTTGAGCTCCTGTAGCCACATACCTCGTTGTATTCATCCAGAGTTCAATATATTTGTGTTCCTTGTTCAAGCGGCGAAGCCCTGCTTCTTTGTGCTTTTTGCTTGAGCTCGCATTACATACATCGCTAGTTATAGTGAACCGAAGCCTGTCTAGGCGAAGGTTATTCCTGTGCGAAGTGTGTTTTTCAGTGTGCTGTCGCTCTGTGTAACTTGAGGCCAGACCTCACAGATTACTAGCGAAGCCCTGATCGGAGCCCGTTTTGCTTCTTGTGTCGAAGCCCTTAGTGAAGTCCGTTTGTGTGCGTTTAGACCTTCGTGTACGAAGCACAGCACCAGTTGCTGCTGCCAAGTACTTGGTCGAAGTCCTCAGTAGGGTGTCCACTCTTGCGAAGGGTGAAGTGCGAAGCCTGCTCGAAGCACCCTGCGTGCGGAGCCTGCACTGACTTAGCAGAGTAGATTTTCGAGGGTTGTTAGTGGAGCGAAGTCTTCTTGGCTTCGAACTTTTGCTCCTGCGAAGCCTGTGTTCGAAGCTGTCGAAGTACCTCTGAACCAGACCTTCGAAGGTTGTGTTCGAAGCCTGTTCCGCAGAAGACAGGATTAAAACCGAAGGCTGTTTTTAGCCTGAAATTTTAAAAAGCTCCCATTCACCCCCCCTCTGGTCGCCGTTTCCGGTCCAACAATTAGTAAGTCCAAAAGGCATGACAAGCCACTCATATAATCCAAACTTTGTTTTAAAAGCAGTTTTCCATTCATCACCTAGTTTCATGCGAATTTGGTGGTAGCCACTACGGAGATCGAACTTAGTAAAGATAATGGCACCACTAAGCTCATCAAGCATGTCATCCAATCTAGGAATAGGGTGTCGATATTGAATGGTGATATTATTAATAGCACGACAATCAACACACATGCGCCAACTACCATCTTTCTTAGGCACCAAAAGAACGGGTACCGCACAAGGACTAAGGCTTTCACAGACATACCCACGATCAAGAAGGTCTTGTACTTGGCGCTGAATTTCTTTTGTCTCCTCCGGATTGGTACGGTACGCTGCACGATTAGGAAGAGGCGCTCCCGGGATCAAATCAATTTGGTGCTCGATACCGCGTATCGGTGGCAGCCCGGGTGGTATCTCAGCAGGAAAAACATCGTTAAACTCCTGCAAAAGGTCAGTGACTGCAACGGGAACAGAGCTAGGAATGTTCACAAGAGAAAATAGCACGTTCGTGCAAATCAAGCCATATATCGTGGGAGTATCATCACAAATTTCAACAAGGTCAGTTTTAGTTGCAAGCATGACACGTCCTTTCAGATTAATAACTTGTGATGAAGAAGGAGAAGCAACTTTATCTTTCTGTTGCCTGAAAAGTGTTTTAGCTACTTGCTGATTTTCAGAAGGTTGTTTGCTCGTTTGTGCGTCCTTAGCATGTTTTTCTTGTTCAAATTTCACAATTTCAGCAGGAGTCATAGGAAGCAAAGTAACTTTATTTCCTTTATATATAAATGTGTATTTATTGCTCCTACCATGGTGTGTAGCATCAGTATCATACTCCCAAGGTCTACCAAGTAATAGAGAACATACTTGCATTGGTACTACATCAAAATCAGCAACTCCGAAGTATGTACCAATGGAAAATATGATGTGATCAGTTTGTGTTACCTTGACCTTACCGCTATTGTTGAACCATTGAACGTGGTAAGGGTGTGGATGCGCACGTGTGGGAAGTTGAAGCTTAGTTACCATGTCGTGGCTCACCAAATTGTTGCAACTACCGCTGTCGATGATGACACGTACACGGCGATCATTGACGATGAAGAAGGTCTGAAACAGATTGTTCCGTTGTGCCCGGTCGTCCTGGTCGATGTGAGTGCTCAAAACACGTTGTACAATTAGTGCTTCATGGTCAGCAGAGGCATCCGGTGCAAAAACAGCGTCATCATCGGAAGCATCGTAATCTTCTGCAATGTTAGCAGCAAGTGCATATTCATCTTCAACATCACTAGCACTTACATAGCAACCGTCTTCCGTAGCAATATAAGCCCACTGACTAGGGCAGTCCTTCATAACGTGGCCAAATCCTTTGCATCGATGACACTGGATCACTGCAGAACGTGCAGTAGAGGCCACCGAGGAGGTGGGCTTGGCTGGCGCCTTGGATGCTGCAGCTTTGGAGCTCTTAGCCTGGGCTGTAGATGCAGAAGGTGATGATGTAGCCGCCGTCGAGAAGGTGGTGGTGGTCGCTGTTGCTGCCCACATGAGCGTGAAGTGGCACAACCAATGTTGGTCCTCATGTTGTGTTGTGGTTGTTGGCGACCCTGCAATTCTTTTTCTACAAGTATAGCAAGGTGGAAAAGACAAGTGATAGTATTGTATTCTTTATAATCAATGATATCCTGAATTTCACGTCTTAAGCCACCATAAAAACGGGCCATTTTATCCTCATTGTCCTCCTCAATTTCAGCACGCATGCAACCTATTTGCAACTCCTGATAATACTCCTCTAACGATTTATTTCCTTGGTTTAGGCGCTGCAATTTTTTTCTCAAATCACGTTTATATGAAGGAGGAACCCATCTACCACGCATTTTCCGTTTTAACATACCCCAATTTTATGGTTCATTGCCAACCTGAACTATTTCAGTCCACCAAAGAAGAGCATATCCAGTGAAGTCACTAGTAGCTAAGCGCACGCGATGGATAGCAGGAACCATGTGAGCATTAAATTTTTGTTCGACTGACATCTCCCAATCTAAATATGCATCTGGATCATAGGTGCCAGCAAAATGAGGTACTGAAAATTTTACCTTAGAGTAGGGATCATTGTTCATGCGGTTGTCATTGTTACCTCGTGGATGGCGGTTGCGGTGGCCGCCCATACCTTGACGATTGAACTGAAAGCGATGATGTGCACCTTCGTCAGGGTCAATGCCATTGTTCCCGGCGTCGGATAGGTCGTCTTCCTCAACATCGTCATCTTCCACCTCAACATGGTCGTCGTCAGCTTGTGCAGCAGGCAAGCGTGTCTCTAGGGCAGTCATCTGGTCCACTAGGTCAGCCACAGTATGCGCGGGACGTTCGATGGAGTGTTCTTACCATGCCGCAGTGAGGTAACCGGCCTACAGGTGACGAACCAAGTGGAGGGTGGTGGGCGATTGCAAGATATGAACCTGTCCTGACCAAGAGAAGGTGTAGCTTGGAAGGCAAAGTAAGTAGCAAGGAATAGCGATAGTAATAACAGTTAAACCAAGTTCAATAAGTGTTCCCTAGTACTCATCAAAGTTTCTGGTCTAAGTGCTCCCAAGGTGAAATTCAAGCAATAGAGGGAAACTATGTGCCCAAAACTCAAGTGGAGGCAGAACAAGGTAGCAAATGACAAAACCGGTTCTCTTTTGCTTCTCTACTTCTCGTTTCTTTTTTTTTTTTTTTCACTATATTTTTTTTGAACAATGATTACAAGAGATGCAACCACAAAAATTGGCACCTGCAACTGAGATGGGATGTGGTTCACAGAAATTCAACAAGTTCTCTGAACGG
Source organism: Zizania palustris (assembly GCA_019279435.1). Classification (NCBI taxonomy): domain Eukaryota; kingdom Viridiplantae; phylum Streptophyta; class Magnoliopsida; order Poales; family Poaceae; genus Zizania; species Zizania palustris. The sequence goes on from JAAALK010000079.1 coordinate 26,400,917, forward strand.
CGTGCAAAAACTTTGACCAATTTTTTTCTTTATCTTCCTGATTTTTTTGGCAATTCCGATGAAACCAAACAGGTTGGCTCCAAATTGGGTCAAGAAGATTCTCAAAAAAATTTAGATTTTTCTGACAAACGAGCGAAAAGTTATGCCTATTTTACTGAAGGGGGGTCACAAGGACTCGATGTGGAAAACCTAGTAGGAAACCAAGTGGAAACACACTAGGGTTGTGGAGGAGGGGTTACGGGTGGGGTAATTTTTTTGAGACACAAGATCAACTACTACTCAAATGACACAAAGGGATGACTAAACCAGCAACAAGACTCGACCAAGAACACAAACTCAACAAAGCTAAAAACTGAAATTAAAATCGCAAGACACAAAGGGGTTCTCGGTGGGGATTTTTTTGTGAGGGTTTTCTGGACTCTAGGTAAAAATAAAAGAAGACCGAGATTACCTAACGGGAAACCTGAAATCTGATACCAACTAATAGGGGGATTGGTCCCGATCTTCCGCTAGGTAAGGATAACTTGGATTGGTGGAGAATCACGACGTTGACGATCCAAGGCTCCGGTCCGACGGATCAATCCTTACAATCGCTACACCACCGTCTCCGTTGGTTATCAACCACGCAGGGCGCGATTGACCTCGCCACGAAGGCTAGTTCCTACAAGCGAATCCAAGAACACAAGCAAGAACAGGAAGAACACGAGTCGAATGCCAAATAACAGATGAACTATGATGAGGAGAGGTTTCACAAACGCCGTTGCAACAGCCAATCGGTCCGGTGCAAGAGCGGGATCTAAACACACGAGTGTAGATGCAAACAAAGCAAAACCTGACCCTAATGACTGATGTCGTGAGTATATAGGGTGTGGGCAGCCTGTAGGAGGCGCACACGACTCGGGCTATGGGCCAACACGGCCTCCAACTCAGTACAGGGTCCAACTCGGCCCAATTCTGTCACCCAGGACTGTTTTAGTCACACAGGACGACTCGGGATTCCAAATGAGTCGAAACAAACACCAAAAGATTTGTATTCTCCTTAGCTTTCAAAAAAGTCCAAGAACGCGTCAATCAGACTTCGTATGAGGAAGTTACGCCCATTTTGGTGCATGGTGGTTGATGTAGTCCGAACCAGCGAATTCTTGACTTCAAATCGTCCGTGCGACTCCGTCTTCAACTCCAACTCTCCTATTCCATCTCCCATGTTCCTAAGCAACAAAATATCACTAGTATTCAGTAGCATCCCATCCAAACAAATATTAACATAGTTGATAAGGAAAGAATTAACCTCATGGTTCAAGCGACGGGCACGGGCGCGTGTAATTGGTCCTTGTAATTGAATTGTAGGTGGAGGCTCCATGTGTGTATCTTGTGAAGTGATGTCCTCATCATGCTGTCAGGGCTACACTTTGTGTTTGTACTATGTGGCTTCTACCATTGTCTGTATTATAGACCTGTGTCAGGTAGTGTAACGGTTAAGGGATTTTGGAAGTATTGGACCCCTCCTAGCTGGGTTCCCCTATAAATACTCCCATTCCCCTATTGTAAAGGACACGGGATCCAAGAATACAACCCGAGCTTATCACTCCATTAATCTCATTCCAAAACTTGTTGGTTCAATCCGTTGTTCCAACAGTTGGCGCCGTCCGTGGGGATCCTAGTCTGAAAAGCTAGCGTCCTCTACATCCACTACATAAGAATATGTCAGATCAGAAGAGCGCGAGCATGGCTCCCCTGCAGAGGTCAGCCCGCACCGCTGGGGTCGAGCCTGCTCCAGTCGTCGGTCCAGACCCTCCTGCTATCGCTCCTACCGAAGCGCCGAGCATGGAACCAAGCCAGGCTCTTGGGGGGATGCCGGAGTTACGGGACCCTGCCGGTTATGAGGAGCCGGCCTCTATGAACCCCTTAGGGCTCCAGGAGGGGCCTTTTGGGCTGCACCCCCTAGGCGGGCCCCAGTGGTGGCCCTTCGGACTGATTATGTCTGCTCGCAAGACCTAGAGACCGCCTTTGGAGGTAGCGGGAGCTAGGCTAATGTCCTGGTAGCTGAGAACACAAGATTGAAAGCGGAGCTGGCCTAATGGTGCCTGGAGGCGTCGCTCCGCCCTCCTGAGCCTTCCAGGGCGCTAGGGGCTGTGGTCGTGGCCTTAAGCGATGATGAAGACCAAGGGGAGGAAGAGAACACGTCATACAACGAAGAGTCTCCGTTGCACCGTGACCTGTAGAGGGTGCGGTTCGACTCCAAGTTCCGTGCCACGTCCACGGTGAGAACCGGAGCCACGACACTGACTCCTGCCGGACCATCCTCGCCCTTCAGAATGACTACCTCGAGTGAAGCTCCGGCCGCGGCTCCTCCGACAAAGGGGCTCCGGTCCCCCGCGCCGATGATGTCCAAGTAGTCGGGCGCCAGGACGAGCCAGAGGCTTCAGGGCTAGCCCCGGAGATCGGCAGGTTCCAAGCCCCCAAGCTCGAAGACGGAGCGGACCGAGGGAAGCGGGTGGTCCTTCCCATCTCTAGAGGAGGAGCTTTGGGAGCTATGTCCAAGCGGCAGTGAAGGGAATATGTCCAGGAGGTTGGTCATATCGGCACTTCGAGCTTCACCACACTTCTCGAGTGGTCCCACGTCCCAATCTCCTTCACCGCCGAGGATGACACCGGCGTCAAGTTCCCACATGCTGATCCCCTTGTCATCTCAGCAGACATTGCGGGCGTCAAGGTGCATCGCATCTTTGTTGATGGAGGAAGTTCTGCTAACATCATTTTTGTGCAGGCTTTTGATCAACTATGCCTTTCCCTGAAGCATCTGTTGCCAGCCTCCTGGCCGCTCTAGGGCTTCGTAGGGCCACCCCTCGATGCTCTCGGCCAGATTGGGCTGGTGGTGACCTTCGGAGAATCTCCTAAGTGCCATAGTGAGGAAATAATCTTCGACGTCGTCGACGCTCCATACGCGTACAAAGCCATCTTCGGAAGGGGGATGCTCAACCGCTTCGGGTCCATCGCCCACCACAACTACTTGTGCCTCAAGATGCCGACTTCCGGGGGGGTACTCTCGGTCCTGGGAGATCAGGCTGCGGCCCGCCGGGTCGAGTATGGCCACTCAGCCCCCCTAGAGCCGAGGCAAGTCCACAGCGTCCGCAGAAGCCCGGAAGAAGCTGGACTGACAGGCACCGGAGATGCCCCTCCGAGGATTCCCTCGGCCAAACCACTTCTGGAAGGGGAGGTCGTCACGAAGATCCTGGTCCAGAAGGGGAAGGAGTACCCAATCCAATTCAGAGGTGGCCTCGACCCAGAGGTGTCGGAGCAGCTCGAAGAAGTCATTCGCAGCAACCTAGACATCTTCGCATGGTCCGACGAAGACATACCAGACGTCGATCGCTCAATTATTGAGCACTCACTGGCGGTCGATCCAAAAGCTCGCCCAGTACGCTAGGGGCTTCGGAAGCTATCCATCGAATGAGCTGATCTCACCAAGGCTGAAGTAGAGAAGTTGCTTCGGGCAGGGGTCATCCGGGAAGCTAGTCATACCGAGTGGTTGTCAAACCCGGTGTTCGTCCAGAAGAAAACATCTGGAAAATGGCGCATGTGTATCGATTTTACATCTCTGAATAAAGCTTTCCCTCGTGACACCTACCACATGCCTCGCATCAACAAATTGGTTGATTGTACTGCCGGTTCTGAGCTCCTCAGCTTCCTTGACGCCTATTCAAGGTATCACCAGATTTGGCTGAAGCAGGAAGATCAGGTCAAGACAAGCTTCATTACCCCCTCGGGAGTGTTCTGCTATGTTCGGATGCCCTTCGGTGTCCGCAATTCTTGGGCCACTTTCTCCAGGTTAATATCTAAGGCCCTAGGGCACCAGATCGGCTGCAATATCGAAGCCTATATGGACGATATCGTCATTAAAAGCACGGACAAAAATTTCCATAGCACAGATATAGCTGAAACATTTGGCAGCCTCCGAAAGTGCGGAATCCGCCTCAATCCGGAAAAGTGCATCTTTGGAGCTCGGGCTAGAAAGCTACTCGGATATCTGGTTTCCAGTCGGGGTATTGAAGCCAGTCCAACACAAGTCAACGCACTACAGAATATGTCTCCTCCTCGGAATTTGAAGCAGGTGCAGAAGTTAGACGGACGCCTCGCCGCTCTTCGTCGTTTCTTAGCAAGATCAGCTAAGCGAAGTCTACCCATTTTTAAGGCACTGTGAGGCTCCAATGACTTCGAATGGACCCCCGAATGCCAAGATTGTTTCGACAGGATAAAAGAATATCTCGCCAATCTCATTGCCCTCGCAACACCCTGGGACGGTGATCCTCTTCTGGTCTACCTCGCCGCCTCGAGCAGCGCGGCAAGTGCAGCATTGATTCAAGAAGAAGACACTGGCAGGAAGCTGGTGCAACGCCCGGTGTACTTCATGTCTGAAGCCCTCTCTAGAGCAAAAACCCGGTATACCGAGCTCGAAAAGGTGGTGTATGCTCTCGTCAAGGCATCCCGGAAGCTTCGGCACTACTTCGCTCACGATATAGTCATTCCGACTGCCTATCCCCTGGGCGACATGTTTCAGAATAAGGAAAGAACCGGGCGAATTGGGAAGTGGGCAGTGGAGCTTGCTCCGTTTGGTATCACCTTT